>OZ024869.1:100775348-101397669 GCA_964017185.1 Rugalucina vietnamica
CTAAATAAAGCGAATCAGTCTATATATCAATTCCTGTGAAAAATATTTCATGTTTACCTCGGACAAAATACAGTAGGCCTCGGACCTGTAATTGGGCCAATATGAAATTACTTAATTAACAACATTATAGTAAAGAGCGGGTAGCAAAGATCAAGAATTGGTGCAAACATAATCAAAGCCCCACCCTATAAACCCAGGTGGACAAAAACAACCTGTTAACCAGTAATCAGATGCTCGGTCAATACTTCGCAAGCTTTCCCTGGAAGATAGAGCAGTTTTCACACGGCCCCGAATGTGCTGGGGTCGAAACATATATGTTTTAAACTATAAAATGTGTACATGTCACAAAATCTTTTCAATATAGTGTTATCGTATATTCTTTTGTAATCAATTTTACATGTCACTTCATTTAAATACACATTTTAACAACATATCTACTTTCGTTTTTGCTGTAAAAGCAACAGAGGCTTATCTAGAGGGAAGATCGAGATAAAATCACTTACTTGATGTTAAGTGTTTGTTTGACATGTTGATCCCATCTTCTCAGACGTATCTCTGCACCTTTCTTATCACAACTTATGTTATGTTTCAAAGTTCAATATGGTGTTCTCAACCAGGAAGGTAAATAAAACTTGTTCACGTGACCAGTGACGTCCTGCTTGGCTCGACAACTCGAGAGCGTTAGATCGTGGGTTTGCGTGACGACGGCGCCACACCAATGTCATTAAAATGGTATCAGACGCCATCTTGCTTCATTACGAAAACTTGCCCATGCAATATACAAAGATTTTTTTCGGCTGTAAAAACTAAAAATTTCATCAGAAAATTATTGATCTTTTTCTTATTTTTGCTCAAAACATAGACTGTGGGTACACGTTAGAACCGCCTCGACGAGGCGGTTCTAACGAGTACCCACAATCTATGTTTTGGGGCAAAAATAAGAAAAATAGGTATACCCCTGCATACCCCTGTTTTACTATATAAACGTGGGGTTTAAGGGGGTATTTATTGCACGGACATGTTTTCCTGATGTTAAATAGCTTCGGCTTGATAAGGCAAATGCTGGGACATACCTGCCATGTTGGCGACTTATGTTCATCCAGACTTTAAAAATGGTAACCCCATAGGATATCACCAATTATGGTTGAGCATGTATAGTCAGTTTGAAGACAACTTGTGAAAGTGGCTAAAAGTTTGAGCAACCCAATGCATACAAAAGTCGCGCAAAAGCTTTCGCGCAAACATATTGGTCGCACCGGTGTTATTAGTTATCAATCGGTTCGCAGATGTTGGGGAGATCAAAGAAGTTGGTGCTGGATACACCTTCTTCTGGAGTGGACGCAAAAGTGAAGAGAGGCGTGAAGCAGGAGTTGGCTTTGCCATCAAAACAGAACTTGTTGGTAAGCTGTCAGGATTGCCAAAAGGCATTAATGACCGTCTAATGACATTGAGACTTCCTCTGTCAGGCAATAAACATGCAACTATTGTCAGTGCTTATGCACCCACAATGACCAATCCAGATGAGGTCAAGGGTAACAAGTTCTATGATGACCTAGACAATGTTATTTCTGCAACACCCCGCACAGACAAGCTTATCCTTCTTGGCGACTTTAATGCCAGAGTGGGTACAGACCACCAGACCTGGGAAGGAGTTATAGGTCCAGAAGGGGTTGGAAAGTGCAACAGCAATGGTCTCTTGCTTCTCAGGAAGTGTGCTGAACATGACCTTCTAATCACCAACACAGTCTTCCGTCTACCTAATAGGAACAAAACATCCTGGATGCATCCCCGTTCCAAACACTGGCATCTCATAGACTATGTCATAGTGCGGAGAACAGACAGGCAGGATGTTAAAGTGACAAAGACTATGTGTGGTGCAGACTGCTGGACAGATCATAGACTGGTTGTCAGCAAACTCAACCTAAGAATACAGCCTGCGAGGCGACCTCAAGGCAAGAAAGCTCCTAAGAGACTGGATGTCTCAAAGCTGAATAAAGACAGCATGAGACAAGATTTCTTAACAGACATTTGCAACCAACTGGATGCAATGAATCTCAGTTCAGAGGACCCCGAAGAAAACTGGACAGTTTTCCATAAAACAGTTCTTTCTTCAGCTGCAAGCACCTTAGGCCATCCATCTCGCAAACATCAAGACTGGTTTGATGAGAATGATGACGAAATTCAGAGGCTTCTTGAAGAAAAGCACCGATTGCACAAGGCACATCAAGATGATACTAGCTCAGTATCAAAGAAAGCAGCCTACAGCAACATTTGTAAGACAGTCCAGACCAAGCTTAGGGACATGCAAGATTCCTGGCTGAGGAAGAAAACAGAAGAAATTCAGTCTTTTGCGGATAGAAAGGACATGAAGAAATTTCATGATGCACTGAAAACCATTTATGGTCCAAAGAGATCTGGAGCCACCACATTGCTCAGTGCAGATGGAAACACTCTTCTCACAGATAAAGAAGCTATCTTGGAAAGGTGGGCAGAACACTTCAATAGTGTGCTTAATCAATGAGGATGCAATCGACAGACACCTATTGGGAAAATAGCTGCTCATTCGGCTTACGATATGTTTCATGGTATAAGTACCTGGTTGTTGGTTTGGTTTTTTCCCACCTCGGTTTTTGGAGTGGGAATCTTTTTTCTGATTGCGCCATTTCCTGATCTTTGCCTTCTTGTACCTTTCCACAGATAGAGTGCAATGTTCTGTTAGATGAATTTCCTACCGTTACGGAAACAAGAAAAGCAGTTCAACAACTATCATCTGGCAAAGCCCCAGGTGCAGATGCAATTCCTGCCGAAGTTTACAAGGCTGGGGGGCTACCCATGGCAGAGAAACTGACAGAGTTGTTTCACTGTATGTGGAGAAAGGAGGCTATCCCACAAGAATTTAAGGATGCATCCATAATCCACCTATACAAGCGGAAAGGAAATCCTCAAGTCTGTGACAATCACAGAGGCATCTCCCTCCTATCAATTGCTGGGAAGATACTTGCAAAAATTCTGATGAATCGTCTGAATGTTCATCTTGATCAGACGGGACTTATCCCAGAAAGTCAATGTGGATCCAGAAAAGACAGAGGGACAATAGACATGATATTCACAGCAAGACAGCTTCAGGAGAAATGCCAAGAACAGAATGTAGATCTATACATGACGTTTGTTGACCTCACCAAAGCTTTTGACACTGTTAGTCGTGATGGACTCTGGAAAATCATGGCCAAGTTTGGCTGTCCACCCAGATTCATAGCAATGGTGCGGCAGTTTCATGATGGCATGCAGGCACGTGTGCAAAATGATGGAGAGTTCTCTGAACCATTTGAAGTAACAAATGGGGTCAAACAAGGCTGTGTTCTGGCACCAACACTGTTCAGCATGATGTTTTCTGCCATGCTTCTGGATGCTTTTCAGGACAGTGACACTGGTTTTACAATCAGGTACCGTTTTGATGGCAACATATTCAACCTCAGAAGGTTGCAAGCCAAAACTAAGGTCCAGACTGATGTGCTAGATGAGCTCCTCTATGCAGATGATATTGTTATGTCCCATTGCACCACTCATTCATTCGAGATTATCAGTGATGCGTAGCTTCTATAAATAGCACAGCTATTCGATATAATGTATCATATAAGTACAATCTCTGACATACTGCGTCAGGGAGTCGACTCTTTGGCTCAGTGGTTAGAGCATTGGATTTCTACCCCGGCGGTCCGGGTTCGAATCCCATCTGGGACGTGGGATTTTTTTCAAGCTATGCATCATCTCTTAGTTACGAATTTTCATATTCGTAAGATGGGGGCTCGTCCGGGATGGACCATTTGAGTCATTCAGTCATAAAAATGACATTCTCGTAATCATAAATGATTACTTCCTCGAAATGGGGGTGTGTTATGTCCCATTGCACCACTCATTCATTCGAGATTATCAATGATGCGTAGCTTCTATAAATAGCACAGCTATTCGATATAATGTATCATATAAGTACAATCTCTGACATACTGCGTCAGGGAGTCGACTCTTTGGCTCAGTGGTTAGAGCATTGGATTTCTACCCCGGCGGTCCGGGTTCGAATCCCATCTGGGACGTGGGATTTTTTTCAAGCTATGCATCATCTCTTAGTTACGAATTTTCATATTCGTAAGAATATGGATAAAAAGGTACAAGTAGGCAAAGATCAGGAAAAGGCGCAATCAGAAAAAGATTCCCACTCCAAAAACCGAGGAAGGAAAAAACCAAACTAACAATCAGGTACTTATACCATGAAACATATCGTAAGCCGAATGAGCAGCTCTTGTTTCCCAATAGGTGGCCACTCAGTTACCTTAACTTAACTAAAAATATGAAAACACACATAAGGCGCCAACAGCACAAAAATGTTTTATACACCAAGACATACAACAAAAAGAACCACCACAGAAGTATCGACTTGGAACGATCAGTAACACAAAGTTACTGGCGGGCTTAAACCGGTTTTACATGGCAATAACCTCACCCTCAGCTTCTGCAGTGGTTCATAACATTTAGTTAGTTATTCGGTCCTCGTGGTGAATCTCTAACTAGTCAATGAATCATCAAGAACAAACAAATAAATCATGATAAACATCCTGATGAATCAAAAACCAGGACTCACAGACTGAGTAAGCTGCCCGACGATGGAGATCCCTGGGCGCCGAATAACCTACTAACCTAAGAATGCCAGCACAGAGGCAAAAATGCAAAGAGCCATGGATCAAGTCTCACAGTCATGTGATAACTATGATCTCACAATCAGCACAAAAAAGACAGAGGTTGTACACCAACCAGCGCCCGGAAAGCCATATAATGAACCAACCATCACTGTGAATGGGCAAAAACTGAAAGTTGTTGACAAGTTCACCTACCTGGGAAGCACTCTCTCCAGAGCAGTGCATATTGATGATGAGATCACTGCCAGAATTGCAAAGGCTAGTGTGGCATTCGGACGACTCCGTGCAAATGTCTGGGAGCGAAATGGAATCAAGCTTGACACCAAGCTGAAAGTCTACAAGGCTGTGGTACTGCCAACCCTCTTGTATGCATGTGAGACCTGGACAGTATACCAACGCCATGCAATGAGACTTAACCATTTCCACTTAAGCTGTTTGAGAAAGTTGTTAAAAATCAAGTGGCAGGACAAGATTCCAGACACAGAGGTCCTGACGAAAGCAGGGATGCAAAGCATGCATACAGTCTTAAAGCTAGCACAGCTAAGATGGACTGGCCATGTTATAAGAATGCCTGATGCGCGACTTCCAAAGAAAGTTTTCTATGGAGAACTACAGGAGGAAAAGAGCTCGCAAGGTGGCCAGAAGAAACGCTACAAAGACACCCTCAAAGCCTCTCTGAAGGATTTCGAAATACCAATGGGGTCCTGGAAACAGACTGCACAGGAGCGATCAAAGTGGCGAGGTCTCATCAACAAAGGAGCAGCTCTTTATGAAAAGAAGAGAATCTGTGAAGCTGAAAGAAAGCGAAGAGAGCGCAAAGCCAAAACAAATGTGCCACCATCAGACTCTATGACATTGACTTGCTCTACTTGCAACCGACAGTTTAGAGCCAGAATTGGCCTAGTCAGCCATCAAATAACTCACCAACACACATCAGCACTATTCAAGAAATAATGATGGTCTTTCGAGACGAACTATCAGTTATCAATCTCAATGTGAAGCTCTGGACAGGAATCCGAGAAGGAAACATGTGTCTCTGATAGTGACATGACCGGAAGCGGTAGAAATTATCGTTTGATTCAAAGTTTCCGAATGCGATGCAGCAACAGTTTGTGGAATATTCAGGGTGAAACAAGGTACAAAAGCCGTTTAATACGGTCATCCAATGCATCCAAAACCAGACTCCAGCCGTCATGGCCCTTATCATACCGCTGTGCAGCTTTATGACGTCATACGGATTCGAGGTGTAACCGACTTTGAAGTGTTATTTTTTATGATTGCGCCGTTTCATGATCAGTGCCTACTTATACCTCTTAATAATTGATTAGTCGGCTCTACTTCTGACCTGTCCTTAACCCGGCAACTCATCGTAGGCGATTCGGACATATTTTGTTGGAGGGATCGCGAGGATTTAGTGGTATCGGAATCCGAATCTATGTCCGGGGTGCGAACCCCACTTAGGTGCCGTGTTGTGATCATTAGCAAGACACGTGACCCCCACCCATTTGAACCTAAAGAAAAAGACGGACTGCTTGAGACTCCTAGCAAAGCTTAAACGCTACTTACTGACCATCTTGCTGGTTAACCGCCCTGTGGTACTGGCCTGAGCCTGTCTTAGAAAAGTAGTTCAAGTCAAACCATCCATACGTATAAGCCTTTGATGAATATATTTGAAGCTCTTGTTGGATGCCATTACATCCTCATTTTGGGTAAAAGCCCCATAAAATGGAGGCCACATGGCAATATTTGTTGAATGTTAATGTCAAGCATCAATTCAAACAAACAAGCAGCCCCGGCTCCTCCTGACACGATTGACACGATTGAAAAAGTGTCGACTGGAATGAAACAAAATTCGTTTGGAACGTTAATGGTGACTTCCAGGCTAGCACATCTAATTTCATAAAACTGATGGCAATATATCAAAGTGATGGCGTGTGACTCTGCTCGTCATTTTTATTAATCTATTTAAAAAATTAGGTCAAATTACGATCAATAAGTACCCTATCTTTCTTGGAATAAATTACTTCCTTGTTTGGAAAAAAAGGCAAATAAAGTTTGACAATGGTGTAAAAAATAAACACTATGTAGCAAACAAAATTTATGTAAGTATTTTAAATACACATCTTTCTAATTCCTCTTTTTTTTTTAAATAACAAAACAAAAAGGTACTGTGATGTTTCGCCACTTTCGTTTTGCATACATTTACTCTGTACGAAATCGAAACAAACATGTATGTCAGGGTCACAAGACAACCGTAAACAACATAATTTTGATATTTTTACAATTCCTGTGACGTGACATAAATGGTCAACCAAAATCATTTAAATGGAATCTTCTGGTGAAACTGTACTAGCACTGTCCAAAACGTTGTCACTCATCTTGTCAACTGAACAGCTTGTTATAACCAAAACAAGCAATAGAAATAGATCTTACAACAATAGAAGTACTCAGTCTTGTTTTGGGGGTTTGAAACAATTGGCGGCTTTAACATGCTTTGAGCCTGTCTACATGTAAAATATTAAAATTCTCGTTTCTTGTGCACTCATTTTTTCTAAAATCAACTATCCCTATCCACCTTTTTAGTCTCGTGAAGAGGCAACATGCCAAGAAGCAATTTTCTTCTCGTTGCTGCAATTGATTTTGGTACAGCCTATTCCGGGTATGCTTTCTCCAAAGTCGACGATTTCAAGCAAGACCCTCTTAAGGTAATTGTTTATTTACTGTAATTTATCTATTTAATGGATGTAAAGAATATCCTTGAATTGTTCAAACTTTACACTACTGAGTATAAGATAAGGCATCCCCAGGGGCTGGTATAATCATAAAGAATATCAAAACAATAATGCACCAGTCATTTTAATCCCCGGCCCCGGAGGCTGACAATGTGGAACAACAGCGACTGGGAGTTGTTCTGATGAAACTGAAGTATGAGAGAGGTGCTTGGATTTTTGCATGTAAAAGTACAGGTTTATTTGCAAAGTAAGTATGGACCATAAAAGTAATAAAAAATCAATATCTAATTAGAAATAATTTGACCGGCATTCGCGAGAAATTAAAAATCCGGCACATCCCCGGCAGTGCGGTTAAAAGAGGTTAAGGCGGCCCCCGTGGCCGAGTGGTTAAAGTCGCTGACTTCAGTGCTCTTGATCATTCGATCATCTCACCGATGTGGGTTCGCGCCTCGCACGGGGCACGAATTCATATGTGAGACAAGCCATGTTCTGCTTGCGGGTGTGTCAGGTGGTTTTTCCCCGGGTACTCCGGTTTTCGCCCCACCTACCGATTGATTCGTCTCGATATGAGTGAAAAAGCTTGAAAGGGACGTAAAGCTGAATAAAAAAAAAGTTTAAAACCTGGCACTTTACCCCCGATGAGTCCCCGTTATCCCCGATCCTAGCGGGGGGGCGGTGGGGGGTGGCAGGGATAGAAATGACTGGTGCATAATGGATGGTCAAGAAAAAAACAACACATAAAATGACAACTAGCTTCTCAAACTTTTTTTAAAGCAAGGAAAATAAAAATAGTTCACAAAGGAACGAAAACAGCTGACCCATAATTTACCTCTTGAACCCGTTGTCCGTTCAGGTTCATGCCAACACCTGGAAAGCCGGCACTCGTGCTTTGATGTCAAACAAAACCTCGACATGTGCACTGTTTGACAAGAATAAGAAGTTCCATTCGTTTGGTTATGAAGCAGAGGACAAGTACAGCGACCTAACCTTGGACGGCGAAGCTGAAGGGTGGTACTTCTTCCAACGATTCAAGATGACGCTGTTTGATAAACTGGTCAGTATACATATCTCTCTCTCTCTCTTCTTCTTCTTCTTCTTCTTCTTCTTCTTTATTGTCACTATTATCTTAAATGTAATAATCAACATCATCAGCATTAACTTCTTCGTCTTCTTCTTCTTGTAGTTCACATATATTGATCATATGCTTATTACATTAACAAGTTACATCTATCAAGGATCATGCCCATGTACGCCAGTAAAGACATGTTTATAAAATATATAAAATTGGCACCCGCCCATTGGGGCCTAAAGAAATAGATGGGCTGCTTGCGCCTCTAGACAATGCTTATACGCTACTGACTGACCATCCAACCGAACCGCTCTGGTTTGAGCATGCCCAGGAAAAATGGTTTCAGTCACCATAAACCTTTGTGGCTTACTTGAATGTTTATATTTTTAGCACTTGTTAGGTGTTATGACATCCTAATTTTGGGTAAACGTCCCATACAATGGAGACAATGTCCCGACACGACCTATGTGTTGACTGTGGCGTTAAGCATCAATTCAACAAACAAACAAATAAAATATCCAAACCTATTATTTCAGACCCTGAAAAGGCGGTTCTTGCTTGAAGACATTAAAGGCAAGAAGCTACCTGCTATAGAGGTATTTTCCGCCTGTATTAGATACCTGAAGGAGCACCTGGAGAACAACTGTAGACTAGCTATCCCCGACCTCCAACCACATGATATCAGATGGGTTCTGACTGTACCGGCGATTTGGAACGATGCCTCAAAACAGTTCATGCGAGAGGCCGCGGAGAAAGTTTGTTCACTAGTTTGATGGCTTTGCGATATTATGTCCTTGTATGATAGAGCCCATTGCTCTTCACAAACGGGGTTTTCAGATACATTGTGAACGCCAGCTACGTTTGTCGGTGGCTTTGTCGGTTCTATCCGATACATGAGCCGCCTCGTGGTTACCGCGAAGCTGATCTGCGTCTTTGTTTTTGTCTATGCAGATTGTTGGGTTTCCCATGAGGCGGCTCAAATAATGTTATGACACCTTCAAAGTAGTCGTTCTTTCTGTAACCAATGTTTTGAATGAAACTTAGACTCATAACATTTCGTCTTGAAAGTGTACACTGTTAAACCTGTAAAATGAAATGTAAGCACCGTTAAATGTTTATGCCCAAACTATACAACTTTTCTACATTGCGTCGTTTTCGTTTGTTATAGGCTGGGATGGATGCCGACAGTTTGTTGATTGCCTTGGAGCCCGAGGCAGCCTCCCTTTGTTGTAGATATCTGCCCATGAATACATTTAAGGGCGTCAGCAGTGGCTTTGTGCCCTTCGCCCCGGGGTCAAAATACCTCGTCTTTGATGCAGGAGGTAGGGTATAAAACAAACGATTATTGGACAATTATGAGCCGCCCCATGGGGAAACCAACAATCTGCATTGGCGAAAACAAAGACGCAGATCAGCTTCGCGGTAACCGCGAGCTGATCAGCGCCTTTGTTTTAGCTACTCGGATAGTACAATTCCTCCTCTACTTAACTCCAAAATTTCAAGTTTCTCGCCTGCTTGTGTGATTGTACAGGCCGGTTTGTGTCAGACCTGTTCGGAAACCACATTGTTGGTTTTCCCATGAGGCTGCTCTTATAAATCCTCTATCGTCATGCTGATTTTTACAGACATAATTTGCTCTTTTTCCTACAAATGCAATAATGTAATTTGGTTGGACTTTAGTTCTGGTTACATTGGTTCCTGGTCATTGCTTATCTTTAACTTGACAACTTTCAGCACTATAAAACCAGCTGAGTGATCACCATCATATCAATAAAGGTAAAAGTAGACAATGATCAGGAAATGGCGCAATCAGAAAGAAATTCCCACTCCAAAAACCGAGGTGGAAAAAAAACTAAATTAACATTCACAGTACTTATGCTAGGAAAACATACTATAGTAAGCCGAGTGAGCAGCTATTTTCCCAATTGGCGGCCACTCAGTTACCCAAACTTTTTTGGCTTGTAAATTTTATTTTATATTTCTGACAGTTTTTACTTGTTATCATTATACATACATAGATTGTAGTCTTATACACAAGGAGAATTGGAGCAGAGAGCATTTATGAAAATTTCAAGACAAGAAGACATCAACTTCAATCTGTATATTGAGCATCTTCAGTGCCACATTAGACTACATCTGTCAGCCCTCTCTAATGACAACGTCTGCAGAAGGGATGGCAAAACATCATTAAAATGCCTATTAAAATTTTAAAGGACATGTCACCACATGAAAAACCTGTGCTTTTTGTATCTCTCAGACAGTTGTGGATGCAGTTACCCAAACTTAACTAAAATATAAAAAAAGAACATAAGGTGCAAACATCACAAAAATCAACACCAATGCATAAAATAATAAGGACCACCACAGAAGTATCGCATTGGAAAGATCAGTAATATAAAATTACTGGCGGGCTTAAACTAGTTTTACGGGCTTAATCTCACCCTCAGCTTCTGCTGTCACAACATTTAGTTAGTTGTTCGGTCCGCCTGGTGAATCTCTTAACTCGTTAATGAATCATCAAGGACAAACATATAAACTATGATAACGTCCAAGATGAATAAAAAACAAGGACTCACATATACATTAAGCTGCCTCCCTTCTTACTCGGCGTCCTTCGTGTGTTTTGGTTCTTTTTTGTGTTCCCTGCCAATATCTTCATTTCTTTAAAAATTGACTTGTAGATCAAAACATCCTTATCGTGTATTATTCTGGCGAATGACATTTATTGCTGATATTGAGACTGCACACATACCATCTTGTATTCAATGTGTTCCAGGCGGTACTATCGACATCACAGTCCACCAGATTCAACCAGACGACACCCTGAAAGAACTGTACAAAGCAAATGGTGGCAGCTGGGGCGGGACTTATGTTGACAAGGCGTTCAGGGACCTACTGGCTGACATTGTCGGCAATGATGTGATGGACTCCTTGGCGGAGGGAAAGGCCTCGGACTACTTTGATCTCTTCAGGTTAGTGTTAGCGTTCTACGGTGGTTGTAATTTCACTTGTACTTGTACAATCAATGAAACATCTTGCAGGCTGTCGGATGCGGATCAAAACCTTTGTTTAAGCTTATATTTATATGGACCAATACCTGTAAGGCAGATTCATAAGTACCTGATTGTTAATTTAGTTTCTTTCCCACCTTGGTATTTGGAGTGGGAATTTCATTCTGATTGCGCATTCAAGTTCCTGATCGTTGCCTACTTTTACTTCAGTATCATTGTTCGTAGCAAGAAAACAAAACGTAGGAAGTCATTTTAGGAGGCCTCTTAGATTCTCTTTCGTACAATTTATAGTTTTTTTTATAAGTGTTTAATTAGTTTTAATGTTCTTTACAGGGAATTCGAAGTAAAGAAGAGGACATTTGACAATAAAATGAACGATAAGATAACATTTAAGGTGCCTATTGCAATGAATGAAGAGTTTAAAGAGAGGCACAAGCAAGATATCAAAGACCACCTAAAAGCGAAGAGAAAATATGACGGTAAGGTAACCTGGGTCAGCGACAAGTTGAGAATGGATGCTGAGACAGCAAAAGGTCTCTTCAAAGATGCCTGCGAGAGTATTGCCCTACATCTACATGACCTCTTCCAAAGACGAGAAGTTGAAGATGTCCCTTGCATTTTAATGGTCGGGGGATTTTCCGAGTCGCCAATGTTGCAGGAAGCCATTAAAGAATGCATGCCGGGAAAGAGAGTTATCGTTCCTGCAGATCCCGGATTAGCTGTTCTGAAAGGTGCGGTTATCTTCGGTCATGATCCTACTGTCATCAAAGAACGTAGATGTCGCTTTACCTACGGCGTGCGCACGTCATACAAGTTTGAACCTGGGAAACACCCCGAGTCCAAGAAATTCCATGCCGATGACGGTTTAGATTATTGCGCTGACATGTTCGATCGTCATGTGGAAATAGGAAAACCAGTCGTCATGGGAGAATGCCAGGCTGTTCGGTCATACCTCCCGTCCAAAAGAGCCGCAACAGAGATTACATTCCCTGTCTACGCTTCAGACCAAAGTTGTCCCACATTTACGACGGATCCAAGCTGCAAGGTCCTGGGAAATCTGACCGTGGCTCTCGATGGCTCAGGTTTGGATCGACCGGTGAAGATACAAATGACTTTTGGAGATACTGAATTGCATGTGGAAGCGGTTGAAGAGAAGACAGGAAAGAAAACAAAAGCTAAATTTGACTTTCTTGGATAACTAATTTGAAAATTGAAACACAATTAAATACCCAAACATGTACAAGTGCAGCAGTTGACAGTAATCTTTATCTACACTTACCAATTGTGACTTTGAAAGAAAAAAAATAAGAAAAATTAAGCCACTTCGTGGGAAAACCAACAATGTGTTTTCCGAACAGGTCCGACACAAACCGACCTGTACAACAACAGAAAAGAGCTAGAAGCTTGAAATTTCGGATTTAAGTACATGTAGAAGAGGAATTGTACTATCCGAGTAGCGAAAACAAAGGCGCTGATCAGCTTCGCAGTTACTGCGAAGCTGATCTGCGCCTTTGTTTTCGCCTATGCAGATTGTTGGTTTTCCCATGTGGTGGCGCAAATATTTACATGTACTTCGAGACTTTTTATGGAAATACTCGCTCAGCAAATGTCATGTTTTTATTATTTTCCGTCTGCGGTCGTTTGGATTTCAATGATTCTAGCGTCTTTGCTTGAGACTAGTTTCTGTCTGTTGTGGACGCACACTTCAATGAGACTTTTTATCAAAAGACACCAATAGTTGTATTTGATTTATAGTTAATCTGCTTTTATTAGGTGAAACATAAGCTAAAATAGACAAGAACAGTGAGTAATGTCAAATATACAAAGAAACCAAAATTATGTTATCATTTTGTTCTAAGATAACACGCTCCTCTAGGACAAAACGATATTATATTTGTTTGCCTTTTCTGATGCTGTTCAAGATGTTACCCTAGACTTTCGGTCAAAGTGGCGACCTACTTCACCAATATAAGAGTGTTATGCTTAAGGGAAAAATGATCACAGGAATGTAACAAGGATTTCCAACACATTGGTGTACATAATTCAGCACTGGCGTCGCCAATCTAACATCGCCCGTCTTTGTAGTCCGTGTAAATTTAATGACCGTTGATCACGACCAGGAACATTTTGAGGGCACAAATATTAACAAAAGATAGGTTCCAAGTCAAAGTCAAAATTTGAAGTCGGATAGCATAACAGACAGGCGTAACAATGAATACACAGGTCTCTAACATGTTTAAAATATACAGTACTATAACTTTTTTTCACAGTGCGGTTTATTTATCAGCAGTGTTAAATTTAAATGGAAGATGCTTCAGAATTTTCCCAAACTTTGAATGATTTATTTGCACTTCATGATAAACATCTTTCACAGGGTCCATTTCTGCCGGACTACGTACAGTTCCCATCATCGAACTCAGATCTTCCTCTTTTACCTCCCCTGCCTTATACAAATTGTCCCTGTTATCTAGTCTGTCTGCAACAATCAAATACTGAACATCCTTCGATTTGATTACAGTATATCTGTCCATCATTGAGTCATGGTTTGCAATCACCTCGTGATCGTGTCCAACATCGATCAAGCTCTTAATAGACGCTTTAAATTCCCTTAACACTTGTAACATACTTTCTGTTTCAAACAATTTATTCTCAATACTGATTTCTGGAGCTTCGAAATGTTCCTCTAATGTTTCCTTAAGTTGCTTCACTACAGAATCAATTTGGTCCTTTATAGCTGTAGCTTGCTTCTGTATACCGTCCAGTCCCTTCATTTTTAAATCATACAGATTTACGTTGTTGTAGTTATGCTTTATCCGTATCGTTGAAAAATTTTGAATGTCAATGTCAATATTTTCTACCATCGCTTTTAAATCGCATTTCAGCTCCTCCGCTCGTTCTTGAATCATTTGCGTTTTATGTCCGTCATGACTGGATAATTTGCAATCCCGACATATTTTAGATTGACATTCAATACAGAAGAATCGCAAATCTTCCGTGGGGTGGCTTCGGCACATTGGATATTCCTGTTGCGTTTCGGTTTCCGTAGACAAAAGATCTCGGACTTGCTCGACCATAAAACTTTTCTGAAATCCATCCACGCCACGCAGTGGCACATCATGTTTTTGTTTGCACAATGGGCACGTGAATGTTTTGTTCAAAGTAGAGTTCTTTTGTATATGCTGCTCCAAACAAGATCGACAAAATGAATGATGACAGTTTATGATAACCGGATTGTTGTAGTCTCCCAAACAGATCGCGCAAGTTAAAATTTCTCGTGCTTTCGACGCTCGAAGACCCAATGACTTTGTCATCCTTTTTAGACGTATACGTGGTAATGTTTATCTTAACTTTAACTTCTCTACATGTTCAAGATTCTCCAATGATGATACGCGAATTGCAACGGTGTGTTTTGGATTCAAAATAAGTACACCAATGGCGTTGTTAGTGCATTGTGGACAAAGCTTATTCAGGGAACTGTATCAGATTACTGAATAAGTGGGAAAATATCAGCTCGGGAAAACCAACAATCTGCATATGCGAAAACAAAGAAGCAGATCAGCTGTAACTGCGAAGCTGATCAGCACCTTTGTTTTCGCTACAAGGATAGAACAATTCCTCTACTTTCTAAATCCAAAATTTCACTCTTCTGGCCTGCTGTTGTGTATGTACAGCCTGGTTTGTGTCAGACCTGTTCGGAGACCCAAGTTGTTGGTTTTCTCACTCACAGGCTCATATTGTTTAATGCCAATTTATTAAAAACAATATATTTTTGTCTTACAAAAAGTTTGGAATAAAAACAAAACATTACGATAACTTACCCATGTAATAAACAGACTTCATTAGTTGTAAAAATTGAAAATTTTCAGTAGGAATATTTTGATATTTTTCATATTTTTGCTCCAAACATAGATTATGAGTACCCACAACCTGTATTTTAGAGCAAAAATAAGAAATATATGTATACCCCTCCATACCCCAATTTTCCTATATGACCCGAGTTATGGACCCAAATTCCCAGCCAGCAGGAAAAAATGAAAAAAAAAAAAAAATGTCGACAATTTTTTCCTTTTAGTCCGGCTGTGAGCGCATGTAGAAAACGATGATTAATGTCGAAAACAGAACACATTTTTTCCTGCTGGCTGGGAATTTGGGTCCATAACTCGGGTCATAGGTCGGATAGATATGTACTCAGGGTTTTCGACATAGATACTTTTAACCGAAGTCCGAGCTCTTTCACCGTCACCGTCTTAGTCCGTAAAGCTCTATTTGCATTGCCAGAGTGGCATATATCATTATCTATCATAAAAATCATTCTAACCGAATCTTATATTTTTGTATGCACGGGGGGGGGGGGGGGGGGGCTAGTTATACAGAACTTATTTGTATTTGCAAATACCTATATGTATATAGATTTCATGACTCGATTCTAAAAGTATCAACTTTGTCTCTCTTAACCCATATTTGACGAATGGATTTTCCCATCATTATCATTTGGGTGAGTCCACTTTCATTTTCAGGGACATCAGGAGTGATTTTTAAATTTCATTCAATTTTTCGATGAAAATTCTCTAAGCAAACAGAATAGCCCCAGATGGGACGCCGCGTTCTGCGGTGTCCCATCTGGGGCTATTCTGTTTGACTATGTCCCATAAAAGGGACGCCAGGCTTAAATGAGTTAAGCATTTTACTCGGATTGACAAAAATCAGACACAGGCATCTCATGCATATCTTTTAGATAAGACTCAGCAAAAAAGAAAGTTGTTTTGCTCTTTGTGACCATTTTGATTCTAATCATCCTGAGCATCTATATAGACTAATCATCATCTGTGTATACTGTGCTTGTGTTATAAGGATGCGCAGATTTCTGCGCTCGACATTCGAACTGAAACTATGGCTCTTCAGGACCATTCTAGATGATTGACCCGAACACATGTCTACTCATGGTTGCCTACATCGCGTCGTGCCATTGAACTCAACTTTACCAAAGTCGAAAAACTACTTATGTGACAAAATTATAGTATAAACTTTCCGAAAATGTTTATTTCATTATTTATGATTTGGTGCTTTGTGGGCTCGTCTTCGGCGGTGAACTTTACTCAAACCAGTAAGAAATTATTTTACATCGCTAGCTTTTTGTGACGATTTACGTTAGCATATAAAGAATGTTTGTCGAGATCGTGTTGTAATGTCTACGACTAAACTCAGGTTTAAAGTTAACGTGTTTACTTTGGCAGACCGAAAAAAAACGCACCCATTAAAACACATTATGCATCAACATAAAAATATACTGAAAATCAAAAATCTTGAACCAGCCGGTTTTTGCTTAACTTTTATGATTTAAATTCAATTTGAATTTTGTTATTTCTAACATTATTTTTGGTTACTACCAATACCAAATCTTTGACTTTGCGGGAAATTAAAGAGCGTTGATGATAATGCAACTTTTGGGGACAAAAAGTGTAAAATTGCATTTTTTTGGTAAATTGATTACAAATCGAAATATTTTCAATAAGGTTTCATTGTTCATGTAATCGGCATAATGTCAGTGTCAGAAAAAAACAACAAAACATTTTGAATTTTCGAGAATTTTAAGTTTTTACAAAATTTCAAAAAAAGGCATTTGCATTTTCAAATAATTAATGAGTGGTTTTGAAAATTTCTTTTAAAAGCGAAGAATACAATGAAAATGCATTCTGGGGTTATGGCAGATAAGCACATGCCCAACATGACTGGTTTGGCAAGTTTCATAAACAAAAGTCAAATCCGTTTGCTGTACTTCCGGTTTGTATGCAAGAATTTTTAATTTTGATTTTCCGAGTACTGTTGTCATATTTTTCGATCTTTTATAAGCTATTTCAATGAGTGAGCATTGAACAATTTGTCTAAAATAATAAATTGATAGGAACAAAGCAGATTGTCCATTTAGATCATCTGTTTTAGAACAATGACCAACTTTACCCTGCTTTACTGAGACTATTCGCTTTGTTCCGGACAAATTATTGTATGGAACAAGTTGTTCAATCTCAAATCAGTACAATGGTACATAGAAACAGAACAGAAATACTGAATTAAAATTCTTGCATACAAACCGGAAATACAGAACACGGATTGACTTATGTTTATGAAACTCACAAAACCAGTCATGCGGGACATGTGCTTATCTACCATAACCTTAGAATGAATGAGCCTTTGTAACCTTTGTTCTTTAAAGACCATTTTCAAAACCACTGGTTAATTTTCAAAAAATGCCGATTTTTAAAAAGTTGTGAGAACTACAAATTCTCTAAAATTCAAAATGCTTCGTTGTTTTTTCTGATACTGAAATTATACAGATCACATGCACAATCAAAACTTAGTTTAGATTTCATTGGTAATGATTTTTTTTTTCTTTAAAAACGTGCAATTTTACACTTCAGCTTGCAAAAAAATACATTATCATAAGTAAGTTTGAATTTGCTGCAAAGTCAAAGATTTGATATTGGAATTGACCAAAAATAATGTTCGAAATAAAAATAATTCTAGTTGATAATAAAAATGACCGAAAATGGATGATGCAAGACTTTTGATTTTGAGTATATTAATATTGGCAAGCATGGATTCCCACCCCCAAAACTACTTTATAATAAATAAGTTAATACATGAATAAATAAATATATTGCATCATTATGATAATGATACAAGTAAGTGTTTATTGTCGTCTCCCCGTGACCTGCACCATCCCTTTGACATTACGAAAACTTGCCTATGCAATAAACAGAGAATTTTTCAGCTTTACAAATCGAACATTTTCAGCTGAAAAGTTTGATATTTTTCTTATTTTTGCTCAAAACATAGATTGTAGGTACACGTTAGAACCGCCTCGCCGAGGCGGTTCTAACGAGTACCCACAATTTATGTTTTGGAGCAAAAATAAGAAAAATAGGTATACCCCTGCATACCCCACTTTTACTATATAAAAGTGGGGTTTAAAGGGGTGTACATTTCACGGACATGTTTTCCTGATGATTTAACGGAATACGGAACCATAAAACAACATGTTTACTTAATCGTATAAGGGTATAACGTTTTGATAGTGTTTGAAATCATTTTTCTAACGAATGTGTGTTTTATTTGCAGACAAAGCCATCCCATCAGCTGAGAAAAGAATCGTGCTACACAGCACTACAGATATACTCACAGTGATTACAAATCTTACCGGTCAACTGGCGTCAATTACTGCCGAATTCGCGGCGGTAAAACAAGACAACATCCAATTGAAATCGTTAGTACAGGCGATGCAAACTAACAATTCACAACTCGTTGCAATGGTAGACACGATTCAAAACAACAACTCAAACCTACAGACTAAGGTACATGCATTGCAAGGCTTCCGTGCAAAACAAGAATCTTTGATAAGGATGCTCCAAAATAACATCACAGATATTCAAGCAGTTGCACAAACGTTACAAAATAATGTCGTCACTTTACAGACAAGAGCCTCGTCCGGGTCAACATATGTCCGTTGGGGAAAAAGCTCGTGCACTGGAAGTGGAACACAAACCGTTTATTCCGGATACGCCGCAGGTGGTCATAGAGATCATAGTGGAGCGGGAACGAACCACCTCTGCCTGACCCCTGATCCAATCTATGGAAAATATCGTACAGCCCAAGATGCAGGGGGAGAGCTCTATGGTGTAGAATATATGATGTGGGACAGCGCCAGTCTGCCATTTTATGGGACCAGTCTTCGTAACCATGACGTCCCGTGCAGCGTCTGCAGACCACCGCGGTCCAGCGTTGTTATGATACCCGGGCGCAATACATGCTATAATGGATGGTACTTCGAATACAGCGGCTATCTAGCCTCTGGTGGATATGATTATGCTTCTGCCTCTGAGTATATTTGTCTGGACAGCCATCCTGATACAATAACTGGTGGTCAAGGCGCAAGTGGAGGTGGGGTCTTGTACCTAGTAGAAGGCATTTGTGGGTCTCTAAAATGCCCTCCGTATGTGAATGCTCGTGAATTGACATGCGTTGTATGTAGTAAATAATGTGTAAACGGTACTGAATAAAAACACAACGAGGATAAAAATTGATTTAATTTTTTGTATGGACGATTACTGAGAAAGTCGGCAATTCGTTTGTATTACGCCAAAAGTTTCTGGTCCTCGTATCCGCAAAGATTGAAATTGTGTCCGATGGGTACAAAATGCGCCCATGCTGTAGCTAGTTTTATACTGGTACGAAAAGAACACTCATGGATTCTCCTGATCTAGACGACCAAGCTGTCAGGTACTTCGATGAACTTCTGATCATTGACGACCCTTATTGCGCTATGTCACAGCGCAGAGCAAATTAGATCGGAATGGAAATCTCCCTTAACTGACAGTGAAAGACCTGTCACACCACTTGCTTCATTAGACGGGTCCAAAAACACTTGATAGCAAGATGACATTTGCGAGAATCGAAATAGAACCCGGTCCATTCTATTGTATGCTAATGCATAGGTTACTTTTGCCCCGATTGCCGCACGATTTTCGGTCTGCGATTTTCCCTACGATTTTTCGGACATCGTAGGTGGCCATGGGCTACGCCGTATGTGTTTACAATTCATACGGAAATCGTACGATTTCTTGCTCTGGCTTTCGTCGACGTTCTGAAACAAAACATACGGAGATCGTACGGAAATAGTAGGGTCTCCGCAGACTTCACGAGGACCGAAGAACTAACTAAATGTTATGAACCACTACAGAAGCTGAGGGTGAGGTTACGGCCGTGTAAAATCGATTTAAGCCCGCCAGTAACTTTTTGTTACTGATCGTTCCAAGTCGATACTTCTGTGTCGGTTCTTTTTGTTTTATGTCTTGGTGTTTAATATTTTTGTGTGGTTGGCGCCTTATGTATGTTATCATATTTTTAGTTAAGTTAAGGTAACTGATTGGCCACCTGTTGGGAAAATAGCTGCTCATTCGGCTTACGAAATGTTTTCATGGTATTGGTACCTGATTGTTAGTTTGGTTTTTTCCCACCTCGGGTTTTTGGAGTGGGAATCTTTTGCTGATTGCGCCTTTTCCTGATCGTTGCCTACTTGTACCTATCGACAAATCTTACCTCTGACTGAACCCTTGCGGTCTCTCCACGATCGCACGGCACGATGTTAGGCGGCCGTCCGTTTTTTGTTAACTACCAAACGCATTATGTGAATACGAAACGTTCAGGGCTGCAAATCGTTGGCCTGCTCTATTCTTATGACCTGCCTTAACAGTAAACGCAGGTGCGCAACTTTGTGCCTGTTTGGTGGCACATGTAGCATCAATGTCATCTTTCCACACACTGTTGAAGTAAACGGAACAGCTGCAGTCGACAAATCTATATATCCCATTATAATGATGAGCAATTCCAAGGGCGGCGGCCATGTGATAATAGTGCGGACGCCGTGGTATGTTCGAACGATGACCGCGCGATATTTAATGTTATCATATATTTACTACAAAATAATATGTTCTTTTTGTATATGCGATACAGACAAGAGTTACGTTCACGTATCGCGGCACAGTATCTCGAAAGCCGTCGTTCAAAAATTGATAAAACCCATATCACTCCCTTGGGAGAAAAAGCCATATCATCAAATGATTGGCTCACATACCCACGTGACCCATATCATCCCTAGGGAGAAAAAGCCGTATCACCAAATGATTGGCTAATAAAATTATATTCGGAGCACTCGGCTCCTATTGTATTGAGTTCGGTAGGTAGTGTACCGCAGGCATTTTAGATTTGTTTGGATTGTGGTTTTATGTCACAGGCAACAGTATTTTATCATGTCGAGACGAATTTTCGATTTGTGCTAATGTGGAAATAATATGCGCTCTACTGCACGCTTTGGCGGTATGTCAAAATAAATAGTGCATGTGCACTTAGAAATATGAACAACAACAAAAGTCCCGGTTCCGATGGAATTACAACTGAGTTTTATAAGATATTTTGGAATGATATTAAGTCGTTTTATATCAAATCTTTAAATTATTCCTTTGAAAATGGTAGCTTAACAACACTTCAAAAACAAGGCATTATTTCGTTATTACCCAAAAAAGATAAAAATCTGGACGATTTAAAAAATTGGCGCCCGTTAACTTTATTAAATACGGATTATAAAATTGCTACTAAGGCCATAGCAAACAGAATAAAGAAATATCTTCCAAATTTAATTGACTGTTCTCAAACAGGTTTCATAAAGGGCCGCTACATTGGCGAGAACATCCGCTTAATTCAAGAAACTATTGAAAAGCTAGAAAATGAAAATTCACCAGGACTTTTATTTTTTGCAGATTTTGAAAAAGCATTTGACAGTATAAGTCATAAATATATTTTACGATGCTTAGAAGCTTTTAATTTTGGGGCAGACATAACAAAGTGGGTTGAATGTTTTTACCAGGGAGCCAATAGTTGTGTGCAAAATGCTGGATATATGTCAGACTTCTTTTCAATTAATCGAGGTGTGAGACAGGGCTGTCCTCTCTCGCCTTACCTATTTATATTGTGCATCGAAGTTTTATCAGCTACATTACTGAAAGATCAAGATATTACAGGGATAAAAATAAATGGAAAAGAATTTAAGAGTACTATGTTTGCTGATGATGCGACTTTCGCAATGGACGGATCTTTAAAATCTTTTAGAAAATTAATATATATACTCGACAACTTTAAATTAATATCGGGTTTAAGGTTAAATGTTAATAAAACCATTATTTTAAAAATAGGCTCGTTGAGATATGCCAATATACATCATTTAAAACATTTGAAATTCGAGTGGACTTCAGAGTCGGCGAAAACGTTAGGAATAGTGTTCTCTAATGAAAAATCTAAATTACTTGAAAATAATGTAATGCCAAAACTTAATGATTTTATCAATTGCCTAAAAAGATGGAACCACAGAAAACTGACATTAATGGGAAAAATTACTGTCGTGAAAACTTTTGCTTTACCTAAACTTATATACCCTCTCACAGTTTTAGACAACCCTTCAGAAGAAATTATCACTACTATTAAAACATCAATTTTTAAATTTATATGGAACTCAAAACCAGAAAAAATTAAAAGAACAGTGCTTATGCAAGACTATAAAAACGGTGGACTTAGACTAACAAATTTTGATTACTTTATTGAGGCTTTGAAAGCGGGATGGCTAAGAAGAATTTTTGATGAAAATAATAAAGGCTTATGGAAAGAATATTATTTGGAAAAAAAATAACAAGTTTGGAGGAAGATTGATTTTAGAGTGTAATATACATAGTTACGATTGTAAGCAGATTGCTCAAGAGAATATTTTCCTGCGTGATGTTTTATTAGGGTGGAGTAAGATTAATAATGTTGAAAGCACCGATGTTATTGCTAAGGAAATAATATGGAATAACTCTCAAATAAAATGTGATAATAAAATTTAATTAATTTTTTATCAACAATGGTTTGAAAAAGGCATTAAATTTATAGAACATATATATGATTTTAGATCAAGAAATTTCTACACCATCGAACAACTAAAAAATCTGTACAATGTATCACTTAATGACTTTTTAAAATATCATAATATCGTTTCAAATATAAAAAGTGATTGGAAAAGAAAATTAAAACATGAAGATGTTAGAAACTTACCATTAAGACGAAACAAAACGCTTTATATTCTCACTCAAGAAAAACAATCGATAAACAAACATCTATATAACATTACATTAAATGCAGTGAAAACACCTATATTAAAGTCAGAAGCAAAATGGACTGATGATTTTCCTCAAGAACAACTAAATTGGTCGCAATATTATCAAATGAGTATAAACTGCACAGTCGACATAAAATTAAGAAATTTTCACTATAAATATCTCATGAGGATTGTGCCAAATAACAAATACCTATTTAAATGTAAACTAGCCCCGTCTGTTCTTTGCGATTTCTGTGCAAGGCATGAGGAAACTAACGCACACTTATTTTGGGAATGTTGGTATGTACAAGATTTATGGTCTCAAATTCAAGAAATACTAACCTTTAATAATATTGAAATACAATTGAGTTATTTCACAATAAGTTTTGGTGTTAATTATGGTACAAACCCAAAGCATCTAGTGTTTAATTTTATTGTTCTTCTGGCGAAATACTATACAGTCTTCAACCTAGTACAAATCAAAACATTAATGACCTGAATTAGAGCCTCACTTTCACATATATTTCCAGCTATAGCAGAAAACCACATGCCATGGTGATGGTTACTAAATGTACTTTGTATTGATTTCTTTAATTAATGCTTATATTATTTGTTTTAAGAAAGCAGTATGTTGATCTTATCAAGATAGATCAAGTTAGTATAAATTACTTATGTTTTTATGAGGCACAACAGAATTTGATAACATAATGCTACTTGACACCCCTACTTGTTTGGACCTCACTGACAATACACATACTTGCACTGAATTCTGACATCATCAGGTGTGTTGTAATTGATCTTTTTTGTGCAATTGCATCTAAATAATAATTGTAATTTTATTTTTTTCAACTGCATGTGATACATCTATTGAAGATCTCTAACATAAATACACAAAAGTACCATTAAATAAATAAATAAAGCCAAAAACACCATGACCTACATAGATATTGGGCATCAAACTGGTACCGTTATTCATTAATTATTAATGATCTGGCTGATTCATGGGTGTCTAAGGCGGAGCTATTTGACTAACTGACAGAGAAAACATAGATGCAACTACATGTGAGCTAAAATGTGGGTGTTGCCTTTATTAAATGAATACAGAAGCCCCAGTTTGTAGGTGGTGATCAAGGAAATTTCCTCTATTATGGACCGCCTGTTGTCTTGAATTTCTCTAAAATAAGAACACACAGCTGAATGGAATTTACTACAAGGTAAAATTGTATCATTGTACATGTGATCTAGCCAAGGTTAAATGAGTTAATTTCAGAATGAAGGTGTCAAAAAAGCATTTAATAATGGGGCTCTTTGGGGTAAAGAATTTGGGTACATGTAAATTAATTAATGATCTGATTGATTCACAGCTCGCAGCTGTAGTTAAACTCTGTATCTGCAATGTAGATAAACAGAAGTTCATTATAAGACATGTTTTGCAGTCCTGGGTGCGGTTTAAGGAAAGTTATAGCAAAATGAATCACCCATTTTCTTGTAAAAATATGTGTGTTTTTGCCAAATGTCATGTACTGGTCCCCGCTTTCTGCTAAGCTGGTTTGGAGATATCAAGTATTGATTTTTGGGGATCCAGTAGAATTTTTCGTCTGCTACAGCAGAATTTTTATCAGAAATTCAGGTGTTGGGTTTCAAAATGCATGGTTAGAGAGAATACAAAATAAACAACAATTACCGACAATTAATGGGTTCCTAAATCTATTAATTCAAACGAGAGAATTCGAAGAATATATAGCTTTCTCAAAAAATAAACTTGATATACATAATAGAAAATGGCATTTGATTAGATTTCTTAATTAACTACACATTTATTGTCAGCGCATGTTTTAGCGTTTTATATTGATAGACTCTGAAAGTTCAACGAGAATAACTTATGAGAATCTCACTACAATGTTCATGATAATATTTTGTTGACCGGCCTCTGATGAAATAAATGACATAAAATAGTCTATATTATTTCTTATAGAACGAAGATACTCTATAAGAATGTGTCATGAGTGTGTGCATACTTCTACTCTCTCTTTTTTTTTATCCTTTTTTCCCTTTTCTTCTTTTTCTTATACCATTTTTCAATGTTAAGTCAGTCAATCCGATACAAATAACCATGCAATAAATGATAGACCATATAGATTACATAAATCATATACTTGTGGGATAGCTTTAGTATTAGTTCAATAAGATATATGCTGTGCACCGTTCTGCATTGGACGTTTTTTAATCTTTCTTATTCTTGTCATAGAAATATTCTTGTTCTATCAAATGTATCATAACCAACGATGGTGACGTATGCTACGTGTACTTGGTTTATATCTTCACCATAAATTTTCTTCTCATGCTACTATGTGTTTCGTCGTATAAATTTACCATTATATATTTTTGGAATAAGAAAGAGAAAACGATCGAATGTGTGACGGTGCTACCTTCCTCCTATGTTTGTTGAAATTGTATATGCATGCTATTGTTCTATTTGATTGAAAGACTTAATAAATATATAAATGACAAAAAAAAAATAAAATAAAATAAAATAAAATTAAATAAATAAATAAAACAAAGAAAGGGAAAAATGGTCATGAATTAAAATATATGATAAAAAGATTACGATATGACAATTTTTATATCGTACCCACGTATCAACCCTCGAATCCCGTATCAGCCCTCGACTCTCGCATCAGCCCTCGGGCCTTCGGCCCTAGGGCTCATACGAGAATCTTGGGCTGATACGGGATTCTCGGGTTGATACGAGGTGCGATATGAAAATTGTCATATGATAATCTCTATGTATCGTACGGACACCTTGCGACAATTGGCTAAAGCCGTACACACTCATGAAATATAAAAAAAATCACTTCACTCAATGAAATAAAACTCATATTCACTCCAAAAACTTGAATATCCTCTATCTATCATTTTTTCTTATTCAAGACATTCGTGTTGTTACATGTTACAATTTAGGTTTTCCATATACTACCCAAAATGTAACAATGTAACAAAATCTAAACTTTCCCTTCCTAATTAATACTAGCGTTTCCTAACCCTTTTCCTTTGTAAAGTTTTGAAAAGAAAAGTAGCTACTTTGCTGGCTGCGGGGTACATCAGGATAACCAGTCTATAATCAGCTATTGAATACCCAAGACTTAAATAGTACAGAATATCAGAATATCCTCGCTGATCTCAAAGGACCAAAAGGAAGATATAACCTGCACTATGGATGATGTACGGGGAGACTTTTTAGGGCCGCCACACGGCACAACACCAGCTGCAGTAATAGCAAATAAAAATTAAAACTGAGATCCTTTAAGAGCAGTGAACATATTAATTAGTAAGTGGTGGGTCATACCGCGGTTTCGGCCACTCAAGCCTCATCAGTGACCCTTTAGATTTGGCAACATGAAGCCAAAGAGAATTACTGTAAAATTGCCAACAGTATCCCTGGGTTCCATACAGGCCACATCCTGTGGGTCATTAGTGCCATGGGAAAACTTAATAAATATCTTTTTTCTCTGAAACTGCAAGGCCCAAAGCTTTTATGTTTTGTGTGTAGCAGTGTATTGTAATCCTCGTTATAAAACCTACCAACCGTGCCCGTGAGTTCATTCAGGACACGGCCAAAGGGTGTCATTATGTGTCATAGGCCTGGCCTATACACGTACATTTAATTGGAAATAAAATCTTGTTTTCACTGAAAGCACAACACCCAAAGCCTCTATACGTACAGTGTACATGTATTCAGTATGCAGCAATGCTATGTGGAACCTTAAATCCTGCCAATCATGCCCTTGAGGTCAACCATGCGTTAATGGGAAAAAGACGTCGTTGAAAGAAAGTAGTTGTTCATAAGAAATCCCTGTGATCTCGTTTTCGCAAACACTTCAATGTTATTGTGTTGGGAGTACCATATGTTCATGGGACGGAAGTGTTTGCGAAATCGAAATGTATAACCTGGATTCCTTATACTGTCCTTCAATAAATCTTCAATTTCTGCATTGAGTACACCTATCTATCAGTCAATAGAGTAAAACGCTATAGGAGAAAACTCGAATTTCTGATCTCAACTTCGGACAAAACTTCATTGTGCGTCACCCATTCCGTTCCACGTGTTTCTTAGCTGTGATCATTTGAAATGAAAATACCGGCAAGCGAGGCGGTTCTAAAAGTCAATATCAAAGTTTTGCACAAAAATATTACAAATATTAAATTTTTCGAATGAAGTTTTCAATTTTTTACCATAAAAATATCTGTATTATGCAATGGGCATGTTTTTGTAATGTTTTCACAGCTTAGCTTTGCCATGCAGATCGCATGTCATGTAAAATGAATTTAATCTGTATTGATATCCGCTACTACATGTACAATCCACTTTATGACGAAAACCAACACAGGAATCCTTATCTTTTACATGACGCTCGTCACGAAACAAAAACGTTTTGCTTTCTCCTACCACCAAGATTTCATACTGAGCATCTAAGCAGACTGATCGGCATTTGTATGCAGCCCCAAGATTTCTGTGTTTAACATTTCAAACATTATCTTTTGAAGCTGAACAAATGAATAACCCAAAGAAATGTTCGACGTAATCGCCTTCAACTCGGCGTGCCAATTGATGTCCTGATTTTAATCAAAACCCAAAGATCTGCTTATATGACAATATTATAGTAGCATTAGGCTTTCCGAAAATGTTTATTGCATTATTATTGATACAGTGCTTTCTAGGCTCGTCTTCGGCGGAGAACATTGCTCAAAGCAGTAAGAAATTATTATATCAGCATATAGAGTGTCTTTGCAAAGTTATCCTTGTAATGTCTTGGAAAATAAAATGTCAAAAAGTGTAACGTTCTTTTCTTAAACGTACGCACCCGTTAAAACGCATGATGCATTGTTACGACCTAGCGTAACTAGACAGGTACAGCGAAAAACAACCAAGTAATTTTAACTTAACAATATTTAATCAAACAAATAAATGCTGCAAATACATACAAACAAACAAACAGATAAGTAAATAAATAAATAAATAACTTACAAAGTTAATGTCAAATAAGTCCTTGTCCCTCAAATGTAAGTCCACAATCCAGTAACCAGAATATGAGCACATGTATATTTTAATCCACACTTTTATTCTAATCCAAAACACTAGTGAAACAACCAAAATTATATACTTTAAATCACTTCAAATTTCTGAATGCCTAAGACTGAATTGGGACCTATATTTATACATCTAAGGAAATTCTACAGGTTTCTAGAGAATGATATAATAAACTTTTCTCTAGAAAAGAAACGAACTAACGAAAGTTCTTTTAAATTCTCCAAAGAGAATTTAGAATTCTCCAGAGAAGAATTCAAGGCCGCAACGACCATCAAGACTAAACGAAAGTCTACTAGATCCTTCGAGATTTCAGTAGTAGTATACATAGTCCAAATATATTTTTAACTTATGGTAAAAAAAACACTCACTCCATTTTCATCTGGAATTATCCACAAAGTGCTCATAGAATTTTCTATACTTCTAAATTATATAACAGTTATAAAAATAATCAATGACATTCTTCTATAAAGTTCTAGATAATAAATTGTAGAAACATAAAAAGAAATATATATTAATTAATTGGGTTACTCCCCTTTAGAATATATATATATAAATTATAAGTAATAGCTTTAAAAAGAATCAATATTATTGAATCAATTATATATAACACTTCCTCTCTTCAATAAAAGAAAGTTTTATGAAACAAAACTTTCTTTTGCAATACACATATGCAAACATACAAGGCAAAACTGTCAAGCTCTTGAAAGGGTGTCTGGAATTATATTATCTCTACCTTTTATGTGTCTAATGTCAAGATTGTGCTCTTGCAACATGAGACTAATGCTCTAGCTAATACTCAGATGGAGTCTCATTTTATTTTTTTATTTGCAGTGCTAATAGAGCTGACACACTTTTAAGTATGGCCCAAATCGAACAAAACTCTGACAAGCCTTATTCCAAACATACCTGACCTTCTTATCATAAAGTAAGTTTGTTAAAGGCTCAGCTAAAACTGAAACATTATTACAGAACTCCCTGTAATATCCAGCCATACCCAAAAAGCGCATCAGTTGCCGTTTTCCTGTAGGTACAGGAAAATCTGATATAGCCTCAACTTTGGCTTCTACAGGTCTGACCTGACCTTGTCCAACAATATGTCCTAGAAATGTCAAATTAGCATGGCAAAATTCACTTTTCGGTAAGTTTATTGTCAGTTTAGCATCACGGAGTCTTTTGAAGAATTCTCTGATGATCTCCAGGTGTTGTTTCCACTCTTCACTGTAGATGATGGCATCGTCGATGTAAGCTTTACACCCATCCAGACCGAAAATCAAACTATTAACCAAGCGAACCAAGCAACATTTCAGCGCTTTCAGTTTATTTCGAAATTGTCTTTCTGTAGTAACAAATTCTAAAATCTCCTTTGGACTGTCTATAAATGGAATCTGCCAAAACCTTTTCAATAGATGGAATTTTGTCACATATTTGGCGTGACCAATGTTGTTGATGCAGTCATCAATTCTTGGTATGGGAAATGTGTCAGTTTTTGTGACAGAATTTACTTTTCTATAGTCTGTGCACATTCGAAATGTCCCATCAGATTTTGGCACAAGTATACAAGGAGAACTCCATTCACTTTGACTAGGTTCTATAAAGTCATTGTCCAGCAAATACTTAACTTCTTTCCTGAGATATTGTTGTCTTTCAGGATGAAGTCTATACGGATGTTGTTTCACCGGTTTTGCTCCTTCAATAATGTCTACATCATGGTAGATTTTATCGGTTCTGGATGGAATGTCCGGAAATAAGTGCTCATATTCAAGAATTAATTGTTTTAGTTCATGTTTCTTGTCCGGATCTAGATGTGACAGTTTCTGATCGAGGTCATGCAGAATGTCAGAATTCTGGAGTTTTGAGGATAATGGTTCACAGTTCACAGAGTTCATTTCTTCAAAGTCTGTCTGATTTTGTTCATGAGGGACAGAATTAACTATGCTTACTGAGGAAATAACTGAACTATCATTATCACTATCCCTATCAATGTACTTTTTAAGCATGTTAATGTGACATAATTGTTTTTGCTTGCGCCTCCCAGGAGTGTTAACAATGTAATTTACATCACTTAACTTTTTCTCAACAGTATATGGACCATAATATCTAGCTTGTAATGGCCTGCCAGGAATGGGCAAAAGAGCAATCACCTTGTCTCCAGGGTCAAAATTTCTGTTCTGAGCATTTTCATCAAAATGCAACTTCATTTTGCTCTGAGCTGACTTAAGATTGGACCGAGCAACTTCCCAAGCTTTTGTCAATCTAGTTTTGAAGTCAGACACATACTGAAGTAAGTTCAAAGGACTGTCATTACTTGAAAGAAACTTCTCTTTCATAAGTTTTAAAGGTCCACGAACAGTGTGTCCGAAAACAAGTTCAAACGGACTGAACCCAAAAGACTCTTGTACTGACTCTCTGACAGCAAATAATAGCAAATGTATGCCTTCATCCCAATCTTTTTCGGTGTCAAAGCAGTAAGATCTGATCATGTTCTTCAAAGTTTGATGGAATCTTTCCAAAGCACCTTGACTTTCAGGATGATAAGCTGATGACTTGTATTGTTTAATGCCAAGTTCATGCATTACTTGCTGAAATGTTCCTGACATAAAATTGGAACCCTGATCTGATTGGACTGATTTTGGAAGACCTACAAGTGTGAAAAACTTTACAAGGGCCTTAACTATTGTTTTCGTCTTGATATTCCTGAGTGGAATTGCTTCAGGAAAACGTGTTGAAGCACACATTATAGTCAAGAGATATTGGCAACCTGATTTAGTCTTGGGTAACGGACCTACACAGTCAATGATAATCCTACTAAATGGTTCATCAAATGCAGGAATAGGCTGTAAATTAGCTTTTGGAATAGTCTGATTAGGTTTTCCTACCATTTGACAAGTGTGACAGGATTTGCAATGTTGGGAAACATCAGATTTTAATCCTGGCCAGTAGAAATGCTTGAGAATTTTATGATAAGTCTTATTTATCCCTAAATGACCTGACATGGGAGTTTCATGGGCCAAGTTTAAGATTTCAGGACGATAAGCCTTAGGAACCACAATTTGGTGATTTATGGTCCATTCGTCTTCCGCTGAAACATCAGGAGGACGCCGTTTTCTCATTAAGATGTCATTTTTGACATAAAAACAAACAGGAACCTGAGAAATTTCATTTTCATCTAAAGCCCTTTCAAATAAAGGCGAGATTTCAGGATCACTGTGCTGTTCTTGACAAAGTTGTGACCTTGACATTTGGTCGTGACCTTGGTCAATTAAAATTGAAGGTGTAAGGTCATTGTCTGACCTTTGATTGTTGAAGTCAGTTTGACTTGAAGAAAGAGATTTTGTAATCTCATCATGAAAAGACTGACCTATAAAAGTGTCAGTTAAGTCAACATCCTGTATCCCATCATTCAATTTGATTTTTTTGCCATAGCCCTTGTAACGGCACATGAAGGGTAAAGATCAGGAATTTCCTGCTCAATGGGATCAGGCAATTGATCCTCACAAGGTGTATTGGTCAAAAGTGGGTTTACCACAACCTTATCTCCGGCTAAGTCATTGCCTAATAGCAAGTGAACACCTTTAAAAGGTAAAGAAGGCCTAATACCTACAGCCACAGGACCAGAAACTAAGTCTGAAGACAAATAAATGTTATGGAGCGGTACATTAACAAATCCACACTCTACTCCCTGAATAAGGACACTTGTCCCAGTTGAAGTCTTCTCGGAAAAAGGCAGGGTATCTGCTAAAATAAGAGACTGAGAAGCTCCGGTATCTCGTAAGATTTTAATAGGGGTAGACTGGGCAGAATCACTAGTAAGTGACACAAAACCTTCTGATAAGAATGGTTCATAAATCTCCATAATACAATCAGTCGCAGACGTTTTGGCCAAAATAGGATTTTCATCCTGAATAATCGACTGTGGTTTTGACCTTAAAGAAGTAAGACCTGTTGGTCTAGAATTATTTTGATTTTGTCTCTCTTTTCTTCTTTTCAAAGTTTCACATTCAGAAATGACGTGACCGTCACCTTTACAATAATTGCAAAACAGCCGGGGTGAGTATGAGGATCTTTGACCTTTGTTTTCACTAGTATCTTTATTTTTAGGATTATGTGAAGGACTGGAACTATCAGCTGTTAGTCCAGCTTGTGGTTGTGGATTAGGTTGAGGAGAATTATTTCTCTGTTGAGGGTTAAATGGTTTTGACTGAGGTGTATTAGATTTAAATTGAGGGTTAAAAGGTTTCTTGTAAGGCTTATTTACAAAAGACACCTTATGAGTCAAAGCATAATCATCAGCTAATCGTGCTGCTACATCTAAAGTTTCTACTTCCCTTTCGTCAAGAAAAGATTTGACATCAGAGTGTATGCATCGTTTGAACTCTTCAACAAGCATGAGCTGTCTTAATTTTGCATAATCAGACTTTACATCCTTTGAAGAACACCACCTATCAAATAATTGCTCCTTAGTTCTAGCAAATTCTACATGGGTTTGATCATGTTCTTTCCTACAATTTCTGAATTTCTGCCTGTAAGCTTCAGGTACTAATTCATAAGCCTTAAGAATCAGATTTTTGACTGTGTCATAATCTGAACTTTGATCAAGTGGAAGCTGAGTGTAAATTTCTCGAGCTTTACCAATAACAACACTCTGTAGAAGCAAGGTCCAATGCTCTTTTGGCCATTTCAAATTTTCTGCTACCTTCTCAAAATGTAAAAAGTACTTATCTACCTCTTTTTCTTGAAATGGAGGAACGAGCCTGATATGCTTTGTAACATCAAATACTTTACTAGGATCAAAAGACACAGGAGGCATTGATTTACTGCTTAATTCAAGCTCTTTCATTTTAATATCATAATGCATTCTTTCTTTTTCAAGTTCTATTTCTTTTAACATTTCTCTGTGTTTTTCCTTCTCTCGTTCTTCCATTTCCCTTTGTTTTTCTTTCTCTCTTTCTTCCATTTCTCTTTGTTTTTCTTTCTGTCTTTCTTCCATTTCTCTTTGTTTTTCTCTTTCCCTTTCTTCAAATGCTAACTTTTCTTTTTGCATTCTTTCTTCCCTTTCTTCCTTATCTGCCCTTCTTTTTTCTTCAAATTCTAATCTTAATTTTTCCAATTCAAGATGCCTTTTTAATTCTAACTCTTTCAACTGTATGTCGGTTTGTGAGACCATAATAAGAGATGTAGCTGAGGGTTCAAAAAATTCCTCATCAACAAGAAACTGAATGATAACATTCTTAATTTCACGTTTTAACATAGATGTTTTGACATCAGGTATGCTATAATGACTAGCAATGTCTAAAAGATCACTCTTTTTGGCCAAGTTTAACAGCTCTTGAGAAGGCGCAGCAATGAAATCTTCAAGTTTGAATGACATGGTTGCTTTTTTGCTGGTATGACAAACAATAAATATCTTTTCAAATTCAGAATAAAATAGGTGCACAAAATGTTCAATCCCGGACGAGCCCCCAAAATCTGTTACGACCTAGCGTAACTAGACAGGTACAGCGAAAAACAACCAAGTAATTTTAACTTAACAATATTTAATCAAACAAATAAATGCTGCAAATACATACAAACAAACAAACAGATAAGTAAATAAATAAATAAATAACTTACAAAGTTAATGTCAAATAAGTCCTTGTCCCTCAAATGTAAGTCCACAATCCAGTAACCAGAATATGAGCACATGTATATTTTAATCCACACTTTTATTCTAATCCAAAACACTAGTGAAACAACCAAAATTATATACTTTAAATCACTTCAAATTTCTGAATGCCTAAGACTGAATTGGGACCTATATTTATACATCTAAGGAAATTCTACAGGTTTCTAGAGAATGATATAATAAACTTTTCTCTAGAAAAGAAACGAACTAACGAAAGTTCTTTTAAATTCTCCAAAGAGAATTTAGAATTCTCCAGAGAAGAATTCAAGGCCGCAACGACCATCAAGACTAAACGAAAGTCTACTAGATCCTTCGAGTAGTAGTAGTAGTAAAGATTAGGCTTTTAACGTCATCCTGGGCCAAACGGACTTAATCCATGTTCCCACCACAAGGACGTACTAGATCCTTCGAGATCTCAGTAGTAGTATACATAGTCCAAATATATTTTTAACTTATGGTAAAAAAAACACTCACTCCATTTTCATCTGGAATTATCCACAAAGTGCTCATAGAATTTTCTATACTTCTAAATTATATAACAGTTATAAAAATAATCAATGACATTCTTCTATAAAGTTCTAGATAATAAATTGTAGAAACATAAAAAGAAATATATATTAATTAATTGGGTTACTCCCCTTTAGAATATATATATATATATATATAAATTATAAGTAATAGCTTTAAAAAGAATCAATATTATTGAATCAATTATATATAACAGCATCAATATCGGCAAGGATGACTTCTTCAAAATACTACGTTCTTACAAAAGTCTCATTGTTCATAGTCGTATACACATCCACATCAGTCCGAGTATCTGTTGAGTCAACGGAACATGTACACGGCACCAAAAAGTAGTCATTGACACGACATGCTTACTTAAACGTATTATAGCGATACGAGGTGTTGATAGCATTTAAATTCATTTATCTAAGAATTGTTTGTGATTTTTGCAGATAAAACCACCAAATCAGAAGTGAAAAGAATTGTTCTACACAGCAATACAGATGTACTCTCTATCATTACAAATCTTACTGGTCAACTGGCGTCGATTACCGCCGAATTCGTGGCGGTAAAACAAGACAATGCTCAATTGAAATCGTTAGTACAAGCGGTGCAAACTAACAATTCACACCTAGAGGCATTGCTGGCGACGGCCCGGAACGATATCACCAGTTTACAGTTAAGAGCCTCTGCAGGAGCTACGTATGTGCGTTGGGGAAGAAAGGCTTGCGCTGGGAACGGAACGGAAACTGTATATTCCGGATACACTGCTGGAGACATTTTCTCGAACCATGCCGCCGCAACAAATCATCTGTGCCTCGTTCCCGATCCGTTATGGGGACACTTCTTGGACACTATCGATTCAAAACAAAAGATTTTTGGTTCTGAATATGAGTTTGTTAATAGCAGGAGCCAGGCACAGTTTTCTAAGAATCTCCACAACGAAGATGTACCTTGCAGTGTCTGTAGACCACCGCGGGGTAGCGTGTTAATGATGCCGGGACGCAACGTCTGTTACAAGGGATGGAACCTCGAGTATAAGGGGTACCTTATGGCGGGTTCCTCAAGGGACCCATCCCCGTCCGAGTATATTTGTTTGGATAGTGACCCAGACGCGGTTGCTGGCGGACAGAGTGACAAAAACGGAGCTAATTTGTTCTTCGTTGAAGGTGCCTGTGGCTCTTTGAAATGCCCGCCGTATGTGAATGGTCGTGAACTGACATGTGTTGTTTGCAGCAAATAAATAGAAATCGTTTTTTTTTTTTTTTTTGTTTAATTCATTAAACATAAACAACAATTATTTTCAATTGAATGAGCAAATCCTTACAACGCAGACTTGCGATCTAGGGGATTTAAGGCCTGATTTCGGCCTCATGCGTTGGTAAAAAATGAATTTTGGAATTTTGAGGAGAAAGGTATTGCAAAAAGGTATAGGTCTCTGCTTATAAAGTCTAGCACAACTATCACATTCAAATTACACATGTTGCCATGGCAACGCTCTGAAAAGCATCGAAATACCACTTTTTGCAATTTTGGGTCTATGTTTTACTATTTAACATCATTTTCAACTACCGGCCCACGAGACGAACAATTTCTTATTATAAAATAATTATGAAGTATCATTAGTCCGGTAGAAAATAGCTGAATTCAGTGAGGACCTGGAATTAAGTTCTTAAGTTTTTTTTCTTTACTGAATCTTTTTAAGCAGACCTTGTCCTTGAAGAATCCAAGTGATGCCACTTTGGCATCATTGAGCATTTTGATATATTCAAGATGCTGTCCAAGATGGAAGCCAGAAATAGCAAAAATCAATATTTTACGTCAGAGAGGACCTGGAATTAAGCTCAAAAGTGTTTTTCTTTACTGTATCTTGTTTAGCAGGCCTAGCCCTTGAAGAGTCCAAGTGATGCCACTTTGGCATCGTGGAGCATTTTTATATATTCAAGATGGTATCCAAGATGGAAGCCAGAAATAGCAAAAATCAAATATTTTACATATATGGGACAATCTATGATGTGTTTTATTGTTTTTTTATTGGTTTATTGAATGAACAGCACTGCAAATTGAAGCGACTGATTGTTACTGCAACACTACCCGATCACTAAATTATAGTCCGATGCTACATGCATGACTGATTTGCGACACAAACCAAAAAAATATGTCATCCCTACAATGAAGCATTTTAGATTGATTATATTTCTTATATATTGTTTGTCTCAGCCTACATGGTGCCGTCGTAGCTTTGGGCCGGAGACGGATGTCAGAGCAAAGCTAATTTATCTTAATGTCTAAACTACTTACTTAATACAAGAAGATATTTATAAATCTATCTATCTATCTTCTGATACTGAGTCGATCAATTTCTGATCATCACCTCAGGTGTGGGGTGGGTGGCTAAATTTAGAAAAAGAAAACATTTGGGGTGGACCATTAAAACTATTTACAAGATATAGATGAGAGGCAATTATTTGTAGTTTTAAGATGGCATCCAAGATGGCGACCATGATAGAAAAAAGCACAAAAACACATCTTTACCTGTTCACATTTGACATGTTGTGCTAATGGAAACATTTTGTGTAATGAATCACTTTTTGCAAACTGGATGCATGTATTTTTCACCAATTATATGATTTACAAATGCAGGATGACATCCAAGATGGTAGTCAAAACATCAAAAATGTATTTTATGTATTTTTGTACGCTTGTATTCTCCGTGTAATGCTTAATATTTAGGCAACCTGTATCATGGAAATTAGACGGAATATTTCCATCGGTATTCCGTTAGACCTCTCCATACCGACGGAAATGACATTTATTGAGCCCTTGGTCGAAAATGAAAAGTCATCGAAGACGCCAAATAAATTGAAAATTATGTTATGTTATATCTTTTCTGACTGATAGGACTTAGTTTTTACATATTCTAGATGTAAAAATACGCAGATTCATTAAATACATCATGCTTTCTGTGGAAAATATAACATGCGTCTATAAATAGATCAGGGGAGACTACTGTAGAATATGGGACACAAAGTAGAAAATCGATTGCTTTTTGCAAATTTATCGAAATTCTGGAGGCTAACCAGATGTTTACAAAAATATTTTAGCATTTTCTAACAAAACATAAGAAATTTTTTAATAATTCTCACCAAATAAAGCAGCTATAAGCTTCTTACGAAATCCATAATCTGTTCGACCATAGTTAAAAGTGCTACCAACATCATTTGCTGCATGATGGGGTCTCCTTCTTCATGGGTGTTTTACATTTGACTCCTTTCAATGATAATACCATTTCAAAGTTCTGAAAGTACATTTCATCTTCTCCAGTTACAAGTCTGATTGTCTGTTTACACTAATTGCATGTCTTGTGATACTTTTGTGCAGAACAAGTGATTCTCTTTTTATTTGACCCATATATACTATTTTGTTTGTGAGATATTATTCCATTGGCTTATTTAAATATCACCTGTATCTGCAAACATCAAGGCTGGCATTAGTGCAAACCCATGCGTTAATATGCTTATGCCCATGTGATATGATATTGTCTGTTGTCCAATCCCTCTAGTATAAATTAAAAAGGTAGCAATTGCTTCATTATTACCAGCTGTAAGATCATTTATACTACTGCTTGATATTCTACAACTTAAATAGTGCCTCACTTAAGCTTACATGTTATTTGCTTTCAAACGGTTTCATTGCTTTTGTATCTAGTTCCAGATCTTTATCAACATTTACTCTCTTTCCACCCAACCTTCCACCATCTTGAAATACACCATATTGAAATACAAAATTGCTCAATTATCCTATAGCTTGATAAGGTAAAGAGTCTGGATTAATGACTTTTAAGTGGTAAGTATATTCAGTGTGGAAAAACGTTAAAACTCAATTCTAGGTCAAATTCGTTTTACGCAAGAAATCATGACTGCCTTCTTGAATGCCATCTTAAATATGATAATCACTGCATCTTGATGAAGCAAACCAGCTTGAGTAATGGTCCGGAAAGTTAAAGTGCTAATTGTATTAATCAAAACTTGAAAGTAAAACGAAAAACATGAAATACTAATCTCATTTATACAGTGTTTTTTTTTTTCTTTTTTTTTTTTTTAGTTGACAGCCATCTTGTATCCTGTCTTGAAAAAATGTGATGAAATTTACATATTTACACAGATATTATACCTATTCATCATTTTGCACTGAAATTACCACAATTTTGCCAGATAAAAACAATTTGGCCGCCATCGGTTGGTTGGTTGGTTGGTATATCTTCCGCCGTGTTCGACGCACCTCTTCTTGAGTAATCGTTATGTAATCGTTATGTACACTTCACCGTCTTTATGTGTTGTGACTTAAAATGTTTATCTTTCTTTACAACCAGGGTTAAAACGATTCACCATCACCGTATTTACAACTTAAAGTCTCTAAAAAGTCTTCATTAGCTTGGGTACACCACGGCCTTCGTACTAGTGAAGTCTATACTGACTTCTTTTTGCGTTTTCTTCTGGGAATAATTGACAGTCTCTTATATCTCTCTATATGTAGTGCATAACATCTTAAACGCCATCTTAAAAATACAAAATTGCTCAATGATGCAAAGGTGGCATCAATCAGATTCTTCAAAGGCAATGTTTACTGAACATAATCCAGTAAAGAAAAAAAAACTTTATTGATTTACCAAGCATATTCCAGGATAAATCAGTGATACAGTCTATACCTACCTACTTCCAAAATTCAGAACCTCCTATTATTTGTTACAAATATAACAAACCAATCAGAAATACTATTTTTAATTTCAATAAACTTGTTTCTGATCTTGATATCCATGCTAATACTCCTAAGTCTTGAGATTGTAAAGATTCAAAATATGTTTATCAACCAGCTGGACATATAGTTACTGGAAATTTAAAAATAATTTCGGATTCTAGAATTCGCAAAATTGTTTCCAAAGGTCCGAAATATAGATTCCCTTCCTACATTAATTTCGACAAATGTAGAGAGGAGATTGCATCTGCATTAAATGATTTCGGTAATCGATGGTGTAAACGAGAGGGTGTTGAGGATAATGCTCTTAAAGAATGGAAAAGAAGTATCTTCACTATCGTGGATAAACGTATTAAGTTTTATTCACAAAATACTAATCTTTTACCTCCTAAACCCAAATCGTCATTTAGGCATTTGAAGCAGGGTATCCAAGAATTTCATAGAAAGTATGTCTTGGTTCCGGCAGATAAAGCCGCAAACAATGTTGTTGTCGTTTGTAGACTTCACTACGTTAACACCTTAAAACAGGAGCTTGATGGTACCAGGGCTTATCTGGAGACAGATACTGATGAGGTGTCTGTAGTAAATGCCCACTTAAACGATTTACCTGTTAAGTTTTCTGTTTGTGTCAATGAAGGCCAAGACAAACTTCCTACGATGTATTGGTTACCTAAGCTTCACAAAAGACCATACAAAGCTAGATTTATTGCAAATTCTAGCTCTTGTACTACCACTGAACTTTCTAAATTATTAACTTCTTGTCTTACTGCTATCAAATCTCATGTTATAAGATACTGTGAGACAGTGTATGAAACTTCAAATAAAAATTGGTTTTGGTCAATAAAAAATTCTGGTGAGGTGCTCAGTAAATTGAAGTGTAGAGGGTTCCGTGCGACAAGCTTGTCCACATATGATTTTTCTACTCTGTATACAACATTACCACATAATCTAATTAAAGAAAAACTTCTGGATTTGATAGAGTGGACCTTCAAAAGGGCATTAAAAAACTATGGTTCACTTTATTTGGCATGTAATGACAGAAAGGCTTTTTTCACTTCCTCTGACCAAAGTCGGTATACCCTTTGGTCATGTCAGAATGTGTGCGACGCCTTATCCTATCTCCTTGATAATATTTATATTAGATTTGGGACCAAGTTATACAGACAAATTGTTGGAATTCCGATGGGTACAAATTGCGCACCTCTCGTAGCTGATTTATTTTTATACTGCTACGAAAGAGATTTCATGGATTCTCTTAACCATGATAATCAAGCTGATGTTATCGAGGCTTTTAATTCCACATCTAGGTACCTCGATGACCTTTTGAACATTGACAACCCTTATTTTGAAGGTATGGTCAATCAAATTTATCCACCTGAACTTCAGTTGAACAAAGCTAATATCTCAGATACCGAAGCCCCCTTTTTAGATCTACATCTTTCTGTTGCAAATGGATTTGTTTCTTCTAAAATTTATGATAAGCGCGATGACTTTGATTTTGATATAGTAAATTTTCCTTTTTTGGATGGTGACGTTCCTCGTCGTGCTTCTTATGGTGTATACATTTCGCAACTTATTAGGTTTGCTAGAGTCTGCAATCATGTTACAGACTTCAACGCTCGAAATAAATGTTTAACGGCAAAACTTCTCCAACAGGGCTATCGGTATCATAAACTTCGAAAAACCTTTTCTAAATTTTATCGTAGACACTATGAATTGATTTCCAAATATAATGTTGGGTTAAAGACACTTTTAAGTGAGGGCCTTTCGGAACCTGAATTTTATGGTGACTTGGTTTACAAATTAAAGAAACTTAAAGGAATAAATGATTTTTCTCTTCAGTTCGGAAAAATCATATCACGTTACAGACGTATAGGTTATAACTTGAATGTTATGCGACAGTCTGCATGCTTAGTTTTTAACCCAATCATGGTTGATAACTATGCTGCCTTCTTTAATTGCACGCCGGTGGGTCGGGCGTCAGACTCTATGATGGCCCCGACTTAAAGCTATTCATTTTAGTTGGTTGGGGCCGGAGCTTCTTGTCTGTTGCTTGGCCCACCGGGGTCCAACTGGTGTTTTTCTTTTGCTCCGGAGTTAGTAGGTTATTCGGCGCCCAGGGATCTCCATCGTCGGGCAGCTTACTCAATCTGTGAGTCCTGGTTTTTGATTCATCAGGATGTTTATCATGATTTATTTGTTTGTTCTTGATGATTCATTGACTAGTTAGAGATTCACCACGAGGACCGAAGAACTAACTAAATGTTGTGAACCACTGCAGAAGCTGAGGGTGAGGTTAGGTACCTGTAAAACCGGTTTAAGCCCGCCAGTAACTTTGTGTTACTGATCGTTCCAAGTCGATACTTCTGTAGTGGTTCTTTTTGTTTTATGTCTTGGTGTTTAAAAATTTTTTTGTGCTGTTGGCGCCTTATGTATGTTTTCATATTTTTAGTTAAGTTAAGGTAACTGAGTGGCCACCTATTGGGAAAATAGCTGCTCATTCGGCTTACGATATGTTTCATGGTATAAGTACCTGATTGTTAGTTTGGTTTTTTCCCACCTCGGTTTTTGGAGTGGGAATCTTTTTCTGATTGCGCCTTTTCCTGATCTTTGCCTACTTGTACCTTTTTATATCAGAGTTCTTGTGGTTGTGCCGTGTGGCGGCCCTAAAAAGTCTCCCCGTACATCCATTTAATGCTCTTATTTTTCCAATCCTCAGGGATTGCTTGCAATCAGTTTGTATTTTCCTATCTCTAACTACCACAACTCTTCGATACCGTATTGAAGGTCATTAGTTGACCGTCACTCGTATCTCGTTGTTTAAGCGATTCTTACGTTTCTATCCATGGACTTGTATTAGACATGGACCTGAGATGTGGGTTTCGGTTATACCTTTTTTCTTTCATTCGAAAGATTTTGCATTACGATTAAGTGCATTATCTATTCTATAACCGGTATGAGTGTCGCGCTCCTTTTGGCAGTATCAACACAATACTCCCAACTATGACTATCACAAAAAGATTAGGAATTACATTAACTCCCCTTAGGTTGCATGCCGCGTCTACTGTACGGATTCCTCATTCAACTAACAATTTTCAAAATTTATTACCTACTGTTAGGGTGACACCTCTTAATTTATTTTCGGCATCAACTGTTAATCTACACGGAGCTTCTAATTCTAATATGTTTCGTAATAATCTTCAGATTAGGTTATCTCCACTCAAATCACCAATTTTACGTAAATATATTAATCCGTTCAAGAGACCTGGAATGTACCCTAGTATTTCTAAGTGCAATGCCAAGAAGTGCAACTGTTGCAATCATTTATGCTCTAAGACTACTATCACTTCATCTGTGAATGGTAGGACATTTTCAGTGGTTAATGATTCTGATTTAGACTGAAAATCAATGGATCTTGTATATGTTCTTACTTGAAATACAAACAATTGTAGGATGCAATATGTTGGACAAACTTGTCGAACTTTGCAAAAACGATTTGGTGAGCACTATCGTAGAATCAGAAAGCCCAAAAATAATGATACCTTTCTGTACCAGCATTTTAAGCGCACTGGTCATTCTCCCAATGATGTTAAAGTTCAACCAGTGGAGAAAATCTCATATGATGAAAATTCTTCAGTTAGATTCAAAAATATTAAACGATTTGAAACTGAACTTAAATGGATAAAATTACTGCAAACACCCTTTCCACTGGGATTTAACGACAACATTTACCATGAAGGCAATATTTCCAAAAGGCCCGATTTTGATGTACTTACACTTTCAGAGTCTCGTAAACGTAAATCTAGATCTCATGGTATACGGAAAAGGGGTAATGACAAACGTAAACGGTGCGCTGCCTTGAAATTGAACATTTCCCTTAATGATTTAGCTGTTAAACTAAGGATTCACGGTCGACATCCAATGCTGTCTTATCTTAGTTCTCTACCTATTGCTGCATTACGTTCCCTGGACACAGAGGCTAATAGATTTTACGATAGAAATCATCAAATGTATGACGCTGCAATGTTAACAAGATGTTATACTCAGCATGCTCTTCGTCCATTTATCGATTCCGAATCTAATCACATTAGAAGTTTTATTAAAATTCCTTTCATCAATAAAGGAATTGACTTTATTGATTTACCAAGCATATTCCAGGATAAATCAGTGATACAGTCTATACCTACCTACTTCCAAAATTCAGAACCTCCTATTATTTGTTACAAATATAACAAACCAATCAGAAATACTATTTTTAATTTCAATAAACTTGTTTCTGATCTTGATATCCATGCTAATACTCCTAAGTCTTGAGATTGTAAAGATTCAAAATATGTTTATCAACCAGCTGGACATATAGTTACTGGAAATTTAAAAATAATTTCGGATTCTAGAATTCGCAAAATTGTTTCCAAAGGTCCGAAATATAGATTCCCTTCCTACATTAATTTCGACAAATGTAGAGAGGAGATTGCATCTGCATTAAATGATTTCGGTAATCGATGGTGTAAACGAGAGGGTGTTGAGGATAATGCTCTTAAAGAATGGAAAAGAAGTATCTTCACTATCGTGGATAAACGTATTAAGTTTTATTCACAAAATACTAATCTTTTACCTCCTAAACCCAAATCGTCATTTAGGCATTTGAAGCAGGGTATCCAAGAATTTCATAGAAAGTATGTCTTGGTTCCGGCAGATAAAGCCGCAAACAATGTTGTTGTCGTTTGTAGACTTCACTACGTTAACACCTTAAAACAGGAGCTTGATGGTACCAGGGCTTATCTGGAGACAGATACTGATGAGGTGTCTGTAGTAAATGCCCACTTAAACGATTTACCTGTTAAGTTTTCTGTTTGTGTCAATGAAGGCCAAGACAAACTTCCTACGATGTATTGGTTACCTAAGCTTCACAAAAGACCATACAAAGCTAGATTTATTGCAAATTCTAGCTCTTGTACTACCACTGAACTTTCTAAATTATTAACTTCTTGTCTTACTGCTATCAAATCTCATGTTATAAGATACTGTGAGACAGTGTATGAAACTTCAAATAAAAATTGGTTTTGGTCAATAAAAAATTCTGGTGAGGTGCTCAGTAAATTGAAGTGTAGAGGGTTCCGTGCGACAAGCTTGTCCACATATGATTTTTCTACTCTGTATACAACATTACCACATAATCTAATTAAAGAAAAACTTCTGGATTTGATAGAGTGGACCTTCAAAAGGGCATTAAAAAACTATGGTTCACTTTATTTGGCATGTAATGACAGAAAGGCTTTTTTCACTTCCTCTGACCAAAGTCGGTATACCCTTTGGTCATGTCAGAATGTGTGCGACGCCTTATCCTATCTCCTTGATAATATTTATATTAGATTTGGGACCAAGTTATACAGACAAATTGTTGGAATTCCGATGGGTACAAATTGCGCACCTCTCGTAGCTGATTTATTTTTATACTGCTACGAAAGAGATTTCATGGATTCTCTTAACCATGATAATCGAGCTGATGTTATCGAGGCTTTTAATTCCACATCTAGGTACCTCGATGACCTTTTGAACATTGACAACCCTTATTTTGAAGGTATGGTCAATCAAATTTATCCACCTGAACTTCAGTTGAACAAAGCTAATATCTCAGATACCGAAGCCCCCTTTTTAGATCTACATCTTTCTGTTGCAAATGGATTTGTTTCTTCTAAAATTTATGATAAGCGCGATGACTTTGATTTTGATATAGTAAATTTTCCTTTTTTGGATGGTGACGTTCCTCGTCGTGCTTCTTATGGTGTATACATTTCGCAACTTATTAGGTTTGCTAGAGTCTGCAATCATGTTACAGACTTCAACGCTCGAAATAAATGTTTAACGGCAAAACTTCTCCAACAGGGCTATCGGTATCATAAACTTCGAAAAACCTTTTCTAAATTTTATCGTAGACACTATGAATTGATTTCCAAATATAATGTTGGGTTAAAGACACTTTTAAGTGAGGGCCTTTCGGAACCTGAATTTTATGGTGACTTGGTTTACAAATTAAAGAAACTTAAAGGAATAAATGATTTTTCTCTTCAGTTCGGAAAAATCATATCACGTTACAGACGTATAGGTTATAACTTGAATGTTATGCGACAGTCTGCATGCTTAGTTTTTAACCCAATCATGGTTGATAACTATGCTGCCTTCTTTAATTGCACGCCGGTGGGTCGGGCGTCAGACTCTATGATGGCCCCGACTTAAAGCTATTCATTTTAGTTGGTTGGGGCCGGAGCTTCTTGTCTGTTGCTTGGCCCACCGGGGTCCAACTGGTGTTTTTCTTTTGCTCCGGAGTTAGTAGGTTATTCGGCGCCCAGGGATCTCCATCGTCGGGCAGCTTACTCAATCTGTGAGTCCTGGTTTTTGATTCATCAGGATGTTTATCATGATTTATTTGTTTGTTCTTGATGATTCATTGACTAGTTAGAGATTCACCACGAGGACCGAAGAACTAACTAAATGTTGTGAACCACTGCAGAAGCTGAGGGTGAGGTTAGGTACCTGTAAAACCGGTTTAAGCCCGCCAGTAACTTTGTGTTACTGATCGTTCCAAGTCGATACTTCTGTAGTGGTTCTTTTTGTTTTATGTCTTGGTGTTTAAAAATTTTTTTGTGCTGTTGGCGCCTTATGTATGTTTTCATATTTTTAGTTAAGTTAAGGTAACTGAGTGGCCACCTATTGGGAAAATAGCTGCTCATTCGGCTTACGATATGTTTCATGGTATAAGTACCTGATTGTTAGTTTGGTTTTTTCCCACCTCGGTTTTTGGAGTGGGAATCTTTTTCTGATTGCGCCTTTTCCTGATCTTTGCCTACTTGTACCTTTTTATATCAGAGTTCTTGTGGTTGTGCCGTGTGGCGGCCCTAAAAAGTCTCCCCGTACATCCATTTAATGCTCTTATTTTTCCAATCCTCAGGGATTGCTTGCAAACAGTTTGTATTTTCCTATCTCTAACTACCACAACTCTTCGATACCGTATTGAAGGTCATTAGTTGACCGTCACTCGTATCTCGTTGTTTAAGCGATTCTTACGTTTCTATCCATGGACTTGTATTAGACATGGACCTGAGATGTGGGTTTTGGTTATACCTTTTTTCTTTCATTCGAAAGATTTTGCATTACGATTAAGTGCATTATTTATTCTATAACCGGTATGAGTGTCGCGCTCCTTTTGGCAGTATCAACACAATACTCCCAACTATGACTATCACAAAAAGATTAGGAATTACATTAACTCCCCTTAGGTTGCATGCCGCGTCTACTGTACGGATTCCTCATTCAACTAACAATTTTCAAAATTTATTACCTACTGTTAGGGTGACACCTCTTAATTTATTTTCGGCATCAACTGTTAATCTACACGGAGCTTCTAATTCTAATATGTTTCGTAATAATCTTCAGATTAGGTTATCTCCACTCAAATCACCAATTTTACGTAAATATATTAATCCGTTCAAGAGACCTGGAATGTACCCTAGTATTTCTAAGTGCAATGCCAAGAAGTGCAACTGTTGCAATCATTTATGCTCTAAGACTACTATCACTTCATCTGTGAATGGTAGGACATTTTCAGTGGTTAATGATTCTGATTTAGACTGAAAATCAATGGATCTTGTATATGTTCTTACTTGAAATACAAACAATTGTAGGATGCAATATGTTGGACAAACTTGTCGAACTTTGCAAAAACGATTTGGTGAGCACTATCGTAGAATCAGAAAGCCCAAAAATAATGATACCTTTCTGTACCAGCATTTTAAGCGCACTGGTCATTCTCCCAATGATGTTAAAGTTCAACCAGTGGAGAAAATCTCATATGATGAAAATTCTTCAGTTAGATTCAAAAATATTAAACGATTTGAAACTGAACTTAAATGGATAAAATTACTGCAAACACCCTTTCCACTGGGATTTAACGACAACATTTACCATGAAGGCAATATTTCCAAAATGCCCGATTTTGATGTACTTACACTTTCAGAGTCTCGTAAACGTAAATCTAGATCTCATGGTATACGGAAAAGGGGTAATGACAAACGTAAACGGTGCGCTGCCTTGAAATTGAACATTTCCCTTAATGATTTAGCTGTTAAACTAAGGATTCACGGTCGACATCCAATGCTGTCTTATCTTAGTTCTCTACCTATTGCTGCATTACGTTCCCTGGACACAGAGGCTAATAGATTTTACGATAGAAATCATCAAATGTATGACGCTGCAATGTTAACAAGATGTTATACTCAGCATGCTCTTCGTCCATTTATCGATTCCGAATCTAATCACATTAGAAGTTTTATTAAAATTCCTTTCATCAATAAAGGAATTGACTTTATTGATTTACCAAGCATATTCCAGGATAAATCAGTGATACAGTCTATACCTACCTACTTCCAAAATTCAGAACCTCCTATTATTTGTTACAAATATAACAAACCAATCAGAAATACTATTTTTAATTTCAATAAACTTGTTTCTGATCTTGATATCCATGCTAATACTCCTAAGTCTTGAGATTGTAAAGATTCAAAATATGTTTATATCAACCAGCTGGACATATAGTTACTGGAAATTTAAAAATAATTTCGGATTCTAGAATTCGCAAAATTGTTTCCAAAGGTCCGAAATATAGATTCCCTTCCTACATTAATTTCGACAAATGTAGAGAGGAGATTGCATCTGCATTAAATGATTTCGGTAATCGATGGTGTAAACGAGAGGGTGTTGAGGATAATGCTCTTAAAGAATGGAAAAGAAGTATCTTCACTATCGTGGATAAACGTATTAAGTTTTATTCACAAAATACTAATCTTTTACCTCCTAAACCCAAATCGTCATTTAGGCATTTGAAGCAGGGTATCCAAGAATTTCATAGAAAGTATGTCTTGGTTCCGGCAGATAAAGCCGCAAACAATGTTGTTGTCGTTTGTAGACTTCACTACGTTAACACCTTAAAACAGGAGCTTGATGGTACCAGGGCTTATCTGGAGACAGATACTGATGAGGTGTCTGTAGTAAATGCCCACTTAAACGATTTACCTGTTAAGTTTTCTGTTTGTGTCAATGAAGGCCAAGACAAACTTCCTACGATGTATTGGTTACCTAAGCTTCACAAAAGACCATACAAAGCTAGATTTATTGCAAATTCTAGCTCTTGTACTACCACTGAACTTTCTAAATTATTAACTTCTTGTCTTACTGCTATCAAATCTCATGTTATAAGATACTGTGAGACAGTGTATGAAACTTCAAATAAAAATTGGTTTTGGTCAATAAAAAATTCTGGTGAGGTGCTCAGTAAATTGAAGTGTAGAGGGTTCCGTGCGACAAGCTTGTCCACATATGATTTTTCTACTCTGTATACAACATTACCACATAATCTAATTAAAGAAAAACTTCTGGATTTGATAGAGTGGACCTTCAAAAGGGCATTAAAAAACTATGGTTCACTTTATTTGGCATGTAATGACAGAAAGGCTTTTTTCACTTCCTCTGACCAAAGTCGGTATACCCTTTGGTCATGTCAGAATGTGTGCGACGCCTTATCCTATCTCCTTGATAATATTTATATTAGATTTGGGACCAAGTTATACAGACAAATTGTTGGAATTCCGATGGGTACAAATTGCGCACCTCTCGTAGCTGATTTATTTTTATACTGCTACGAAAGAGATTTCATGGATTCTCTTAACCATGATAATCAAGCTGATGTTATCGAGGCTTTTAATTCCACATCTAGGTACCTCGATGACCTTTTGAACATTGACAACCCTTATTTTGAAGGTATGGTCAATCAAATTTATCCACCTGAACTTCAGTTGAACAAAGCTAATATCTCAGATACCGAAGCCCCCTTTTTAGATCTACATCTTTCTGTTGCAAATGGATTTGTTTCTTCTAAAATTTATGATAAGCGCGATGACTTTGATTTTGATATAGTAAATTTTCCTTTTTTGGATGGTGACGTTCCTCGTCGTGCTTCTTATGGTGTATACATTTCGCAACTTATTAGGTTTGCTAGAGTCTGCAATCATGTTACAGACTTCAACGCTCGAAATAAATGTTTAACGGCAAAACTTCTCCAACAGGGCTATCGGTATCATAAACTTCGAAAAACCTTTTCTAAATTTTATCGTAGACACTATGAATTGATTTCCAAATATAATGTTGGGTTAAAGACACTTTTAAGTGAGGGCCTTTCGGAACCTGAATTTTATGGTGACTTGGTTTACAAATTAAAGAAACTTAAAGGAATAAATGATTTTTCTCTTCAGTTCGGAAAAATCATATCACGTTACAGACGTATAGGTTATAACTTGAATGTTATGCGACAGTCTGCATGCTTAGTTTTTAACCCAATCATGGTTGATAACTATGCTGCCTTCTTTAATTGCACGCCGGTGGGTCGGGCGTCAGACTCTATGATGGCCCCGACTTAAAGCTATTCATTTTAGTTGGTTGGGGCCGGAGCTTCTTGTCTGTTGCTTGGCCCACCGGGGTCCAACTGGTGTTTTTCTTTTGCTCCGGAGTTAGTAGGTTATTCGGCGCCCAGGGATCTCCATCGTCGGGCAGCTTACTCAATCTGTGAGTCCTGGTTTTTGATTCATCAGGATGTTTATCATGATTTATTTGTTTGTTCTTGATGATTCATTGACTAGTTAGAGATTCACCACGAGGACCGAAGAACTAACTAAATGTTGTGAACCACTGCAGAAGCTGAGGGTGAGGTTAGGTACCTGTAAAACCGGTTTAAGCCCGCCAGTAACTTTGTGTTACTGATCGTTCCAAGTCGATACTTCTGTAGTGGTTCTTTTTGTTTTATGTCTTGGTGTTTAAAAATTTTTTTGTGCTGTTGGCGCCTTATGTATGTTTTCATATTTTTAGTTAAGTTAAGGTAACTGAGTGGCCACCTATTGGGAAAATAGCTGCTCATTCGGCTTACGATATGTTTCATGGTATAAGTACCTGATTGTTAGTTTGGTTTTTTCCCACCTCGGTTTTTGGAGTGGGAATCTTTTTCTGATTGCGCCTTTTCCTGATCTTTGCCTACTTGTACCTTTTTAGAACTAAATTCCAGGTCAAATTTGTTTCTGTCGGACTACATCCAGAGATATTGTGTGCAAAATATCATTTTGTTCATCGTGTGGGTCGGCACTTAAAATTATAAAACGTGTTCAGAAATGGTCAAAAATAGAACAAAAAAGTGCAAAATATGCTCCAGCTAGGGTTTTTCTGTGCGTTGCCATGGCAACGTTTGTAAGATAAATGAAGTACTTTTTCTGGTTTTTGAAAGAGGAGACATTTGGCTGTTTTTAGGAATAGTTTTTAACTTAAATTCCAAAATATAGTTTTTAGCTCACCTGAGCCGAAGGCTCATAGGTGAGTTTATAGTATACCCATGCTCCGGCGTCCGTCCTTCGTCCGTCCGTCCGTCCGTCGTCCGTCCGTCGTCCACAATTTCAAAGATCTTCTTCTCTGAAACCGCTGGGCCGATTGTTCTCATATTACACATACACCATCTACAGGTAGGGGGAAAGAATAATTGTGTTTTTTGTTTTGATCGGATAAGGACTCTGGTTGCTATGGCAACTTATGCTTCCCATAGACTTATAATGGAAAAAAGTGAAAATTGCCAGTTTTTGCTGTCTTGTTGGAGATATTTGAATTTTGTTTTTGCAGAAATGTTTATTGAGTAGTCCTCTACGTTTCATGTGACTTTTGTCCTAATCCTTCATTTTGATTGGTTGCAGGGGCCCCATATAGGGCAAAATTTCGAAAAACATTCAAAAATCTTCTTCTCAGAAACTGTCAAGGGGATGAAGCCTGTACTTTGTATACATGTTCCTGACAGTGGCCTCTACATAATTTGTGTTTTTTATTCCAGGCGGATAAGAACTCTGGTTGCTATGGCAACTTAAAGTTTCCATAGACTTATAATGTGAAAAAGTGGAAATCGGCTATTTTTCCGCTAAAATTGCAGACATTTGAAATTTGTTTTTGCAGAAATGTTTATTGAGTAGTGTTTGACATTTCTTGCGAGTTTTGTCCTAATCCTTTATTTTGATTGGTTGCTGGGGCCCCATAAAGGGCAAAATTTTGAAAAAAAAAAAACATTCAAAAATCTTCTCCTCAGAAACTGTCAAGTGGATGAATCCTGTACTTTGTATACATGTTCCTGACAGTAGCCTCTACATAATTTGTGTTTTTTATTCCAGTCGGATAAGAACTCTGGTTGCTATGGTAACTTTAAGTTTCCATAGACTTATAATGGGAAAAGTGGATATTAGCTATTTTTTGAAAACTATTGCAGCCTGAGATCTGAAAAGTGGTAGATGCAAACAACTAATGGATTAGATGAAGGTATATAATTTAGGTAAAGGTCATCTCTTGACCTTGGCCGGTCTGTAGTCCATACACACTTTTCAAAGATTTTTTTCTCTGAAACCACTTGGCCAATCAAAGCCAAATTTTATATGAAGCATCTATAGGAAGTGGGCACCAACGTGTATATAAATAATCCAGGTCACATGACCAAGATGGCCGCCATGCCCATATAAAAATTATGGTAAAAACCCTTAAAATATCTTCTCCAGAACCGGTGAACCGATTTCAACGAAACTTTGCATGAAGTATGGATGACTCAAGTACTACAATGTATATATAAAACATGACCCTGTGGTGACCTTGACCTATTTTATGGCAAGGTCAACACGGGTCGTCAATGCATTTGAATGTGGAAAACTTTTAAAATGTCATTTTAAGTGAAAGTCTTGCAGGAAATGGGCAGTAGGACTGAAATTTAATGATTCTGAAAAAAAAATGGACCCAAGGGGCTCATCTGCTTTTAAAATGTTATTTGAAGGGGAAAATCAGCAGGAAATTGGCAAATAGACAGAATATTGATCATTCTGAAAAAAGAAAACATCTGCCCCTGCACTGGGGTTAAATACCATAATATTCAAATATGTTTATTGTAATATGAAGCAGATCTCAGGTGAGCGTTTATAGGACCATTGGTCCTCTGGTTACTAAATCTGAGGCCAAAATCAGGCCTTAAATACCCTGCACCTTTGTCATGATTTGCGATTTCTGGACGAACGAGAAACAGATGTGATAATGATTCTTGAGCCGAAATGATTACAATTCAAGGCATAATTTAAGATCGCACAAGTACTGAACTCTTCGTATTAATACACTTGAACGCAATGCTACGTCGGGGCTGTCGTGTAGATATATTCGTCATGATAAGTCTTATATTGTAGGAAAATTTCTCACCCATCAGACAAGCATTTCTCACCCACCAGACAAGCATATCCCTTTGTGTGCCTGTCTGGGATATTTGTGTCTCAGTACTTGTACAATTTTAGCTGTCTCAAAATGTCAATCATTTCTGTATTTAGCTAAATAGAAATGTACACCTCATGCTTACTTCCATATAAGGAAGTGATGAGCTAGGTGTCAACTGTCAGAGACAAAAATAGCCTATCAGGTGTTAATTTCAGGAAGATTATCAAGAGTAATTGTAGTCTGCTGCTCTCATAAAAATATATAAAAAAAAATATTTTGTTGGGAATTTTGTGAATAAAACAAAATGATGATTTAATATTTTTGTAAGGTGAATTCAAATACAAAATTATTTTTGTTTGTTTCACTGGCTAATTTGCATATTGTTTTATGTCCAAACAAAATGGCTGCCTGAACAGAACTTGAAGCCTATTCAAAGTCAAAATGTTTTAAAAGGTGGGTGAGAAAAATAATCAATGATGGTGTTGAAGCCTCAACAAGGAAATCTCAGGCTCGTTTTCAGATTATTCGAGTCTCATCCTCGGCAGAGCCTCGGATGAGACTTGAATAATCGGAAAACTTGCCTGAGATTTCCTTGTCTATAGATTCTTTTATTCTCATCCACCAGACAAGCATATCCCTTTGTGTGCCTGTCTGGGATATTTCTGTCTCAGTACTAGTACAATTTTAGCTGTCTCAAAATGTCAATCATTTCTGTATTTAGCTAATAGAAATGTACACCTCATGCTTACTTCCATATAAGGAAGTGATGAGCGAGGTGTCAACTGTCAGAGACAAAAATAGCCTAGCTGCTGTTAATTTCAGGAAGATATCAAGAGTAATTGTAGTCTGCTGCCCTCATAAAAATCTAAAAAATCAATTTTGCCGGGAATTTTGTGAATAAAACCAAATGATGATTTAATATTTTTGTAAGGTGAGTGCAAATACAAAATTATTTTTATTTGTTTCACTGGCTAATTTGCATATTGTTTTATGTCCAAACAAAATGGCTGCCCGAACAGAACTTGAAGTCTATTCAGAGTCAAAACGTTTTAAAAGGTGGGTGAGAAAAATAATCAATGATGGTGTTGAAGCCTCAACAAGGAAATCTCAGGCTCGTTTTCAGATTATTCGAGTCTCATCCTCGGCAGAGCCTCGGATGAGACTTGAATAATCTGAAAACTTGTCTGAGATTTCCTTGTCTCGGCCTCAACCCCATCATAGATTCTTTTAATCCCATTGTGTGCCTGTCTGAGATATTTCTGTCTCAGTAATATAATAGTAAATTTCAGCTGTCTCAAAATGCCAATCATTTATTTTATTTAAATTAAAATGTGTAGGGATTTCTGGAACTCTTTTGGAATGGTTTGCCGACTATCTCCGTGAAAGGAAGCAGCGTGTAGTTCTCCCTGGTGTTTCTTCAGACTGGTCAACTCTTGAAGCAGGCGTCCCTCAGGGTTCCATTTTAGGCCCGCTACTTTTCTTAGTGTATATTAACGATATAGTAGAAGACATCAACTCAACTATTCGCCTCTTTGCAGATGACACTAGCCTATATCTTATAGTCGACGACCCACTTGAAGCTGCAAATACTCTCAACAATGACGTATCTAAGGTGTATGCATGGGCAAAGAAATGGTTAGTTGCATTTAACCCTAGTAAATCTGAATCACTTTTAATCTCTAGAAAACGCTTAGAATTATATCATCCACCTATTTGTATGAATAATCAGCCAATTTCTGAAGTAAACTCTCATAAACACTTAGGACTAACACTTAGTAACGATTGTACCTGGCATGCTCATTTTGAACAAATAAAAACCAAAGCATGGACAAGAATTAATATTATGAGGAAATTAAAATTCCAACTTGATAGAAAGTCACTGCAAACTATCTATTTTTCATTTATACGGCCTCTTTTGGAATACGGCGATGTAATTTGGAACAACCTTGCTGATTATGAAGCAAAAGAACTAGAAAAAATCCAATATGAAGCAGCACGTATTGTTTCAGGCTCTACAAAATTAGTTTCAATAGAGGCACTGCTTAAGGAGACCGGTTGGGAAAAACTTTCCAGTAGAAGGAAAAAGCATAAGCTTATATTGTTTTATAAAATGGTTAATGGTTTATGTCCAAATTATCTACAGTCTCTGGTTCCCCCCACAATTGGAAATTCCTCTAGATACAATTTAAGAAATGTATACGACATACGAACTGTACGTGCGAATTCAGAACTTTACTACAAATCGTTTTTACCTTCTGTGATTCGGGAGTGGAATGAGCTTCCACAGTCTATTCGTGACTCAACTACTTTATCGACGTTCAAATATAGATTAAATTCCACATCGAGAGAATCTAAACCCCCGTCTTATTATTTTGAAGGTTCACGTTTGGGTCAAATTTATCATGCAAGACTGAGAACCGGCTGCAGCTCTTTAAATCAACACCTTGTTTCAAAAAATATAATAAATAGTTCCCTGTGTGTTTGCGGTTCAGTTGAAAGCACTAATCATTACTTGTTAAACTGTACAATATATGCTCAAATACGGCAAGAGATGCTTGATTCACTCTCAGCCTTCTGTGACCCCACACTGCGAACTCTGCTCTACGGTGATCCTAGTGCTACCACTCATCAAAACAAAGCAATTATGTTATGTGTCCAAGAATTTATAATCAAATCCGGAAGATTTAAAATCCAATAGGATTCTAAATTAAAAATAATTTGGCGCACGGCTTGAGTTCATGGTCAAACTAAGTAACTCACAAAAATTTCCTGTAATGACGTAAGACACCACTCTCCCCCTACCCCGTCCCCACCTCGCCTCAACCCCTCCCCCCCCCCCCCCTCCATGTATCTGTTGTATATCTTTGAATAGGCTACCTTGTTATACATGCATATTGTTTTTTCTGTTTTCACTTTATTTACTTGGTACTATCATTTGATATTTAACAACTACTTAGTCATCGTGTTACATATACTGTAATATTAACAGAGCACCAATGGGAAACAGTTTATATAAGTCTTAGGACTTTCTACTGAATCCTATTTTGTATATTGTGACTAGTTGTATTTATGTGTATTACTTCGTTGATTGTTACATGTATACAAAAGAAATAAAGTTTAGACTAATCATTTCTGTATTTAGCCAAAAGAAATGTGCATCTTTATGTTTACTTCCATATAAGGAAATGAGCTAGGTCAACATAAACTTGTTAATGTTAATTTCAGGAGTAATTGTAGTCTGCTGCTTCGATAAAAATCTCAAAATTTAATTTTTCTGAGAATCTTATGCACAAAACAAAATGCTGATTGAATAGTTTTGTAAGGTTAGTGCATATACAAAATTATTTTTTCTATTTTTCTTCATTGGTTAATGTGCATATTGTTTCAAGTAAAAACAAAATGGCTGCCTGAACAGCACTTGAAGCCTATACAGAATTAAAATGTTTTAAGTGATGGGTGAGAAAAACAATCAATGATGGTGTTGAGGCCTCAACACGGAAATCTCAGGCTCGTTTTCAGATTATTCGAGTCTCATCCTCGGCAGAGCCTCGGATGAGACTTGAATAATCTGAAAACTTACCTGAGATTTCCGAGTTGAGGCCTCAACACCATCATTGATTCTTTTAATCTGAAACAATCTCAGGTTGGTCGCCTTCCAGCACGTGCGACTGCTCTACTGCACAGTCGCCACGTTAAAGGCCACATCACACGCAAGGGCATCCTTTTAACGCAGACTTGCAAAAAAAGGTAATCGTGTCGTGTTTTGCGAATTATGGACATAACATTTTTATGAATTGTTACTTGGCGTTGGACCGCGCAAGTTCTGTTGTTGTTTCCATTAGCTTTGTATATACTGGGCGCGATTAAGATCCCATATATGAACTTGCCTTTAAGTCCGAATAATTGCGAAATGTCAGTTTGCTTCCGGCCGTGATTCGGACAATCTACATGTATTATCTTGACGAATGCAGTCGCATTCAAACGCAACCAACGATCTATATAACGTACATGAACGAATGGAATCAAATGTTGCTGACCTCTGTTCGAAACTATGCGCAGGTTATACAAAGCGGACGACTGTGACCACGAAGTTTGCACAACGATGCTTGTGCGCGCCCGTGAAGTTGGCTGAACATTTCGTTGCCTTGAAGAGTCCTTATCGTACTGCTGCATTACCTCATAGCGAACCATATGCGTTCTTTGTCCATTGGATTGCCATGTGTAATTTACTTACCATGCTTACTGTTGAAGTATATAGTTTGGCTTATTCAAGTGTACTTTTCACCAAAACCAGATGCCATCATCTCATGCTTATCTTTTACACAAGGCTCACCGTGCCACAAAAGCTATTTTGTCGCTTTAGCGATCATACTGATCAGACTGAGCATCTATGCAGAGTGATCAGCATATATGTATATATAAAGCGTAAATGTTATTCTATCCGCTATTTCAACAGTAAGTTTTTGTAGCTACTAAACCAGGGTTATTCTATGACAATCCGAGGACGTGTTTCTCGTAGTCCCGCATGTTGTGTCATGTCATTGTCCTTGAATTTTATTTTAAAAGAAAGCACTACTTTGTCGCAATACTGTAGAAGATCTAGCAAAAAATCCGAAAATGTTTATTCTCTTAATTTGGTGCCTTGTAAGCGTGTCTTGGACGGAGAACATTCCTCAAAACAGTAAGAAAATATTTATGTCTGTGACAAATTCTGTGTTTACAGTGTCTATTGTGTGACGAAGCGACAAAAAGCATAAAGAAAAAGAAAAGAAGCAAAAAAGAAAGAAAGAAAAAAAGTTAATGTTAATAAGTTATGTTAGCACAGCTTAGAACATCCATTGAAAACAAATGTAGCATAAGAAACAATTTTGAGAATTATTAAAATAAATCAATCTTTAAGGGGGCAACATGGTAGCCCAAAAGCTCATGTCATGGCGTTTGGTTGCATTTTTGAACTGATTTTTTCACCGATATAATTTTTTTTATTTTTTATGTAGTTAAGACCGCCCGATCAGTGGAGAAAAGAATCCTCTTGCACAGCAGTACGGATGTGTCCGATGTCATTTCAAACCTCACTAGTCAACTGGCGTCACTTACTGGTGAGTTCGCGGCGTTGAAAAGAGAACATTCAAAACAAGAGAAGGTGCTGGAAAGGGCCTTGATCAGTGTGCAACATGACAATACCAAATTGAAATCATTACTGCAGGAGATGCAAACTAATAACTCAAATCTACAAGCACTTGTGCAAACCATGCAGTCCAACAACTCAAATCTACAAGCACTGGTGCAAACCATACAGTCCAACAACTCAAATCTACAAGCACTGGTGCAAACCATACAGTCCAACAACTCAAATCTACAAGCACTAGTACAAACGATGCAGACTAACAATATTAAACAAACATTGTTGATCCAGCAGCTTCAAAGCAACGTCTCCAACATTGAAACCCAAAGTCTGCAAAAAGGAGCTTCGTCTACGGGCTCTACTTATGTTCGCTGGGGAAAACAATCGTGTCCTGGAAACGGAACAGAAACCGTGTATACCGGGTACGCCGCCGGTGGTCATACACATCAAAGGGGTGCGGGTACGAACCATCTTTGTCTTGCTCCGGACCCGTTATGGGCACACTATAGCAGTTCAGAAGACGCAGGTGGCAAGCTTTATGGTGCACAATACATGATGCATGAGAGTACTAGTCGGGCATTCTTTGCTGGAAGAAATCTGCGTGCGGAAGACGCCCCATGCAGCGTCTGTAGAACGCCCCGATCAAGCGTTACTATGATTCCGGGACGCAATGCTTGCTACAAGGGATGGAGGCTTGAGTACAGCGGGTATCTGGTTTCTGGTGGCTATTCCTACTCGTCAAGTACGGAATATATTTGTCTGGACAGTAACCCGGATGTTTTAAGTGGTGGCCATACGAGTGTTGACAACGGAGCGGTGTTGTACTTTGTCGACGGTATATGCGGTACTTTGAAATGCCCACCATATGTAAATGGCCGTGAATTGACATGTGTTGTTTGTAGTAAATAAAACGATATCGGTATATAATCATAAAACTTTTCTGTGTTGTTTTTATTTTGTCCAATGATTATTATGTCATACTAATAAGTCATACACTGTTCTTTATAGGAACAATGATGAATTCTTTCTCTGAAGAAGATAATCTCGTTCAACCCCTGTTAGCTGGTTGGTCGTTCTAAGGTAGTGACTTTACTAATGGAGGCTGTATTTGTTCTACTGGGGTATTTTCAGATAATCAGTCACCTCTTAAATGGTTCATGTGCATAAAATCATAAAATGCTGAAATGTCGGCAAATACCACTAGTTTATGAGTCAATATATATTTTTGCAACCATTTCAAGGGGTTAGTTGTTAAAAATTCAAACATCTCAAATAGGAAAATGACATTAATAAACAAGTTTATGGATCTCTCCCCCGTGTAGAACACTATTCGGTGACCCTTAAAAGATATCTAATTTGCATATTCATGAATTTTAATGAAAACATTAAAAATGACAGAAAATCGTTAAAAATCAATAAATAAACTAAATTTGAGGTCGAAACTATCATTGTGACACTTTGTTATTGAACCAATAATACCATATGACAAATCTATTGATGTCATGGGCCAAAATGACAATTATCTTATTTGCATATTCATGAATATTAATAGAAAATGTCGAAAATCGAGGAAAAACGAGGGATAAACTCTAGCAATTTCAAGGTTTTGGATGGGTTACAAGATCTACCTTGCATCCCTGACACCAATGTTCATGGCTGCCAGTGTGTTCAGAAGGACCATCTAAATGCCATAAAATATTGTCCTCAACGATGGACACATTTGCATGATGTAAAATTATATAGTTTCCGCATCCACCCCTTCTGTGATTCTAAAGAATAGGGTGTACTCACAAAAATATTCATATACGAACAAAAGCGTGCTCTAAAATACTATAATGGGTTTGGTTGTGATGCATGGACTGATCAATTTAACCGTAATACCTATTTTTCAAATCACTGATATTGCTTATTCATGAAAATGAATGAAACACACAAGAAATCAGAGAAAAATGGGGGTATACATACAAAGTCACTTAAACCATAGCTGTTCACAAACGTAGGATGCTGAAAGAAGTATAAAATGAATGCTTTGGCAGTGTTCTATGACCCTAAAGTCTCATATAAAAATGATCTTATTTTTTCAGTTTCATGAATTTTCATGAAAACTTCATAAATTTGAATGAAAAAATGGAAAAAAATTAACCGGCAAACCTAAAAAATGGTGTGTATCTCGGCAACCAAAAGCCCTTACACGTTGAATATCGCATGAATTGATTGCCAGGACATTAGTATACCATCCTGTACTACAATATATAAGTCAATTGATTTTTTTGTATTATGAATATTAACAAAACCTTTCGAATTTAGATGGAAATTACGGAAAAAATAAGGTGGTATACATAGAAAATCACATGTATCTTGGCTACTGACTGACCTAGAGAGCTATACTTGGTATCAAATAATTGCTAGGACAATGTTCTATAACTATATAATCCGATATTTAAATCACCAGCTTCTTCTATTAGAATGATATTAATGAGATTTATATAAATAAGGGAAACATCAACGAAAAATGAAGGGGTACACCAACAAAATTGAATATATTTCGACTACCAATGGCTGTAGAGGTCTCAAAATGACATCAATAATAGCTAGGACAATATTGTATTATCATGTATTCAGATAAACAAGGGTACACTTGCAGGCACCCAAGATTCAATTAAATTTATTAGAGCACAAGCTTCAATTTTCTGTTAATATTACACTTTTCATACATTTTATTCAGTACTCTCAAAAATTAAAAAAAAGTGTGATCAGACTGCATGACATAATTGCATCATCCTAGCATTCTATTGGTACCATTGCAGCACATATATGGCAATTGGCAGCTGAGATATATGCAATTGTGTTGGTATATCACTTCATTTTTCGTTATTTTTTCTCTTATTCTTAGTGATCTCATTAATACCCATACAACAAAAGTCACTATTAATTTATATAACAGGTAATATGGTTATAGAATATTGTCCTATAGCACTCTAGGTCTATCAGTATCTATTCATGTGATTTTCTATGTAAACTGCCTTAATATTTCCGTAACTTTCCTCTAAATTCAAAAGGTTTTGTTAATATTCATGAAATAAAAAATTGAATGACTAACATATTGTAGTGCAGGATGGTATAATATTGCCTTAGCAACCATTTAATGCCATTTTTAGCATGTTAGGGCTTTTGCTTGCTGAGAAAAGCATCATTTTTATGTTTGCCGGTTAAATTTTTCACTTTTTCATTCCTATTTATGAAGTTTCTATTAAAATTCATGAAATTGAAAATAAGATCATGCTTATATATGAGACATAAGAGTCAGAGTACATAGCCATAGCATTTATTTGATAGTTCTTTTAGCATCCTGGGTTTGTAACAGCTCTGCTTTTAGTGATTGATTTTGTACGTATACCCCTTTTTCATCTAAGATTTTTCTCCGATTTCTTGTGTGTTTTATTTTTTTCATGAATAAGCGAAATTAATGATTTGAATAATAGGTATTAAGGTTAAATTGCTAAGTCCATGCATCATTATCAGACCAATTATAATATTCTAGAGCATGCTATTGTTGTATAGAATACTTTTACGAGTACACCCTGTTCTTTAGGATCACACAAGGGGTAGATGTGGAAACTATATAATTTTTTTACATCATGCAAATGTGTTCATTGTTGAGGACAATATTTTATGGCATTAAGATGGTCCCTCTGACCACACTGGCAGCCATGAAAATTGGTTTCAGGGATACAAGATAGATCTTATAACCCATCCAAAACTTGCAATGGCTTTAGTTAATCTCCGTTTTTCTTTAATTTTCTATATTTTATTAATATTCATGAATATGCAAATGAGATAATTTTCATTTAGGCACATGAAATCAATACATTTGTCCTATGCTATTACTCTTTAAATTACAAAGTGCCACGATTATAGTTTCGACCTCAAATTAGTTTATTTATTGACTTTTCATGATTTTTCTGTCATTTTTTTTAATATTTTCATTAATATTCATGAATATGCAAATTAAATATCTTGTATTTCTTACCATATGATGAAATGGCAATGTCTAAGCTTTAAAATGTGACCAAGTTCAGTGGTAATGAATTTTGTATGCACACATCCATGCTCCATTTTTTTTTAAATGAGCTAAATTAATTTTCAAATGTTCAAATGCGAAAAAATACCGCTGATTTTGAGAATCTTCCAAAACCCAAATAAAACTGAATCATTCCATATTTTGGACAAAGGAGTGCGGTTTGTTGGATACAAAGACAATGTTGAAATTTGCAGACAGTTTGAACCGAAAAGACAAAGGCATAAATGTATTATGCTGAAAGTTTCTTTGTTACTGGCTTAACGTATACTTTGTTCTCTTGTTTCTTACTAGAAAAATCAGCTTTTTGATGAATGTTCAATTATTTCCTTAATGTAATAACAGGGTAATTTGGGGTAATATGGACAATTGGGGAATATGGGCCACCCTGTGTTTTCTTCAAATATTTTACTCAAGACTCATGTTTGACAAAAAGTAATAACATTTTGTTATTCCCTGGCTATCCATCCTAAATCATCGAAATCATTTTTACATTCATACCCAAGCTGGTGTTTTCGGACAGGTTAAATTAATGAACCCCAATTAAACAGCCTGTGAAAATCGTGCCCTTAAAATGTTTTAGTTTACACTTAAGAACCAATAAAAAGATTAATGATATTTATATAGAACCAAGTTTCACGTAAAATTAACCTAATACACCATTTTTAGAAGATGATGCAAATGGTCATTTGCATGAGCTATTTTTCAGTTTTGGAAAATTTCTCCATTGACATAACCGTCGTGTCTGGGGTAAAAATTGGACCATCAGTTTCCCAATGCACCATCTAAGAATTTTGTCTCAAACTCTTTCTGAAAGTGATACACTGAACATTTGATACCACATGTCTTTAGAATTTTAACTTTTGCACTTGCGTGATATGTTTTAAGCTATCTTTGAAAATAGATTGTTTTACAAGTGAAGTTTATAAGCAAAGTGTACATATTTTGAAATTTGTGACATTTTTGCGAATGTCCGTTTTGTAAGTTTGTCAAGGTGTTTTGATTTTTGATGCGAAATATTTTTCCAGTGAATTTGTTTCGTGAACATCTGTTTATTTTATGCTAAATAAACTTTTAAATAGAAGTTTACATTTTGTTTTCCGAATTTATACATCGTCAGCATTTTAAAGTTGTGGTCCGTATTACCCCAGTAGAGTGGTCCATATTACTTCAAATGTTTGGGGTAATTTGGGCCACCCAGTGGGTGTGTTTATCGTAATACGCAACTAAAAACTAGCATACAAAATGACAAAAAATTTATATTAAAATGGTTTACAGATGCCTGCCAAAAAATAGACACGGTATACAATAATAACGTTAATAGTCTGTGGTTGAACTGATTCGTTTTGTGCTTAAGCGGTCCATATTCCCCCAAATTACCCTATATATTACTTGATGTAACGTGTGTTTGATAAACAGACATATTTGACATCTATTTTTTGAAATTGTATAAAGTATAAAAGTTGGATATTTGAAAGTAGCAAAAACGTTCAAATGCAGGTAGTATTGGCTGTATTGCGCAATTTTGGGTACTGAATCCTCATCAGTGACCCTTTATAAAGTCTGCAGACTCTCTGGCTGTATTGGAATTGCTGTGTTGCTCTGTGTTATACAATGAAACTCATAAAATCAAAGCATATAAGAAATAAATATCCTCTCCTCGAAATATTGTCCCTGATGTAACGATTTCTGTCCCTGATGTAACACTTTTCACCGTTACATCACGGACCGTTACATCAGGGACATATTTTAGATAAATCACCTGTAAATTGCTTCCAATATACTTGTGTGTTCATTGTTATAATGAAATGTTTACACAACCACTAAACACGTTTTATGAATAGTACCTACATATTGTCGCTTGAAACAAATAACCAGTAGAGGCTGTTACATCAGGGAACTATTACAAATATACTCACTCACCTGAAAATTGTAATTATTATTTTTTCAGATCTACTCTATAGATGTCTCATCATGGCAGTCAGCCATATTTAATTTCAATGTAGCTCTTCAAAATGCAGATAGATGTTCCACCTTAACCAAGGGGAGTCACCTTGTTCTTGGTATTTTTAGATAAATTGTTACATCAGGGACATAATGCTAGGTACAAAGTTTGAACACGTAAATCTAGTATTAAAACCATGGATACTTGCTATCAAAATGTATTATGTCGTGCATGAATGATTGAATAAAGATGGAGTAGTATTTAGAACAACCATCTTAGCAAAAAAATCATTGAATCGGAGACAGATATAAAAAAAATCATTTTGCAGACAGCGAAAATATGCCATTTTAGACACTTTGAGTAACATTTTTTTATATTTGCTAGCACTTTAACGATTTTGTTTTGGATGACCCATACTCACCTCGATTCACACCACATTCCAAGCATAAAACATTTACCAGAAGTAAACGGTTTTCAGAAAAAACGTACCCGGACAGGAATTGGTTACGAAAAAATATATTGACTCTTATACTGAGAATATCACGTGGTATTGTATACACATACAAACCGATAAATGATCGGTGACACACAAATGCAATTGAGGCCGAAGTTGAGGTTAGATTTTCGAAAAAATCTCCTATAGCGTTTACTCTACTGACTGATAGATAGGTGCAGGCAATGCAGAAATTGAACATTTATTGAAAGAAAGTAACATAAGAATTCCCGGTTATTTCGGTTTCGCAAGCACTGCAATGTTATTATGACGGATGTAATGAGTGTCACTATAGGTTCATTTTTCTGAAGTGTTTGCGAAAACGAAATAACTTGGATTCTGATGTTACTTTCATTCAATAAATGCTTTTGCCTGCACCAATCTATCAATCAATAGAGTAAACACCACAAGAGAAAACTCGTTAATCAAACCTCAACTTCGGCCATAATTGCAATGTGTGTCAACTTCGGCCTCAAGTGCAATGTGTGTCACCGATCATTTATCGGTTTGTATGTACTATACAATACCATGTGATTCTCAGCTGTGAAATACGACGAACTGTTTATTGATTATTTAATCAGCTGGCGTGCGAAAACGTTACGTTACTACTTGTGACCGACCCGTTTGTGAAAATGGCGTTCAAACGTCGACGCAGTTGTGTTGAAATTCGGCCTAGTTGTGTAAATCGGGCAACTGTGTTATCTAGTATGCACGAAAATTAAATTCATATTAACTTAATACGATTTAAGTTGATGCAGATCAAAGTGTCTTTGAGTGTAAACCCACACTTCATTTTTATCTTTATTTTTATTAACATAACACATAACAGATTTATCTGAAAACAAAAACAGCGGAAATATTTTTAAATAATGTCTTTATTAAGATGGCAGATCAAGCCCAGTCCCAAATTTTGATCTCGCCGAGGATAAATACGAATTTCGACTTTTTGGTGGTGTCGAGATCATGGACGCTCTGCTTCTGGAGGACGACGGTAGGTCGAGAGTCAGAGCTCGACTCTGGGGCGTCCTGGGTTTGCTCGCCTCGTCTTTGATACAGTCGTAGAAGTTGTTGTAGGCCACGTCGTGTGGCTGACCTCGCCTGTGACGCTCAAACTCGATGTAATCTCTCTCTGCCTCTACAGCTGTAAGTATAGTTAGGCTTAATGAAGTCCTTGTGCTTTTTTGTACATACTAAGTCTAATAAACTGCACTGCTATGTAGTTAAATATAATTGATTCACTACATTGAAGAAAATAATGGTTAAGGCTTTAGATGCGTCGAAAAATTATATTATACACTCTCGCTGAGGTTAAGAGGCAACCAGTTTGTCAAATATGGATCATTCAATTACGTCACCAGATCATGTGAAGATGCGATTGGAAGGGCGATAATGTACAGCATTGGTTTAAAGACTGCACTGTCGGTTTAAACTAACTCGGTATAATCAAGAAGGTGAATATAAATGATACTTACTAGTTAAGTTAGGTATAGTGTTGTGTACTTCAGTGTCACTTTTCTTCAAATCTCCGAACAATTTGAAGTTCTCCAACTCAAACTTGAGGGAGGGGTTAGCTATATTTTCTATGACATTTATCTGTAATCGTTTCCTCTCTTTGGCCGCCGCTTTCCGCCGCTTCATGTCAACATCTGTCAGAGAACGCTTCCACTGAAATCAATCAATCAATCAATCAATCAATCAATCAATCAATAAATCAATCAATCTCAGTCAGTCAGTCAATAAATAAATAAATAAATAAATAAATCAGTCGTCAGTCAGTCAGCCAGCCAGTCAGTCAGTCAGTCAGTCAGTCAATCAATCAATCAATCAATCAATCAATCAATCAATCAATCAATCAATCAATCAGATGTTAAGTCAGTGATTTGGGAAAGCAATCAATTAGTCAACAGATCAAGCAATCAGTATAAATGATTTCGGTCAAATCGGAATACAGTTCGAAATATAAGACGCTGCATGAGAAAACAAACAGTTTGGGATCCCGACCGGGTCCGACACAAACCGGCCTGCACAGTCACAGAAGAATCCAAGAAGCTTGAAATTTCGTATTTAAGAAGGCGAGAGATTGTACTATCCGTATAGCGAAAACAAAGGTGCTGATCAGCTACATGCAGTTACTGCACAGCTGATCTGCGCCTTTGTTTTCGCATGTGCAGAGTGTTCGTTTTCTAATGCGGCGGCTCATATAAAATCGTGAGTCATAGTGAATCGTCGGATAGACCGACATGCCGTTCATCAAACAATTTGATCCATCCTCGAGCATTCAATAAAGTTGTTGTAGAAATATTTATTTTTCTAAAATTCCCTAAATATGTTTTCTAGTCAAAATATTAATCGATCAATCATTGCATTGATCAATTCCATACAGTCAGTCTTTATTGAGATTTTTTGTGTCATATGGTGTTTTATGTATATAAATAACCGGTACAAAGTCAATAAGACAATGCAAATGATTTATAGCTATCAAGTGTATTACAACCAAAAAGAACAATGGGGCTTTAAAGTTTTAATTATAAATTGAATAGGCATTAAGCTTCGGTACATTATCTAACCCATTTAACACGCTAGCGCTAGTACAGTACTGTTACACGCAATTTCAAATACATGTTCACAAAAAAGCTATTAAGCCCAAAAACAAGCCGAACTCCAGCTATTTGCATCATTATTTTGCTTTAATATTTATACATTTATAGAGGAATACACATTCAGTTAACTAAAACTAAATTACCCAGTCTACCTTGTGGACCTCTGTAAAACAATAACATTAAGCAAATAGCCATACTATGTATTATAACAATGAACGACAAATACGCATAATGATGTTTAAAGCTCTCAGAAGCATGTTTAATACGTTTGCTGACATTGAAAAAAAATGACTACCATCAGGAAAACATGTCCGTGTAATGTATACCCCATTGTACCCCACTTTTATATAGCAAATCTGGGGTATGCAGGGGTATACCTATTTTTCTTATTTTTGCTCCAAAACATAGATTGTGGGTACTCGTTAGAACCGCCTCGATGAGGCGGTTCTAACGTGTACCCACAATCTATGTTTTGAGCAAAAATAAAAAAAATATCAAAAATTTTCTTCTGAAAATTTTCAGTTTTTACAATTTTAAAAATCTCTGTATATTGCATGGGTAAGTTTTCGTAATGTACATGTAAACTCACAAAACTGTACCTGGTACAGAAATGTATAGTCCCGTAAACTCAGAGATGGCTCCATGAATACTGAAAATTCAGGCATTTTGTTTCTAATTGTAATTATAAAATATTTTTAATAGAACAATAACTTATTAACCAAACAAATTAGCTTAACAGACATGTGTTTCATTTAAGTTTTAAATGACGATTAAACATGTAGGTTTTTTATGCTTTATGTTATGATAAATTAGATTGTCATACACAAAAAAGTTGCAAGCAAGTCTTAAACACCCCAGGCTGACGCTACCCTTTGCGACTTTCATCACCGCAAGATTTCTAATTTCAAAGTTAAATGTTGAAGTTGATGTTTGAAACTGTGTCAAATGTGTACTAATAGACATATCTTTTCTTTGCGCGGCTCATTTAATTACTTAAAGTTAACCATTTGGGTGCCCATGATTGCTCATTTAGTCAGTTTAACGGAATAATGATTGTGTATACTCTTTTCAATAAAGATATTTACTTACTTAATTTATTTATTTATTTATTTATTTATTTATTTATTTATTTATTTATTTATACGTTTGGTGAATACCTGTTTGTAGAGAATGGTGCACAGTTAAACTTCCTTAACTTAACACTTCCCACATTTTGATACATTGATACTTGCCTATTATTGTTTTAACATTAAAAACTCCGATGTCCGCATGATCCGTCCATATTCATACTGTTTAACATGATGAAAACAAAAATATTAGGGTGCCTGAACCATTCACTGAAACTTTTGAAGATTGAAAATGGGATCACAATTCAATCTGCGGTTAGCAATAAATAGAAAACATGGTGGATTGTCGAGCTGCAGTGAGGCATAGGCTACCATTCCAAGCCCTATTTTTTCATTTGACATAAGTTGGTTTGTTTAAGGTGAGACCATTTGAAACATTTATATTTGTAAGAGGGGTGATAATTTATCTATCTATGGATTCAGTTAAAGGGGTTATTTCGTTGTAGTATTGATGGTCGTGTTGCAGCTGGTCTAATTCTCATCGCAATGCAGACAGAATCAGCAGAATGAAGCACTACGAAAACATGCCCATGCAATATACTGAGATTTTTTTTTTTTTTTTTAGCTTTAAAAATTTAAAATTTTCAGCTGAAAACTTTCGATATTTTTCTTATTTTTGCTCAAAATATAGATTGTGGGTACACGTTAGAACCGCCTCGGCGAGGCGGTTCTAACGAATACCCACAATCTATGTTTTGGAGCAAAAATAAGAAAAATAGCTATACCCCTGCAAACCCCGGTTTTACTATATAAAAGTGGGGTTTAAGGGGGTATTCATTGCACGTATATGTTTTCCTGATGTTTTGAGAAACTAAACGGACAATCAGACTATATGTGAAAAGAAAGATTGGAGAGAAAAAGAACAAACATTAAAGGCGCCAAAATGGTTTCGATGATATTTAGACTAAAAATTCAATTTAAGCACTATGGTCACTAACGGTTTGTATTATTAAATATGTATTATCATTGCTTAAACTAATAAATGATACAAGATAAATAAATATATCAATTTTTACCCCACAAAGACGTGCTGGATTATGGATTTTAACAATATTTTATCTTCTTTTATCTCGAGAGGAATCGAATAATATAGAATATGATATTCACTGCCTGTATAATGCTATATTGTAAGATCAAATCTCATTTTAAAGAGATTTTCTTACAATTCTTGAGTTATTGAATAAAGCCCCGGTCACATGGCCAGGATTTGCGTATACGCAAATTTTGCATAAATGCAAATTTTGCTCACGTAAGTAAAAGTAAATTTTGCTTTGCGGTCACATGAGCTTTTGAGGTCTTGTCATTTCAGTTAAAATTGTCAGATTTTTATATCGTATAAAATTTATATCAGTAAAAGTAGTTAAAATGAATGGACTGTTCAAGTTTAGGCGACATAGAATGATGCCATACTGCCTTGGATTAGGGTTTACTATGGGGTTAGGACATGAAAAGCAGAAATGGCGAAAAAAAAAGATCTAGTGATTGGTATGACAGGATAGTGCTACAGACATTTACAGATGAGCAATGGGTGGAAAACTTCAGAATCACTAGGCAAACCTTCAATAAGGTGTGCAGGGTTCTTGAACCTGATCTTTCTCCAATGGAAAATACTGTACGGGATGCATTAGATGTGCAAAAACAAGTAGCACTCATGATCTATTGGCTCGCCACTCCAACTGAGTACAGAACATTTGGGAATTTATTTGGTGTGGCAAAATCCACTGCTCTCAGTTAAGAGATTCCTTTAACCCCTAGGCCTTCAATAGCTTTCTACTGAACGTTTTAAGGTGGTAGTGTTATTTTAATTAGGTCAGATATGTTGTATTGTTTTATTCAGTCATTTTGGGAATAATTGCAGCTTGAATTAAAGCCTTTTTAGCATTTATATGGCACAAATTAATAACAACTCACATATGCAAATTTTGCTTTCCGGTCACATGGACAGATTTGCATGTATGCAAATTTTGCTCACGTAAGTAAAAGTAAATTTTGAGATTTGCACTTGCTCTAGACCAAGTGCAAATTTTGCGTATATGCAAATTTTGCGTATACGCAAAAGTGGAAAAATTGCGGTCACATGGACAGATTTGCTTACGTGAGTAAAATTTGCGTATACGCAAAATTTGCATACGTGAGTAAATCTGTCCATGTGACCAGGGCTTAAAAGACTGTTTAGGAATCTTGACGTACCAGCAATGCCGCCCAAGACATTTCGTTATGGAATATGGTATTAGCAAGTAGAGCGGATCCTTACGAAAACTTGCCCATGCAATAAACAGAGATTTTTGAGCTTTAAAAAATGAAAATTTTCAACTGAAAATTTTTGATAGTTTTCTTAATTTTGCTCAAAAAACTAAGACGGTTCTAACGAGTACACACAATCTATGTTTTGGAGCAAAAACAAGAAAAATAGGTATACCCCTGCATACCACAGTTTTGCTAATATAAAAGTGGGGTTCAATGGGGGTATACATTACACACTTTCCAAAAGGTTTGCTATCGTTTTAAAAGAGAGACAGTGACGTCATTTAAAATTCGGAGCTGGTTTAGCCAAGTCACAAGGAATCTGTATTTTGTTGATTTGCCAACTTGATTGAAAACATCAAGAAAACGTCCGTGAAATAGGTACCACCTCAAACCCCACTTTTATATAGCAAAACCGGGGTATACAGGGGTATACCTATTCTTCTTATTTTTGCTCCAAAACATAGGTTGTGGGTACTCGTTAGAACCGCCTCGGCAAGGCGGTTCAAACGTGTACCCGCAATCTATGTTTTGAGCAAAAATAAGAAAAATATCAATACTTTTCTACTGAAAATCTTTAGTTTTTACAACTAAAAATCTCTGTATATTGCATGGTTTCGTAATGCTTTGGGCTATCCAGTCAGGATTGCTTCATGTCTCACATGGTCGGAAACGTGGAACAACCACTCTGTAGTAACTAATAATACTCACAATACTCATGCACCCGGATAACCGTATTCACGAGAATGTCTTCCTGGAAAACAAAAATCACATTAAAATCCTACCTTTATTTGTGATAAGGTGAACTCCCTGTCCAACTGTGGCGTCAAACTGCATGGTCGTTCTAGCTCCATATTTATCTTATTTACCTGTTTTTGTTACTGTTTTTGTTTCACAATTTTTCCTCGAACTAAAACATGCACATGAATTCTCTCTTTAACGAAAACTCTTCAGAGAAATTTATTCACATATGTACTTTATTCATTCAAATAACATCGATTTTCCCGATATTTATTAGTATTTGTTTATCTAGAATTCGCCGAGTTTCGATTCTTTCACGTGCAGAGTTTCATTTGAAATCAATTGTCACCGCAGTTAATTGTTAATGAAGTTATCTTTTGGAAAACGCTGTCATATCCTGCATAGTTTGTATTTCCATGCATGTCATTTGGTGTTATATACAAAGATAAAGCACACTACTTTTCATATATTTCTCACTGAAAGAATCTTTTAAATAAAAAGTATTGTAATGTATTTTGCTTGTCATTCAAATTACTCGAAAGCTTTTGATCCGCTTTAAGAGTTCTTAATACAACATTGCTTAATTGTTTGCCATTTTAATCGGGTATGTGGTACTAGCAAAATGAAAATATCTATTATAAATATTCATAATAAAATACAGCTTATTTCCATCTTAATAATGCATAGCATACATGTAATATAATTCTTCGTATTTTAGGCTAACTGATGTACTTTAAAAACATATATAGACCAGAATCCTTTTCTTTAAGCCATGTGATTTATTTCTTTTTTTTTTTTTTGCATTTAACAATTAAAAGTAGGCCTTGTTTGGATTAGATAACGGCCATTGTGGTTCAAAGCTCTTCTTTCGTTCGACGACTAGAAAATGCAAAGATCTGCCAGTGTACAGTGCGCACAGTCTAACCAGCGCCTGTTTTGCTTAAGCCTTAGGTTGTATAAAGTTAAATTTTCTCTGTTTTTATTATTGTTTTATATCTTCTTTATATAATATATATCTTTAGCAATTTTAGTACGCAGTCTGGGTTGAGTTCGGCCGCCTGGATATGAACACCATTTTCATGCGACAAGACTAAATGGATTTATAGTCGGTTAGATTAAAAATTATGGCGATTATAAAATCATTATCAGTCAACTACTGATTTAACAGTTCGGTTTTATGGTTAAACGGTAATCTTTGATCTAAGGAAAACATGTCCGTGCAATGAATACCCCCGCCCCCTTAAACCCCACTTTTATATACTAGTAAAACTGGGGTGTGCAGGGGTATACCTATTTTTCTTATTTTTGCTCCAAAACATAGATTGTGGGAACTCGTTAGAACCGCCTCGTCGAGGCGGTTCTAACGTGTACCCACAACCTATGTTTTGAGCAAAAATAAGAAAATATCAATTTGTTTCAGCTGAAAAATTTTCAATTGTTAAGCTAAAAAATCTCTGTTTATTGCATGGGCAAGTTTTCATAATGATCTAATATTTTCATATTCGATCTCCATTTCATAATTATCACAATAGCGTTACACTTGTTCACTTTAAGCATTCAGCACCTAATAAATAGAATAGCACTTACAGCACAATGCCAAGTGATCGCCTAATCGGTTTTATTGAAAACCAACAATGTGGTTTCCGAACAGGTCCTACACAAACCAAGCTGTACAAGCACAGATGGCTAGAGGCTGGAAATTTTGAATTTAGAAAGAAGATAAATTGTACTATCCGTGTAGCGAAAACAAAGACGCTGATCAGCTTCGCAGTAAACGCTGATCAGCTTCGAAGTTACTGCGCCTTTGTTTTCGCATATGAAAAATGTTGTTTATCTAATGATGAGACCCATCAAATCGACAATATTTAATTAGAAATATTTAATTTCAAATCCCAAACCAGACAGACCGGGCCCCCGCCCATTGGGGCCTAAAGAAATAGATAGGCTGCTTGTGCCTCCAGGCAAAGCTTATACGCTACTGACTGACCATCTGATTACTGGTAAACCACTAGATAGTTTGAGCCTTTCCAAAGTCCCGTAAAATGGAGGCAACGTCCCGACATGACATTTGCTGTTGACTGGAACGTTAAGCATCAATTCAAACAAACCAGACAGAATAATGCACACATCATAAGCAAGATGACCAGGTTCTCGGTAATCGATCATCTTTGGTATGAATGAGAAAGTGGTGTTGTCTCTGGTATGAATAGAAGAGTAATAAATAGTTTAGATTTCACTGAATGAGGTCAATAATTCATCTGGTATGAATAGATGTGTAATAAATGATATTGATTTCACTGAATGAGGCCAATAATTCTTCTGGTATGAATAGAAGTGTAATAAATGGTATAGATTTCACTGAATGAGGCCAATAATTCTTCTGGTATGAATAGAAGTGTCATAAATAGTTTAGATTTTACTGAATGAGGCCAATAATTTCTTCTGGTATGAATAGAAGTGTAATAAATTGTATAGATTTCACTGAATTAGGTCAATAATTCTTCTGGTATGAACAGAACAGTAATAAATGGTATAAATTTCACTGAATGAGGCCAATAATTCTTCTGGTATGAAAAGAAGAATGACAAATGGTATAGATTTCACTGTTTAGATTTCACTGAATGAGGTCAATAATTTTTCTGGTATGAATAGAAGAGTAATAAATGATATATAGTTCACTGATTGAGGTCAATAATTCTTCTGGTATGAATAGAAGAGTAATAAATGATATAGATTTCACTGAATGAGGTCAATAATTCTTCTGGTATGAATAGAAGAGTAATAAATGGTATAGATTTCACTGAATGAGGTCAATAATTCTTATGATATGAATAAATGGCACAAATTTCACTGAATGAGGTTAATAATTCTTCTATTAAAAATAGAAGAGTAATAAATGGTTTTGATTTCACTGAATGAGGTCAATTATTCTTCTGGTATGAATAGAAGTGTAATAAATGGTATAGATTTCACGGGATAAGGTCGATATTTCTTCTTATCACTGCTTCATTGCAAACCTCCGCAAGGCAGATAACCTGCACCTAGTGCACATTCTAATGCCACTCGGTGACAACTGTTCTGTTTGAATCACTGGCAGGCAAGGAATCGACAAAAATGAGCCGTCTCGTAGGAAAACCAACAATGTGGTTTCCGAACAGGTCCGAGTCCCCCGTCCGACACAAACCGACCTGTACAAGCACAGAAAAGAGCTAGAAGCTTGAAATTTCGGATTTAAGTAGAAGAGGAATTGTACTATCCGAGTAGCGAAAACAAAGGCGCTGATCAGCTTCGCAGTTACTGCGAAGCTGATCTGCGCCTTTGTTTTCGCATATGCAGATTGTTGGTTTTCCCATGAGGCGGCTCATTTAATACAGGTTCTGAAAGAAAAGGTAAGTATATATCATTATAGCATTTATTGTATGTATACAATCCATTTTTGTATAAAATCGAGATAAGATATACTTTTGTTACAATTTAAACAACTGTCTTAATATGTTTTAAGTCAGTGTACAGTAAAAAGAAAAACTGACTTGACATACAAGCATACTATTTCATTGCTTTGTACTGTTTTCAAATTGTCTTCAAAATAGTGAGAAGCAAAGGAAAAACAATGCATTTAAGATGAAAGTATATTGTAAATGCTTTGATGAAACTGTTAAGACACGAGCTTCTAAAAGAATGTGTGACAAAACAGAAGAGGAAGACTGGAAAAAAAATATACTTTTTTCTCTCAATTTTATGCAACTGAAAAAAAGACTCTACTTTGGAATGTTATAAAATTAATATCATTACAGCCTCATCATGAAAAAACACATTTGGATGTATAATAAGTTCAGATTCAAACTAAACCACTTGACAACAATCAATTTTTCCGAACATTCAAGCTACTGCATCATGATAAAGACCTGTAACTAGGCTGTATAGCCACAGACTTATCAGCTTATTTGGACATACAAAAGTCACCTGTACTATTTATGTATTAAAAACAAACACCCTTAATTTTAAACAGGTAATATGAGCCTCAGATTGATTTTCTTTCATGATTTTCTTTCATTTTTTCTACTGTTCATTGTGGAAAAAATCATGTTTTTCATGACGAAGCTGACACATATGGAAGGGAACATCTTTTTTACTACACAAATGCCCTATTTATATATGAGCCTGATGCAAGAAAAAAGGTCTTCTCATTTCCGACCATGTCTGACACAACCCAGCCTGTACAGTCACAAAAGCAAGTTAGAAGTTTGAAATTTCTGATTAAAGAAGAAGAGGGATTATACTATCCGTGCAGTTCGCATTAGCAAAAATCTTGTTTTCTCATGATGCGGCTCATATCTTATTACCATGCTTCATAAATAATGACAGATTTACATACATAACACGTGGACAGAAACAGAATGATTATATATATTTCAACCTGCTCTGTGTTGCAGTAAACAGTATTTTAGTCATGCCAAGACTACATATGCCTGTGAAACAGTACTGTATCCAAACTTAAGCTGCCCACACTTCGGGTCTTCCAATTTTTTTGAAAAATGAATAAACAATATATCAGATGCCTAATTTGTTTTGTTTTGTTGCTTACTCAATTTACATCCACTGTCAACAGCTCAAGTCATGTCTGGACAGACAGCTATCCAGCCGTTCCTGGTCAATTGAGCACTTTTTATAAGCAGATTTGAAAGGAAAGCTGTAGAAATGAATATAAAAATGAACAGACTTTTTATATATTAAAACTGGGGTGTACAAGCATTAAACCTATTTTCCTTATTTTTGATCCAAAACATAGATTGTGGGTACTTGTTAAAACCACCTCACCAGAGCAGTTCCACAATCAATGTTTTGAGCAAAAATATTAAAAATATCTTATTTTTCAGCTGAAAAAATCTTATATTGCATGGGGGTGTTTTTGTAATGCAATAAAACATCTTTCTTGGGAAGACTGATACTATTTTGGTTTGTTTACATTATAATAAGAGCTGTCTTATATTATCATAAATGAGCAATGAAATGATTTCAGCTCAATATTTTTTTATAATTCCAACTTTACTAATTTCCTACATTCTGATTGGTTGTTTTGAAGACTTTATACTCCGATAAAAGCAATGCGTAAGAATACTCAGTTTTCACCTTAAAACTGGAACACCTTAAACGTGACGTTACGTGATTACGTGATGTTTCTTCAAAGAAACGTTCACGTCACCAAATCTAAACGTCATAAAAACAATGGAAGAACGCGTTTTGAAGGCGTCGAAATAAATATTTGGAATTTTTATTAACATGGGCGCTTTTTCTGTTAACAGAACATCGTCCGGTAAGTGTTTTAATCTTCTTGTTGTGTGTTGAAAATTGACGTTTGAATTTCTAATGTTTCGAGCCCCAGTTCAAAATCGACATGTCTTTCTGTCGGTCCCGACGGCGATATTGTCTCCCTAAAGAACAATTTTGAATGAAGGGGGAGATGTTTTAAAGCTCCCGCTTTTACAACCTGCCTATAGCAAGCCAGATATAGCTTCTATTAATTGCGAGAAGTGGGTTCTATGCTTTGGAAATTTTCAACATGGCTGCCTCATGAAAATCCGTTTTGCTCTATTTTCCTTCTGCTGGCTAGAAAAATTCAAAACAATGTAAACAAATGCAGTGTAACTAGACAAAGTTGGAATTATAAGGAATGAATTATTATTTTTGTTGATTTTATCGATGTGTAAACTCAGGCGAATCACTCACAAACTTTTTCATCAAGCCCTTCGGGCTTTATTTAGTTTTTGAGTGATTCGCCTGAGTTTACACATCGATAAAATCAACAAAAATAAAATTCATTCCTATAATAAAATGAGCCTCCTCATGAAACAGAAACTCTTTGAAGTGTTTGTTACAACCAGGGCCCAGTTGTTCAAAATTAACAACATCGTTAGTTATCGATTCATTAAAATTTCAAATGGCAAAAATATAACTAATACGCTGCTATTTTTTTTTTTTTTTTTTTTTTTTTGAAAAAATGTGAGAATGCAAAAGATTCTCATATTTTTTCAACAAAAATTAACAGTGTATTTGCTTATGGAGTTGGCATTCACTCAATGAGTTGAGGTCTTAACGATGACCTTACGCTAACAAAGTTTTGAACAAATGGCCCCAGGTTAAATTCTAACCAGCTTCTTTAAATAATTATACTTCAACCTCATTATATTGCACCTAACAATAATACAATACAGCCATATCCTGGCTCGAAAGTTGTATATGTTGCTATGTGTGTATAGTAAGTAACCTCATAACATGGTTTCACTTATGACACAGTCTGCTTCTATGGACCCCAAAGATAGCCTTATAAGAAGGTTGACCTGTACATTGACTAAGAGTCAATATTTCATAAACCTAAAGGATAGATATCCGGATTAGCTTCAGACAAGTTGATCTCAACATCTTGACTTTCATCATGACATCGCTCATTTTGTCTATTGCTAATGGTTTACATGGAAGCCAGTACCGGTATATTTTAACTATACAAAAAGCTTAACAATCAGCTATATACAAACATATGAGCCGCCTCGTGGTAAAACCAACAAAGTGGTTTTTGACAAGGTCCGACACAAACCAGCCTGGGCAGTTACAGAAAAGAGCCAGTAGCATGAAATTTTGGATTTAGAAAGTAGAAGAATTGTACTATCCCTATAGCGAAAACAAAGGCGCTGATCAGCTTCGCGGTTACCGCGAAGCTGATCTGCGTCTTTGTTTTCGCCTATGGAAATTGTTGGTTTTCCCATGGGGCAGCTCATACCAAGTTAACTATGCATTGCATTCTAACGAGTATCCACAATCTATGTTTTGCATCAAAAATAAGAAAAATTGTACACTCCTGTATACCCCAATTTTACTTAATAAAAGTGGGTTATAAGGGGGGTTTTACATTATCCAGACATATTATCATGACGGGCACACTACCTACTGAACCATTATGCTCAGTGCAAAACTTGAATGAGAATAAGAATTATCAGTGAGGCCATCCTTAAAAAATTCTTTGTTTGCTGTCACCCGACCCATGATTTTGAGGTTGGGTCGGTAGGTAGGCATTTTTTTTTTTTTTTTTTTTTAATTTTGAAAACTGGGTCGGTAGGTATCTTTTTTTTTTTTCTGGAATAAACCATAGATTGATAGTATACATGATTATAGCTTTATACAAATGAAACTTGCATGCATGTTTGTTTGTATTGTTACATCTTCACTTTTGTAGGTGATGGATGCTTTAAAGTCTGTCATTGAGAAATGCAGGGTTCCAAGCTTTGAAATTGTCGAAATCTTTAAAAAGCCTACCAAAATCTTTGAAGTAGAACATGAAGTTCATCAGAGGAAAGAGGTTTACACATATGACTTGATTTAAGCAACCACTGGGTATAAAAAAAGAGGAGCGACACAACACATTCATTGAAGCAATAAATTTAATTCAACATAGGAAAGATAATAACAATTCAACATAGGAAAGATAATAACAAAACAGTAATACTGTTTTGTTATTATCTTTCCTATGTTGAATTAAATTTATTGCTTTTTAAAAATATCTAACAATTAAAAAAATTGATTTATACCAGATATAAATCACATTAAAAATAATTCAGTCCTATTGTGATGGTAATATTTGATGTCAGATGTAAATAAAAAATGAGGTACACTTCTTTTACTCCTCTCTGTCAGTGTCTTGTATTTCAAAGTTATTAAGAACCACCATTTGGCAAAGGATTTCTCTTTAAAATCCAGAGTAAATGGACCGTGAAATATAGGTCAAGGGCATCGGGTCAATGTGCGTGCTTGAAAGGTATGTCAAGGACAATAACTATGCAAGGTTTTATTTTTCCAGCTATCAATGATACAGAGAAAACCAAACTTTGACGTAAAAATTGACAAAGTCAATGGACCGTGAAATATAGGTCAGGGGCATTGTGTCAATATGTGTACTTGAAGGGTATGTCAAGGACAATACAGTGCTCCAGATAATTTTTTTCTCAATCAGTACGGTACTGGTCAAAATTTAAGCCAATCAGTATCCAGATTTTGGCTTCAGTACCTGTTCTATTTGCCCACGAAAAGACTTTTTAAGTCCAACCCTGTGAAAAATTTGGGCATAGGTTCCCCTGTATTTTGCATTTTATTCTTCACCCTCTCCTTAATAACCCAGACCTATTGAAAGATATGGGCAAGACAGAAGTAAAAGGGAAGGTGGGGGAGTACATTGGCTCATAAAGACTTGCAAGTCTTGACTAAGTGTCAGCGTCCAATGCACAACCTTTCCCCTTATTGACCTTAGATAGATATGAAAATGCTACATATTCTGGTTTCAAAGCGATGTATCAGCTTAAATACATGGTGGAATTTTGTAAATTTGGCGTGTCACCAGTACAATCACGATTTAAAACCCCAAGATTTTCACCGTTTTCCATCGTTGTTTACTTGCATTTAATTCCGGAAACAAATGTTCTACTTTCGTTTTCTTTGTAGTAAAATATGCCAACTACCGATGTAAGCGCGAATTTGATTGGTTGAAATTTATGGGGAGGATCTTCTAGTTCTTGAGATAGGTCTCGGAGGACATCCTCCCAGGACCATGCGTGGTCAAAACTGTATAGTCTATTCTTTAAAATACAGCTGTTGTTTCGAAATATACTGCTACATAAAACGACGGTCCCATCGTCTCTTGGGCGTTTTTCCGCCATTTGTCGCCGAAATATTGTGACTGGTCTTCACATTTATACATGATTTTATCCGCGTTTGAAACCGCGTTTGATAACCAGTCTGTCGGTAGGACTAATTGCCGCAAGGCGAACCGAACCAAAAATATGAAACCGAACCGAACCGAATCATTTCATTACCAATTCGGCACCGGGGAAAAATCGGAAAAAAAAAATTTTCTCCAAGAACTTTCAATAAAATTTTTTGAGTCGGGCCAAAAACATCGGGTCGGTCGGGTGACAGCAAACAAAGAATTTTTTAAGGATGGCCTGAGTTCTTGAATGCGCGAATGAGTGCTCATGCAGTCTATAAAGCTTATGGTACATATTACACCTCAACCTCTTTATAACACTATTGTTGGGTTCCAAGCCTATTTCCGTGTTAGCTATCCAATACATGTTGTATTGAACCATGTTATAAAGAAGTCAAGGTGTAATTAGCCAGAACATTATTTTCTTGAGGTTAAAAATTCGCCAATATTAGCGAAAATAAATTTCTCACAAATATTTCCGAATTTACAGTACTTCATATGGTAATATTAGCATCATCATAATGAAACCATGAAAATTTCATGAAAAAAAAGAAAAAAATGTCATTTATGCAATGCACAGTTATCCAGGTTTTGAAAACAGACCATTTTATATGCGGTCTGTGGCATAATGTAACAACCTATACAACTAATAATATCAAACAAAAAACTTAACAAGCTAGCTTCTAGTTATCTAGCATAATCTATCAAGCATTCTAATGCACTTGTTGAAAGCTGAGATAAAAATTGTTCTCTAAATGAGCTGCGATGGGAGAAAACTAGTATTTCTAGGGTTTCCGACCAAGTCTGACATAAACCGGCCTGCACAGTCACAGAAAATGGCTAAAAGCTAGAAACTTTGGACTTCAGTAGATGACGCACTGTACAATTTGTTCAGTGAAAACAAAGGCCCTGATCAACTGTGCAATTACATGTACTGCAAAAATTTGGTTTTCTCACCATGCACCTTATTTCATCTACATGTCGTGTATGTGCTATTATTAAAGCTGCCTAACAATTGCACACCAGAAGAAAATTGAAATAAGATGGTATCGTGTTTATTTGCTTTCCAAATATTGGCCTGCAACCTTCAGAAAGAAATACAACACCAACTTAATCTTAAACCTTTAAGATGTGCCATAGAAGTCCAAAATTATCAAACGGTACCGTGACATATTACATGATGGCATTAACAGATGTCTTATGCCCAACAGGCACATGACGTCACAATTACGTCATATCAACGTCGATGCGACGTCATGATGTCGCATCAACGTCGATCTGATGTCATGTGCCTGCTGGGTGGTTACTTTACTGCCAGGGAGCATGGTGGCCTAGTGATCATCAGGATAACATGTTTGTGTAATGTATACCCCCTTATACCCCACTTTAACATAGGAAAACTGGGGTTTGTAGGAGTATACCTATTTTTCTTATTTTTGCTGCAAAACTTAGATTGTGGGTACTTGTTAGAACTGCCTCATCGAGGCGGTTCTATCATATGCATGTACCCACAATCTACTTTTTGAGCAAAAAAAAAAAGAAAAATATTTAAAAAAAATTCTACTGAAAATTTTCTATTTTCATAACTTAGGAAAAGTCTGTATATTATAAAGGTGTGTTCGTAATGTGGAGTATTAGACTCCAAATTGAGTGGTCCTTCGTTTGAACCCTGCTTGCTCTGGGGTGTGTCGCTGAAACATAATACATTATCTTCCCGTAAGAAGGCAGTCTTTCTATCACGATACGACAGAAAAATTGTTGACTGGGACATTCAACCACAAAACAGACAAATAAAATAGTTCACTGTCTTTTACACATGAGCTGCATCATGAGAAAACCAGATTTTTGCCTATATATACAAAGGTGCAGACCAGCTGTTTAGTAACTGCAGAGCTAATCAGCACCTTTGTTTTCGCTACGAGGATAGTACAATTCCTCTTCTACCTATACCAAAAATTTCATGACTCTAGATTTCTTCTGAGAGTGTGTCAGTCAGTTTGTGTCAGACCTGGTTGGAAATCCTGAAGACCGATTTTCTCGCGTAGCGGCTCATAAACAAGTGTGCACATGTGTCATGTGATATATATGTTGCAGAATGAAAGCACTTTTGTGGTCATTGTTAGCTATATACAAGTTTATTTACACCTGTACAAATTTACATACTGTACATATATACAAATTAAAGGACATGTACAATCAAAATACATGTACATACTTTGCTCAACACTTCTGATCATATACCGTTAAAAAATATAAAGCAGCAGAATACAATAAATAAAACAGCGGTCACTAGACAAAAGGGGCTATCTTTCTTCAAAAGTTTGTTCCATTACTAAGCTCCAACTTGGAAATACTATTTCAGGCAAATGCGTTTTTCAGTTAACTGGGAAAATCCAAACAGGGAAATTCAGTAATGTAGGAATGCATGGTCTAACAATAACTGTTTTCATACATAGAAAGCCAGGACGAAGTCACAAACACATGACTAGAATTTTGAACGAAAATCAGAGTTAGAAAAAGACAGCTTCTATGTTATAACAAAGACTACTTTCAAGAAAATAAAAACATGAATATTAAGTGTAAGTTTTTAGGAAAGGCCAAATGACTTTGTCTGATTTCAACATAATTTGAAATATATTTGTATAAACAGAATAAAAGCCTTTGATGAAAGCAGATTACACACAATAGTTTTAAAGCATGATATACAAAGTTTTGTATAGTTCTTGAACACAAAGTTAAATGCTTAGAATGCCCTTACTCGGGATTACAACCAGATGTTCCCAGTGGTTGGAGAATATGTATTCAAAAGAAGAAAAATGCTTGGCTATAATATGTATTTACCTTAACACATTCTATTCAGCAATATGAGCTGCCGCATGCGAAAACCAACAATCTGCATAGGTGAAAACAAAGGCGCAGATCAGCTTCGCGGTAATTGCGAAGCTGATCAGCATCTTTGTTTTCGCTACAAGGATAGTTTCGCTACACATATAGTACAATTCCTCTTCCTCCTAAATAAAAAATTTGCTGCCTCTAGCAATGTTCTGTGGCTGCACAGCCTGATCTGTGTCTAACCTGGTCAGAAACCCAAATTGTTGGTTTTCTCCCGCACATGCTCATATGTTTTTGTATACCAAAACATATGCCACATCTCTTTTACTTAGTCATAAAACTGACCAAATGTCCCTTACACCCATTCAGTGAGTGGTTATATCATATGTTTTCAAAGATGTTTTGGTCACTTTCCCATTATTTTTCAAAAGTTTAACCATAATTATGGAAACTTGACATTAACACCATACACTGTTTAAAACAAACAGGCTGTCTGAAAGTTTCTTTGCAGCCATTTTGTATCACAATGCTTTCAAACTAGCCAATAGACAGCCATGTTTTATCACAATGCTTTCAATCTAGCCAATAGCTTCTCTGCTTCCGACTCCTCTTCAGTTTCCTGCCTGCTGTTCTTACGGCGATTCTGATTGGACGGTTTGGTAGTTGGTTCTGTCAGTGTGTCATCAAACGAAATTTCCCTGGTCACAGAATTCTCTAGCTGATAGAGGTTTGTTCGAGATCGTGATCGGGAAAGCTGAGCTCTTCTCTCGGCTGAAAAACAGAATAGAACATTTACATATGAAAATAATTGACATTCTTTAACCCTATTTTGACCAATCCATCATTATCAACTGGGTGTATCCACTTTCATAATTAGGGACACTAGGAGTGACTTTTTAATTTTTATCTCATATTTCCACGAAATTTTTCAAGGCAAACAGAACAGCACCAGATGGGACTTCCTGTTCTGCAGCATCACATCTGGGGCTATACTGTTTGCACATGCCCCTATTAAAAGGAAGCCAGGCTAAAAGGAAGCCAGGCTTATATGAGTTAATCTAACACACAGACTGTTGTCATTGATGCACAAACCAACATTTCACCCAGATGCTGTGCAGCATTTATTACACATAGTAAAAAAAATAAGGTCAAAGATATACATAAAGTTACACAAACAAAAACTAGCTGTCATTGATTGCTAAATTGATATAAAGATAAGATTTTACAAATAGATCTAAAAGTTCATATGAAATTACAGGAGCGAAAACAAGCTGCTTCTTTGGTGTCCAAGACAACCAGTTTAAAATACCTTCAACAAAAATGATTTTTTGACAAAAATGATTTTTTCGCTACAATTTGTTTAACACAAAACAAACATATACCTATCTGATTACAAAATAAACAAACATAACTGACAAAACAAACATATACCTATCTGATTACAAAATAAACAAAAATAACTGACAAATAAATAAAACAAGAATAAACTGACATTTAAAAACTGACTGAAAGACAAGCACAGACTTAAACAGCCATGAAAACAATGGTGTAATGCACTAGTCAATAGTAACCACCCACCCCCCCAGGCCCGGGGAATAGCGAGGGCTTTGACTTTTGTTCCAGCAAATCCCTGCTAAAAGCCCCACCCTGCAGGGACTGCCCGTTGGTAAAACCGTGCTGTTTTCCCTCGCAGCCTGCTATCTTTTCATTTTACGGCCCTTTTTGCCTATATAAAGCAAACCCTGGGTACTTCCCCAGCACTGCCGTGGTAAAACTTTGGTCAAAGCCCCGCTCATTTCCGTGGCTATCCCCTGCACTGCCGGGTATGGGGGGGGGGGGGGGGCGTGGTTACAAATGACTAGTGCATAATAAGGAAATGAGCAATGCCAAGCATATAAACTAACATTCAGCGAACCAAATAAATGTCGTTTTCAATACATGCTGCATAACAATATTCATCCCATTCAATAACAATATCCACTGTGTATATAGGTACTGGAATATATTTTAAGGTCTCAACATCATGCCATTTTCATTTGAGAATTCAACTGAAACATCAACATAATATGAGCAGACACATCAAAGAACAAACAATATGCATATGGGAAAACAAAGGCGCTGATCAGCTGTGCAGTAACTGCACAGCTGATCAGCGCCTTTGTTTTCGCACCATAGATAGTATGATACCTCTTCTCTCTGAATCTGAAATTTTTAGCTTCCACCTATTCCTTGTGGCTGTACAGCCTGGTTTGTGTTGGACCTGGTCTGAAACCCAGAATGTTTGTTTTCTCGAGCAGGTTCAAGTACATTTTTACACAGCAACTGTAAGTGACATCTACAAAGTCAACATAAAACATGACATCAATCATGCATGGCATACAAATAATGGAAGCAAAAAGCAGTTCTGATACAAGCCGCGACACAAGAAAACCAGTCTTTGGGATTTTCTAACAGGTCGGACACAAACCAGACTGCATAGTCATTAAAGGAGGATAGGTGCTTGAAGAAGAATTGTACTATCAGTGTAGTGACAACAAAGGCGCTGATCAGCTAAGCATTGTGCATTTACTGCACAGCTGATCTGCATCTTTGTATAGGACTATACATGTTGTTGGTTTTCTCATGCAAAGGCTTATATGATCTAATAGACTTTTTGATTCAGCATTATCTTTTGAGGCACTTCATAGAACTTCTGAGGACCTTAAGGCATGTGTCATACTACTGTGTTAGCATGAAGTCTTAAACATATTCTGAGTTGTAACCCCACTTATTTGAATGCCATTTGACAATCTGACAATCAGTGATGTGAGCTGGGTTATGAGAGAGCCTGCTTTTTCTATACAAGAAAACAAAAAAACAAATCGGACCGCAAAACTTTAAGCTCGTAATTTCAAGCTATATTCAGTAATTTTACAGCCGTGTTTGCATGGCACCTAATCGGTAACCTTAACGGCAGGATTTCTCATAACACAGCTCATGTAAAACAAGACAATATTTGGATAACCTCTAGGATTATCACAGCAGCAAGCTCCATCGTAAAATCTATAAATAGAACTGAAATGTGTTATTGTGAAGCATGAAACCTGCCTACAAATAAATCATTGTTATCATTATAAAGCAAAGAAAACAAAACCAAATAATAAAAAACATTTGTTTTGTTAAATGCATCATCAATATCTTGCACTACATTTACATAATACACAAAAATTATCATTTCAGAAAGGTACACAGTATTTTAGGGACGTGCAACAGATGAGGAGAGTACTACTTCATGCATATTGATTATTGATTATATGAGCCACCTCGTGGGAAAACCAACAATGTGGTTTCCGAGCAGGTCCGACACAAACCAGCCTGTACAAGCACAGAAAAGAGCTAGAAGCTTGAAATTTCGGATTTAAGTAGAAGAGGAATTGTACTATCCGAGTAGCGAAAACAAAGGCGCTGATCAGCTTCGCGGTGACCGCGAAGCTGATCTGCGTCTTTGTTTTCGTATATGCAGATTGTTGGTTTTCTCACGAGGCGGCTCATATTGCTTAATGCAAATCATCAAGTTTTTGCCAAAGGGAATGTGTACATGCTAGTGTACTTGCAGCTTTTTTTAGAAATGTACTTGTGAGAAGAGGGTCAAAATTGTTTGAGAAAACAAAGCTTGTTTGTGTAAATTTCCTGTAATTTTAAGTTCTGAATAAGAAGCCAATGGGTTAAACTTGTAGATACTAAAGCATGTTTTTTCCAGCACCAGCTGCTCCAGTTTACATTAGTTTCATCAGGAAAACATGTCCGTGTAATGTATACCCCCTCATACCCCACGTTTATATAGTAAAACTGGGGTATGCAGGGGTATACCTATTTTTCTCATTTTTGTTCCAAAACATAGGTTGTGGGTACTCGTTAGAACCGCCTTGGTGAGGCGGTTCTAACGAGTACCCACAAACTATGTTTTGAGCAAAAATAAGAAAAATATCACGATTTTTCCGGTGAAAAATTCTTTTTTTAGAACCAATTTCTTTCTGTATATTGCATGGGCAAGTTTTCGTAATGTTTGCAACCTCTCCATTATCATAGTTCTCCTTATCTGTTGCAGTATACGGGGAACAACTACATATGAATATATTGACTACGCAAACAATATCAACTATGATATCAATCCATTCTCTGAAAGTTGTTTCACCTTCAAATGTTTCCATATATTCTCTAGTTCGCAGATGTCGTTATCTACAGGCCGCTTCCAAACACGAGACCTCGACAGTGTCGCAAACCTGTCTGCTAAAGAACAACAGATTATCAAAGTTTGGAAAATTTGACACCACCAAGTCTACAACAGAAACATGGAAAGGTACAGATTCAATAAAAAATTTTCTTGCAGTCAAAATTCACCAGCTGTTTCCATCTGAGGTATCTAAAATACAGTAAATAGGTTATTAATGCAACTGTCAATGTTTTCTATCCAAAGGAAAGCACCTCCAAAATCATCACAGACATACTGTGTGTGTTTTTTGTGTGTAATTTTTTTTCATATAATGACTCCAGCTTGAATCTATACAAAATCCTGTAAGCATAATTCAAAGAAATAGACAAAAGCGAAAAGCTACCCAACCCAGCACAACAATCGTATCCATATGAAAAATTTCAATAATGTTCTAATTAAGGCACACGCACAGTAGGAATACCTTTATGCATAAGAGTAACTGTACAAATGATTCTAACTTGTAACTTAAGTTGCTCTATCTTTTTCCCTTTAGAATTCATCTGTAACATTTACTGTACAGTACGGTTTGTATAAAACCAGGTGGGTACAGGTCTTTCTCAAGAAAGCTTAAATTGTTGCAGCCCCACTTTTAAATGGCTACTTCATACTAAACTCTAGCAACAAGAAAAATCCCTTGACCTCTTACCTAAATTCAAATGCTTAGCATGGAAAAATGCAAGGACACTATGGATATAAGATTCTTCAGACATTGTAAAAATATTTCAAATACAACCTTTTTCATCATAGGCCAGAATGTTTGAAGAAAAATTCACCTACCACAGCTAAAATAAATATTTCATCTTTTAAATAACTTATGAAAACTTATAATGGAGTAACTGTCACTTTCATTGTAACATTAAAACAAACGTGCCTTTGCATGACAAAACCAACTATTTGGATTTTCAACCAGGTCCGACACAAACAGGCCTGTATAGTCACAGAAGCAGGCTAGAAGCTTGCAATTCGGAGTTAAGAAGAAGGTGAATTATATTATCTGTGAAGCAAAACCAAAGACGCTGATCAGCAGTGCAGTTACTGCACAGCTGATCTGCACCTTTGGTTTTGCATTATGAAGATTCTTGGTTTTCTTATGCGGTGGCTCAAATACAAATTAACAAAACGATGTACAGCCCATCCCTTATGCATGTATCTAAATTGCCAAGCTGTGTGTTTAATAGTGCCCAGACAAAGTGCATTTGTATACTAAAGGCTGCTGTGTTGTTTAAGCATCATACAGCAGTAGCTTTATTTATTTATCTGATAATTTCAAAAGCTTAGATTAAGTTAATGGCCATATATAAATTAAGACTGCATTAATCACAACATTTTAGGTGCCCAAAGTTAGACTGATCCCTACTCTCACATTAATTGCTATGTATAAATCTGATTCTAACACACTTGAGAATGTAACGCAATGTCTGATTGGATAACGTCAAAAATATGCAACACTATATTCTGGGATATACCGTCAGAAACCCCACAACATGAGCAACGTCACTTGTGACTGGTTAACATCATTATTATATGTGGTTTGTGGCGCTCACTTTTTGTGAAAGACAATGCATTTTCAATGTTTATAGTTTAAAAGTACATTAGAATGGGGATAACAATATTCACATATTTCATTTGGGACGTTATATCGTCGTATATACGGTTAGAAAATCATGTTTTACTGCGACGCGTCTGTAAAACAAAATTTCCAACTGTTTATCAGACGATATACTGTCCAAAATGAAAAATTTGAATACAATTATCCCCTAATTAATGTAACAAGACTGGTTAAACATACGTTTTTGTTTTAAGTAATAATCATTACTTTATACACTCTCAATACATGAATTGAACATATGTATATATACATGTATAATTCAAAAGTCAAAAAAGACACACTGGAACTTTCTTTTCATTTATTGCTACCAGTTTCATCCATCTTGGAATTTTCAAGCAATGTTCATGTATATATATATATATATATTATATGGATAAAATATATATCAAAATAAAAATCCGTTCTTCAAATCAGCGGAGGAAACGGACAGAAACAAAACATATGCAGAAGCTGCAACAGCACAACAACGAGTAACACCAACATACCAGAAATCAAATACAACCCAGAAAGATGAACGACAAAAAAGTCAACGTCAAAATCAAGGAGAAGCACCTGCCCAAGAAACGTCACAAATACAACGGCCGCCGATTAGACAATGGGAAACAAGACTGAATGAAACCAGAAGGACGCAACCATCTCCAAGAGAGTGTCAGGAAATACCGGGAACAACAAGCACAGTCCCTATATACATTGATCTGGAAGCAGAAACTGGTGACAATACACAGGTTAATTTTTTAGGGCGTGGCCGAGGCCGGGGTCGAGGCCGGGGCCATGGCAACAGTCGGGGTCGGAGTCGAGGTCGGACCCAAGGCCAGGGAAGCAGACCCCAGCAGACAAGTCATACATCTAAAGACATTAAAATAATAAATTTGTCAAACAGAAAATTATCTGATGCAGAAGTTTCTTTACTAAACAAAGGACTTAAATTCACACCAACACCCAAAATAGGAAATCCACAAGAATTATCAAAAGATATTAACGAATTTAATAGAAAATTAAGACTTGCTGAATATTTTGACGGCGCGGAAGATAGTGACATCTCGATAGTAAGAAACAAATCAAATTTTACACCGCCAAGCAAACGAAATGACGCACTTGACGAATTTATCAACAATGTAGAAAAATTTCCCAGAACTCAGATTCAAAATAATATCAAATATAATTTGACAAAATCAGAATGGGATGCCTTACAAATGTTAAAGGAAGATAATGACATTATTATTAAAGAGGCGGACAAGGGAGGGGCGACAATCATTATGAATAAAGAGGATTATAAAGAACTGGTTGAAAGCATTCTGAATGATGAAACATATTATACTAAACTATCCACATCTCCGGAAAAAGATTTACAATTAAAATACAAGAAATACTTGCAAAAATTCAAATGTCAACTAACAGACAAAGAATATGATTACCTACTTAATTTTGAAGTCAAAACTAGTAATTTTTACGGGCTACCTAAAGTACACAAAAGTAAACAAATAAACGAAAAGTGTAAATCAACAAACTCCGGTTATGTGGAAATTCCAGAACATATATCAGATCTTAAATTAAGACCCATTGTCGCCGGTCCCTCATGCCAAACACACAGACTTAGCAATCTAATAGATATATTATTAAGACCTTACACAGAACATATCACTAGTTACTTAAGGGATACAACAGATTTCTTAAATAATCTCCCAGATAACATTCCCGAACATACAATTTTAACATCATTTGACATTGAAGCATTATACTCCAATATCCCACACGAACTTGGGTTGGAAGCAGTAAAATATTGGATAGAAAAATACCCAGAAACTCTTAACTCTAGATTTTCGAAAGAATTCATTCTAGAGGGAATTAAATTCATTCTTGAAAATAATACTTTCTGCTTCAATGATACATTTTTCAGACAGGTAAAAGGCACAGCTATGGGTACGAAATTCGCACCTGTGTATGCGACCCTAGCTATTGGTTTCCTAGAGGAGAAACTATACACTGCCATGGAAACCGTCTATGACATAGAATACCAACAGTATCTGAAAAAGTACTGGAAAAGATTTCTAGATGACTGCTTTGTTCCATGGACCAAATCGGAAGATGAATTAAAAACTTTCCATTCAGTTTTGAATAATTTACACAAAGATATAAATTTCACATTGGAATACGGCTTTATAGAACAACCCTTTCTGGATGTAATGGTCCGGAACAAGGCAGGCAAAATAGAGACAGATATTTACTACAAGGAAACCGACAGCAAACAGTATCTTTTGTTTTCTTCGTGCCATCCTAGACATACGAAAATAAATATACCTTATAACCTTGCACGTCGACTAAGAACAATTATTTCTGAACAAAATGTCCTTATCGAAAGAATGAGAGAACTAAAAATGTTTTTACTTAAACAAAATTACCCCGAAAGCTTGGTCGACAAAGGTATAGAGAATGCCATGACTCTAGACAAAAATACATTAAGAACTGTTAAAAAGAAAACAGAAGACCCGGTTATTCCTTATGTATCAACATACAACCCAAAAAATCCTGAAATGTACAAAGTTATACAATTTAATCTCCCCATATTACATGAAGACCCCAAAATGAACAGTATATTATCCAATTTTAAGATGATCAAAAGCAAACGTCAACCAGACAACTTAAAACGGCTATTAACAAAAGCAAAATTTAATGACAAAAAATACCATGAAGTAAAAAGGTGCCGAAGACCAAATTGCGGTCTATGTATACACCTTATAGAAGGAGACGCATTTGAATTCAAATGTGGACGAAAATTTTACGTCCATGAATCAATGACATGCGAAGTGAAAAATGTCTTATATGTCATGAAGTGTAGCGGATGCGGCGAAGAATACATTGGGCAAACTGGAAATTACCTACTAAAACGTGTAACGATCCACAATCAACAAATTAGGGACCCAAAGACTAGAATGCTCTATGTAAGTGGGCACATTGATACATGTGCACAACAGCTAAATCCGAAATATACTATATTCCCCTTCTATAAAATGTACTCGGACAGTGTGTCATTTCGTTGTGCTAAAGAAAACTACTTCATTAATCTTTTAAAACCCAAATTGAACAAAAAGGTACAAGTAGGCAAAGATCAGGAAAAGGCGCAATCAGAAAAAGATTCCCACTCCAAAAACCGAGGTGGGAAAAAACCAAACTAACAATCAGGTACTTATACCATGAAACATATCGTAAGCCGAATGAGCAGCTATTTTCCCAATAGGTGGCCACTCAGTTACCTTAACTTAACTAAAAACATGAAAACATACATAAGGCGCCAACAGCACAAAAAATTTTAAACACCAAGACATAAAACAAAAAGAACCACTACAGAAGTATCGACTTGGAACGATCAGTAACACAAAGTTACTGGCGGGCTTAAACCGGTTTTACAGGTACCTAACCTCACCCTCAGCTTCTGCAGTGGTTCACAACATTTAGTTAGTTCTTCGGTCCTCGTGGTGAATCTCTAACTAGTCAATGAATCATCAAGAACAAACAAATAAATCATGATAAACATCCTGATGAATCAAAAACCAGGACTCACAGATTGAGTAAGCTGCCCGACGATGGAGATCCCTGGGCGCCGAATAACCTACTAACTCCGGAGCAAAAGAAAAACACCAGTTGGACCCCGGTGGGCCAAGCAACAGACAAGAAGCTCCGGCCCCAACCAACTAAAATGAATAGCTTTAAGTCGGGGCCATCATAGAGTCTGACGCCCGACCCACCGGCGTGCAATTAAAGAAGGCAGCATAGTTATCAACCATGATTGGGTTAAAAACTAAGCATGCAGACTGTCGCATAACATTCAAGTTATAACCTATACGTCTGTAACGTGATATGATTTTTCCGAACTGAAGAGAAAAATCAGTTATTCCTTTAAGTTTCTTTAATTTGTAAACCAAGTCACCATAAAATTCAGGTTCCGAAAGGCCCTCACTTAAAAGTCTACTTAGTCCGCGCCGTCAGAATATTTCACTTCACTCAAAATTTTAAAACATATATTATATACATGTTAATTATATCAACCATGGTGCGCACTTTAGTACAAGGCGGTAAATCCTATATTGTATTGTATTGTACTGTTAATGACGTTACGGCCGTAACGTCGTTAAGTTAGTATCTACGCAACAACGCCATATTTAACTCCTGATGATCTGTAAAATAGCAGTGAAACCGGTAGAGAATTAATTAAATAGTGAATACATTGTGGAATCGGACTTTATTTTGTTTTATACATGTATATATATATAATATGGATAAAATCTCACATACAAATTCAATGAGGCATAAAATGGGAATGAAGTTTTAATATTTCAGGGGTACTATAATGGGATTACATTTACTCAATTACAGATATTTTTCAGTTTTCATTATTACATTCAGTACATTATGTACATAGCAAGTCAGCAATCAATGTAAGGAAGGCAACAAGTCATAAAAGAGCTGCATCTTTAAGTCCTATCATGTGAGCCACGACGTGAGAAAACCGATCTTCAGGGTTTTTGGCCAGGTCTGATACAAACCAACCTGTACAGTCACAGCAGCAGGCTAAAAGCTTGAAATTTCGGATTAAAGAAGAAGAGAAATTGTACTATCAATGTAGTAAAAACAAAGGCGCTGATCAGCTCGCAGTTACTGCGAAGCTGATCTGCGCCTTTGTTTTTGCATATGCAAAAATCCAATTTTCTCACTATGCAGCTCATGTATTTCGAAGAAAGTATTGGAGTTAGCATAATGCCAGTTGGAATAATCATATTTATCTAAAATGCATAGAAAATCTTAATAGGCATTGTGACGGAAAATCAACAAGAGCAATACCTTTTGATTGGCATAAAAGCAAATTAACTAGAATACTTTTGGCAATATGCGTTGATACATAACTGTAGGCCTGTTAGTCAGTACTGTATAATTATGATAAAGAATAATAGATTTGAAGCTGTTTTTAGAAGCCCCATAATAATGCACAATACAGACGTAAGACTGACTATATAGAATGCCTAACCCGTTAGCTAGGAAGTGGTTGGAGGCCCGTTATTGACCGACGACTTTCCAGCATATTTCGCCGAGCCTGACCTAAAGCAAATATCAGTAAATGTGATAGAATTGTTAGAACTGATTCGCAAGATTTTAAGAATGGCAGGACTCTGAATTGTAAATAGATTTAGAATTATTTTAAAGCACAGAAAAATAAAATGGTATAACACACAAAATAAAATTTCGAGTAATCAACTTCATCACAATATTGTCAAAAATATAAAGAAATATAAATTACATATGTAGCTGTCTACACAAAACAAGATCAAACATAAGCACCTTTCTGTTTTCTTTGACAGACTTATACATGTGATCAAGAAAAACTGTGATTTGCCTGTGAATATGTGCAGTCTGATCAGCACCGTTTAAACTTCAAACTGGTAATCAGTTCTCCTGTTTCTCCACTCAAACATATGCATCTTCAAGACTGCCTAAATAAGTTTTATCAGCATTCTGTTTAACCCATTTTTGCCTTAAGGATTCACCCATCATTATCAAATGGACGAGTCCACTTCTATTTTAAGGCGTGTTTGGAGCGATTTCCATTTTTTTTTTCTTTTTTTTTTTTTGATGAAATTTCCCTATGCAAACAGAATAGCCCCAGATGTGACGCCGCATTCTGCCGCGTCACATCTGGAGCTATACTGTTTGCCTATGTCCCATAAAAAGCACGCCAGGCTTATATGAGTTAATAATAGTAAAAAAAAAAAAAACGTTTGAATTAAAGAAGTGAATTACCTCCTGCAGCTCTGGGTGTACGTCTCTTCCCGTCTCGTTTCTCCCTACCAACATTAAATGCCGAGCCAGTCTTCAATGCTTCCAACAAATTGTCCATAACACCTTCCTGATTCTCATCTAAAACAGGGAATATACTATTCAGGAATGTACGCTAGAGCACAATTTCTGCACATATACATGGATTTGTTGTTTCAAGAAATCAAAGATCTTGCTTATAAAGCCTTACTATGCATAAGGATAAAGGATGCTAAGTTCGAAAATTTTTTCGTGACTTTTATTTCATGATTTTTCTCTTTTAAGTTTTTGAATTGAATTCGCTGAGTACTCTTGCAATCTATAACGTTTATAGTAACTCCTTATTAGCAAGAACTGTGATTTCCCCCGAGACAATGACTTCGCAATTATCAGCGAAAATAATGTTCTCCTGAACGTTTGCAAATTTTCAGTAGTTGCTCATGATTAGAAGAATTCAAGGATAATTCCAGATTAGAAAATTAAGGAAATTTAAGATGACATGAAAATTTCTGAAGATACTGTTGTTTGCTTAATGCAGGGGCTCATGATAATATAATAAAGTACATCAGGAAAGCATGTATATGACATGACAAGGTTCCCTTTGAACCCCAAATTTATATAGTTAAACTGGGGTTTACAGGAGTATACCATTTTTCTTACTTTTAAACCAAATCGTAGATTGTGGGTACTCAATAGAACTGCTTTGCCAAGGTGGTTCTTATGAGTACCCACGATCAATATTTTGAACAAAAAAAAAAAAAAAAAAAAAAAAAAAAAAAAGAATGGAAGAAAAAGAAAATATTTAACATTTACAACTGCAAATATTCATTTTAAAGCCAAAAAAAGTCTCTGTCTATTGGATATAATGGTATCAAACCTGTTGTGATATCGACCAGAGCCCTCTGTCTGGCTTTCTTTTCCTTCTTTTCTTGTTCAGCTTTTAACTTGGCTTCCTTAGCACGCTGTATTTTCTCTTCAGTTTCTCTTATTTTCTGGTTCTCTTTTACTGCATTCTGGAGACAAATATGAAATTTGTTTATTTAATTACCAACAAACCTGAAAAGTTAGACTACTGTCTAAGATCTCTGTTAGTTTGCATATTAACACATAAAGTTTCTCTTTTTAATACAAGCAACAACACTTACATGATACTTTTGAGGCAATCATCATCAAGTTACAATCAAAACTGTGATTAAAGACGATTAAGCCACCAACCCAGCAGGCACATGACGTCAGAATGACGTCAGATTGACGTCAGATTGACGTCGATATCAACATCATTTTGACGTCATGTGCCCGCGCGGCACTTACATAGAAAGAATCTTTGAAAGCTTTGAGGTCTTGGAAAAGTTCCTCCATGGTATATTTGACAGGATCAAAGGCGTAGAATTTCCCCAGCTCCTTGTACAAACTCTCCAGTTTCTTGTACATTGTGTTTAGCACCTCAAATTGTTCCTTGGCTGAGCCAATGAATTGGTGGACAGGATTAAGGAAGATGGTGCATGTTAACCATATCAATGTAATGCATGTATAAAGGACTATTTAAACATGTCCTTGAGGTTACAGATAATTAAGATGTTTATATGCATTTATTCCTCTTAAAATTGTATACTGTTAAACATGGGATAATGGTTTTAAGGAGATTATCAAAGAAAACAGTTGTTTAATTATTATGAAAATCTATCACGAATGAAATACTGAGAAAGCGGGCAGAAAAGAAATGATTGGCAAAATGATTTCTGTGACAATATTAATGTGCAAGCTATAGAAAGTAGCACTTGTAAAGAAGTAATCTCATGAAGCTGTAATATTTTTCTTTTAGACTGGAAGATGTTTTAATACATTTAATTGGGAAAATAGGTTACTGTATAGGCAGCAACTTTAATATTCATATCTTGGCATGGTTGGCTAGTCTATCTCTTCAAGAATGGAGATTATAGAAAAGTCGAACTCAGTCAGCCTTACAACTAACTAAATGTTGTGAACCACTGCAGAAGATGAGGGTGAGGTTAGGGCCCTGTAAAACCAGTTTAAGCTCCCCCCCCCCCCCCCCCCAAGTAATATTATATTACTGATCGTTCTAAGGTGATACTTCTGTTGTGGTTCTTAATGTTTTGTGTTTTGGAGTCGAATTTTTGTGCTGTTTGAGCCTTATGTACGTTTTCATATTTTAGTTCAGTTCAGGTATTAGCTGTTCACTCGGCTTACTATATGTTTTCCTTGTATAAGTGCCTAAGTGTCTTTTTAGTTTCCCATCCCTCGGTTTATGAAGTGGGAATTTCTTTCTGATTGCACCATTTACTGATCATTGCCTACTTGTACCTTTTTGAGTGCTGTCACGTATTTAGCGTTAGAGATCACCTACCTGTATTTTGTCAAATTCGTTCTTATTTTCGAAACGGATAACGTGAGCTGAATGTTTTAACAGTATACCTTCAGCTTTTACCTATGTCAAAGGTAGACCATACCCAATAACGTATTCATGTGGCAACGCCCATACTGTAACCTATTTGCCGAATTTTGCACAAGGTTTATGATAACATCTAGACCAAAGGATATATTCATAACATCAGAGAATCTGTCCCCATCGCCAGCAGATTTCTTCAATGACTTGAGATCGGTTTCCAGCTGTTTCAGTTGGGTATCCATCTGTTTTATACCCTTCTTTAGATTCTCATCAGAAACTGGAAACCAGACAAAAAAGACATGAGCCCAACGTTTTGCATATGCGAAAACAAAGGCACAGATCAGCTTCGCAGTAACTGCGAAGCTGATCAGTGCCTTTGTTTTCGCTACGCAGATAGTACAATTCCTCTTCTTTATGAAGCCTCAAACCATCTTCTGCGCTTGGACAGCTCAGTTTGTGTTGGACCAGTTCGAAAAACCACATTGTTGGTTTTCTCATGATGCATCTCACATATACTGAAGCTCTGTCATGCATAAGGCTGCTTGCCTATGAGAAAACAATTGAGAATTCGCATGATAAAACCAACAATCTGGGTTTCCAACCAGGTCCGACAAAAAATCAGGCTGTACTGCCATAGAAGCAGGCTTGAAGTTTGAAATTTCAGATTTAGGAAGCAGAGACATTGTACCGCCTATGAAGCAAAAGCAAAGACACTGATCAGCTGTGCAGACACTGCACAGCTGATCTGTGTCTTTGCTTTTTGCCTGTGTAGATTGTTTATTTTCTTATGCGGCGGCACAATTACAAGATCTACTGGGAGGTAAAGCTGATGAATATGAGCCGCCTCGTGAGAAAACCAACAATGTGGTTTCCGAACATGTTCGACACAAACCGGCCTGTACAGCTACAGAAAAGAGCTAGAATCTTGAAATTTTAAAGTTAAGTAGAGGAGGAATTGTACTATCCGAGTAGCGAAAACAAAGGCGCTGATCAGCTTTGCAGTTACCGCGAAGCTGATCTGCGTCTTTGTTTTCGCCTATGCAGATTGTTGGTTTTCCCACGAGGCGGCTCATATTTCTGTAATAGTTAAGAGACAGCCAATTAATATCTCTGCTTCCTAAAACCCCAATTTTTAAACCTTTAGTCATTTTCTGTTGTTGTACAGCCTAGTCTCTGTTGGACCTAGTCAGAAACATTGAGAACAGTTTCTGTTTGTTTTGTTCTATGTTGTTCATTCTTTTTTTTTTTTGCATAACATCCCAGTCATCAGCTATGGTCATGTCGGCCCATCGCCTCTATTTTTATGGAACTTCTACATGTACCAAACACATAGATGTTGTAACATCCAAAATGTACTGGAACTTATCACCCACCAAGTAAACAACTCGGGTTTTATATGTGGATGGTCTGACATAACCACTTTTTCTTTCCTGGGCAGGTTCATACCAAAGTGGTTAACCAGAAATCAGGAAGTTAGCAGCACATCTTTTTCTCACAGATGCAGTGGATGGGGAATGAGGTTTTGTTGTGACAAGGATCATTACACGACAATCTACAGATTGTTTTGTTCTAATGCTTCGGCTGTAGAAGATTCATTAACATGTTTGTAATTGCAATTAAAATAATACTGAATTTATATTTGCATATTTCTGGCTCATGTCATAGTAAATAATCAGCCTGTGAACTAATGCACACCAGATTTAGCAGATTAATACATGTATTCAAAATTAACAATGTACATGTATTCAGTGAACTTTTAAACACCTACCTCTGGAAGCTTTATCAATATGACTAATTTCTTCACTAAAGTATAAAACTTCGGGATGTTTCTTTTCTATCACATTAGCTATAAAATGTAACAATGTAGTTTTCCCATCCTGGGCCTTCGTATTACTTAACTGAAAAATAAAATAAACAACAATCACACGCCTCATAGATAGAAACAATGAAAGAAAAGAAAAGAGCCACGTCATGAGAAAACCAACAAAGTGGTTTCTGTCTCCCTTGTTATATATGCAATGATCATATAAAATGCTTTGTTTGTCTTGTTATATATGCATGTATTTACAGAAACAAAAGTTTAAAACCAAACCGAGCTGTACAAGCAAAGAAGACAGCTACAAGTTGGAAATTTTGGTTTTACAAAGTAGAGAAATTGTACTATCCAAGTAGTGAAAACAAAGGCACTCTGATCAGCTATTAAAGCAGTTATTGCACAGCTGATCTGCGCCTTTGTTTTCGCATAGGCAAAAATCCGGCTTTCTCATGGTGCGGCTCAAATAAACAACACAGTTGAGGTAGGTTCTGAACACAAGAACTTCTCATTTTGAGAAATCAATGACCATATAACTAGCAACCTACATGGGCTTAATGGCTTGAAAATGTTTGAATCTAAATTACACAAAGTATCTCATTCAGCAATTCACATCAAACAACCAGCCTGTGATATGCTGATTAATTACTGAGAAATACTTCATATTTACTCAATGTAACTGGTTGTCTTATATTCTTTGTATACTATCAGTGTATTGCCACTATTGGCTAGCAATACACTTCAACCTCATAATAACGCCCCTCATTACATGTATAAAGCGGTTTTCAATATAACACGGCCATGTCATGGATCCCAAATTGATTACATGTATTTTGCTATATGTCGATAATAAGTAACCTCATTGTAACACAGTTCACTTATAACACACTTTGTTTCTATGGATCCCAAAGACAGTGTTATATTGAGGTTGGCCTGTTATGAACTTACCTTGGTTAAAAAGTTCAGATCAAAGCCTAGAGACTGAGCATTCCGAGAACCCGTATTTAAATAATTTCCTATTAACAGTATAATTTCTAATAGTCTCTGGAATTTTTTACTGTTCATTAACTCTTCACATGCTTCTCTTGTATTCACTAAATCCTGAAAGAAGACAAATTCTGACATTAACCCATTTTTGACTAATGAACTTTCCCATCATTATCATTTGGGTTAATCCACTGTCATTTATAGGAGCATCGGGAGTGATTTTAATTTCGATGTAATTCCTGTAAGAAAAGAGAAAAGCCCCAGATAGGACGACTCATTTCGCAGTGTCACATGATGCCACATTCTGCTGCGTCACATCTGGGGCTATACTGCTTGCCTATGTCCCGTATAAAGGATACCAGGCTTATGTGAGTTAATTTTAAAGGTACAGGCTATATTGTCAAAACTTTAAGCATGAAATTAAATTCATATTTGAATGAACATGTAACAGAGTAAGATTTTTATAAGCCACCCAAAGTCTAATTTTGAGTCACTTAAATATTTATGGTAAAGCATTTTACTTTAAAATTTATACTATGTTAACACACCAGAGTATGTCAACATTGAAGAAAGTATTATAACAGAGAAATTTGGACAAAATTCCATAAAGTCACAAGCAATTTATCATATTTTTTCAAGCACCTACCTTCAACTAACAGTCACAAAATAATCAGTAAATGAGCCACCACATGGGAAAACCAAGTATCTGCATAGGCGAAAACAAAGGCGCGGATCAGCTTCGCAGTAACACTGCGAAGCTGATCAGCACCTTTGTTTTCGCTACACGGATAGTACAATTCCTCTTCTACTTAAATCAGAAATTTCAAACTTCTAGCTCTTTTCTGTGCTTGTACAGGTCGGTTTGTGTTGGACCTGTTCGGACACCACATTGTTGGTTTTCCCACGAGGCGGCTCAAATTGATGGGAAGCCTCATCATATCCATGATTCAAAATCGACCTTTAAGTTCTTTCTGCTAGCACCTACCGGTTTTATTTCTCCGATACTTTCAGAAAATCTCATCTTAAACAACATGGAATTGAGTCTCGGAGTGATTTTCTTTATACTGGAAATCTGCAAAAGGACACAAAACATTAACAAATAAGCCAATCTAGCTGCTTTTTAAATTTGAAAACACAAAGTTGGGTTTGCTTCACCAATAGTACAATACATCTACTTCAACAAAATTTCAAACTTCTTGGCCCAGTTGTTCAAAACTTTGTTAACTTAACGTCATCGTTAAGACCTTAACTCGTTAAGTAAATGCCGACTACATAAGCAAATACACTGTTATTTTTTGTTGATAAAATGTGAGAATCCTTTGCAATGCAAAGGATTCTCACATTTTATCAACAAAAAATAACAGTGTATTTGTATTAATGCCATTTGAAATTTTAACGAATCGTTAACTAATGACATCGTTAATTTTGAACAACTGGGCCCTTATTGTCTTCTGTGACAGTACAGGCCAGTCTGAGTCAGCCCACCAGGTAGCATACTCTCAAAAAAAAAAAAAAAAAATATTAGCCCAAAGAACAAAGAAGTTTGCTTGAGACTTGATTTAGAAAGCTGACAAATTGTATTTTTTCCGTAACATCAATGAAAGTTCATATCACACAGCCAATTTTCCTTGACACTTTAATTCCGTTTGGTGTATAGTACAGCCAGCTGGTTCATACAGTCATGGTCCAGAATGTATTTCATCATTAATAAACTAGAAAAAGTGCCTTGAGAGGTACGTATACCCCCGGCTGGTAGCCACCAAGCCCCCTCCCTACCCCCTACCCTCACCCCTGACATTGATCCTCAAATCCCCAATAACAAACAGTACATTTTATAAATAAGCATTATTATGCACTTTGTGTACAAACATATGTGTGTGTAGTTATAGAATGACAGATCTATTTTAGAGCAGTATACAGAGCTGACGTGTATACTCAATCTAGGACATAATCGCGGACATTAAGGGTCAGGTCCTCAGTCCTAGATTGAAATGAAAATAGAATGTCATTCTTAAAAAAAAAAAAAAAAAAAAAAGAATGTCATTCTTAAAAAAAAAAAAAAAAAAAAAAAAAAAAATGTCCTAGATCTTGACCTCTCTAGTCCCATCCCCACCCATCCCCCATGCAGGACCCTAGGGTCTAACTCTTATGTTGTATCTATGCTTTTTGACACATGGTTGTCTAAATAAAGACCTAATGAATATTAATCCTGGTAACTACTGTTATATAAATGCGTCGTAGATTTTGACCTTCAGCCCCACCCCTGGAGTTTGGTGTCATGGAATATAATTCAACCCTGAAGGGTATCTATGATCCAAATAAGAATACATTCCTTTAAGTATTTGTTAAGATATGAACTAAGAAAAGAAAAAAAAAACACCATGTAAATAGCACATTTTCAACTTCAAGGTGACCTAGATTTTGACCTCTAGCCCAACCCCCGAGCATGGACCCTCAAGTCCAAGCTCTTGGAATCAAAGCAAACCCTATATGGTACCTAAAGTTCAAATTTGAATGATTTCTGACAACTGGCTCATGAGATATACACCACCAGATAAACTTCAATCAAAACTTCAACCCCAATCAAAAGTGATCTAGATTTTGACCTCTAGCCCCACCCTCGGGCATGGACCCTGGGGTCTGAACACATAGAAACAAAGCAAACCCTATAGGGTACCTATGGTCCAAATATGAATGGTTTCTGATCATTGGTTCATGAGATATACACCACCAGAGAAACTTTAACCAAAACTTTGACATTAATTCTACGAACGTTCCGGAATTACGAACGAAGAAACGAACTAACGAACATACGAACGGAAAAGCGAAAACTATATACCCATCGGCATAAACGCCGGGGGTATAATCATCTTATTATTGTATAAACTTACAGTAACACAGAATTGCTCAGGCTCAGCAAGATCTTTATAACTATCCTTCATCCCGGCTAATTGAGTCATAGAGTCAGTGTCAGGTATGTACTTTATCATATCAATAACACAGTCAACAACTTTGGGGGGGGGGGGGGGGGGGGGCGGGGGGGGGGGGGGGTTTCGATCGTTAATTTATCAACTTACAGTAACACAGAATTGCTCAGGCTCAGAAAGATCTTTATAACTATCCTTCAGCCCGGCCAATTGGTTCATAGAGTCGGGGTCGGGCATGTATTTGATCAGCTGTTCCACCATCGCTGACGTCAGATTTTCCTCATCCATCTCAAGCAAGCGGCGTTTTATCTCGTCATAAGGAACCTTTATAGATCCTAACAATATTGCTGAAAACCAGTGGATGTACATGTAATTTAAATACTACATACTATCAGAAAAAATACATCTTCAATAGTCACTATTTTATCCTGTTTACATGTCTGTTTCACAGGGCAGTTCAACATTGCTAAGTGTGCACTGTTTTATCATGAACAAATGACTTAAATCAGCTGAAGATGAAGAATAGCCAATGAAGCATTTTTATGACAGATTCTTCATAAAAGAATATCCAAAATGTGTATGTTGTTCCCAAGTTTGGCAAGCTGCCATGATTCCAATGAAGTACCATGCGACGTTGCTTACGAGTAATGCAAGTTCAACAGATTTCATAAAGATATGTGAAGTTTTTTTAGTGCTCTTCGAGGGTGTTGTTTTATGTTTTGTGATGTATTTTCTTTCCTGCCTGGTGTCTATGTTTGCACTTTAAATTTAATTGCACTGATCCCTGGTCACTCTATTCTTGCTTTGATAAAACTTACAAAGGTAATAAGCCATTTTTTGGCTGATTTGCCTTGACTTGTATATCTTGTTGTTACTTACAGAGGTTTTGAGCTGATTTAGGATCCAAGACTTTGAGTTCTTTGGCTTTCTTGGTTGGTTTCACTTGTATATCTTGTTCATCTGTCTGCTTCTTCACTGAAAACATCAAGACAGCAAATCATGATTTTCGGGTGGTTTTAATTGAGCCTCGACAAGAGAAAACCGGTCTTCGGGTTTCTTACCAGGCCTGACACAAACCTGCCTGTACAGTTACAGAAGCAGGCTAGAAGCTTGAGACTTCTGATTTAAGAAGAAGAGAAATTGTACTGTCCGTGTAGCGGAAACAAAGGTGCTGATCAGCTTCGCAGTTACTGCGAAGCTGATCTGCATCTTTGTTTTCGCATAGGCAAAAATCAGGTTTTCTCAACATGCGACTCAATTGTCATTTGTTACGATTTGTATTTTTTGTGCTGTTCACTTTCTTTGCTTTCTTGGTTGGTTTCACTTGTATATCTTGTTCATCTGTCTGCTTCTTCACTGAAAACATCAAGAAAACCAATCATGAGAAAGTACTGATTTTCAGGGTGTACAAAACAGGCTGGTTTTAAATGAGCTGCGACGAGAGAAAACCGGTCTTCGTGGTTTCCGTTCAGATCTGACACAAACCGACCTGTACAGTCACAGAAGCAGGCTAGAAGCTTGAAATTTCGGATTTAAAAAGAAGAGAAATTGTACTGTCCGTGTAGCGGAAACAAAGGTGCTGATCAGCTCCGCAGTTACTGCGAAGCTGATCTGCGCCTTTGTTTTCGCATAGGCAAAATTGTCATTTGTTACAATTTGTATTTTTTGTGCTGTTCACTTTCTTTGCTTTCTTGGCTGGTTTCACTTGTATATCTAGTCCATCTGTCTGTTTCTTCACTGGAAACATTGAGCAAAATAATCTTGAGCAACTATTTCTTTCCAAGAGGTTTAGTGAAAGCTTGTTTTAGCGACTTTCTTTTTATTTCTGCTTGTTGTTTTTGAGTGACCTAGGACATAATTCTTATCTAGCTTGTTGTTTAGAATGACTCGGTGCATGATGAGGTGGTTGGACTTCACTTTCATTCACTGCTAAAAGTGTATGACTATCTTTTCTGACATGAATGCAACTACTTAATATCTTACCCATTTTTGTCGAGAAGTTATCGAGCAGCCCTGAGAATATATCCTCACTTTCAAAGTTCTCTTCTCGAGCCTGAACCCAGAATGAGTTCTTGTCCAGATTCCGGGTGTTAATCTGTAGATTACAGCACGGAAGTTAAGCATCATTACGAAAACATGCCCATGCAATAAGCTTGAATAAGAGCTGTCGCAGGACAGCGTAGCTCGCCTGACTTGTGCTTTGCCACTAAACTTATCAAAATCTATGACCCATGACCTTGACCTGAAGGTCGCTCAGGTGGGTTGTGATGGTACAGCATAAAATTTAAGACCAATATCCACAAACATGCAAAGTTTCAACTTGATCCATCAACATAGAGATATATAGACTTCAAAAATCTTTAACCCAAAACTTTAACCAAAAATTTCTAAGGCCATGACCTTGACCTCAAGTTCACCCAGGGTGGGTCATAATGGTACAGCATAAAACTTCAGACCAATATCTACCAACATGCAAAGTATCAACTTGATCCATCTACATGTTCAAGAGATATAGACTTCTAAAAACTTTAACCGAAAACTTTAACAAAAAAATTCTAAGTCTGTGACCTTGAGCTCAAGGTCACCCAGGGTGGGTTATGATGGTACTGCATAAAACTTCAGACCAATATCTACCAACAAGCAAAGTATCAACTTGATCCATCAACATGTTCAAGAGATATAGACTTCTAAAAACGTCACTAGAGCACGAAATATAGGTCAAGGTCACTAGATCAATATGGGTGCAAAGTCGGGACATCGAGGAGAAGCCATATGCAAAGTTTGATGGTTGTAGGCTTTATAGTTGATGAGATTAAGGGTTGGCTTAAAAAATGACAAAGTCACTGGAGCATGAAATATAGGTCAAGGTCAGTAGGTCAATGTGGGTGCAGAGTCGGGACATCGAGGAGAAGCCATATGCAAGGTTTGATGCTTGTAGGCTTTATAGTTGATGAGATATTAAGGGTTGGCTTCAAAAATGACAAAGTCACTAGAGCACGAAATATAGGTCAAGGTCACTAGGTGAATGTGGATGCAGAGTTGGGACATCGAGGAGAAGTCATATGCAAGGTTTGATGGTTGTAGGCTTTATAGTTGATGAGATATTAAGAGTTGGCTTCAAAAATGACAAAGTCACTAGAGCACGAAATATAGGTCAAGGTCACTAGATCAATGTGGGTGCAAAGTCAGGACATCGAGGAGAAGCCATATGCAAGGTTTGATGGTTGTAGGCTTTATAGCTGATGTGATATTAAGGGTTGGCTTAAAAAATGACAAAGTCGCTGGAGCATGAAATATAGGTCAAGGTCAGTAGGTCAATGTGGGTGCCGAGTCGGGACATCGAGGAGAAGCTATATGCAAGGTTTGATGGTTGTAGGCTTTATAGTTGATGAGATATTAAGGGTTGGCTTCAAAAATGACAAAGTCACTGGAGCATGAAATATAGGTCAAGGTCAGTAGGTCAATGTGGGTGCCGAGTTGGGACATCGAGAAGAAGCCATATGTAAGGTTTGACAGTTCTAGGCTTTACAGTTGATGAGAAACTAACACAGCATCTGAGCATTGTACAAAGGTGTTCTAGATATTGACCTCTAGCCCCGCCCCCAGGCACGACCCCACGGGTCCCTTCACACTAAATCACAGAGGACCCTCATATGCAGCAATGTTCCAAATATGAATGATTTCTGGTCAGTGACTATCAAGATATAACAATTTTAAAAACTTTGACCGAAAGTGTGACGCGGACGCGGACGTACACGTAAACGCGGACGACCGAGGTGACAACAATAGCTCTGTGCACTTCGTGCAGGCAAGCTAAAAACTAAAAATTTTCAGCTGAAAAATTTTGACATTTTTCTTATTTTTCCTCAAAACATAGATTGTGGGTAAACGTTAGAACCGCCTCAGCAAGGCGGTTCTAACGTTTACCCACAACCTATGTTTTGAGCAAAAATAAGAAAAATAGGTATACCCTGCATACCCCAGTTATGCTATATAAAAGTGGGGTTAAAAGGGGTATACATTACACGGACATGTCTTCATGTTGCTTTTGAAAGAGGGTACGAGGGGGATTCAGAAAGTTCTGTCATAGGTGTTATAACTTTGTTAATAGACATAATAGGTTGCTGTATTATGCCTTGATTGAAAGGGCTACATTTCTCCTATATAATGATGCCAAAACAATGCACGAAAAGAAATAAATACTTCGAAATAGACGCCTTGAAAGACACCAGGAGTAAACCACTGGCACGTTTTCTTAAATTTGTGAATATTATTTAAAGAAAATCAACTTCGAAAAAATATAATCCATGTAATATATTTTTGAAAGATAGATGAATATATCCTGCAAAAATCAAAATCATTCAGCAGAATTTAATTGAGTTATAGTAAAATGAAATATTGAAATTGGCTTATTGTACATACATTAAAAATACAGATTAAATTCAAATGGCATTTATTGACATCTACACGTAGTCCAGGGAGCTTAAAATGCATTTAACCATTTTATTGTTTCATCCTAGTGTGCTCTATAGTAAACTTATAAAAAAGCAAACACATATAATGGTGCAGCGGTGCCAGAAACGCTATAGGGGTACGTATTTTAATGACGTCATATACATTGCTTTATTATAAAGTCAGCATAGCATCGATAACGGCATTTTTTGTCACATTGCTTTTCTAAATATATTATTACTTATAACTGTAAAGTTGGAGAAAATTTGATCGGAAGTTATAAAGATATAACGCATGAAACGCACACAATAATATTCACAAATTCAAGAAAACGTGCCAGTGGTTTTACCCCAGGTGTCTTTCAAGGCATGTATTTCGAAATATTTATTTTGTTCGTGCATTCTTTTGGCATCATTATAAAGGAGAAATGTAGCCCTTTCAATCAAGGTATAATACAGCAACCTATCATGTATACTAACAAAGTTATAACACCTATGACAGAACTTTCTGAACCACCCTCGTATTTTCCCCTGTTGTTCATTGATTGTCAATTTTTATTGTTTCAACTTATTTCATTTCCATCATGGCAATAGATGACTGGACACCATGCATGGGTCTTCAAACAATGCCAAAACCTGACTTTGACACAAGTCATAGCTTGCAAACAGAATGCAAATATACTCTTCGACAAAAGTTGAGCATAATTATTTCTCTACAAGAAGGCAAACACATCTGTTCATAACTTATTCCAGTGAGTAAACATGTTGACACAATTGCCCCTATTCGATGTCATGGTTACAGAGGATTCAAAATTGGCAGTAAGTTAGATACTGAATAACAAAAGATACTGGTTTGAAAGATTAATTTTGGACACTTTTTAAAACTTGTCCATAAAAGTAAACATATTCAGTATTTTAAATCAACACTTATTAAAATCTTTAGGCAATAGGTAGAATGAAAATGTGGTATAGACATTATTATCCTGTTATTTGAGATGTGGCCATATAACATCTTTAAAGACAAACTTGTTTTCAAAATAATAAAAGCTTCAATTTGCTATGCTTTCTTAACATTTTTATTCTTTCCTGAAATATCAGTGTTTGATGTCAAGTCTTCATTTTTTGTTTGTAACAGAACGTTCAAACAGACTCTTCCTTGGCATAGGGTGAATTTTATTCAGGCAAGTCTTATGGTGTGCAGAATTCAGCATCCAGAAACACGGCTTATCATTAAAATAATGCATAATAAGCCTATCCAAAAATTTTCAAAATCTGGTTCGCCGAGACAAAACTGCCATAAGTTCTTTGCTACGACATGCTTCCTTTCTAAATGAATGAATGTTGAAGTCGCATTATGCTTTGGAAATATTTTGCAGGACATTTAACTTGAGCACTATAAAACTAGAATATGCTAAACTTTTGGCGAGATGTATATTAGTTTGAATTGAAAGTTGGTTAAATAGAATTCTAAAAATATCCTACCTTATTCCAATTGGCTCTCTTCATAGGTTGTTTCACCTGGTATTTTTTCTTTGGTTTCATACCATGTGGAAGCTCGTTAGTAGGTGGGGTCATTGGACTAAATCCCCCGGGTGGTGGAGGCGGGCCTCCGGGCGTGCCAAACCCTGGGGGAGGGGGAGGTGGGGGACCACCCATTCCTGGTAAAGGGGGTGGGGGAGGGGGCCCACCCATGCCGGGCAGAGGGGGTGGAGGTGGGACTCCACCCATTCCTGGGGGTGGTGGTGGTGGGGGTACACCACCGGGCAGGGGTGGTGGTGGGGGTGGTGGTGGCGCGCCAGAGCCTGGGGGTAGGGGTGGCGGAGGAGGGGGTGGGGGACCAGCGCCCTTGTTTAACACTGAACTCAGAGCCGAGCCAACTCCATCCTTGTACTGAAATAGAGGAACAGAAGAATTATTGTTGGTTTCTTGTAATTACATGTTTCATTTTGATCACTGTCTGCAGATCTAAAGCTGACTTGAAATTTTTAAGAAACACAGGTTGATTATTTAAGAGAGGTTCCTAATCCTACTAGAGACTAGTAATACATGTACCACAATGTGGCATGGATTCAGAGCCTTCCTACAATTTTTCGGGTCTGTATTAAACATAGAAGAAAATCACACGTAACAAATCCTCTCTAAAAACATTACCTTCATATGAAATATTGAACATGTACAATAATTTTTAATCTATCATAATACCACATAAACTGGAAAACTGGACTTTTAGATTAAAAAAGAGGCTAAAAATCTTGTAACAGAGAATTTAGTTTCTTCTGTTAACTTTTAGTCAATGTTTTTTTTGTTGTTATTTCTCTCTTTCCCCACCCCCCCCCCCCCCCAATTTTTTAAAATGCTCATGTATTAACTTTGAAAGCATTTTAGTGCAAAACGATGTACATTTTTAAGAACAGAAGACACTTCAGAAAAGTATTCATCCTTTAAATTACAAATCATGAAAACACTTTCACAATAGGACAATATGGGTCACAGATAACATGTACACCACAAATCCACAATACAAACACCACTGTGACTTAAGGTACAACACAGGAGCTGAACAACAGCCAGCCTTGACTCTTATTATTTTACAAACATAAACAGCATTCAGACAAAAGTAAACGGTCAAAGCAGCAACACTTTAAATCAAATGGCTCACTCAATTTAAGCAGCTGATTGTGATGTAACATGAAATGAATGATGTGTAAGCAAGTCTTTAAAAATTAAGGAATTTTCTTTCTATATGCATTGGGCACATACTCTTATGCATGTCTGTATTCAGGGGTAAGGAGTCTTTTTATTTTGATAGAGATTCCTGCAACTAAGCAACATGTGGAACATTCTACAGTACAGTGTCTGTGCTTAATATTAAATTTTTTGCTGTTTGCCTGAGACAAACATTTCCAAAGTTCTGCAAACAGAACTTTTTCATAAAACAAATGAACCATTGCACAAGAAAACAAATAGACAAAATAAGGCAAAAACAAACATGTATATCAGCTGCGCAGTAACTGCACAGCTGATCAGCGCCTTTGTTTTCGCTACAGGGATAGTACACTTCCTCTTCTTAAATCTGAAATTCCACGGTTCTAGCCTGCATCTGTGACTGTACAGACCAGTTTGTGTTGGACCTGGTCAGGAACCCAGACTGTTGGTTTTCTCATGCGAATGCTGAAATGTGACTAAATCAAAGATAACTTTTCTGAGATGATACTGTAAATTCAGAAATTTTCGTGCGACTTTTATTTCTCAAATTTTCTATTTCAATGAAAGTCATGTGATCTTAAAATTCCCGATAGAGCATTCTGTAATATTTATAGTGATTCTTTATTAGCGAGAACTTTAAAGTCGCAAGGCAACAAAAATCTCAAAATTTAAAGCCTCATGAACATTTCTGAACATTTCTGAATTTACAGTAATCCTTTGTATGTTAATCCTTTGTATGTTAAAAACTTGATAAAAGTCCAAACACAGGTCAAGGCTTTTAAATATAAAAGACAAATGGGATCATTCTGAATAATATGTGGAATGAAAATTGGGGTTCTTGATAATACTGAATGCTTCTAAAGTGAGAGGGGGGAAATACATAAAGTGGAAGTTTATGTAAAGAATAAGTGTGAGTTACATCATGACTTAAAGTTGTGAACATGTTGATGAAAGAATTGTTTTGTGCTTAAATATTGCTTACAACAAAGTTTGTTGCTTAGTTTAATGTCCTAGTCAACAATGATTGTTTATGTTTGGAGGGGGCACTAACTAAAGGGTATTTATTATCCAGTACTATGGAATGTTAATGTATCTTGCTCAAGCACCTGTGTGTTTCAAACCAACAACCAGTTGGTCAGGAAAGCAACACTCTACCCCTCGGCCAAAGTGCTCACCAGTGTCCATGTGATTGTCTGGTGATCTGAGGACAGTTCTTGCATAAAAATGATGAAAATGTATCGCTGACATAGATAATCAAAATACATCAAATACTGTCACTGCATTCAAACAGAAAGGGCCTAAAATTATTTTGCCAAAACAATGTTTAGCCACAACCACTACAGTCATTCAAATAAACCACTACAATCATTCAAATAAACCACTACAATCATTCAAATAATAAATCATTATTCAATGCATCACTTGGGTTTTATTTTTGATCCCTTTCCATTAACCTGGAAACATACACTTCTATTTGCTATGACTCCACCTGTCAATACTCCCATCACCTTTACCCACTCTACATGCAAGTTCCTTCCCAACAGGCATGTGACGTCATAATGACGTCAGATCGACGTCGATGATGACGTCACATCAACGTTGATATGACGTCATTATGACGTCATGTGCCCGCTGGGTTAACTGAAAAGTTTCACAGTGTATTCTTTCACACAAAGCATGCTTTATTCTTGATCCATCTATCCAACCATTCAAACCTCATGCTCCAGTCTTTCGTAATACTAGGTGAATAATCATATTTTCTTGCATGCAATATCCTGGCTTTTGTTCAGTCTAGGTTATAGCTCAACAACACAGTTGACCATTTGAGCTGCAGCGCCTTTGTTTTCGTTACACGGATAGTACAATTCCTCTACTTTTTAAATCTAAAATTTGCAGCCTCTAGCCATCTTCTGTGCTTGTACAGCTCGGTTTGTGTCGGACCGGTTCGGAAACCACATTGTTTGTTTTCTCATGACGCGGCTCATTAATCGGTCATGTTGGGACAGGGTCGATGGGGAATAATTTTGCTTGCTCAAAGATACAATCCCGTGGTAATAGGGTTTGAAGCAAGGCTCAAATACATTTCTAAATATAAAACCTTATCTACACAATATAAGCTACCTCGTGGGAAAACCAACAATGTGGTTTCCGAACAGGTCTGACACAAACCGGCCTGTACATGCACAGAAAAGAGCTAGAAGCTTGAAATTTTGGCTATAAGTAGAAGAGATATTGTACTATCCGAGTAGCGAAAACAAAGGCGCTGATCAGCTTCGCGGTTACCGCGAAGCTGATCTGCGTCTTTGTTTTCGCCTATGCAGATTGTTGGTTTTCCCATGAGGCGGCTCAATTATGATAATCTTATATAAAACTTCACCATTCTAATCCATGCCATGTGACCAGAAACATGTATCTAAGCCACCACTTGCATACAGCTACACGTGTTATTGTCTGTTATAGATTTTTACTCACTTTTGTTGAGTTAACCCGTTTCTATTATTCAAAAGCATTATGAAGTTATTATTTAATGTGGTGAGAGTGTGTAAATGCACCCATTCTAGATCTTAGTTCTGACACACGCCATTTTTTTTTTTCATTCTGTAGAAAAAATATTTTAATTCACTGAAATATTCTGTACACCACTCAAGCCATTCTTTCAACCTCCAAATTGCCTTAAGCTGGCACATTTCCCACTGCAACAATCCAAGAATTTCCTGATGTTAAAAGAAGATTTTAGTATTAGTCAATAAGTCATTAAATCCTCCTTGTTTCAATCTTCCCTTAGAGTGAGAGATAGTGAGTAATGCAGTGAATAAAGACAGGTAGTGAGCTCACATAAAATATCAGACAGAAAAATGTAGCCTTTTTTTTTTTACTAATATCAAATTTTATCACTTTGACTGTGTTTTGCCAAATACATGTAACAAGTTTTGCCTTTTAAATGTGAATTTTGTGCATCTAAGGAAATTGTCAAATTAGACTGTACATAAAACATATAAGTAAATTCCCCAAACATATGTGGTGTTTTGTTTTTTACATTGCAAATACAAGATCAATTGCAGATACATCCATTATACTGAATGCATTTTGCTGTCTGATAATTTTGGGAAAACCAGATAAAATTAAGGCAAAAGGTCAGCGGCGACTTTCTCACCCCCTCTGTAGTTTCTTTGGTTGCCATGGGACCCGGTGGTGGCGGTGGTGGGGGTGGCACAGGGACATTTGACCCTTGTGACCCCTGCGGCCCTGAGGGCACATGATGTGATGCCAGGGCCACTGCAGGCTTAGAGGGCACATGTTTAAGAGCCTCGGCAGCCTCAATTTTGGCTTCTAACAACTCCTTATTCTGGTAAATTATATACAAATACCTTAGCGAATACAGAACTATATTTCTGGCTTAAGATCTCAAGAGCTAAAATCTTTCTTTAATTTCAATTTTTGAAGAGGTTGGCAATTTAACTACATGTACATGAATTTCAATACTCAATACAAAACATCTCTTAGATTTAAATATTTTGATTTTGAACATATGCAAGCAATCTATCTACTGTCTGAACAACATTTTTCAGAAACTGCATTTTTCAAAATTCTCACTTTTCTGAAACACCACAAGAAAAATATGACCATGCTATCTTTTTGCAATTCATGAGTCCTAAAAAAAGCCACAAAAAGTTTGAAAATCGGTTCACTAATAAAATAATTATGCCTAAAATTTATTTTGAATAGGCATTTTGCATGTGCAAGGGAGGTAATCCAAACACCTTAAAACTGAAAATCAAGCAAATCTGTGAAATAATTTTAAGAGTTTGGTGCTCAGATAATGCATATACAAAACAATTTTGTTTTGGTTAGGTTATGTTTTAGATGAAAAATAATCAATTTAGATTTTTTTTCCGAGAAAATAACTACTTCCTTTGCTGGCAATTTTACAATGGAAAAAGCCCTATTCAAAATATTTTCTTGCATAAAATTTTGATTTGTTAACCGATTTTTAAAAAATTTTGTGGCACTTTTTAAGACTTTTGGAATGCAAAATAGTGACATGCTCATATTTTTCCTGAGGTCTTTCAGAAAAGTGAGATTTCGAAAAATGCAGTTTCTGAAAGATGGTGTTCAGACAGTAGTTGATTAATGTATCATTTTTTGTCCATTCTTTTTTTCCATAAAGGGTTCTTTTCTAACACAAAGCTATATACAAATAACAAGCAGTGTTACATATAAATAATATATTGTTGTGTTAATTGAGTCCTCCGTCAAACCACCCATCATTAATATTCATTTTATATTGACCATTCAAATCAGCACATTAGCTAACGGTCAATGACGGTTAGACAACAGGTGGGTTAGACAAACAAACCAACACGTGCTTTTTACAGGTAAATATAGGTGCAAAAACACAATGTTTGTCTAAGGAAATAGGGATGGGCGTGGCTATACCTTGGAGGAGTCAATTGCTTACACTGAGTCTTTGACTAAACTGATTTATGACCCCATCGCCTATGTGAAAACAAAGGTGCAGATCAGCTGTGCAGTGACTGCACAGCTGATCAGCACCTTTGTTTTCACTATGCAGATAATACAATCTCTCCTTGTTAAATCTGAAATTTCAAGCTTCTATACGTCTTCTGTGACTGCACAGTCCGGTTTGTGTCGGACCTGGTCTGAAACCCTGATGACCGATTTTCTCACGTCATGGCTCAAATTATACATTTTTGTGTTAATCGCTTACACTAACACTTTGACAGAACTCATATGTTCAAATGTGATGATTCTTAAGCAAAATACATTACCTTTTCTTTGAGATTATTTAGCTCTGTCTCATATAATTTGATTTTTTCCTCCATCGTGAGAACCTTTGCCTCAGACTCTTGTTTTGCTGTTAACGCTGTTTCTAATTTGGAGTTCATCTCAATGATACTGACTTCATTATCTTCTATCTTAGCTTTCTCTGATAAACTATCTGGAAATTGAAAAGGGCAAGGAAACCTTGTATCATTTTAACTAATTTTTAATTGACAAACTAGAATTGTCAGAGGATCTGACTATAGCCCCGCTTCTGAGCTTTTTGCCAGGGTGAGACAAACAATGACGGGTAACAATCCCAAGTTAGATCTTGTTAATGTTGATGCACATAAAAAGATTGGTCAGATTCTGACAATTTGTTCTCAAGGTATTGAGCAGAAACAAAATTCTGACATTAATCAAGGGCCAAAACTCTGTTAAGATTTTGCAAAAAATGACAAGCAACTATCCCAAGCTAGATGTTGTCAATGTTGATATGCATACAAAATTTGGTCAGATTCTGTCAATTTATTCTCAATATATTGAGCGGAAACGAAATTCTGACATCAATCAAGGGCCGTAACTCCGTCAAAATTTTGCGAAAAATGACGGGCAACAATTCCAAGGTAGATGTTGTCAATGTTGATGTGCATATTAAATTTGGTCAGATTCTATCAATTTGTTCTCAAGATATTGACTGGACACGAAATTCTGACGTCAATCAAGGGCCATAACTGCATCAAAACTTTGCGAAAAATGACAGGCGACAATCCCAAGCTAGATCTGAACAATGTTGATGTGCATATAAATTTTGGTCAGATTCTGTCAATTTGTTCTCGAGATATTGAGCGGAAACGAAATTCTGACGTCAATCAAGGGCCGTAACTCCATCAAAATGATGTGAAAAATGACAGGCAACAATCACAAGCTAGATCTTGTCAATATTAATGTGCATACAAAATTTGGTCAGATTCTGTCAATCGGCTCTCAAGATATTGAACAGAAACAAAATTCTGACATCAACTAGAATTGTCAGAGAATCTGACTATAGCCCCGCTTCTCAGCATTTTGCAGGGTGAAAAAAACAATGACGGGTAACTATCACAACTAGATCTCGTCAATATTGATGTGCATACAAAATTTGGTCTGATTATGTCAATTTGTTCTCATGATATTGAGCTCAAACGAAATTCTGACCTCAATAAAGGGCCATAACTCCGGCAAATTTTTGCGAAAAATGACGGGTAACAATCCCAGGCTAGATCTTGTCAATGATGATGTGCATACAAAATTTGGACGGATTCTGTCAATTAGTTCCCAAGATATTGAGCGGAAACGAAATTCTGAAGTCAATCAAGGGCCCTAACTCCGTCAAAATTTTGCGAAAAATGACGGCTAAAAATCCCAAGCTAGATCTTGTCGATGTTGATGTGCATACAAAATTTGGTCAGATTCTGTCAATTTGTTCTCAAGATAGGGAGCGGAAACGAAATTCTGACGTCAATCAAGGGCCGTTACTCAGTCAAAATTATGCGAAAAATGACAGGTTACAATCCCAAGCTAGATCTTGTCAATGTTGATGTGCATACAAAATTTGGTCGGATTCTGTCAATTCGTTCTCAAGATATTGAGCGGAAATGAAATTCTGACGTCAATCAAGGGCCGTAACTCCGTGAAAATTTTGCAAAAAATGATGGGTAACAATCCCAAGCTAGATCTTGTCAATGTTGATGTGCATACAAAATTTGGTTGGATTCTGTGAATTCGTTCTCAACATATTGAGCGGAAATGAAATTCTGACGCTAATCATGGGCCGTAACTCACGTCAAAATTTTGCGAAAAACAACCGGTAACAATCCCAAGCTAGATCTTGTCAATGTTGATGTGCATACAAAATTTGGTCGGATTCTGTGAATTCTTTCTCAAGATATTGAGCGGAAAGGAAATTTTGACATCAATCAAGGGCCGTAACTCCGTCAAAATTTTGCGAAAAATGACAGGTAACGATACCAAGCTAGATCTTGTCAATGTTGATGTGCATACAAAATTTGGTTGGATTCTGTCAATTCCTTCTCAAGCTATTGAGCGGAAAGGAAATTCTGACGTCAATCAAGGGCCGTAACTCCGTCAAAATTTTGCGAAAAATGACGGGTAACAATCCCAAGCTAGATCTTGTCAATGTTGATGTGCATACAAAATTTGGTTGGATTCTGTCAATTCGTTCTCAAGATATTGAGCGGAAACGAAATTCTGATGTCAATCAAGGGCCGTAACTCCGTCAAAATTTTGCGAAAAATGACGGGTAACAATCCCAAGCTAGATCTTGTCAATGTTGATGTGCATACAAAATTTGGTCAGATTCTGCCAATTCGTTCTCAAGATATTGAGCGGAAACGAAATGCTAACGGAATCACGGAATCACGGAATCACGGAATGACGGAACCACGGAATCACGGAACCACGGAAGGACAGGGTGAATCCAGTATAGCCCCACTTTTTCAAAGCGGGGCTATAATCAAGGGCCATAACTCAGTCAAAATTTTGCAAAAAATGACGGGCAACAATCCCAAGCTAGATCATGTCAATGTTGATGTGCATATAAATTTTGGTCTGATTCTATCAATTTGTTCTCGAGATATTGAGCGGAAACGAAATTCTGACGTCAATCAAGGGCCATAACTCCGTCAAAATTTTGCGAAAAATGACGGGCAACAATCCCAAGCTAGATCTTAACAATGTTGATGTGCATATGAATTTTGGTCAGATTCTGTCAATTTGTTCTCAAGATATTGAGCGGAAACGAAATTATGACGTCAATCAAGGGCTGTAACTCCGTCAAAATGATGTGAAAAATGACAGGCAACAATCCCAAGCTAGATCTTGTCAATGTTAATGTGCATACAAAATCTGGTCAGATTCTGTCCATCGGTTCTCAAGATATTGAGAAACGAAATTATGACGTCAATCAAGGGCCATAACTCCGTCAAAACTTTGCGAAAAATGATGGGCAACAATCCCAAGCTAGATGTTGTCAATGTTGATATGCATACAAAATTTGGTTGGATTCTGTCAATTTATTCTCAAGATATTGAGCGGAAACGAAATTCTGACATCAATCAAGGGCCGTAACTCCGTCAAAATTTTGCGAAAAATGACGGGCAACAATTCCAAGGTAGATGTTGTCAATGTTGATGTGCATACAAAATTTGGTCAGATTCTGTTAATTTGTTCTTAAGATATTGAGCAGAAACAAAGTGTTCACGGAATGATGGAACCACGGAATCACGGAAGGACAGGGTGAATCCAGTATAGCCCCACTTTTCCAAAGCGGGGCTATAATAATCACAGTTTTAGCATTTTCTTATGCCTTTTGACTGTTTTATGCTCTAAACCCTCCCACTTTTTTTCTTCCTTTTTTTTTTTGTTTCAAATTTTTGGCTCCAAGATTTTTTTCACTATCTTTATCTTAATGAAATGTGGTGCTACCCTTTTTGAAGGAAAACCACTAGGTGCTTGGAATGGGCTACTCTTTTTGCAAAGTGAAACTCCCTGGGTCATCCTAAAATTATCTTTGTTAGCAAGTTCTTGTCAAACTGCTGAAGTATTCCTACATTGTCAAATGGCTTTGGCCTAAGCCAACTGTGTGATGACCTTGATCAGATGCGATTTGTCGGGATGTTCAATCAGCGCCTGCACTATTAAGTAATTAAACTTCATTTATTTTACTTCAATTACTTATTAAGCTTATGGAACTTATATGCACACATTTTTAAAGGCAGTGATCTCCGCATTATGTGGCCAAACCTGGTTTAGGAAAGCATAGAACCCGGGGAAAACCACCGACCTTGGATGAGTGACCACTACTCTGTCACATGCCTTGACCCGGATTTGAACCCGGACCACAGAGTTGACAAGCCAGTGTATTATCAACTATACTATTGAGGCCCTAGTCCAGCAGGAATTTGGTGGATTTACGATGGACCTGGTAATTGGGTATAAAGTTTATTTCTTGATGGATTCTTGTAGTATAGGCATTGTTTTTCAAGAGTCTGGCTGATGACACTTTGTCATCAATGGGGGTTTTGAGAAATTCAAGATGGCATCCAACATGTTTACCAGATATCATTTCCTACTATATTACAGACTAAAACGAACTCAAAATAAGAGCTGTCGCAGGACAGCGTAGCTCGCCTGACTTGTGCTATGCCACTACATCTGTTAAAATCTATGACCCATGACCTTGACCTCAAGGTCACTCAGGTGGGTCATGATGGTACAACATAAAACTTCAGACCAATGCAAAGTATCAACTTGATCAATTTACATGTTCAAGAGATATAGACTTATAAAAACATTAACCAAAACTTAAACACAAAACTTCCAAGTCCGTGACCCTGACCTCAAGGTCATCCAGGTGAGTTGTTATGTACAGCATAAAACCTGAGACCAATATCTATCAACCTGCAAGTATCAACTTTATCCATCAACATGTTCAAGAGATTTAGACTTTAACCAAAAAATTTAACAGAAAATTATTAAGTCTGTGACCTTGACCTCAAGGTCACCCAGGGTAGGTCATGATGGTACTGCATAAAACTTCAGACCAATATCTACCAACATGCAAAGTATCAACTTGATCAATCAACATAGTCAAGAGATATAGACTTACAAAAACTCAAATCAAAAACTTAAACACAAAATTTCTAAGTCTGTGACCTTGACCTCAAGGTCACCGAGAGTGGGTCATGATGGTACTGCATAAAACTTCAGACCAATATCTAGCAACATGCGAAGTATCAACTCAATCCATCAATATGGTCAAGAGATATACTGGACTTACAAAAACTTTAACCAAAAACTTAAACACAAAATTTCTAAGTCCGTGACCTTGACCTCAAGGTCACCCAGGGTGGGTCATGATGGTACTGCGTAAAACTTCAGACCAATATCTATCAACATGCAAAGTATCAACTTGATCCATCAACATGGTCAAGAGATATAGACTTCTAAAAAACTTTAACCGAAAGTGTGACGTGGACGTAAACGTAAACGTAAACGTAAACACGGACGACCGAGGTGACTACAATAGCTCTATGCACTTCGTGCAGGCGAGCTAATGACAATTTCTCTATTGTTTTCATGTCAAATGATCAAATAAGTATAATATGTAACACAAACAGTCAATGGAAAAGACGTTTTCGTCATAATATTAAAGATGGTGTCCAACATGGCCGCCAGATTATCATCATGGCATTAAATATTACAACAACAAAAATACTTGATTTTAACTAGTGAGAAACAACTAATCAATGGTTCACATTGAGTCTTAAATTCTTGTTTCTCACTGATTCATTATGTCAAAATAATCACACTGATGTAATCTGGTCATCACTTGAGAAAGTCAAGATGGCGACCATGTGTTCTACAATATAATACAAGTATTCATGTTGTCATATTACTCCAAAATTAATGAAATGTGCATTGTGTTCCTTTAACTTATGTAAATATCAACATATCTGGACAGAAGCTACATTATCCTGTCTAGACTTAAATATTAAAGATGACATCCAAAATGGCTGCCAGAACAATAAAAATGGATTTTCAGTGATTTATCACAAATTTGACCATGAAAAGCATCAGTATTTCTGGTTGATGTATCTTTTCTTGACTTTTGCATCATTGGTGGTGTCTAAGATCACTAACAGAATATGTATGTTGGTTTTTAACAGTTTTTTCTCAATAAAAATGCATATATCAATGAACCAGAAATTCCTTTGCCTACCCAAAGCTCTTCATCCACTCGTGACAGTGTCACCGCTTCCAAAACGAACTAACCTTGCTTGTATCTTAATTTTTGTTTTGTGTGGAGCTTCATCATGCTGCCATCCAATGAGTACAGATCAAATATCAGTCATACATCCATGTGCAAATTAGACCAGTTGGCATTATTATGGGAGTGGATACATTTTTGTAGACGATTTTAAAGACAACTGACTGACCTTTACTTTCCAACCTTCACATACTTTTATGTCTTGGGCATGTCTAACAAAAGGCTGTGACCTCCTTAATCACCGCAGTTAGCTTTGCATCTGTATCAATACTGAATCTAATCTGTACCTATTATATTCAGTCTCTGATCTGTACTTTCATCACTGATATGTACACAGTACACATTATTTGTATGACCTCCGATTCAAACCCAACTGCAGTCCCCTTTTATATCCAACTTGCTTACTCCCTAATCTATGAATACGAATATATATCCTTGATGTGATTTTGCGTGTAAAGATTAGAGAAATGTGTGGCTATTGATTAGAAGTCATGGGTAAATGTTGGCACAGATCAGGTATGTTGTGGGTATAGATCAGAGAGTATGTACACATGAAGGAGTGAGTATGGAAATGAGCTCTAAATATATACATGTGTATACCCAATTGTCTGAGAATAGAAGTTTCTTTTTTTATTGTTTCTACCAATATTGCAAAGCTGCTTACTAGCATATTCCGATAAAGCTGTCGGCCTTATCAAATCTGAATGAGTTGGACACTATGTCAGTGTTTCAATTTTGTTTGTCAACTTTGTTGGTAGACTCTCTTTAATGAGTACTATGAGGCTTTAAGCTTGGTAATGTTACGACAATAAAACAAATACGACCCGTACACCAATTCTTTTAAAACTAATATAACTCTCATATTATATTCTTGAACATCAATTTGAAATACACAAATAGTTTAACCACTTCATTAGTTGTTGTAAGTCTTCTACATTTCAACAATACCATTTTGAATGATTTCAGTTTGTGATTCATTTTTGCTTTTACGATGGTTAGTATTCTGGCAAATAGATTGGTCACTGCATTTTACATATCAACTCGGTAAACTACTTGTTGTTCTCAGTAATAGCAAGCACAACATTTTGAATGGGTGATTGCATACCAAGAGCAACTCTATATCCTATTCATCCTGTACTGTATTAAGCATTTAGCTTTATATGCCTGTTGTGATTCAGCATTATTAGTTGTGGTTTGTTTATGGGCATGAGTGACTGAAATCTTGTCTTGGTGGCTCCTATGGCCAAGTGGTTATGGTTGTTGATTTCATTACTGCTATCTATTATCCAGTCATCTCACTGTTGTGTCCAGAGTAAAATTGAACAAAAAATCTCCAACAACCATAACTTGCACATCAAAAATACGTTTTTAGTATTGATCAACCACCAGTGATATGGTCAAGAAAAAATCACACCCAGTTTTGTTGGATATATTTATTTATTTGATCAGGTACAGTTTTTTATATCTTGTGATGCCCTATCCTTCACGCCTGGTGTCCGGGCTTGGATGTTAATTCAATTTCTGGAATAGTTTTATTCGCCTTCTATTCTTACCAAACTCATGATGTATCGACAAGCATCAATACAAGTCAGATGACTTACTACGATGTCGAGTATGGTGAGTTATGGTGAGTGAGTACAGTGTCTTTATTCTGGTAAATGTTTTAACCTCTGTACAGGTATTGCTACTGAACTCTATATTTCATCTGTACCGGTTACATTGTAGTCATGTATATGTCAGTTGTGTGAAAACGTTATCATTAATGTCATTTTAAATCATCCTAGAATGATAACATTGGTGTATGCAACATTTCAAGCCAATTTTACATCTCCATAGCATTCCAATTTTGAAAACATAATCTGGTGGCCATCATTGACACCATCTTAAATATTTTGGAAATGACATCTTTCCAAATGACAGACATACAGCAAATTATTCTCACTGAATGATTTCATAAAAATGCCATTTAGGTCATATCCTATAGTAATACCGCACAAATTGTTATCATGTAGACATGTGGAATGCCATCTTCATTTCTTTATTCTGGTAGCCATCTTGGACACCATTATTGATGCATGAGTCCAGAAAATATAGCTGCAGCTAGTTGTTACATTGATACCAACAATAATTTGAGTTAACAACTTATTTTTAGTCTGCTGTTCATGGTCAAAACTGTACAAAGCACAAAAGTATATGTTTTTCAAGTTTTGGCGGCCATCTTTGATGCCATCTTAAATAGGAAAGTTTGTAAACAACAGCATGAGTCAGATATGATGATGATAGTAATATTCAGAGGTATAGCTCGGCAAATGGGTCACTGTATGGGCGGCAACTTTAATATTCATATCTGGGCGTGGTCGGCTAGTCCATCAGTTCAAGTAGGGAGATAATAGAAAAGTCGAATTCAGTCAGCCTAGAGTGCTGTCACATATTTTACCGTTAAAGATCAGCTACCTATTTTGTCCAATCCAGTAAACTAGACAAATTCGGATTTTCTTTCTATCGGACAACATGTGAGTTGGGTCTTTCAACTGTATACCTTTAGCTTTTACCTATGTCAAAAGTAGAACATACCCAATAACGTATTCATAAGGTAACGCCCATACAGTGACCTATTTGCCGAGCTATAATAAATGCATCTTTCCATTAATTTAGGGATGAAATATTTGACAGTATGTATATTTTCATTATGTGGTGGACCCCTTGGACGCCATCTTGATTTTCTCAAATTCCCCAATGATGACAAGATGTCATCAGTTGGATTCTTCAAAGAAAAGGTCTAACCTCTAAGAAGCAGAAAAGAAAAAAACTTTATACCTCATTGCAAGGTCAAACTGATTTCCTGCTGGACTACCCCTATTATGAAATAAAATTATTTGTATAATTTTTACCGTCCAAAATACTTACTTAATAATGGTTCTACATCAATTTCAAATCTCTTTGTTAATCTAAAGTCAGGGTCGTAGCCTGTCCGATGTAACACTATCTGTGTAATACATTCTTCTATCAACTTATAATATTGGGGTCTGAAAGGAAAATAAGAAACACACCACTGGTCATTAATCATGGTTATAAATATGCCAGATAATTAGTAAAACTTTTCACTATTTTCAGTTTTTTACTTCATACTGTAAAATTTTACATTTATTTCTTTCTTTCATTGAAACAAGATGCACATATTCATTAAACTTGTGACTGGAATAAATGTATGAAGAATAGGTGGTATGTTTTGTTAGGGCTGCCACACATTTATTAAGGAATGAAATTCAGATTTTAGCTTTATCACGCAGTCCAATCTATAGTTCGATAATGAGCGGGTGGGAAAAGAATACACCCATTTTAGAGACGGTACTTGCATTTTTACGACAAAAATGTCGTTTTTAAACCCATTTTCTGCTATTTTTGATCCAAACGATATAGCGCATACAAATTGTTATATCACACTGCACGTTCTGGTATAAAAATTATGTCGCAGTCATGTCTCGTGCAGCACGCAAATATGCGCCAGTATAAATCAGCCCTTGAAAATTGTGGGTTTGAAATCAGACTACGTCATTATTTTGGCCAGATTGTATTCCGGTATTTTGCAATCACTTGTGAAGAGGTAAGTGCTATTTGGACTACGTATTATTGTATACTTTAAATTACTTTTTTTGTTTAAAGCCCCACACTTTTGAAAATATGTTGATATAAATCAATTACGTCGTCTCCTACGATGGAGGGGTTGAGTATACATATACTTTTACGGAGGGGCATTCTTGTTTCATGTATGTTATTTTCAGAATCAGAATCAGAATTGTTTACTGGTGAAACGTCAAACTGACAATACCACACCAGGGGGATGGGGCTTGACCGGAGGGGATTAGTCCCGAGCTCTCACAAGAGAAGTAAATTTAGACACACAATTATCTGACAATTCAGCAGAGGAGAACAGAGAATCATGGAGTTCATTCCAATCTCTAATGGTCTGGGGGAAGAAACTGTGTAAATAGGCATTTGTACTTGCTGAAGGTATCTGAAATGCCAAGGAGTGTTGATTCCTACAACGCCTATTTTTGGGGATAAGGTCATCCGTGGGTATTTTTGCTCTCCCTTTTAGACCTTTGTAAAGTAATATAATTCTATTATCCTTCCTTCTTTTCTGCAGGGATTCCCATTTTAGTTTTTTAAGGATGCCAGTCATACTACCTTTTTCATATGTATAGTTCCTAGTTACAAACCTAGCCGCACGCTTTTGCACCTTCTCCAAATCATCTATCAGACCTTCATAATGAGGGTCCCAAACTGAGCTACCATATTCAAGAATAGGTCTCACCAGACCTTTATAGGCAGCTTCTCTCACATCTTGGGGGCAAGAAAACAGATTTCGTCTCAAAAAACCAAGGGTCCTATTGGCTTTGGTACACACATTGCTGATGTGAGTATTCCATTTTAAATCCTTAGTTATTGTTACACCAAGATATTTGATACTCTCAACATTTTCCAACACAGTACCCTCAAGCTTGTAAGAAGCCTGAATTTTACTAGTACGTTTATTTGTCAGCTGCATCATGTTGCAGTTGACAGGTTGGAATCTCATACCCCATTTCCTGGCCCAACTACCTAATCCATCAATATCCTTCTGAAGTTTCACTGTATCCTCCACATTCTTAATTTCACGATAACAAACACAATCATCAGCAAAGAGTCTGATTTCCGATTTAATATCTGAGGTGATATCATTTATAAGCAACGAAAACAACAAGGGTTAAGAACGGTGCCCTGTGGGACACCAGATACAACAGGAGCCCAATCTGATTTAACGCCATTAACCACAACTCTTTGTTGTCTATAGCAAAGGAAGGCACCAATCCATTTAATTGTCTTCCCACCAATTCCATAACTGAACAATTTGCTTTTAAGGAGTTCATGCGGAGGAGTGTCAAAAGCTTTTTCAAAATGCAAAATAAATGTATCAACCTGACCTTGATTGTCTAAGATTTTTGCCCAGTCATCAATCACTGTAGCTAACTGGGTTTCACAACTATGGGATTTCCTGAATGCATGTTGCCTGTCTGACAAAAGTTTATGATGATCCAAATGGGACATGATATTAGAACACACTATATGTTCCAGAAGTTTGCAGGGTACGCAGGTCAAGGAAACTGGACGATAGTTGCAAGCAAGAGACCTGTCAGCCTTTTTGAACAAGGGACAAATGTTTGCTAAAGACCATTCTTTGGGGATTTCACCCGAGTCTATTGACTGTTGAAAAAGATGTGCAAAAACAGGACCTAGCTCAGATGCCAATTCCTTAAGGACTCTAGGATGAAGCTCATCAGGACCTAAAGCTTTCGACGGGTTCAAACCTTTCAGAAGTTTTGTGACACCTTCTTTGGATACCACTATGTCTTCCATAAACGGGGCTTTTCTATTCAAAAGAGGGACATGGCTATGTTCAGTTTTGGTGAACACATCCGTAAACTGACCATTGAATTCACCAGCCTTTTCAAAATCTGATTCAGCAAGACCACTTCCATTTCGCTTTTTCAAATGGGGGATACCTTAAACATCTTTTTTCTGACTATTTATGTACCGATAAAAAAATCTCTTGGATTAGCCTTAACATCACCAACCAAGTTATTTACATACAACTCATGCTGTTTTCTGATATCTGCTTTGATTTCTCTTCTCAAAGTTTCAAATTTTGTTCTAAATTTTGCACTCCCAGTTTTCTTCACTTTAGCGTGAGTTGCATTTTTTCTTCGAATCTTTCTTCTTATTTCAGGAGTTAACCATGGGACTGAGGAAACTGAGCGACTAGTCTTTGATGGGATATGTTTATCCACTGATTCCTGGATAAAAGATGTGATCAAATTAAAGTTTTCTTGAACCGACCGTGTGCCAGAGTAACCGTTGAAATATTTCTCCTTTGCAAATTTAAGGGCATCACCTTTCATAGATTCATAATCACCTTTCTGATATTTATACACCTTTCTCTTAGGTTTCTTGATGGGGGAATAACTATTTTCAAAGTTCCAGAGACAATGTCATGATCACTAAGCCTGTCCGGGGAATGAATATCAACAAATTGTCCGGGAAGTGAAGTGATAATCAAATCCAATGTGTTTTGTCCTCTTGTGGGGAAGTGCACTACCTGTTCCAATTCATGGTCACTTATAAGTTCTACCAACTTTGCACCTTCAGACACGCTCAATGAAAAACCGTGTTTGTTGAGTCTATCTGGCCAAACAATATCTCTGAAGTTGAAATCACCCAAGACATGGACCGAGGATGGTTTGTTTCCTTTATGTAAAGTTTTCACCTTTTCAAGTTGGTCTTTGAATAACTCAAGTTCCTCTATCTTACCATCTGGAGGTCGATACCAACTTGCCACAAAATGGGAAGTTTTGTTCGCAAATACCTTTACCCAAACTGATTCAGAGCCGTTTTCCAATTCAGTGATCGGCATATGAGAAATATCTTTGTGTATGAGTAACATCACACCACCGCCGTCAAGAGTTCTATCTTTTCTATACACATTGTAAGGACAAGTTTCTGGGAACAATTCTGAAGTTGAAATAGTGTTGTCAATTTTAGTTTCTTGAATTGCAACAATCTGAGGTTGATGGAGATCAAGAAATGCCAACAACTAAAGTTTTTTACCTCTGATACTATTGAAATTTATGCTTGAGAATTTTAACCCACTGATAAATTTATTTTTGTTTGTACCTGGACCACATGTGGCTATGGGTTTTCGTCCAAGTCAACATGTTTTACAGTCATGTAGGGACGAAACCACTGATTCCTTGATGCTACACAGTTCCATGGAGTAGATTAAAGTGTCTTGTGTATGGGCACAGCACGGCGAAGGTAGGTATCGAACCCATTATTTCTCGATCCTGACCCCTGAGCTCTAAATATAAGGCACCCCACTCCCCAGATGCATGTTAAATTCAATGTGAAACGCATAAACACTAACTAAGGATTATCCTTTCTCATTGTAAAAACAACAACAAAGGTTCTGATAAAATCATTTGAACTTAGATCAGGAAAGTAAATTTCACTCCGCTCCGCTTCGGTATCTCGTTCTACTACCGTGTGAGGTTCGGGTAATTACGAAACTGCGACGGGAAATAATGAATGAGAAGATCTTGTAGCAATTTGTCATATTTCAGAAATGTGGCATCTTCGTTCGTTTAAATTTTATTATATTATTTTTGGCCGGGGTGGGTGGGGGCAGGGGGCAAATCTACAATCGATGGGCAAATCTACAATTTTGTTAACCTCTACGCTGATTGTGTGACTGTAAAGGTCGGTTTTTATCGAACATGATCGGAAACAAAATTGTTTGTTTTCACATGCAAAGGCTCAGAGCATATCATTACCAAAACTTGCCCATGCAATATACAGATAATTTTTTTCAGGTGTAAAAACTGAAGAAAAAATCCGTAGAAAAAAATATTTATAATATATTTGCTAAAACATTGATTGTCGGTACACGTACAACCGCCTCGCCGAGGCGGTTTTAAGGAGTACCCACAACGTATGTTTGGGATCAAATATTGAAGAAAAATAGGTATAACCCTGTAATCCCCAATTTACGAGTACCCACAATCTATGTTTTGGATCAAATATAAGAATAATAGGTATGCCACTGTAGTCCCCAATTTTACAGTATAAAATTGGGGTTCAATGGGGTATACAATTCATAGACATGTTTTCCTGATGGCTTGGCTGTTGCTTCGATCACGTGACAATTTACGTCAATCACTTAAAAGGATGTACGTGAAGATTTCTGTCATTGAGCAAAACGTTCAGACAATAGAGTCACATAAAATCCAGGCAATGTGGGTCAAATTTGTGGTTATATCCCAAGGCCCAGACCTGAACGATGACAATAATGAGAATCAACATCTGAAAGTTGTTTTATGCCAAACAATATATTCGAGAGATGCTTAGTAATTTGCATGTACGTGCACTAAAGGTTCCGTTCACAGTTTCGTACTTTTGAGGTGGTCCAAAATTTCAATATTAAGGGATAGGGCATGAAATTGGGCTGTAAATTATCCTCTTCCAATAATTTGCCGACATCTTTCCCCAAATCGGATCAATTATGCCTCAAACATGTGAAAAATACTCATTTTCTATTTTTAGACTGGTAAAAACCGGGATTATACAAGGATCCTGGATCTTTCGCCAGTCATAGCCGGTGACGCTCTCCACTGTTGACTTTGCATGGGTTATCTTTGTTCACAAATAGCGAAAAAAGTAGATGGATGGCACATATTTGTGCACTGCTCATTATGATCCTGGGTTGATTCTCTAAGTATTTGCATGAGATTTATGGGGCGTGCTTTTGCATAGAATACGCATGGGGACCCAGGCTTTAGGCATATTTTACGAAAATTCACTGGTCTGAAAGAGGGGGTAGGGGAAAATATCCCCAATACAGGTAGGGTGATAGTCAGTGCTTGGCGATTTAAGGTTACAGTATGCAATCAGGGGGTAACCATATTCAAATGCATATTTTACTATGTTTGTAAGTCATAGTGATATTGTTTTATATACCAAATTAAAGGCAAGATTTTGAAGTTTAAGGTGAATGCATTTGTTTTATTGTATGTTATGAATTAGAGGCTAGACGAAAGCTTAAGTAAAATTATGTCATATTTCATGTTTGATGTTTCATCTTCTACATGTCTTGCTATATGTTTTTCCTTTTTCCTTGAAAAGCTTCCCTAACACTAGATCATTAAAACGGTATCATGGATTTCCGCTAAAGTTCTTTGAAACTGAGATATTGCATTTTAAATTTTCTGTGACAAAATTGATTGGTCATCCTAAACAAAACTCCAATTTACTCAGCAACAAATCATAGTAGAAAAAATCTGAGATACCCTTTTGAAGAGAAGACTTCAATCAACATATGTGCCAAATTTCATTCCACTGGGATGGATAAGAAAGGAATTGAAATGCTTTGAAGATGACAGTTCCAACACAAAGTCTACTTTACAAGAAGCCACAAAATTCATTTCATCAATCAAATGCAAATTTATTCATGATTGGCAGCTTTCTGACATTCAAATTTCTGGTCAGTACATCCCACAATTGAAAACCTTGAAGGCCATGCATTTGGAGGCAGGCTTTTGCTAAAGAAAACATGAAAAATTCATAAATACTTATATACTTAACCAATCAGCGAACACTCAAACCGTTAGGCTATTAATCGCCCCCTGTTGTAAATGACCTCACATTATTACCGGAACATTTTATCGCTGGGGGTTCAAAGACTGACAGTTACCTCCTTTCAATGAAATGGATTTTGCCAGACACCTTGAAGAGGAAATTATTTTATTACACTGACCTTTGGCAATTTTGTAATGGTGATGCTGCTATAGAAATGCAGTGAGTCGTGTCATGATAAAACTGGATTTTTGCAAAGGCGAAAACAAAAGCAGCAGATCAGCTTGCAGTAACTACTGGTAACACTATTCCACTTTACTTATTAATTTTTGTGAACTTTAATATAAAAATGCCACTTTCCTTGTGAAAACCAAAACCATTGATTAATTAGCTAAATAAGCATATATGTTCATCAAAGAGAAATTGAGCAGCACCACAAGAAAATTCTATTTGCAAAGAAGCGTATACACTACACATACTTGCATCATGTATGATCATAATGGTCTTCTTGTTTGTTTAGTTGGTTTAAATCTTTATTTCAAGCCTCTAACCAGCTTCTGCAGCTACACATGCCATTTTTTGTAACCATCTCTACACAACAAATCTCAGAATGGTGTTATTTCGCAACAGGGCCTAACTTATCTACTAAGGCTACCTTGTTGGGAAAGAGCTAGTCCTTCTGCTCTTCGAGTGTGTTGTCGGAAAATGTTTTGTTGTGTTTTATGTATTTTCTTTCCCACCCGCTATGTTGGGGGACTTTAAATTTAATTGCATCGATTCCTGGTCCCTCTATTCTTTAGTGATAAACTGGTCATTTACAACAGAAACGATAATAAAAGCAGGTACTGTGAATATGCATAATCAAATGATGATTCATTATCTGATGGCTAACAAATTATTATATAATATCCCCATAGGCCCACAACCTTTGAGAATTCAACAATATGCTTACATAAAAGCCACTGCATAACAAAACAATGCATAACAAAAATAATGACTGTATATAATATAATCAGACACTGATCAAACCATTGTAGTCATATGTAGAGCCAAAAACATCGGCTGTACAGGATGACCAGACCTTTACACAGGATTTGAGTGGTGTTATAAGAAAACTTGATTTAGAAAGTTAGACAAAAGCAGTTGCAAATCAGGTATGCAACAAAGAATGCTTATTGTTTAAAAAAAAAATTGATTTTCAATAAATCTTGACCCTTATGTCTGGCTGTTTATCCTTTTGTCGAACACAAAAACGAATAACAAAGATTGTTTTTGTGAAACAAAGAATTTCTTGTGATATGACCCATATGCAGTAAACCAGCTTCCATTCCAATAAATAGCATGGAGAGGGGCATTGCTAATGGGTGCTTAAGAGTTTTACTGACCGTGGATAATTTTATTGACACTGATGGCCATGCTTTGAATTGAAAGCAAAACTTAAGAAGCTCTTTACAGTTATTTTTCTTAGTTTTTCAGTTTCTAAGCTTATAAGTTATTGTGGAAATTTGAGCCTTTGATATAATGTAGGTACCAAAATAATTTATTTGATGAGAGTGATTTTGTAAAATGAACAAAATTTCACCAATTATTGCATACTGTATCCTTAAATGATGTTATTTTGTTGTTAGTCATTTGATTTAATGATTTCATGGGAGAAATCGGATTGTTCACCAGATTGGACAGAGTTATTATCGATTTTGGCGGATCTAGCTAAATTAACTGAAAAATGCTCAAAAAACTGTAGACTGCTACCAAAGTAAGCCCACGGCACATCCCCGGCACATCAGAAGTTAAATCCTGGCACGTAGGCCTCGTTGTCTCTGGAAGATACAAATGACTAGTGCGGAACAAATTACTGCAAAAATAGGTAAATATGTATTTTGAGCTGTAATAGTCTGTTTTAAGTTTAGCAATGTGTGTTCTTTTATACCAATGCCATAAATATACATAATTCATCAGGAAAACATGTCCGTAATATGAATAACACATTGTTTCTCGCTTGTATATAGTAACCAGAGGACCAATGGTCCTGTAAACGCTCACCTGAGACCTTAGATATATATACCAATAAACTAACTTGACTAAATGGTAATATACATGTATATAACCCCAGGACATAGAGCAACCTCAGGAGTCAATTTCTTTTTTAAATCATAAAGATTCTATCCATTTGCCAATTTACTGCAAGTTTTGCCCTTGAAATGACATTGTAACAATTTTCCCCATTCAAATACGTGGGCAACCTAAGTTGACCTTGCCGTAGAAAAGGTCAAGGTCATCCCAGGCTCATGATTTATACAAACTTTGTAGAGATCTATTGCCTAGTTTCAAAATCATAGACCCTCTGGTTCTAAAGAAGAGGACTTTTGGAGGTTTTTGGTATTTATAGCCATGGTGGCCATCTTGGTCACGTGACCTTGACCATTTTATATACACTTTCATTCCCACTTCCTGACAATGTTCCTCATAAAGTTTGGCTTTGATTGGCCAAGCAGTTTCAGAGAAGAAGATCTTTGAATATCACTGTAATATACATGTTTATTACCTAATTACATAAAAAAAACTGTATAGAAATGGCTATTTGTTATTTTCATCTATTCCAGTTACTATTGTTAATACTTTGATACAGAACCAGGCAATAGAAAATTCTATTGCCTGGCCAGTGATCAGTCTATTGCCTGGTCATGTGATGTGCCATATGACTGCAATGTAACAAGGTAAAAACATGAAATTGTACCAGGCAATAGAAAATTCTATTGCCTGGATTCTATTGCCTGGCCAGCTGTCTATTGCCTGGTCACATGATAAGTCACATGACTATAGATGTAATTAGGTATTAAAACAGTTATTTCAAGCTTAAACAGGCAATAGTGTAAAACATTTTCCCCTCGGTGCAGGTACCGACTTGACATGCTATTGCCCTCGGCTTCGCCTCGGGCAATAGCATGCCAAGTCGGTACCTGCACCTCGGGGAAAATATTTTGAACTATTGCCTGCTGAAGCATGAAATAACTGTATAACATTGCATCGGGGTGGGAGCAGACAGACCCCTGGGGTCCAAATTTTTTCAGATTCATCAATCTTAAGTCCATTTGCCCATTTCCTGCAAGTTTTTTTTTCTACAAATGACATTTTAACACGTTTCCCCATACAAATGCATGAGCGACCTATGTTGACCTTGCCGTAAAGTAGGTCAAGGTCATCCCAGGGTCATGATTTATATAAACTTTGTAGAGCTCCAGTCACTGATGCTTCACACCAAGTTTCAAAATCATTGGCCTTCTGGTTTTGGAGAAGAAGATTTTTAAAGTTTTTTTTTCTATTTATAGCCATGGCAGCCATCTTGGTCATGTGACCTTGACCATTTATAATAACTTTCTTTCCCCCTTCCCAAGGATGCTCCATATGAAGTTTGGCTTTGATTGGCCAAGCGGTTTCAGGGGAGAAGATGTTTCATTATTATGGAAATATAGCCCCGGGGCAGGGGCAGACAACCCCCCAGGGGCTAAAATTTTCCATTAACATTAATATTCTGTCCATTTGCCTATTCCCAGTAAGTTTTACCCATTAATAGCATTTTACCATTTTTTCCCATTCAAATGCATTGGCGACCTAAGTTGACCTGGCCGTAAAATAGGTCAAGGTCATCCTAGGGTCATGATTAATGTAAACTATGATGGACCTGCGTCCCCAATGCTACATACCAAGTTTCGTGGAAATCCGCCCACTGGTTCTGGAGAAGAAGATGTTTAAAGGTTTTTGCTATTTATAGCCATGGCGGCCATCTTGGTCATGTGACCCGGACCATTTATGTAAACTTTCATTCCCCCTTCCTAAGGATGCTCCACATGAAGTTTGGCTTTGATTGGCCAAGTGGTTTCAGAAGAGAAGAGCTTTGAATTTGTGGAGCTAAAAATGGGGTATGCAGGGGTTAACCTATTTTTCTAATGTTTTGTCGAAAACATAGATTGTGGGTACTCGTTAGAACAGCCACAGAGACGATCTTTGTTTTGAGGAAAGTATTAAAAATATCAATTTTTCCTGGTGAATTTTCCGATTTTTACATGTCAAAAAATGTCTGCGTATTGCATGGGCAAGTTTTCGCACAGGCGTTTGAAGTTATAACCATAAATCATTCAAATATGCCCATATATTTTCGGCATGGGCCATGAAATATACACTGACTGTAGGTGAAATCGACAAAATGAAATAAAAATTCATAGAATCTCACTGGCATGCGAATTTCAAGCGACTATTTGCCAATTTTGTCGCGGGCTTTCGCACGACGCGCACAAGTATCTTGAAAATTTTCATGTGTCTCGAACTAGTCGCGAACTGGTCGCGAAGTTTTAAACAGGTTTAAAACATTTATGCAAATGTTTTCGTCAAAATATTTCGCAAGACTGTCGCGCGACTGTCGTAATAATGAAAATGAAAATAAGGCACATTCGCGGGAAAGTCGTGAGACACTCTCCCGAATGTCTTGCGACTGTCGTGAGGTATATTTTCAAAATTAGACCGAAATTCGCGAATTTGTCGCATAAATGTCCATTTAATGAGAATGCAACGTAAAAGCTGTGTTTGTCTTATCGTTAATCTTTGTCGCGAAATAGTCGAGAACTATTCGCGAACTAGTCTCCAGTTGTCGCATACCAGTGAGGTAGGGGTCTTAAGCTAGTATCTCACTGGCATGCGAATTTCTCCCGACTGTTTTGCGAATTTTGTCGCGGACATTCGCATGACATTCGTGCGAGTGTCGCACGAGTGTCATGAGAATTTTCAAGTGTCGCAATCTAGTCTCGAACTGGTCGCGAAGGTTTTAAACATGTTTAAATTTTCATTTTTCATTTTAGTCAGCAACGTATGTAACCTTCGTATAGGCATTTAGCATTACAATAGCACAAACGTTAAATGTATTTTGTATGCTTTAAACAGCTTCACTGAAGATTTCAATATCCATCCCCTCCGGAAGAAAGGTACCTATTACAAATGCCACCTACGAAGAAACTACGTATACCTGAAAAAATCAGCCATGTGACATCCCATCTTAATTTAGGATAGTATAGATCATTATTTGGCTACTGTGAAGGTCAGACATCATCAAAATTTGTACAGGTTAGATGGAATTGCTGGAAACTTGTCATTTCATGATGTCGCAACAGGTAAGGCACAAAGCTTCGAATAAAATTTTGGCGCATCTATCACACTGTTTCTACGAAGTGTTGCAAGGTCATTTTCATATCAGTTTAAAGCTTATGAGATGCACTTTATACTGCGCATACACATATTACAAAAACTATCTACAGAGAAATGAGTAACAATGATCTTACCTGGCAGATTCATTTGTCCATGGTTTGTTTACACAATTTATTCATCCCACCTATCCGGAAGTACGCTTTAAACCAACCCCTCCGTTCCGTCGCTCAGTTATTGATTGGACTGCGTGTTTATAGATTTATCCGACTCGACGTAATTTTGGAACAGCCAAAACGTCAAATTTTCGCGCTTAACGTCATGACAATACGCGACCGACATCACCCTAACAAGAGTAAACAAACAACGTCACTGGCTGGTTTTGACGTCGCCCCTCTCAAAGGCGTGGCCTCTAAGATCATGTGACTTAATGATTTTCATTGGGAAATGAAGAACATGAAGAAAGATACTTTCATCTCCGGCGATTGCAATAAAAATGTAAATATATGTCATTGAACGCAGTCATGTTATTACATAGCAAAGTTGATCAACAAAGCTCACATACCCAGCTTATGAACATATTCTCCATTTACAGACAAATACCCTTCTTGAATCAGCAGAAGAGGAAGAATTTGTAGAAATACATGTATTTTCATGATAATCTTCATGAAAGAAATGAGCTGGCCATGAAGATACCACAGCCCCACTTCTATCTGAATCAGTCAGCCCACCGATAAAAGCTATCTGAATCAGACAGCCTACCGATAAAAGCTCATGAAGATTGACCACAGCTCCACTTCTATCTGAATCAGACAGCTTACCGATAAAAGTTCATGAAGATTGACCACAGCTCCACTTCTATCTGAATCAGACAGCCTACCGATAAAAGCTCATGAAGATTGACCACAGCTCCACTTCTATCTGAATCAGACAGCCTACCGATAAAAGCTCATGAAGATTGACCACAGCTCCACTTCTATCTGAATCAGACAGCCTACCGATAAAAGCTCATGAAGATTGACCACAGCTCCACTTCTATCTGAATCAGACCGCCTACCGATAAAAGCTCATGAAGATTGACCACAGCTCCACTTCTATCTGAATCAGACAGCCTACCGATAAAAGCTCATGAAGATTGACCACAGCTCCACTTCTATCTGAATCAGACAGCCTACCGATAAAAGCTCATGAAGATTGACCACAGCTCCACTTCTATCTGAATCAGACAGCCTACCGATAAAAGCTCATGAAGATTGACCACAGCTCCACTTCTATCTGAATCAGACAGCCTACCGATCAAGCAAGATGTAGAAATCTTACCTAGAAAATAGATCATCTCTTATACATAACAAATGTTGTAAAATGGAGAGAAAGTATGGCTCAGCTACTGTGTCTTTGACGGTGTTGTTGATCAGCTGGAAACACTGATATGCATCAGTAAACACCGTTAAGGAAGATCCTTTATAGAAATAAATGAGCCGCCTCGTGGGAAAACCAACAATGTGGTTTCTGAACAGGTCCAACACAAACCGGCCTGTACAGCTACAGAAGCAGGCTAGAAGCTTGAAATTTTGGGGTTACGTAGAGGAGGAATTGTACTATCCGAGTAGCGAAAACAAAGGCGCTGATCAGCTTCGCGGTTACCGCGAAGCTGATCTGCGCCTTTGTTTGCGCCTATGCGGATTGTTGGTTTTTCCCATGAGGTGGCTCAAATACAAACCTGATATGCCATGCAAAACAGCTCATATAATTTTGAATACAATCTTGATTATCTATGTTTTTGATTAATGCAAAGTAAAATGTAACTTTCTAGTCATTGAATAAGTGAACATTACACACTTTGACTGCTCTTTGATAAAAACTCTAATCATGGCCTCTAGTTTCTACAAATGGGTTACTTTTCTTTGTATCTTTAGTTTGTGAATTCCATTTAATGAGCCTCGTTATGAGAAAACCAACATGTTGCATATGTGAAAACAAAGACGCAGATCAGCTTCATGGTAACCGCAAAGCCGATCAGCAACTTTATTTTCACTACAGGGATAGTACAATTTCTCTTCTTCCTAAATCCAAAATTTCCAGTCCCTAGCTATCTTCTGTGCTTGAAGCTATCTTCTGTGCTTGTACAGCTCGGTTTGCATCTGACCTGTTCGTAAACCACATTGTTGCCCGTTTTGTCATGATGCAGCTAAAGTTTGAAGAACAGAAGATATCCAACATGTCCAATAAAATCATCAATCTTGGAAAAGGATATTCAAACTCCAGTCTAGCATTATCATATCTGTGCGAGAATTCCTCATAATCCTCGTCAGTGTGGTCATGGAAGATCTGTAGGTGGGTACGTAACTCATCGTCTACCTGACTGTCCAAAGTCTACAAAACAAAATTTCTCAGAGTTAATGGAGTAAGTAAATCTGTGATACCTAGCTTTGCTTGTATATCTATTAACATTTTTGGTCAGAGCTTTATCTAGATGAAACAGACTGGCTCCCTTCCTATGTTCTATATTATCTTATCACATCATGTTCTATAACTTCCACAAATATTCTTGTATTTTTAAAATGCTAAGAAGAAACTCAGCCATCAGAAGATTTGAAGCTATATAGCTGTATACTGAAGGGCATGTGTTATTTACTGAAACAAAAGTTTGACAAGGGGAGCCAGTCTTATCATCAGAATTTTTACAAATTATTTTGGAACAGTGAAGGTTTAAGTTTTTGGACAGATTGTCTTCCAAGTGACCATTTGTATGTTCTGAAATACAGTCACAAATGAGGCTTATCGGTATTCAGATTTCCATTGGTCTCATTGCTAACTTTCAATTAACCATTTTAAAGGTCCGAATGGTTGGTTGCTTGATTTCATATTTTACGTCCCACTCAGCAGCTAGGGTCATTTAGACGAGACCTCTGAAAAGTCTTGAGAAGCAAAGGACTGATGTCTCTGATTAATAAACTTAGCTTGTATGAAATACTATTAAAGAAGAAAATAATAAGGAACAGAAGTTCTTAGATGTAAAGTGTATACAATGATCATTTGAGAGAGCAAAGATTGACAGCAAAATCTAAACTTACCATACATTTTAAATTTATTCTTAGATTAGAACTTTGTAACTTTTAAAATTTTGATAGGACATGCATAATTTTAAGTGGCTATGAAACTTGGTTCAAAATCACATCTTCAAAGCAAGGTTTGTTCTCACTACTTTACAGATCTGTTAGTAGTTTGACAACAATTATCAATATCTCAATTACGACAATATTTATGTTGCAACAATATCAACATCTCAATAACGTATACTAAATACCAATATTAAAGTTTAAAGAAAGTAGCATCACTATACTGATTTGATGTACTAATGTATATGAGCTTTTCTAACAGAGATTTATCATTTGAGCCGCCTCGTGGGAAAACTAACAATGTGGTTTCCGAACAGGTCCGACACAAACAGAGCTGTACAAACACAGAAAAGAGCTAGAAGCTTGAAATTTCGGATTTAAGTAGAAGAGGAATTGTACTATCCGAGTAGCGAAAACAAAGGCGCTGATCAGCTTCGCGGTAACCGCGAAGCTGATCTGCGTCTTTGTTTTCGCATATGCAGATTGTTGGTTTTCCCATGGGGCGGCTCATTTATCATTTCTTATTTGTAGATCAATGTATTATCTGCATCTGCCTCGGCTATGTGAAGGTGCACATGATGTGAGACAAAGTATTATCACCGTCAATTACTGGAGTTATGATGGGTCAGCAACAATAAAAACTCAGGACTAACTATTGGTTTCTTACTTTAGCAGATAAATGGGCTACTTATCTGACTGAGAACAGATAATACTAATAGTCAATTTCGAATACAGTTGCTAAACTGTACATCAAATCAATACAAAGAAAATAGAATGAAACAAATTTATTTTATATTTAATTAGAGATCAACTAGCTAGCTTGATCGAAGAGTTGAATTGAAAAACTGGCTGTCTTTGTTTTAATTGCATAAAGTTTTATGACCTGTCTTCATATTTTATAGAGGAGACGGTGGGTAGGGAAATTTTTCGTTTCGCACAACACCCTCCACATACTAGGTTTGATACTATGGGTGGCTTCTTTGATCAATATAAAAAGCTTCTAGGCACGTTGTCGCCCTGTGATATGGTGCATTTGTCCTCTAGAAGCCGTTACGTATGTTACCCATTCAGACCAGAAATGTGCTCTAAGTTTGTAAAATACACTTTGAATCTCTAATCTAAATTCCAAACCTAAAAGTATCAATATCATCTGATGAAAGAATGTTACGGGCACATATATTGATATATTTAATCATTTTCATGCATCGATGGTGTTACGTATGTTACATTCTCAAAACAGCCTTTGTAAATATTAATTACAGAACAATAAGCTATTCTAATATATTTCTCTTTGCGAATTTCACTTTTAATACACTACGTGTGGCTTCGTTGATCAATATAAAGATTTTCTATGCACGTTGTCGCCCAATGGTATGGTGCAATTGCCCTCCAGAAGCCGTTACGCTCGTCGTATGTTACCCATTCAAAACAGAAATGCACTCTAAGTTTGAAAAATGCACTATGAATCTCTAAAATAAATTCCAAACCTAAATATATTAATGTCATCTGATGAAAGAATGTTACTGGCACATGTGTTGATACTTTTAATCACATATATGCATCGATGGTGTTACGTATGTTACATTTTCAAAACAGACTGTTCAGAGTTTAATTACAGAACAGTAAGCTATTTTAACATACTTTTCTTTGCACATTTATATTTTAGATACACTGGTCTAAAAGACACCTATTCCTTTTCTTTTACAAACCTGAAAAAAAACACGAAAAAACTAATCAACATGTCATTCCTTAGTCGAAAATTATTGCATATAGTCCACAGTAACTCACTTCAGATTATGCAAGAATAAAGTGTTCAAAGTCAGCTATGAACAGAGAAGTTTGAAGAAAAGAAGAAAAAATATACAATCATCTTGTTGTAGATCAATAACATATCTGCCTTCTTTAAGTTGAATGCTCACTGCTTTGCCAGAAATGTGTATTTTTGATTGGTAAATATGGTAACGTATGTAACACACAATTATCAAATATCAAAAATCAGTTTTAATGATTTTAATGCCGATAAAATGCTCATCGTTGTATGTAATTACGATTTAGCATTAATTTAGAAATCATGTAAGATATTTAGCAAATATTTAAGAGTGTAATCCGGTTGTCAGTGAACTTAAAGCGCGCACACCCAAACCACAAAATCCCAAAGCATGTTTTACACAATTGTTAGTATCCAGTGTTATGAAATGACATTATCAACACCGTCGTTCACTATTTCTTAAGTTACCTTTCACAATGCTTGCCAATTTTAGTAAGCAAATATCAATGCGGGTGACGGTCGATTTAATGTTAACGTATGTAACACATTTTTCACTTAAAATGTTAAGTGTTAAAACATTAGGAAAACAAATAGTAATAAGATATAATAATCGTCACCTTAAGATTGTTTTCCGATTTCCGGATTATGAAATGACTCGCAGCCATACGAAAGCACCATTTTGCGCATGCTAGTTCATTGTGTCTGGGTTCGGGGCACATGTGAAACAAGCCAAGTTCTGCTTGCGCGTGTGCCAGGTGTTTTTTTTTTCTCGGGATTCTCCCGTTTTCGACCAACCTACCGGTTGGCCCGTCTCATATGAGCTAAAATAATATTGAAAGGGACGTTAAACGGAACAAAAATTGATCAGTCCTTGGTCATGAGCACTGCTTCAATATAAGTACCATTGATGTTCCAGACATTGCCTGATGCGGTTGTTTTGTTTGCATTTGAGTTGATGCTTAACAGCCTAGTCAACAGCTATTGTCATATTGAGACGTTGACTCCATTTTATGGGACTTTTGCCCGAAAATCGGATGCCATGACATCCAAACAATGCTTTAAATATAACGACCCAAGTAAGCCACTATGGCTTATACATATGGACGGTTTGATTTGAAAACACTTTTCCTGGTCAGGCTCAGACCTGAGCGGTTAACCAGTAATAAGATGGTCAGTAAGTAGCGTATATGCTATGCCTGGAGGCAAAAGAAGCCCATCTATTTCTTAAGGAACCGATGAGCGGGGCCCATATTCCCACCCGACCAACCTTCTGAGGGATTCTGCTTAGGCTGATACGGTTGAGCGCTTCTGCTAAGGCTGAAAACATGTTTCTGAAGTTTTCACGTTATAGATGTGTCATCAAACGATCATGCTTTGGTGGTACATTTTCATTTGTGTAGCGCTAATGGCAACAGAACAAGTGACGGACACTATTTACACTTGAACCAGATTGCCCAGCAGATGAACATAATCGGCAAATGGTTTTTCGTACACTTTCTTATGTGCTGTGGGGAGTGTTATCGTCTGTTTGCACAAGGTAGTTTTTGATTGATCTCTTTTCTCAGCAACATTCCAAGCTTTCGTTTTACCAATGCCATTGTGTGGAGTCTCACCTAAACTGCCTTATTGTGTAGTCATAACTTCTATTTTCTTGAAGATATGGAATGGTCGAGAGTCTAACCAGGACATCAAGGCTTGCTCAAAACGACAGACTGCTAGTATAGTGCTTTTTCAGGATTTCCAGCGTGGAACCATAATGTATTGCAATCATTTAGCTAGAATAGACAGCAGCATGAAACCAAGACATCTGATTCAGATGATTGTACCGTCAGAAGCATCGTGGTTGTTATGAAAAATCGCGTATCTGTGTCTTCGTTGTCTAAAGTGCAGTTACATGTACGTCATCCCTGGCAAGAAAGCATTTTCGTTATCTGTAAAAACGCAACCACGTTGTTTGCACATCCTGTTCTATGTTCGGATTTCACACCGAGGGCCCTCAAGAAATTCACATTTGTGTTATTACTGCTTTACATTGGATTTTGCCAGTCCCGGGGAACTGGTATCACAGGGCTAGATAATGTCCTTCTTTCTCGTTCATCCGATCTGATGGATTTACTCTACAGGTATATATCAAACACTACGTCAAATCAATAGTTTCGAAAGGCACACAAGCTGTAAGGGATACCACATACAGTATCAAATAAATGGGTCAAGGAGTCTGAGGATAATATCCGCATCTAGTTGGATGCGACTCTTTGTCTTCCTAAGTCATTAAGTTCGCACATGTAAAAGATTCATCGTGGATCGTGGATCTTGTTCAAGAACACAACATGGCAACGAAGAGGTCGAACAACACAAACTGGCAATCAGGAGCGAACGCTTTTACGATGGGTCACCAACTCATAATATATACCTTACAGTGTCCTATATGAAAAAGGTGTTACATACGTTACCATGAGTATACTGACAAGTCACCAGTGGGTCATCATATTCCAAACACCTTACTGTGTTCTATGCGAAAACCTTTGCAGATAATTATGTGAGACCACTTTCACGTAAGACGCAGCGTGCGAAAACCCCTCTTCCGACAATATTCCTTCTACACAGTCACAGTATTTAGACGCTTGAAATTTCGGATTTAAGAAGTTTGAATTATCTATGTAGAGTAAACAAGTGTGCTGATCAGCTGTGCAGTAACTGCATCTTTGTTTTCATATAGGAAGAATCTGGTTTTTGCATGAAGCGGCTCACTATATCACCAAAATGAAATCTACCCTTGTTTGAACATTAAGGTGTTACATACGTTACCATGAGCATACTTGTAAGTCACAGGCTGTGTATTTTAGCACACTAAACATGTATTTATCATAGGGTGTGTAAAATAGAACTAAATAATTTACACAAACATTTAACAGTTATTCATTTTGATATTTTTGTTGAAACGCCTACTTTTCAAATGTTACAGCATACGGCGGTACCCTTAGGAAATGTTAAATTATTTAAATAAAATAAATTAAATATTTAATATAAATATATGATTTTGTGTAATAGCCAAGTTGAACTATTGGTCAGTAAGAAAGGACCTATCGTTTTTGGAATATGAAGAAAGAAATGCCAAAAACAAAAACGTTTTTGAACCCAAACCCCTATTTTCACGCCATAGATGTAGAAGTAACGTTTGTTACACCCTATAATGTCTAATTTCAACTTTTAAAGATCATAAAGCATGTCCGTTAAATTGTTCTAGTATGTGATATAGATTAGTGTTGCTGCATGATTAAAGTGGGTAGAGCATAGTAGGTTTCGCTATTTTGTTGGTACAAATATATTTTGAACATGTAACTTATGTAACGAGCTACAAAAATATTGTGCACCACTTGCTGGGGCGACAACGTGCCTAGAACTCATCTAGGATGACCAATGGACCAATTGCATACTGCAAACAAAGTATGTGGAGGGTGTTGTGCGATTTCGTTAAATACGGTAGATACAGAATCTAGCGTCTCGCCTATTAAGTCACCTGGGCACAAACTATGAGTGTAGCTCTCAGGCAATATGATAAGTTTACTAATTTTTCACTGCCCACACTGATGCAGTGGATATATAAAAACACTGTCTTGAGACAACTGTGTAGATGCTGAGACAAAGACCTGTCTATTTCTTTTTCCTAAGCAAATAAGTCACACACCAGCTCAGAACTTAAAGCTAAAACAACTTGACTGGTTCCTCCTGCTAAGGCCATGGTTCTGACCAATTCATTTTTTTGCAAAAGCATCAAAGTTTAGTTACACAGCATGCATACACAAGAAAGACTTTATTAATAACTCTGATACACAAAAACAAAATTTCTTAGATGTACCTTTTCTTGTGACAAAATCTGGGATAAAATATGAACTCTCTTTCAATAAAAAAATCAGGTGGTCATTAAAAGCACTTGTAAAATGTGCTTTACACACACTATTTTCAAAAAGTAAAATCTTCAAAACACTTCCCTATTAAATTAGATTTGCTTATAATTTTTCTTCATTCTTATTACCTAAATTGCAGGGACAAAGTCAGATACTTGAATATGGTGATTATGACCACAATGTTTGTTTGGATTGAAGCTTACAGCTATGGTCATGTTGGGACTTTGCCTCAATTTTATAAGACTTTTACCCAAAATAAGGATGTCATGACATCCAAAAGAATGCTTCAAATATAATCACTCAACTGATCCAATAAGGCTTATATGTATGGATGGTTCGACTTGAACCACTTTTCCTGAACAGGCTCAGACCTGAGCTGTTAACCAGTAATCAGACGGTAGTATAGAAGCTTTGCCTGGAGACACAAGCAGCCCATTTCTTTAGGCCCCAATACCTGGGGGGCCCATATTCCGACCCGACCACCCTTAATTTAATTCTCGAGTTCTCACTTTGTAATCATTTTCTTAATGGTTAATGACAATTTTTTAACCATCTAGACTCTTGAATTAGTTCTAAGTTAGTTTTAATTAGCAAATCTAGAAAACTCCAATCAGAATAGGTCTGTGACAAAACTCTTCTGTGTAAATGATTATTCTAATCTATAAATCTTATTTCGATTTATTTACAACTTACATTTATCAAGTCAATCAGGCCCGTTCTCATGAACTCATTCCGTAGATGACATCTGAAGTCCAGGTCGTCCGGCGTACTGACAAGAGCATTCACCAGTTGTATACAGGCAACCTGCATCTGTTGGTTGTCTCTCATCCCCAACCCCATAATTATGGGGACAAACCGATCCTGGCTCCGTATCTCACCGCATACTGTGATGCCCTCTAAGGCCTTCCGGTGCCTATAAGATGTTACATGCAAGAAATTTGTGTGGTTTCCTGTCTATGAAAGTGAGCTACAATCCTGTATTTGGCTTCAGATCTTACTAAATTGACAACTTGCTCATTTGTTTGTTTATTTCTGTTGAGGTTTAACATCCCAGTCAACAATTTTTCATTCATGCAGGGACACAGCCACTGCCTACTGCTATTAACCAGTACTATGGGGTGTTAATTTGTTTTGCTTAAGGACACAACAGGGTTCAACTAAGCCATGAATTTTAGAGAGGTTTTATCTTTCCCAAATCAAGTTTGAGAGCTGTTTGTCTTTAAGTCATGAAATTCTATTCATACCGAAATGAAATAAGCTGCATCGTGAGAAAACTGTATTTTTGCCTATGCGAAAACAAGGGTGCAGATCAGCTTCACAGTAACTGTGAAGCTGAACAGCGCCTTTGCTTTCACTACTTGTATAGTGCAATTCCTCTTCTTTCTAAATCCAAAATTTCCAGCCTCTATCCATCTTCTGCTCTTGTACAGCTTGGTATGTGTCAAACCTGATCGGACACCACATTGTTGGTTTTCTCATGAGGCGGCTCAAAGATTCACTATCCAGATACATACCCATTTGGTGGCACAAGGGACACAGCAGCGAGTAGTCTCACAGATTCCAGCATGGTTGTTGGATCTGAGGGATCCATTGTCCGGGACAGTATCGTTAGGGCTTCATCGTGGTCGATGATTTTCACCAAACCAAACTGAAATATTTTAGTGATATTTAAGACTTTCAACAGCACATCATAACAATGCAACACACTCACATGTCTGTCATGAGAAAACCAGATTTTTGTCTATGTGAAAACAATGGCGCAGATCAGCTGTGCAGTAACCGCGAAGCTGATAAGCGCCTTTGTTTTCGCTACTCCCATAGTACAATTCCTCTTCTACCTAAATCTGAAATTTCAAGCTTCTAGCCATCTCCTGTGACTCGACAGGCCAGTTTGTGTCGGACCTGAGCAGAAACCTTGAAGACCAGTTTTCTCATGTCACGGCTCATGTAAGAGTAGACACTTTTAGACATATAACATCAACTTTTGAACGTCTTGTCCAAAATGTTCAGTGGTCAGACATTCAGAGGAATCTGGGTGCTTGGATCGTACACCCTTAGTTTCAGAGTCTCACAGTCGTTTAACCGTTGAAAGACAATCCAACATTCAATCGGATTTATTAAACGAACTGGCTGCCGAGGAGGCAGAAACAGACAAATCAGTGAATCCTGATAGTGACGATTCTCGGTTCGAAAAGTGTTTGTTCAATCGGATACCTGACAGTGAACCAGACATTGAATCGCCAAATAGCTGATCAAACTGTTTAGCAGAAGGAAACTTCCAAAAGTGTTCTGCATGCAAATATGTGAGATACTGTTCGAAGAAGTGCCAAGCAGAAGATTGGCCATCTCACAAACAGCTGTGTAAGACTATCAGAACACTGCCTCGTGTCGAAGAGTGCCTGTAGATAAACTTTTAATTCACAGACTTTTATTCACTGGATCACTTTGTTTTAGATGTTTAGTAGACATCACAGACTTTTATTCACTGGAACACAGTTATTTTATTCACGTTTTAGATAGACTTCACCAAGATAGTGACTTTTGTATAGTGCAAAACTTTTATCCAAAAAATCCCCCCTTTTACCGGTTTTACCGGTTGCACCGATAAGTCAACGGCAGAACTCTACGAAGCAACAACAACAACGATGGCCCAATTACAATGTTATCCAAATACAGTTTTAAAAATTGTTCTAAGGATGTTCAAGATAAAGCGCTGCATGGAAAAGAAAAATTTCAAAATCGTCAAAGGCCATAATTCTGTACTAGAAGATTTCACATATTTTAACTCATTTAAGCCTGGCGTCCCTTTTACGGGACATAGGCAAACAGGATAGCCCCAGATGTGACGCCGCTGAATGTGGCGTCCCATCTAGGGCTATTCTGTTTGCTTACAAAATTTCCATAAAAACTGAATAAAATTTAAAAATCGCACCTGATGTCCCTAAGAACTGAAGTGGACTCACCCAAATAATAATGATGGGAAAATCAATTTGTCAGATACGGGTTAAATACTTACAGTATTGTTCATAAAAGCTTTCAGACATCTTACACACTCGTAAGTGGCTTTTCTCTCAGCTTTTCTGAAAGTTTGAAGAAAAGTACTTCTTAAATCTTGTAAATACCAGAGGACCATTGGTCCTGAGAACGCTCACCTGAAGCCTGATCTTGGAGTATTAAGTCATAATGAAATGACCTTGACCTTGAATACTCACACACCTTTATTGACTCCCCTACCCATGGATGCTCCACATAAAATTTCACTTTGATTGGCCAAGCAGTCTCAGAGAAGAAGATCTTTGAAAAGTGTGTATGGACAACAGACTGTCCAAGGTCAAGAGATGACCTTGACCTATATTAATCACATACCTTCATCTACTCCATTAGTTGTTTGCATCTACCACTTTTCAGGCCTCAGGCTGCAACAGTTTTCAAAAAATTCCATAGTTTTCACTTTTTCCTATGTAAAAGCCTATGTTTCCAAATTTGACCTTGCCGTAAAATAGGTCAAGGTCATCCAAGGGTCATCATTTTATCAAACTATGATGGAATGAGGTCCTTGATGCTACATACCAAGTTTCGTGGAAATCGGCCCACCGGTTGTGGAGAAGAAGATTTTTGAGTGGTTTTTACCATATATGGGCGTGGCGGCCATCTTGGTCATGTGACCTGGATTTCGCAATCAATCCCCTACCCACGGATGCTCCACATAAAATTTCACTTTGATTGGCCGTGCAGTTTCAGAGAAGAAGATCTTTGTAAAGTGGGTATGGACAACAGACTGGCCAAGGTCAAGAGATGACCTTGACCTATATTAATCACATACCTTCATCTACTCCATTAGTTGTTTGCATCTACCACTTTTCAGGCCTCAGACTGCAATAGTTTTCAAAAAATCCATAGTTTTCACTTTTTCCCACGTAAAAGCCTATGTTTTCAAATTTGACCTTGCCGTAAAATAAGTCAAGGTCATCCAAGGGTCATCATTTTATCAAACTATGTCAATGGGCTGAAGTCCCCGATGCTACATACCAAGTTTCGTGGAAAGCGGCCCACCGGTTCTGGAGAAGAAGATTTTTTAAGGGTTTTTACCATATAAGGGCGTGGCGGCCATCTTGGTCATGTGACCTGGATTACGCGATCAAACTTGAAATGCCACTACCCAAGGAGGCTCCACATAAAATTTCAACAAGATCGGCCAAGCGGTTTCAGAGAAGAAGATCTTTGAAATTGTGGACGACGGACGGACGGACGGACGGACGCCGGATCATGGCCATCCTATAAGCTCACCTTGTGAGCCTTCGGCTCAGGTGAGCTAAAAATGTATGCATGTCGACACATTATGGTACTGGTGTTGAAAATATGGTCTTCTGTGTTTTTGACATACTTAAAGCTTTGCCTAAATCATCTTTGGAAAGAACTGTTATCAGAGTGTTGTTTGGATAGCTAACAAAAAAATTTGCTTCAAACCCAAAGTGTATATCTAAGAAGTTATGACTCTATCACATTTGAGCCTGTGCGTGAGAAAACAAACAATTTGGGTTCCGACCAGGTCCGACACAAACCGGGCTGTACAGTCACAGAAGATGGTTAGAGACTGGAAATTTTGGATTTTGAAAGTACAGGAATTGTACTATCTGTCTAGCGAAAACAAAGGCGCTGATCAGCTTCGCAGTTACTGGGAAGCTGATCTGCGCCTTTGTTTTCGCCCATACAGATTGTTGGTTTTCCCATGTGGCGGCCCATTTTATTTTATCCATTTATACACATGACTTCTTCTTTGCCAAAGTGAAGTAATTTCACAATACAAACAGTAAGACAAAATCATTATACATGCTTTGGTGCATTCAATTTGTAAAAAAATTACTTTAGATTTAAGCCGCTGCATCAACAATATGCATATGTGAAAACAAAACTGCAGATCAGCTGTGCAGTTAACTGCTTAGCTGATCAGAGGCTTTGTTTACGCTGCTCAAATAGTACAATCCCTCCTGTTCAAATCTTAAATCTGAAATTTCAAGCTACTAGCCTTATTCTGTGATGGTACAGCTTGGTTTGTGTCAGACCTGATCGGACACCAAAATTGTTGGTTTTCTCATGCGAAGGCTCATTTCAAAACGAAATACAGTGTAACAAGTAAATCTGAAATCGGAAACCTTTCACTGCATTCAACTAAAAAAAAGTGACTTTTTTATGCGTAGGTGACAAAATGCACAAAAAAAAATGTAAAAATTAAAGTTGACTTTAGTACAACTAAAGTCTGTATTATTTGTTTAAAAATTTGGATGGCATTATACAAGAATAATGAAGTGTATTGGGTAAACCGCATTTCATTAAAAATGTTAGTATTTCTGGTCTCTGGTTGACTATATCAGTCTATGTAAGTTTCAGAAAATAAATGGTAAAACCGTCATCAGGCCCAGAGATTATAAACCATTTATCATGCTCAACTCAGCTGAGACTGAAATTCATCCTGCTCATAAATGTTAAAATGCCAAACCTGAGATTTCAATTCATTAATGCCATTTCCACATTTATGAGCAGTTTAAATGTTATGCTCAGCTGAGTTGAGCATAAAAAGTTTTATAACCTCGGCCCCAGCTAAACCAGAGGACCAATGGTCCTGTAAATGCTCACCTGAGTCTGCTGCATATGTCAATAAAAATGTTTGAATATTATGGTATTTAACCCCAGTGCAGGGGCAGATGAAGCCCTTGGGCCGTTTTCTTTTTTCAGACTAATCAATATTCTGTCCATGGATGCTTCACGCCGAGTTTCATTAAAATCAATCTATTGGTTTCAGAGAAGAATATATTTGAAGGGTTTTTACCATATATGGGCATGGTGGCCATCTTGGTCATGTGACTTAGATTATTAATATACACGTTGGTTCCCCCATCCTATAGATGCTTCACATAAAATTTGGCTTCAATTGGCCAAGTGGTTCTAGAGGAGAAGATGTTTGAATATTATGGTAATATACATGTATATTGCCCCAGGGTGTGGACATATGAGCCCTTAGGTCCATTTTTTTCAGAATCATTAATATTTAGTCCTACTACCCATTTCCTGCAAGATTTTCACCTCAAATGACTTTTTAAAAGTTTTCCCCATTCCAATGCATTGGCGACCTGTGTTGACCTTGTCGTAAAATAGGTCAAGGTCACCACAGGGTCATGATTTATATATACATTGTAGTACTTCAGCCATTGGTGCTTCATACCAAGTTTCTTTGAAATCGGTCCTCAAAATTCGGAGAAGAAGATTTTTGAAGGGTTTTTACCATATATGGACATGGCAGCCATCTTGGTTATGTGAACTAGATAATTTATATATACATTTATTCCCCCATTCCATAGATGCTTCACATACAATTTGGCTTTGATTCACCAAGCGGTTTCAGAGGAGAAGATGTTTGAATATCATGGTAATATACATGTATATTGCCCCGGGGTGGGGGCAGATGAGCCCCTGGGGTCCAATTTTTTTCAGAATCATTAATATTCAGTCCTTACTGCCCATTTCCTGCAAGACTTTCACTTTAAATGACATTTTAAAAGTTTTCCCTATTCAAATGCATTGGTGACCTATGTTGACCTTGCCGTAAAAAAAGGTCAAGGTCATCACAGGGTCATGATTTATATGCACATTGTAGTACTTCAGCCATCGATGCTTCATGCCAAGTTTCTTTGAAATCGATCCACCTGTTCTGGAGAAGAAGATTTTTGAACGGTTTTTACCATATATGGGCATGGCGGCCATCTTGGTCATGTGACCTGGATTTTTTATATACATATTTGTTACCCCTTCCTATTGATGCTTCATATAAAATTTGGCTTTGATTGGCCAAGCGGTTTCAGAGGAGATGATGTTTGAATATTATGGTAATATACATGTATACTGCCCCGGGGTGGGGGCATATGAGCCCCTGGGGTCCAATTTTTTTTTCAGAATCATTAATATTCAGTCCTACTGCCCATTTCCTGCAAGACTTACACTTTAAATGACTTTAAATGACATTTTAAAAGTTTTCCCCATTCAAATGCATTGGCGACCTATGTTGACCTTGCCGTAAAATAAGTCAAGGTCATCACAGGGTCATGATTTATATGCACATTGTAGTGCTTGAACCATCGATGCTTCATGCCAAGTTTCTTTGAAATCGATCCATCTGTTCTCGAGAAGAAGATTTTTGAAGGGTTTTTACCATATATGGGCATGGCGGCCATCTTGGTCATGTGACCTATATACACATTATATACACATTGGTTCCCCCTTCCCATAGATGGTTCACATAAAATTTGGCTTTGATTGGCCAAGCGGTTTCAGAGGAGATGATGTTTGAATATTATGGTAATATACATGTATATTGCCCCGGGGTGGGAGCGGATGAGCCCCTGGTGCCCAATTTTTTTCAGAATCATTAATATTCAGTCCTACTGCTCATTTTCTGCAAGATTTTTCCTTTAAATGACAATTTAACAATTTTTCCCATTCAAATGCATTGGCGACCTATGTTGACCTTGCCGTAAAATAGGTCAAGGTCACCGCAGGGTCATGATTTATATATACATTGTAGTACTTGAGTCATCGATGCTTCATGCCAAGTTTGGTTGAAATCGGTCCAGTGGTTCAGGAGAAGAAGATTTTTGAAGGATTTTTACCATATATGGGCATGGCGGCCATCTTGGTCATGTGACCTGGATTATTTATATACACATTGGTTCCCCCTTCCCATAGATGCTTCATGTAAAATTTGGCTTTGATTGGCCAAGCTGTTTCAGAGAAGAAGATCTTTGAAAATGGTGGACGACGGACGGTCGGACGACGGACGGACGCCGGATCATGGCCATCGTATAAGCTCACCTTGTGAGCCTGACGGCTCAGGTGAGCTAAAAATGTATTCTGTTGGAATTATGTCTTGACTGCTTACCATTAAGGGACCAGTTGTTCAAAACTTTGTTAGCTTAAGATCATCATTAAGACCTCAACTTGTAAATGCCCACTACATAAGCAAATACAATGTTATTTTTTTGTTGATAAAATGTGTGAATCCTTTGCATTGAGAATCCTTTGCAATGCAAAGGATTCTCACATTTTATCAACAAAAAATAACAGTGTATTTGTAATATTGCCATTTAAAATTTTTAACAAATCGTTAACTAACGATGTCGTTGTTTTTAAACATCTGGGCCCTGTATAAGTTTTAGCTTTGTGGTTCTGATAATACATGTCAAAGTAAAATCAGTATATGTATTGCCACATTTGAAATCAGTGCTAGTGCAAGTACATGCATGCAGGTTCCAATGTATTTATTAACCCATACATGAATGGAAAATTTACCGACCCTCAGGACAATAGTTTTTGACACACACACACACACACACACACACTCAAGGTGTTTTCCACTTTGGTTGTAACATGCAGTAACATGCAATGAAAATATTGTTTACCTGCTATACTTAAGATGCCATCTCCTTCTGTACAATATTTATTCAGATTGAAAAATAAAAATCTAAGAAATACTAACAAATCGAAGGAAACTGTTACAAGCATTAGACAGTGTAGTGTATCCATATTGCATTACATTGGACTAAAGACATTACTGCTTATAGAGAATGTGCTAAAAGGGAAAGGCTATAAAACAAACAGCTATTAAAGAAACTTTGTGTAACAAGGCTAATATTATATTTTAGCTTCATTTATAGATAGAACACTTTGTACCAAATGCATCCAGCCAAAAAAAATATATTTAATTTTCATTTAAACCTTACAGTCTGTGATAACAGTCAACCAATTTATCGTCAAGAGAAATTTATTTTTGCAATTTTTTCCCTCGAAGAGAATTTGCATAATCAAATCGTCACTGAAAATGTCCATTTTGACCTAATGTACAATATTCTTGCATACTATAGTACTTTTAAAAGGTCTCAACATCAGGAAAACATGTCTGTGACATTAATACCCCATTGAACCCCTATTTTATTTAGCAAAACTGGGGTATGCAGGGGTATACCTATTTCTCTTCGTTTTGCTCCAAACACAGATTGTGGGTACTCATCAGAACAGCCTCGGCGAGGTGGTTCTAATGTGTACCCACAATCAATGTTTTGAGCAAAAATTTAAAATATCGAAATTTTTCTGATGAAATTTTCAATTTTTATAGCTGAAAAAATCTCTGTTTATTGCATGGGCAAGTTTTCGTAATGAAATAGGCCACAAAAATATGCAGAGTGACAGGACAGTGAAATTTAATAGCCACTAGAAGAAGAAGGGTGTTACAGTATCCGTCAATGAAACAATGGTCAAGGTTATCCAGCACCATAATATAGCATACTTCACTACACATACTATACTAGCAAACAAGAAAGCTTTATGAAAGTGTAAGTTTATTGCACTAGTCATTAACAGTCACGGCCCCCCACCCAAAGGGGAGGTCAGGGGATAGCCATGGAAATGAGCAGGGCTTTGACCAAAGTTTTGCTTCAGCAGTGCGGGGGAAATACCCGGAGTTTGCTTTGTACAGGAAAAAGGGTCATGAAGTAAAAAGATAGCAGGTTGCAGGGGAAAACAGCAGTGGTTTTACCAATGAGCAGTCCCCGCAGGGTGGGGCTTTTAGTGGGGATTTGCTGGACCAAAAGTCAAAGTCCCCGCCATTCACGGGGATGGAGGGGCCAGGGTTACAAATGACTAGTGAATTATGGTGAATATGTTAGAACAAAACCCATATGCTCCTGGAAGCTTTTAAGCTACTGTCATTCTATAATGAGATTAACTCGTTGAAGCCTGGCGTCCTTTTTGTGGGACATTGGCAAACAGAATAGCCCCAGATGTGACGCCGCAAAACTGTCGCAAAACGCGGCGTCCCATCTGGGGCTATTCTGTTTGCTTAGAGAAAATTCATCGAAGAAGTGAATATAAATCTAAAATCACACCTGATGTCCCCAAAAATGAAAGTGGACTCACCCAAATGATAATGATGGGAAAGTCCATTCGTCATATGAGCCGCGACGCGAGAAAACCGGTCTTCGGGGTTTACGACTAGGTCCGACACAAACCAACCTGTACCAGCTCAGAAAAGAGCTAGAAGCTTGAAATTTCGGATTTAAGTAGAAGAGGAATTGTACTATCCGAGTAGCGAAAACAAAGGCGCTGATCAGCTTCGCGGTTACCGCGAAGCTGATCTGCGCCTTTGTTTTCGCCTAGGCAAAAATCCGGTTTTCTCACGATGCGGCTCATATATGGGTTAAAGTCAATGAGTCTTAGTGCATGTTTAAATACTTACGAATCACAGCAGTAAGTTAGGTTTCTCAGTATTGCATTGAGACCTGGAACACCAAACTCTTCTACCCAGCTGAAAACATAAGATACATGTAAAAGAAATCTATATAGAGGATCTTACACGAGTGGTCATTTCATATGAAATTTATTTAATGAGCCTTCGGCGAGCTTAATAAATTTCATATGAAATGACCACTAGTGTAAGATTCGTTTTTATCATGTGACTTTTAAAATAGGATTTTATCGCCTTCGAAGTGGACATATTTTCAATGAAAATTTACATTGTTGTTAAGGACGTCGTCAATGACGTTACGTATTCCCGCAAAAGTGTTAATACACGTGTGGTCCTATGATTTTTATGACATGACATTATCCACTGGAAAACAGCGACGTCATATGATAAATACATGTAATACAGTTTGTGACAACTTTTATCCATGGTTTCAAAATGGTAAAAGCCTCAGGCAATTATAATCTAGAGTTGTGATTTTTGAGTCAACACTTCTCCAGCCTTTCAGATGAGCCTAAAACCCCACGGCGGAATTTCTGAACGGCCCTAGCTAATCAGACGTTAAACACCAGTACCACCACCATCTGTTTCACTTTAAATGAGCCGTCTCGTGGGAAAACCAACAATGTGGTTTCCGACCAGGTCTGACACAAACCGGCATGTACAGCTACAGAAACAGGCTAGAAGCTTGAAATTTCGGATTTAAAAAGAAGAGTAAGTGTACTATCCGTCTAGCGAAAACAAAGGCGCTGATCAGCTTCGCGGTTACCGCGAAGCTGATCTGCGTCTTTGTTTTCGCATATGCAGATTGTTGGTTTTCCCATGAGGCGGCTCAAATGTTGTTTTTGTTACTTTTTTCTTTGCTGTTTTGTTGGTTGCCATACCATATTCCAATATGGATTAAAATTCATAGAAAGGTTCTTGCATTATTGGAAACTGGTCGGCTTTTCTATAAGTGGTTTGCACAATGACCTCTATGGCTCTATGATCACAATAAATTCTGATATTATGCCTAGTTTCATGCCATAAGCATTTTTGTGATTCATCTTCAGTCAAATATTATTCCATTTACTAGCATTTCTCTAAATCTGTTTTGAGCATATGTTCATTTAGATTTGTATATAAGCTGCCACATAAGTAAAGCAACAATGTACATGACAAAAACAAAGAAGCAGATCATCTCCTTTGTTTTCACTATACAGGTAGTACAATCCCTCTTCTTAAATCCAAACCATCAAGCTTCTAACCTGCTTCTGTGTCTGTAAAGCCTGGTTTGTGTTGGGCCTGGTCGGAAACCCACATTGCCAGTTTTCTCATGTGGAGGCTCATGTGACATTTTATGGTTGCGATTGCTTATGCTTTTTATCAGTTTCAACTCTACCTGACGGGATTGCTGGTTAGAGAGACTCGTAATGACTCCAGAACTTTGAGTCTTCTCTCTCCCTTTAGATCAGCATTCCGTAACTCTTGGACAAAACTGTCCGGGGAATCCAGCGCACCACTCTTCTGTAAAACAAAATTAAAACAAAATTTTGATAAGTTCAAAAACAAAATACTTTTGTAAAAAACCATTTCTCCACGCAATGTGGATCAGAAAAGATTACCGTTGTCTTTTATTAACTTTTGTAACTTTTTAACTTATTTGCTCAGCAAAATATTTAAGTTCAATAACTGTTACAGAGTCTGAATGATATACAAAGCTTTGAATGACCAGTGCAAAATTTCCTGCAAAGGTTGTGACCCTTAATTAGACGAACCGCATCATGAGATAAGAGCTGTCGCAGGACAGCGTAGCTCGCCTGACTTGTGCTTTGCCACTACATCTGTTAAAATCTATGACCCATGACCTTGACCTCAAGGTCACTCAGGTGGGTCATGATGGTACAACATAAAACTTCAGACCAATGCAAAATATCAACTTGATCAATCTACATGTTCAAGAGATATAGACTTATAAAAACATTAACCAAAACTTAAACACAAAACTTCCAAGTCCGTAACCCTGACCTCAAGGTAATCCAGGTGAGTTGTGATGTACAGCATAAAACCTGAGACCAATATCTATCAACATGCAAGTATCAACTTTATCCATCAACATGTTCAAGAGATTTAGACTTTAACCAAAACATTTACTGTAACACAAAATTTCTAAGTCTGTGACCTTGACCTCAAGGTCACCCAGGGTAGGTCATGATGGTACTGCATAAAACTTAAGACCAATATCTACCAACATGCAAAGTATCAACTCGATCAATCAACATGGTCAAGAGATATAGACTTACAAAAACTTAAACACAAAATTTCTAAGTCCGTGACCTTGACCTCAAGGTCACCCAGGGTGGGTCATGATGTTACTGCGTAAAACTTCAGACCAATATCTAGCAACATGCAAAGTATCAACTCAATCCATCGATATGGTCAAGAGATATAGACTTACAAAAACTTTAACCAAAAACTTAAACACAAAATTTCTAAGTCTATGACCTTGACCTCAAGGTCACCCAGGGTGGGTCATGATGGTACTGCGTAAAACTTTAGACCAATATTTAGCAACATGCAAAGTATCAACTTGATCCATCTACATGGTCAAGACATAGACTTTTAAAAAACTTTAACCAAAAACTTTAACACAAAATTTCTAAGTCTGTGACCTTGACCTCAAGGTCACCCAGGGTGGGTCATGATGGTACTGCGTAAAACTTCAGACCAATATCTAGCAACATGCAAAGTATCAACTCAATCCATTGATATGGTCAAAAGATATAGACTTTTAAAAAACTTCAACCGAAAGTGTGACGCGGACGTGGACGCACACGTAAACGTAAACATAAACGTAAACGCGCACGACCGAGGTGACTACAATAGCTCTATGCACTTCGTGCAGGCGAGCTAAAAACCAGATTTTTGCCTCTGCGAAAACAAAGATGCAGATCAGCTGTGCAGTAACTGCACAGCTGATCAGCGCCTTTGTTTACAGCTACAATTCCTCCTCTGCTTATATCCAAAATTTCAAGATTCTAGCTCTTTTCTGTGACTTTACTGACCGATTTGTGTCAGACCTGGTCGGAAACCCCGAAGACCGGTTTTCTAGCGTTGCAGCTCATACCTTCGGAGCTCTGACTTGCATGAACAACATAGCTTTCTTCTCCTGCAACGATTTCTTCCTCAGTGGAGCTTTCTTGTCCTCACTCAGGTTCATGTCATCCTGAAGATAGAAAGACGGAAATATCAATATCTTAATGATGACCAGCTCTTCCCAATAATAATATCATTTGAGCCGCCACATGGGAAAACCAACAATCTGCCTAGGCAAAAACAAAGGCGCAGATCAGCTTCGCAGATCAACTTTCTCAGCGCCTTTGTTTTCGCTACTCGGATAGTACAATTCCTCCTCTACTTAACTCCAAAATTTCAAGCTTCTAGCCTGCTTCTGTAGTTGTACAAGCCGGTTTGTGTCAGATCTGTTCGGAAACCACATTGTTTTTTCCACCAGGTGGCTCATTTTAAGGGACATAAAACTGTTTGGCTCTCTACTCTTATTTGGGGTTTCTTTCTTGGATATGCTTGCTTGTGTCGTAGTTTAACGCCCCAGTGAATTTTTCAGTTAAGGGGAGGTAAACTTCTGATGCTTTCCTACATGTATGAGGCCATCTTGTTTCCTTCTGAATGTTAACCCATATTTGACAAATGGACTTGCCCATCATTATCATTTGGGTGAGTCCACTCTCATGTTTATGGGGATCAGGAGTGATTTTGATTTTTTATTCCATTTTTCCTTGAATTTCCCCTAAGCAAACAGAATAACCCCAAATGGGACGCCACGTTCTGCAGTGTCACATCTGGGGCTATTCTGGTTGCCTTTGTCCCATAAAAAGGATGCCAGGCTTAAATGAGTTAAGTCGATTTCATTCATATCAAATGCCATTGAAAATTCATCAAAGCAGTGACTTGTAGCAGGTTTAATCATGCAGTGGCTCTATGGCAATCTCATTATCATACTGTCATGAGAAAGCCTTATTTTGCACAATGCCAAAAGAATTACATATGAGCAGTCGCATGTGAAAACCAACAATCTGGGTTTCCGACCAGGTTCGACACAAACCAGGCTGTACAGCCACAGAAGCAGGCCAGAAGCTTGATATTTCAGATCTAAGAAGAAGAGAAATTGTACTACATCTGTAGTGAAAACAAAGGCGCTGAACAGCTGTGCACTTACTGCACAGCTCATCTTCGCCTTTGGTTTCGCATATGCAGATTGTTGGCTTTCAGATGCGAGGGCTCAAAAACTGTCCAGTTGATCATGGACAGACATAGTAGACAGAATAAACCCTCTTCCTTGAAATTCCAAACTTTCAACAATCTAGCCATTTTCCTGTGCATAGCATAGCAGAATAGCTAGAATAGTGGCTGACCTGGTGGGAAATCTCAAAGACAGGTTTTCAAATGATGTGGCTCCTCTGTCAATTAGCAAGAATGTAAGGTAATAGTGATAATGATCTTACTAAATGGTCATTACAAACATTTCACACAAGATAGATGCTCTTTGTTTGTTTTTTTTTTTTTTTTTTTTTTTTTTTTTTTTTTTGTTTGTTTGTTTTTTTGCTGTTGTAATAGATGTTTTATGCATGTTTGCTTGTACATGTACTTTCAAAGAAATTATTTTTGAGGCTTGCTTAGGGTATTTTGGGATACGGGATATTCACCCATTTTTATTTTGGGATATTGACCCTATTTATTTTGGGATATGGGATATGCAGGAATTTTGGGATATGGGATATTGGAATTTATTTTGGGATACGAGTTAAATTAATTTTGGGATATGGGATATTTTGGACGATTTATTTTGGGATATGGGATATTGCCTGCCTCATTTTAACCTCACTGGATGCATGCAGCTATAATGACTAGTACTTATTAATTATCTGCTGTCATTTCCAAGTAACAGGCAAACAACTTTTCTGCTGACTGTGTAGCAGGCTACATAATTTAGTATGCCACACCCACACATGTGGGGAAATCAAGTTTTTGAATATGCCAAATACAGGCACCCTACCATAATGCTGATTTTTAGTTCTGCTGAGTTTCGAGAACGTTTTCAATTACAACAAATATAATCAGTTAACTTTATAAATTAAACATAAATTTCAAGACTTTTTTCTATCATGCAAATGAATGTTTTCTTAAGAAAAGGCTTATGATATAAGAGTTGCATCATGAGAAAACCAGATCTTTGCATATGCGAAAACAAAGGCACAGATCAGCTTTGCAGTAACTGCACAGTTGATCAGTGCCTTTGTTTTTCCCTACACGGACAGTACAACGTCTCTTCTCCTTAAATCCAAAATTTCAAGCTTCAAGTCATCTTCTGTGACTACACAGACAGGTTTATGTAGGACCTGGTCGGAAACCCTGAAGACCGGTTATTTTGCGTCATGGCTCAAGCAAAAGAACAGAAGGAAAAGCCATTACATAATTTGTTTATGTTTTAGCACAGAACTTGTAAGCATATTCTTCCTATTGCAAAGCCTTCATAGTTACATTCAGCAAGTCATTTGTACATTGGGTTAACCCTGAGTTACATTTTTTAACAAGTCTTTACTTCAACGGAGATACCATCTATCATATCATCCTGGTCCATAGCTGTTTTGGCAGAAAACTTTTCTCCTGACCAGAGGCAAATATTTTATTCCAAATAATTAGAGGAGACAAACTGTTCTCCCACCTAATTACACAGTAAACATTATGTCACAGCTGTTGTTTGGATTTCAAGCTGAGAAAAAGATGCTGAAGCACTAAGGATATGGTTAACAAGTCTGTGCTTTAAACCTTGAGACAGATTCGGGCAATAGATTTAGTTTAGTGCTAGTCACTAATGTCTTGGCACTTCACATTCTTCAGAAATTCAAGTAACTTCTCTAGGTCTGCTGCTCCTTAGACCAACTCATCTGTGCCTTCCTGGTTTCATTAAAAATTCTACAAAATGCCTGGGAGTTTATTATAAACAATGCTGGGTGTTTATTGGAGGATACACTGTTGGGCAACATTCAAGCATTCGTAAATTAAAATAGGATCTGAAACTATTGGTGTCCTAGATCTACTCCAGACAGGCCTTTTGTTTATAATTGCCTTCCGATTACAAGCTAAAAATGGATTTGCGTGTTATATGATTAAAGAGCAAAGTTAGAAATTTACTGCTTAAAAATATAGGATTTTTACCAGCATTTTCAAAGTGGGGTTAATTAGACAGAGAGGTTCTTGGAATGCCAAAACTCGCAGATAAAATGGCCATTTGGGGCATCCAAATAGGGGGGATGGGCATTCATTAGAGTGTGGGCGTTAAATAGAATTTTTACGGTAGATAAATTATAAGCCTCTTCACAAGAAAACCAGATTTTTGCCTATGCAAAAAATCAGCTGTGCAGTAATAACTGCACAGCTGCTGATCAGTGCCTTTGTTTTCGCTACACAAATAGTACAATCTCTCCTCTAGTTAAATCCAACATTTTAAGCTTCTAGCCTTTTTTTCTGACACTAAGAAACCCCGAAGACCAGTTTTCTCGTGTTGCGGCTCATATAATTATTTATGTAATAGTTGCATGAGAACCAGGCAGGGTTTAAATAGTGTTTCTATATTTTATGAGGTCAACAACTTCACAAGATGACAATCAACAATTCAGGTTACATCTGAACTACCTTTCACAGGTCTATGCCAACAACAAGATCCCAGCGGGCAAATGAAGTCAAAATGACGTCATATCAACGTCGATGCGACGTCATGACGTCGCATCGACGTTGATCTGACGTCATTCTGACGTCATGTGCCTGCTGGGATGGGAAGATCTGTGTGTGTATCTGTATCTGTACAGTCTGGTCATGCAGAACCTTTGATGTGCTACAATGACATGCATTGTTTCTTTAACTCTATGCCACCTATTAAGAAATTTGTGTACAACAAGTTTTCATGTTATGAAGATCATAAGAGGCAGCTCACGAGAAAACTGGTCTTAGGGGTTTCTGAAAAGGTTTCACAAAAACCTGCCTGTACAGTCACAGTTGACTTGTACCTGCCCTATACGTATATAGGGACATGTATAGGCTAATGAAAACGGGCAGAATTCTGCCCGTGAGACTTCAGCGAGATTTCACGAGATTTCGATTAAATTGCATAATTCTTTACGTTAATTTCATTATTTCATAAAACATGTGATATAAGTCTCTGAGATCACGATTATATAAAGAATGATTAAGGGAAATAAACAATAATTCGTAAGAAGCAATATCATTATAATTTGCGTAATATTTGAAATTATGTAACGCTAGGTTTCATTGGATTATCGATTTTTTTAATAAGCCAATGAAAACCAACGAGACAGTTACCTTTGCCAGTTGTCACTTTTGGTGATAACGGGGTACCAGTTAACAGTCACAGCAGATGGCTAGAAATTTAAGATTTACAAGGAAGAGGGATTGTACTCTCTGTTTTGGGAAAAGAGAGGCACTGATCTGATCTGCATCTTTGTTTTCGCATAGGCAAAAGTGAATTTTCTCATGATGCGGCTCATGACAGCCTGAACTTTAAGGTGGGCTGTAACAAATGAGCCGCCTCATGAGAAAACAAACATTTTGCATTTGCAAAAAAAAAACAAAGGTGCAGATCAGCTTTGCAGTAACTGCAAAGCTGATCAGCCCCTTTGTTTTCGCTACACAGATAGTACAATTCCTCTACTGTCTAAATCCAAAATTTCCAGCCTTCAGCAATCTTCCATGCTTTTACAGCTCGGTTTGTGTCAGACCTGGTCGGAAACCACATTGTTGGTTTTCTCATGACACGGCTCAAATATATACTAACGAGATGCTCAACAACAAGTATCTGTCATGATTAAACATACCATAACAATTAACAAAAACAATTAGTGTTTTAACTTTTTATGCACATACTCACAGTGTCATAATGTTTTTGCATTTTGTCAGAATTAAGTGGTGAAATGTCAGAATTTCAATGTGGTCGAAAAGTGAGGTACATGTACATATGATTCGGTTGGTAAAAAGTAAAGCTGAGCTCATCGGACTTGTACCAATGGTTGTTTTTATTTTCCAAAAGATTCTATCATACTTAAATAGAGGCCCATAGTTTTGTTTGTTAGTTTGTTTGTGTTGTGGTGTAACAGCAAAGTTAACAATATTTCAGTTTTGCCAAGATGTAGCCACTGCTTCTTAGGTGCAATGGCTTACAGTGATGCCTATTGGGAAATAGCTGCTCACTCTGGTTACGATGCATTCTCTCACTTTAAGTATCTGATTGGCAATTGAGTTTTTTTCCCACCTTGGATTTTGGAGAGGGAATTTTTCTGATTGCGCCATGTCCTGATCATTGCCTACTTTTACCTTTTTATACCTGAACCTCTCCAGTATGAAAACTGTATCACTTGGTCATCACCCTCCCAAAGACTCTTTCAAACTGACTGTACATTTGTAAATATGCTATTTTTTTTTTTTTTTGATTTGTGGCAGTAAGTTTCAAAACACCCCCATGCCCCCTCCCCCCCCCCCACCCCCCAACCTCCCCACTGTTACCACCACTGTTGTTAGATCATGACCTTGAAATAAGAGCTGTCGCAGGACAGCGTAGCTCGCCTGACTTGTGCTTTGCCACTAAATCTATTAAATCTATGACCAAAGACATTGACCTCAATGTCACTCAGGTGGGTTGTGATGGTACAGCATAAAACTTCAGACCAATATCTACCAACATGCTAAGTTCAACTTGATCCATCTACATATTTGATATAGACTTATAACCTAAAACCTAAGTCTGTGACCTTGACCACAGGTGAGTCAAGATGCTACAGCATAATAAAAGAATATAATATCTAACAGCAAAGTATCAACTAGATCCATCCATCTGTTCCAGCAATATACAGTTCAAAACACTTTAAGCAAAAGCTTTAACATAAAATTTCAAAGTCTGTGACCTTGAACTCAAGGTCACCCAGGTGGGTCATGATGGTACAGCATAAAACTTCAGACCAATATCTACCAACATGCAAAGTATCAACTTGATCCATCTACATATCCAAGAGATATAGACTTATAAAAACTTTAACCAAAACTCTAACAGAAAATTTCAAAGTCCGTAACCTTGACCTCAAGGTCACTCAGGTGGGTCATGATGGTACAGAATAAAACGTCAGACCAATATCTACCAACATGCAAAGTATCAACCTGATCCATCAACAACTTCAAGAAATATAGACTTATAAAAACTTTAACCAAAAACTTTAACAAAAAATTTCTAAGTCCGTGACCTTGACCTCAAGGTCACCCAGGTGGGTCATGATGGTACAGCATAAAACTTCAGACCAATATCTACCAACATGCAAAGTATCAACTTGATCCATCCACAACTTCAAGAGATATAGACTCATAAAAACTTTAACCAAAAACTTTAACATTTTGAGCAACGCAGACGCCGACGCCGACGCCGACGCTGGGGTGACTGCAATAGCTCTTCCTGTACTTTCGTACAGGCGAGCTAATAATGATGAGATTTCAATTAACTCTTTATCTCCCCATAAATCAAGTACAGGTGAATTTACCTACATTTGTAATTACTGGGGTCAGTAAAGTTTATTCATGTAAAATTGTAGGTCATATTACACTTTTGATCATTATAACCATACATAGTTTACATTCTTTACAATATATGAGCCGCCTCGTAGGAAAACCAACAATGTGGTTTCCGAACAGGTCTGACAAATCAGGCTGTAAAGTCACATAAGCAGGCTAGAAGCTTGAAATTTCTGATTTAAGTAGAGAGGAATTGTACTATCCGTGTAGCGAAAACAAAGGCGCTGATCAGCTTCGCGGTCACCGCGAAGCTGATCTGCGCCTTTGTTTTCGCCAATGCAGATTGTTGGTTTTCCCACGAGACGGCTCATTAAATCAGGAAGCAATAATGATCATAACAAACTTCATGCTCCAACAACTATTGAGGAAAAAGGAATGGGGATATAACATGAAGTAGTTTTTTCAATGGAAACTGATTCTGAAACTGTCTGACTAATATAGGGATCAAACATGATTTTCCATTCATTAACATTTGCTAGGTCCCCAGGGGAGTGTTGAAAACCAAGGGGGCAGCCCGAATGCGCCCTTGGTTTTCAACACTCCCCAAGGGACCTAGTGAATGTTAAAAATGAAAAAAAAAAAAAAAACATTTTTGATCACTATTACTGCATAAATTCTGCCCAAACGAAACAAATAATGCTGCACTATATTTTACAGCTTCGTCACATTTTCCTACGGTTCTTATGCTCCTTCTGGGCAGACTTCAGTAACTCATTCATTAACACATGCTTTGCATGCTGCCCAGTAACGAACATAGAAAATGTGGTGTATTAACAGCATGTGCACAGGTGAACTGCCACATTAATACACAGCTTTCTTTCTTCATTAATATACGCCTGTTAATATTATGTAACACCGGTATTTGTGCAACAATTTGAGTTAAATTGTTTTACGTCCATCGTCAACAGCTATGGTCATGTTGGGATAGTCAATTATCCTAATCCAGAGGCAGGTAACCAGCATTTGATGCACATTTCTAATGACAAACACTCATCTTGGGTCATTTGAAGACGAAAAATGGTCATAAATAAATAAAACAATATAAAAGAAGTGTGCCAGACCAGATTACCAAACACAGTCTAGCCTCATTACAAGTGAGACTCAATATCACACCCAGTGGTACTGGATCAATTGAGAAAGAATTATGTTTGTTGACTTCCAAAGCAGTTTCAAAAGGTCTGCCAGTAACAACACATTTTGCCAGTTGTGAGTCAATATTGAACAACTAGCAGGCTAACACACAGCTTCTGATCTATACATAATTAATTCTTTAATCAGTCCTACATCACTGTGTATTAATACAATACATGGAAACAGATGCTAGGATGAGCTGGACCACAAACAAAGTTGCTGTATATTCAGTCAGACTCAGAGAAAACTAAACTGATAAGCTCCACCAAAGTGTCTCCTCTTAGGCGTAGGAATCCTGCATTATCTGAGTTTGATTTATAATGTAGTTGTGTTCCGCTTAATATCACGCCAACAGCTAAGGTTATACAGAGACAGGACCTGGGTTTAAAGTCTGAATAAATTACATGTCTGATGAGAAGCCTGGAATAAACACAAACTGGATCATAATGAAGGCAAGTGGCTTACCCACTACTGGCAACTAGGCCCCCAAAAAGTGACTTAGGCTTTAAATGTGAATGTAGAACAGATGAATGAATGTGTTGCATAAATAGGTTGCAGCAACAGATGTTTTCTGAAAACTGTTACAAGAAATCAGGTCTTTTGGTGACTGTCACTAGAAATATGAAGCAGCTCATTTTATTTGTAGCTATAGAGACATACCATTGGTGAGCATACTTGAATTTGTACAAAGAAACTAAAAAAAAAACAAGGTTGACTTCATCGAAAAACAGCAAATGCTACATGTATACAGGAAAGAACCAGTTTTACACATGCTGTGGCTCCAATATGCCCTGATATGAGCCGCTTCATGGAAAAACCAACAATGTGGTTTTTGAACAGGTCCGACACAAAATGAGCTGCACAAGCACAGAAAAGTGCTAGATGCTTGAAATTTTGGATATAAGTAGAAGTGGGATTGTACTAGCCGTTTAGCGAAAACAAAGGCGCTGATCATCTTCGCGGTTACCGTGAAGCTGATCTGCGCCTTTGTTTTCGCATAGGCGGATTGTTGGTTTTCTCATGAGGCGGCTCATATGTAACAGAGATCATAACTTATAATACAATATTTCTGAAGTAGCTACTTGATACTGAGATAAAATTTACCACTTTATTGGCCAAATAAAATATATGATATAACACAGATATAAATATTTTCTTTAATGCAAACAGTTTTGACCAGATATTTTGTAAACATCTAGCTGATTTTACTGCTTGGTTAAGACAGTATTATATTGTGGTTTAGTACAAATTTTCCTTTTCATATTGAATGCACAAATATATGTGATGTATAAGATTTGTGATGGCTTATTGACAAGAAAATCAAATTTTCTAATAGCAAAATCATATAGTGACAATAAAAAGGAATGCAGCGATGCACAAAAATGACACAATGCTCGATAAAATGCAACAATGTTTAGTATTGTCCGGACGTAACCAGTATTTTAGGAGTTCATTAAATACGCCCAGTTCAATAGCACAACTTGAGGCTACTAGTGGGATTCAAGCACCTGACCTCTCGATCTAGAGTCTGACACTCTACAGTTCTTTCCAAATGAAGACTACACCAGAATCTAGGTTAGATTTATGAAGCAATCAAAATAAAACTTGCAGAAAGTTTTGTTGTTCTTTTTGTCATTTACCAAGCATCTCATCTTGTAATGACCAGTATCATCTGAAAATTCTGTTGTTGTTTTTTTTTTGTTGTTTTTTTTTTGTTTTGTTTTTTTGTTTGTTTGTTTTTGTTTTTTTTTTTCTTGAAAATATGCTATAGGGTGATGCAGGTGGGAGGAACCTGATTAAACGCTATTTTGGCCTGCAGAAATTTTTTTACACATTGTCATGAAAAAAAGAGGATGATTAGCAGTATAAGTACAGACAGGGTTGTATTACAAATAGTTTTTGGCATAACATCACACTCTTTAATATTTATAAACACACTACTCTATGTGGTTAATAAAATGTGAAATTTTATCTATTTAATTCATAACAATAATAAAATGTATGAACAAACATGACAAAGGCAACTATTAATATTCAATATTGCACCATAGCGCAACCTGGACGAAAAATCGGTGCATGAGCAGTGCAGAAATGTTTGTCATGAAGTTCAAGATATAGATGGATTGAATCTAAAGAATGCTTTTAAGCCTTTGACTCAGACTGTCTCAGAATGTGAAACTGTGGAATTCTCTAACCAATATATGGCAAATTTGGCCATAAAGGCCAACTAGGGCTTCATATGTCTAACAAATAGATGGATCAGGCTATTTGATTGTAAAGCTAAGCAACCAGATTGAGCTGTATAGCTGTTGATCTGCACATTTGCTTTTCTCTAATGCAAAAAGTATATTTTTCAGGTCAAGGTGAAATAAATGTATGTGCAATACTTTCAAACTTCCTTATAATTATTAGTCGTGTTAATGAAAATTCACTAATGAGACGCCTCATGAGAAAACCAACAATCTGCATAGGCGAAAACAAAGGCGCAGATCGGCTTCGCAGTAACTGCGAAGCTGATCAGCGCCTTTGTTTTCGCTACACAGATAGTGCAATTACTCTACTTTATAAATCCAAAATTTCAAGCTTCTAGCCTGCTTCTGTGCTTGTACAGGCCGGTTTGTGGCGGACCTGTTCAAAAACCACGTTGTTGGTTTTCTAATGAGATGGCTCAAATCTAGCCCTTGCTGAGTAATATATCACAAGAAGAACTGTAATGTACATGGTATAAACAAATCCTTCTAAATTTGATGTTTTAGGAAACTGACTCTGTTTTTAATGCAGATTTATTCAAAATACAACAAAATCTCTGTGGGACGCTATTATAACTGCAGTAACAGGATAATATCATAATGGATCGCCAGCATATTTGCAAGGATCAACTTACATCATAATATCATGAATAAAGTGATATTAAATTTTCAAAATTGTCAGTCATGACAAACAGATACCAATTCAAATACGAAAGAAAACGGAATAGAAGAGTAGGATCAGGAAAAACGTCTATTGAAATTTTCATGACCAATTTTTTTTACCAACATGACCAAAAAATTTAGAACTATTTTCTGACCAAATTTTAATATTCTAGAAATATTTCATGACCAAATCTTCATGAAAGAAAAGTGCCAGACATGGTAGTTGATGACAGGACAGCTACATTACAAATTGGACAAGTGCTACGAATCAGACATGTAACCGACTGAGCTATCGATACTGTGCTGTCACTGCTCTCTGTTTCATCCTTTATTAAGAATTTATGTCATGTTTCAATCTTTTTCTGTTTTGCCAGCAGGATTTACATATTTGCGGAGAGAGTGACTAGGTGCAAAAGAAAGTAGTAATTTATTATGTAAATAAACCAGAGGGCACTGTCATTTGTCAACAAGGTATAAACCGGCTTTAGCCTATGCGAAAACAAAGACGCAGATCAGCTGTGCAGTAACTGCACAGCTGATCAGCGCCTTTGTTTTCGCTACACAGATAGAACAATCACTCCTCTTGTTAAATACAAAATTTCAAGCTTCTAGCATTCTTCTGTGCTTGTACAGGTCAGTTTGTGTCAGACCTGGTCGGAAATCCCGAATTTGTTTTCTCTCGACGCGGCTCATTTGTCAACAAGGTATAAACCAGCAAAAAAAAGTGTAGCTAAATTAGTAGTTTCTAGATCATTTAAAGACTTGTGCATAAAATATATGTTGTGACTTCTGATAAGAATTGCCTAGCTGAGGCAACTTAACCAAGTTGTACCGCCCCTCTGACTCAACATTTTCTTTCACTCTTGACGATTAATCATCAATCAAAAAGCTTTCTTATCTGTTCCACTACCAAACAAGATTACAACAATTATGAATGGCAAAGTGAATATTAATTAGCCGGCCTTTTATTAACAGCTGTTTTTAGCTGACATAATCGTGCCTTTAATGGTAACATTTGAAAAGTGTGTAATGCCGCTTGATAGCGGAGTGAATCATGCAAATGGAATTTAAACAAAGCCTGGAAGGCTGAGACTTTTTGTTGAACTCATTTAAGCCTGGCGTCCCTTTTATGGGAATAGGCAAACAGAATAGCACCAGATGTGACGCCGCAGAATGCGGCGTCCCATCTGGGGCTATTCTGTTTGCTTAGAAAAATTTCATCGAAAAAATGGGGAAAAAATCAAAATCACTCCTGATGCACCTAAAAATGAAAGTGGACTCACCCAAATGATAATGATGGACAAGTCCATTTGTCATATATGGGTTAAATGAGAAGGCACAACATCTGTGACAATACTTGAACTAGAAGGACCAAGATACACTGTGTAACAGACACAGAATCTCTATTATGATCTGAGCCACGACACGAGGAAACCGGTCTCCGGGGTTTTCGACCAAGTCCATAGAAGGCTAGAATCTTGAAATTTTGAGTATAAGTAGAAGAGTAATTGTACTATCCGTGTAGCGAAGACAAAGGGGCTTATCAGCTGTGCAGTTACTGCACAGCTGATCTGCACCTTTTGTATAGCATAAGCAAAAATCTGGTTTTCTCATGATGTAGCTCATCTATCCTATCATATACAAAGTACAGTAAGATCCTATGGTTTCCAAACTTTGTCTGAGTATACATATACGAGCCGCCCCATGGGAAAACCAACAATCTGCATGGGCGAAAACTAGAAAAAGTGCCTTGAGAGGCATGTATACCCCCGGCTGGTAGCCACCAAGCCCCCTTCCCTACCCCGGTTGGTAGCCAGCCCCATTCCCTACCCCCTACCTAAACAACCCGGCACATGCTCACCCCTGACATTGAACCTCACATTACCAATAAAAGACAGTACCCTTATCAAGTACATTTTAGAAATAAGCAGCGTAAAGTACTTTGCAAACAAACATGGGGAAGTGTAGTTTTAAAATGACATATCTATTTTAGAGCGGTATACAGAGCTGACGTGTATACCCAATCTAGGACATAAGCACGGACATTGTGGGTCAGGTCCTCAGTCCTAGATTGAAATGAAAGTAGAATGTTATTCTTAAAAAAAAAAAAAAAAAAAAAAAAGTCCTAGATCTTGACCTCAGGTCCCACCCCCACCCCCATGCATGGACCCTTGGGTCTAGCCCTTATGTGGTACCTATGTTGTGTTGTAAGCATGAACATTTTCTGACACATGGTTGTCAAGATATAGACATACAGAATATTAATCTTGGTAACTATTCTATCTTATAAATGTGTCCTAGATTTTGACCTCCAGCCCCACCCCTGGAGTTTGTTGCCATGGAATTTAATTCAACCCTAAAGGGTATCTGTGATCCAAACAGGAATACATTCCTATAAGTATTTGTTAAGATATGAACTTAGAGATGAAAAAACACTATGTAAATAGCACATTTTCAAGGTGACCTAGATTTTGACCTCTAGCCCCACCCCCGGCCATGGACCCAGGGTCCGAACACACAAACAAAGCAAACCATATATGGTACCTATGGTTAAAATATGAATGGTTTCTGATCATTGGTTCATGAGATATACACCACCAGAGAAACTTAAACCAAAACTTTGATCCAAATTAAAGGTGACCTAGATTTTGACCTCTAGCCCCACCCCCGGGCATGGACCCAGGGTCCGAACACACAGAAACAAAGCAAACCCTATAGGGTACCTATGGTTAAAATATGAATGGTTTTTGATCATTGGTTCATGAGATATACACCACCGGAGAAACTTTAACAAAAACTTTGACATAAATTCCACGAACGTTCCGGAATAACGAACGAACTAACGAACGAACGAACATACGAACGGAAAAGTGAAAACTATATACCCGTCGGCATAAATGCCGGGGGTATAATAAAGACGCAGATCAGCTATGCGGTAACCACGAAGCTGATCAGCGCCTTTGTTTTCGCTACTCGGATAGTACACTTCCTCTTCCTTTTAAATCCGAAATTTCAAGCTTCTAGCTCTTTTCTGTGACTGTACAGCCTGGTTTGTGTCAGACCTGTTCGGAAACCACATTGTTGGTTTTCCCACGAGGCGGCTCATACATGTGCTGGCATCTCAAAATTAGAGAATTCGCAATTATCACAATCTTTAATGCTTGTTTTCACTGTTCTCTGTGACAGAACCTGTTAGAAAAATTTCTTAAACCTGAAATTGCCAATTTTATATCCTACAAATGTGTTTATATTCCACAAATGCATGCATCCTTACCAGCATCTGTTCGAACCTCTCCTCTACCTCGTACTGGTTGAGGTTGTTGATAAAGTCAGCCTGGTCATTGTCTCCCCCTCCCCCTCCATTGGCTGCTGACTGTCCCCGGTATCCCGGGGGGAGGGAGGTGCTCTTGCTCTTCTGTTTATCCTTAGCACTTTTCTCCTTTGACCCTCCACCAAAACCAAACTGAAACAGGAAAAGAACTTTACAAAAACTTGCCTATACAATATACATATGTTTTTAAGCTGTAAAAATAGAAATTTTCATTAGAAAATATTTTATAGTTTTTCTTAATTTTACAGCGGATACCAGAATGCCCGACTCGGGCTGTATCTGCTGGGGGCAAGTTGAAATTGCCTGCGGTAAGCCTGCTGGGCTAGTAAAAAATTGGTCCCATTTTGCTGATTCCGGTATTTTCCCGTTAGTTTTAGGGCATTGGATCTTAAAGGACTTTAAGTCACACACTTAAAGAATCAGTCTACACTCAGTGTTTGCACTAACAGAAGTTTTCTGCGTCTTTACGTCGAAAAATGACCTCCATGTTTTCTTACAGTAGATCAAAAATGTTGTGAAAACAAGCAAAGCGATACACAGCATCCCAGAAAAGGAGATCATAAACAACGTTGTCAAACCTTTATGTAATTGCCCTTTTATTCCTTATCAGATAATTGCCATCCATTATAAATTAAGTTCAGAATTGTGTGTGACTCATTTTATTGCCTTATACCAGGTTTATTTACTAAAAACACTCGATGGTATGAAATTTGAAAAATCACAAAAAAAAAATAATAATTTTCCGACCGACCAACCCTTACCTGAAAAATAGGGTCGGGAAAGGGGAAACATGAATATTTTTAAGGTTGGCCCCGAGGTAAATGAGCCGATACAGGTGCTTTTCCCCACCCAAACCAACTATATAAACTGCTAGTGTTGTAACGATGATCGAGTCAAATCGAAAATTGAAAAAAAGTTGTCCAGGTCGGCGACAATCGATTATGCTGTCCAGGAATCGATTGTCGCTAACAGTAGGAGCCCTCATTCGCCGAAATTCGGCAAAAACTTGAATAATTTAACAGTGTTAGAAATAAGCAATTGCCCGATTGCCTGACACGGATTGAAACGTCGGCAAGCCAAGTTTAATGCAATCATGGTAGGGTGCTTAGGCCCTATGTTAGGGTGCCCGCTTGGCAACCTGAATTCATTGCCGGCGAGCGTGAATGACACCCATTGTTTTCTTAGATAGGTCACAAAGGTTGTGAAAATAAGCCAAGGGATACACATCCCGCAATGGATTATCAGTAAGTAGATGGTAAACGAGATCATTAAACAAAGTTGTCAAACCTTTACGCCCGCGTTTACTTAATTGTCCATTTATTCCTAATCCGATAATCGCAATCCATTCATGCTTGCCGAAGAATAGACGCACGCCACGTGATATCGGTCCGTTTGATCCAATTACATTACCATGAAAACATAAACACAGATGCGTAATTGAACTGTCAATTAAATCTGCATTCAACACGAGCGCTCATTGGCCAATCGATTTTTTTTTTCAAAGTCACTCCATGACTTCACGCACGTATGAGTTTCCGAGGTGGTAAGATCAGAGACAGACACACAAATTCTCGTAACCATTACTACCATTAGCGGACGCACCTGATTTTAGAGGAAGTCCATGGTCGTCTGCATTCTAGATTTTTGGCGTATGGCTGTCACTTGTCATTGCAAAAACGCAAAAAAATGTCCGTTGAAGCAAGCAGCATGGCACGTTAACGTGACGCTACTCTATGTTTTCGTGTCGGCGATTATTAGTCCAAAATATTGAGATACCATTATATCTTATCGAGCTGCTCAAATCAAGTATCTGCACATGATCCGCTACTGAAATTGGCAATATTTTTTATAGAAAACTCGCTACCGTTTTTATCCAATATATTTCTCTGGGTAAAATGAGTGGTGTTTTCTACTGTTACCGCTGTCATTGACACTTTAAAATCTGTTTTCAATGGTGCATCATAAAAATGAATTTTATTGTTTATAGAGTGTTTACAATGGATTAAAATTTTAAAACGCAAACTTGCAATTTATTATTCCATTGTACAAAGATCTCGAGATAAATGGTTTATTAATTAATGGTTTTTAATGAGCCTATAAGGTGCTTTCCCCCACCCAAACGAACTACAGAAACGGTATGCAGTCTGGTCGGATTTGGTAGTATAGCCTTTCCGTTACATGACTCTCGTATAACGGGCCCGCGATTTGTGAACTCCGACCAGCGCATTATAGCGGAACTGTTTTAGAAGTAAATTTCACTCTCGTAAAAACGTAGCTAAAATAGCAAGTCCTCTCTGTTGCATATAATCAATTTAAAGTCTTTATACATATTAAATGCACAATTTTACTTCGGCTATTCCATACATTATATTTTTAGATTTAATTGAGTATGTTGGCAGAGTACTCTTCCCAGTTCTGATCAGTTCTGTGGAAGGAAATCAGTATTGGTCACATTTCGATTATAATCGATAATTGATCGGAAAAGCATGTCTCATTATTTTCGATGATCGATTATGAAAATTCCATAATCGAACAACACTATAAACTGCGTGTGCCCTTGTCGGATTGTTAAAATAGCGTTACACGCGACTCGCCTATAATGTCCGCGATTTGTGGACCACGACCAATGTCTTATCAATCACTAAATGAATCAGATTGACAATATGAGGGCTAAACCCATCACAAAACAGAGAGATACTGATTCCATACTTCGACCCATACAGGATCGTTCAATACATTATATCTATCAAATGTAAAACAACAGTTTTCCGATATTAGCCATATACCGGTACACAGCACTACTCCATACGCCAAAAAACTAGAGTTCCTGGTTCGGGAACGTTCAAAACCTTGGGGACAAGCTGCAATAAAATCCAGCTTGCCCACCAACCCTTTTGATTTAATAGGCTAGATACTAACAAAAATAATCTTTTGTTTAGTTATTTAATTTCTTCGCGCTTTGCCCGGTCATTTGGCCACTGAAAGTTTATTTGGGCCACTAGAAATAAAATTTTAATGGGCCAAAAATATATATTTGGGCCACCGCTTCAGTCTTCACGAAAAGTGCCGGTCTGTCGGTCAAAAACAGCTAAATTTCATTCTGTCTGACAAAATGTCCAGCAAAAATTACCAAAATTACAATGATAGCATATAGAACTGTCCTATAAAATTGACCTTTGTCCTGCAAAAACATCACGAAAACATGTCCATGCAATGAATAACCCCTTAAACCCCACTTTTATCATGTTTATGTAGTAAAACTGGGGTTTGCAGGGGTAAACCTATTTTTCTTATTTTTGTTCCAAATTACAGATTGTGGGTACTTGTTAGAACCGCCTCGGCGAGGTGGTTCTAACGTGTACCCACAATCAATGTTTGGAACCAAATTATGAAAAATATCAAATTTTTTCTAATAAATTTTAAATTTTTACTGCTGTAAAAAATCTCTGTATGTTGCATGGGCAAGTTTTCGTTATGAAAATGAAGTATGCCAGACAGCTGTCCTGCAGCTGAAAAAAAGATTTCACGAAGACTGCCGCTTTAAAAAATGAATGTCCAGTACAGTACTGCACCACAGAAGCTTCTTTTCTGGAATGTACCTGTAAACCACAGCATATGGCAGGCCAAGGAAAGACCACATACGTTCCCTTGGGTTCTTGAATAGTTTCTTTAACGGAAATATATTCGCCCATGCCCAGATTCGAAACCGGAAAGGGTGCAAGTTAGTCAAAATACATTTCGTTGATACAACATAATGGTCGCATAGGACATATGGTCATGCCCATGCGTCGGGACAGTTTCACTTCATTTTCTTTTCAAGTCACAAAATATTTGGTTTTTGTATGTTTTCTCTTGTATAAGTGCTTTCATGAACCAGTGGTAAGATTAGATAAGTAGTACTAAACATAAATATTAAGTCCATAGTCCCAAATCAAGTTGCATTTTTCTCCATGTTGAAAAATGTCCCTGTCCGGTTATTAGTCCGTCCGAATTAAGGTACATTTAAAATATCAAATTTTGTGTTTAGGCATCTCATTCTAGCTTCTGCACACTTTCTGCCTCATGTACTAACATCTACCGCTCATTATTTGTGTGTGTTTCATCAAAGTGCTTGTGGGACGCGGCACAAGCTGAAGATAACGATCATCTGTGTCTAACTGCATGTCATGTTTATGTTGTCTCTGTTGTCACATCTCTATCTATCATTTATCACCATGACAAATCTAACACAAATTTCCATTTCCTGCCTGGCCATAGTCTTGAGCATGGTCAACCTGACATCACATACTGATACAAAACCATAACTCAGAGTCACTATCAGTAAAGACTTAAATTGGAAATCTCACATTGAAAATGTATCAGCCAAAGCCTCCAACACCCTCAAGTTCATAAAGAGGAATGTACAGACCAATAACCAGAAATTAAAAGAAACAGCTTATAACACATATGTTCGTCCTCAGCTTGAGTACTGCGCCCCAGTTTGGCATCCCTGGCAGCAAACATTTAGTGCTAAAATTGAAAGAGTCCAGAGGGCCAAAATGGGTTGAAATGTTCAACTCTTTTTTTTCTGAACATAAATTAATTAAGCGGTCAATTGACCATGTAACAATCTAGATTTTGACACCATTCAGACGCTTTAACCCTAACTTACCTGAGCATGCTCAATTAATTTAATGTACAGGTACATGATTGGAGCTGAACTGATATTGTCCAACAATGCATTTAAGGTAAAAACATTTTTTGTAACACAGAAATTTATAAGCAAATACTCATTTTTTCAGTACTTGCACATTTTCAACTTAATTTGATGAAATTTCGGCGAAGATGTGCATTCGACCAAACGTTGCATTCAATGAAACACGGTAGCTACCAAATGTCCATTTGACGGAATGTATTTTCGATATAATGGAATGTCATGGAAGCCTATGGAATAGGTATGTCACATTGTGATTAGAAATTCTTCCTGCTTTAATAGTCACACAGTGAAGAGGGAATCAAGACAATTCACCGACAAGACAACTCACCGACACGGTTTTTGAGACAATTCACCGACAGATTTTGAAGACAATTCACCAACACTTTTGTTCAAAGTAAAACAGTTTTCTGGAGTAACTGATAATCATTGATGGTAATCATGACTAAATGAGGATAACTACTTGCAGCGATTGATTCTTAATTACGAATTTGAGTAATATCAAGTTATTGAGGGAACCTGTTCTGCAGACTCTGAAACGGTCATTTAAGGGATAGATCATGGCTGATCTGTTTATAATTTAATAAATAAATATGGAATAAGTATGTCGGTGAATGGTCTTTTTTCATTGTTTTAAATTCTTAAATCTGTCAGTGGTTTGTCTTAAAATCGTCTTTAATGTCTTTTAAATATAACACTTGTAGGTGAAATGTCTGAAAACGAAGTGTCTTTGAAATTTTTATCTGTTGGTCAATTGTCTTAAAATATCTTTCAAAATTTAAATCTGATGATGAATTGTCACAAAAAAGTCTCTGAATTCTCAAATCTATCCTCTGAATTCTCAAATCTATCGACGAACTGTCTTAAAATTGTCTTTCAAATCCTAAATACGTCGGTGAATTGTTTTAGTTTAGAATTGTCTTTCAAATCTTAAATTCGGTGAATTGTCTTTTAATTATCTTTAAATTCTTTAATATGTCTGTGGAATGTGATAAAACTCTTGTAAAAATGGTAACTGTATTATCGCCAATTATGATAATCAGTTAGGAGTCGTTAAGTTTGAACAAAAGTGTTGGTGCATTGTCTTCAGAAGTGTCGGTGAGTTGTCTTAAAATCTGTCAAAGAATTGTCTCAAAAACCGTGTCGGTGAGTTGTCTTGTCGGAGAGTTGTCTTGTTCCCGTGAAGAGCCTGTGCCTGTGCGGGAGAGATACGAAACCAATGAGCTTTTCTGATGCCCTTTTTCATTTTACTGTTAACAGCAACAATACTTACAAAACTACTCCTTTTGCTCATTTTATTACTATTAGGATCCATCAATGAAAGAGGTTTTATTTCATCCAATCATTGTTTACATGTCATCCAGCACTGGCAGCAGGTGTTTTTAAATCTGAGTTTATGGTGATTGTCTGAGTGACTACCGCACTAACGAATGTGAATACATAGATACAGACACAAGCACTATAAATAAATCACTTTTCAACACAAATCTTAAATCAAAACATGAAAAATCACATAAAAATGTTCACTTCCTTGCTAATCACTCTCATTTCCGCCATTTTTGTACACCCTGAATGTCATCCAATGAAAAACATCGTTTCAATTATAATGTTCGATTCGGTAGTACTGAAATGCGAAATCGGCTTGATTTCGCGAAATCAAAATGAAATGCGAAATCGCCCCTTTTTTAATAATTTAAAGGCAAATTGGTAACCAGAAAACAGTATTTCCTTGATAATGATAATATGTTTAATTAGTTATAGGCCAACATATCGATGTATAAGATAATAAAATTTGATAATTGTTAAGTAATAATCGACCTAGGAGAGCCGATTTCGCGCGACAAGCTCAACGGAATCAACCATTTCAATCAGTGAAATCGCCTCTAATATTAAATTTTAAAACCAAATTTACAACCCAGATACATTATTTAAGCACAATTATAATTTGGTTAGCTATATACCAATATCTTGACATAGAAAGATGATATATCTGGACAATTGTTAAATGATAATCGAGCTTCGGGAGACGATTTCGTCCTACAAGCTTTCCGAAATCAAAGTTCAGTCAGCGAAATCGCCTTACAATCAAATTTATAACCCAGATACATTATCTGTTCAATAATATATTTAATAAGAAATGTACGAACAATCATGTAAACGATGAGAAATTTTGACAATTATTCGAGTAATATTCGAGCTTGCTGGTAAAGCTTCTCGCGCAAAAAACTTGACGAAATCAAAGTTCAATTAGCGAAATCGCCTCTTAAATTAACGTAGTAACTACGTTAATTTAAGAGGCGATTTCGCAAATTAAGTTACACAGATACAAATTTAACTGAATAAAATAATATGTTTTAGTAGTAATAATCCAACATCTTAAAGTAAAAGAATATATCTTTTAATTACTGTTAAGAGATTCTGCGTGATAATCTTAAAGAACTCAAAATTCAATTAGCGAAATCGCTTCTTCTACAATACTTAATTTATATAACAAATAATTAATCCTTTCTCTACATGAAAAAAGTTCAAGAATTAATTACCAAACTTATAACACTGTCATTGTCTCTTTTATTGGAGTTTAAATTTAATTTTACACTACATGATTTGACGAAAATCACATAACGAAAACATGCCCATGCAATAAACAGAGAATTTTTTAGCTTTAAAAATTGAAAATTTTTAGCTGAAATATTGTGAAAAAAAAAAGATTGTGGGCGGTTCTAAATATGTTCTGGTGGACATATTCGTAATGATTTATAGCAAGGACAGTATCTCGATATACTGTCCTTGTTTATAGTGAATAGCGGAATCGCATAATTTAGTAATTTAAGAAAACACGTAAGAAAACATAAAAATCTGAAAGAGAGAGAGAGAGAGAGAGAGAGAGAAAGAGAGAGAAAGAGAGACAGACAGACAGACAGAAAGACAGACAGAAAGATTCCAGGTGTTCCGATGAAATTATCTGCGTCTCTTAGTGATCAGGTACATTAAAGAAATTCGATAATCCTTTCTTGGCCCTTAATTAGATTAGTTGTTGATGATTACCTTCTGCGCGTGCTTGTTAATTGGATTATCGTCTTAGGTGTCATTTAACACGGAAGGTGTCAATTGGTCTGATAATATTATAACAAAGAAAGCGACATCCTTGATCTTTAAATAGAAACAGACACAGAAGCATTTTTTCATTGATCTTTAATTAGAAATGAATTTAGAAATGAAAAAAAAAAAAAAAAAAAAAAAAAAAAAAAAAAAAAAGATCTTTAAATTTCAAAGATCTCAATACTCAATTGATAGGAATTATAACAATTGTAAAATTGTACTTTAAAGAACATGCCGAAATTTTATGTTTAAGTATAAAACATGATCTTTCTTAATAGAATTCATTCCGCTGCTTCTTCTGTTGCAGAGTACGTTCGCATATGGGATTATCTTTTTATTCTCTTTCTGTTTTATTTTAATTGTGTGTTTTTTTTATTCAGAAAAGACAGCGACTTTTCTTCAGTCCTATACGGAGTGATTTTGTTATCTAGAAAGTAACAGTGAATTTCATTTTGGATTTATTGTGTTCTAGTGTTTTGTTTAACTAGTGTATTTTCTGTGCTATAGTGTTTTGTTTACATATTATGTGTGTTTACTGTGAAATAATGCCGGACTCATTTCAGACAAAAATATAAAGACCCAGATAGCACGTATACATTGGCCCTTCATTGGCCCATCGGACGCCGCACGATTGGCCCATGGTTGTAAATCTTGAATGGGCCAACGTAGCGTTTGCTCATCGGCCCATTCAAGGCCCATAACATTGGTTCGACATTGGGCCAATCATGGCTGAGGTTTCGCATTTTGTTGGCCCATCACTGTTTGAATGTGCTCATTACAAGCTATCGACAATGTATTTCTATCGCATATGTCCACTCGGTACAGTTGCTTGATCTGCAGCACAATGGTGACAGTCGAGCTTGGTCTCTTGTCTTTGGAGAAGGTAAACTCTTCATTTTTCGTTTTCTCTGTGCTGGATTACTTTGACATCTGGTCTTCTGAAAACAAACGAATAAATACAGCACAATGACAAAAACATAAACTAACCTCATTTATGCAACAAATTAACGCATGCATTTAGCTCATAAGGAATAGCTGTTAAAGAAATACATGTTAAAACTAAAACCTCTTTGTTGTAATGAAGAATATAAAAGAACGAAATATACAATATGAAATCATTAATTAATGCAAAATAATAAATTTTATAAAACTTACCTTCTAAACCTCAGAGTGTCTGTTTCTTAACATGCAAAACTGACTTCTCTAAAACGTCATGCGAAACACCTGTTCATAATTCTCAAATGCCTGAGAAATTTTCTCGTTGCTATGACAACTGATGTACTCTTGTACTCTGGCTGGAGCAGCGAAGCAAATAATAAACCACAATGTTATGGTGTTACAGTGAAAAAGGTGTTAACTTCAATTTTGCTCCCATTGCTTACTAAATATTTACAGAATAGATACAGTAAATTTAAATGGCCTGGTCAAGGAAGTAACTGCTAATTAAGATAATGGTTTTAAAATCATTGATGTTGATTTATATATAAATCATAATAATTATTTATGATTGATATATAAATTGAAACTATGAGGAAACCAGACTGTTTATTCAGTCTCTTTATTGAATAAAAGTTAAAGACAATTAATGTATCGATTAACACCGGTCAGTATTTAATCATATACGAATCGGCCAATGATATGCCAACCATCGGCCAACGGAAAGTGTACACGACAAGTTTAATTTATTTTCTCAGGCCCCTTTGAATGAGCCTTGCCATACACGGTCACTTCAGTTAACACATGTCAATTCGAACTTAAAGTCTTAAACTATTATGCATTAATGTCATCTAAACTACTAAACTAAAAATAATATAAAAATAATATTTCTATCCCAGCAGGCACACAATATCAACGAACGTTGTGTGCCTGCTGGTAGCCTGGGTTCCAGCCTGATCATTTTCTCTCTTTATTTTATTTATTTTTTTTTTTTTTTTGTTTGTTTCTTGGTCAATATCTACGGAAATCAATAACGACTACCGATACATTAATTTGATGTGTAATTTTTATAACGAACACATTGTCGAAAAAAATAATAATAGAAAAATAATTATATTGACGACTGGACCCAGGCTAGCCTGCTGGGTATAAGTACATCGTTTATTAAAATGGCTAACAAATATTCGGCCACTCTTGTTTCTGTGAAAGAAAATCACTTTCATGATCCATTGCAGTAACAGATCATTTGCCAAAATTGGGCCAACGTCGGCAAATATTGCATGTAAATGCACTACTACGCCAACATTGGCCCAATCATGTACATGCGACCGCAACCAAACGCCAATTACCCAATCAATATGCAATGTTGGCCCAATGATATTTGCTATCTGGGGAAGTGGTCAACAGACATGTACACGATGAACCCTTTAAGGGTCATCGGTTTTTACTAACAGAGAAGAAATCAAAGTTAATGGTCGAGCCTAAAATAATCAAGATGTTTCTGTAAGTCAACAAAGTTTATCCTTCATTTGATGTAAAACAGACTTTTATGCCATACAAGCGGGATTGAGTTCGCCATTCAAGAGAAATCACAAGTCATATTTAATTCACCTTATAAGTCCTCACAAAAACACAATTTAAAAATAAATTAAAATATTATTGATTAAAATTTGGTTCTATAGAATAATTGCAAAGTCAAATGTTTTTAAAATAGTATGTTGAAAATTTAAGGGACGATTACGCTATTCAGTAGAGACGATTTCGCGAAATCAAGACGATTTCGCGAAATCAAGACGATTTCGCGAAATCAAGCCGATTTCGCATTTCAGTACTACCCTGTTCGATTAGCAGAAGAAAAAATAGGTCATTGGTCATTTCGACCCGTAAAAATTCGACCTACTTCAAGTTCGGACAAAAACCATTTCGACCAATGTTACCAGTTTTGCATTATCTGCTGGTTCCCAGCTTGCACATAATCAATATTGGAAACACAGGTAACCAGATTGGCGAAACGTCAAATTTGAAATACCACACCAGGACCCTTAACCGTTGTAACCAAAACTATTGATGGGAAACTGCCTTGGTGACTAGTCTATATTTGGTAAATCGTCGCACCAGCGTTGACCTCTGAACTCTAGTAGTCCTCACTCTGAGTGTCCTCAAGTTCCACGTGCTGTTCGACCCGCCAAAACTTGGACCAGCTGAAGAATCTTCAGTTGCTGCCTACCTTCCCTACCGATCTGTTCGAGTTCATCTCACAGTCCACTGGGATCTAGGTAAGTAACTCTACGATTCTGCATCACTATTGTCTATTTGACAAACTACTTTTTTTCAGTGGATAAAAAAAAATGAGAACTTGCCGCACATTGACAAAACTCTTGCAACTCGTTATCATCCACAATGAGCCCTTGAGCCCTTGGTCAAAATGTTGAATCATCGAAGTCGCCAAATAAATTGAAAATAATGTTATGTTTTATGTTTTCTGACTGATAGGACTTAGTTTTACATATTCTAGATGTAAAGATACGCAGATTCATAAAATACATCATGTTTTCTGTGGAAAATATCGCACGAGTCTATAAATAGTTAAGGGGAGACTACTGTAGAATATGGGACACAAAGTAGAAAATCCATTGCTTTTTGCAAATTTATTGAAATTCTGCAGGCTAACCAGATGTTTACAAAAAGATGTTTGCATTTTCTAACAAAACATAAGAAAAATTCTAATAATTCTCATCAAATAAAGCAGCTATAAGCTCCTTACGAAATCCATAATTTGTTCGACCATAGTTTAAAGGCAACTAATGCTAAGCTGTCATGAGAGAGGAGCGAGGTCACGAAGTGTATCGGAGTGCAGGTTAGCCAGCTGATCTACAGAGTCGTGTACTGGACAGAAATAATCGCTGAAAATTTCAATGCTGTACGGCTGATAACAATGCATCCGGAGAAGAACAAAGTTTGTATGGAAATGGCATGCATAAAGCTGAATTCCTGCTATTCATGTTGCTGTCTTCTTGCATTTACAATACAGAAACGAAGATTTTTATGGCAGCAAAACATTTGACATGATTTTATCTTACATCATGGCAGTCAATAACACTTTTAAACGAAAAAAAAATGTGCAGCATAACGTTTCAATATGATATTTAATTACATGCTAATTAAGTGTGACTTTCTGAAATAAGGGTACACTTATTCATGCTTCGTGTGCGCGAGATCACTGTAGTACAATCTGAATCTGAATCTGAATCTGAATAGTTTACTGGTGACACGCCAAATGACATTATTTCACCAGGGGGTTCGGATGGGGGAAAGATTAGTCCCTTGAACGCACGAGTGAAGCGAACTTGGACACACAGTCATCAGACATTTCAGCAGAGGAGACAAGTGAATCAGGGAGGTTCAGTTCCTGATAGTCTGGGGAAAGAAACTATTTTTGTATGCTTCTTTGCTAGCTGAAGGTATCTGAAAAGCCAAATAGTGTTGATTTCTACAACGCCTATTCTTTGGGATAAGGTCATCTGTGGGTATTCTGGCTTTACCCTTTAGACCTTTGTATAGCAATATAAGTCTACTATCCTTCCTCCTTTTCTTAAGAGATTCCCATTTCAGTTGACCTAAAATGCCAGTCATGCTCCCAGTTTCAAAAACATAATTTCCCGTCACAAACCTTTCCGCACGATTTTGTACCTTTTCCAGTTCTTCCTGGAGGCCATGAGTGTGAGGGTCCCAAACTGAGCTTCCATATTCCAAGACCGGCCGCACCAGTCCTTTATAAGCTGCTTCTTTCACATCTGGGGGAGAAGAATACAAATTTCTCCTCAAGAATCCGAGAGTTCTGTTAGCCTTTGTACAAACATTGGAAATATGAGTATTCCATTTCAAATCATTTGTGAAATAAATGTTTAACGGCAAAACTTCTCCAACAGGGCTATCGGTATCATAAACTTCGAAAAACCTTTTCTAAATTTTATCGTAGACACTATGAATTGATTTCCAAATATAATGTTGGGTTAAAGACACTTTTAAGTGAGGGCCTTTCGGAACCTGAATTTTATGGTGACTTGGTTTACAAATTAAAGAAACTTAAAGGAATAAATGATTTTTCTCTTCAGTTCGGAAAAATCATATCACGTTACAGACGTATAGGTTATAACTTGAATGTTATGCGACAGTCTGCATGCTTAGTTTTTAACCCAATCATGGTTGATAACTATGCTGCCTTCTTTAATTGCACGCCGGTGGGTCGGGCGTCAGACTCTATGATGGCCCCGACTTAAAGCTATTCATTTTAGTTGGTTGGGGCCGGAGCTTCTTGTCTGTTGCTTGGCCCACCGGGGTCCAACTGGTGTTTTTCTTTTGCTCCGGAGTTAGTAGGTTATTCGGCGCCCAGGGATCTCCATCGTCGGGCAGCTTACTCAATCTGTGAGTCCTGGTTTTTGATTCATCAGGATGTTTATCATGATTTATTTGTTTGTTCTTGATGATTCATTGACTAGTTAGAGATTCACCACGAGGACCGAAGAACTAACTAAATGTTGTGAACCACTGCAGAAGCTGAGGGTGAGGTTAGGTACCTGTAAAACCGGTTTAAGCCCGCCAGTAACTTTGTGTTACTGATCGTTCCAAGTCGATACTTCTGTAGTGGTTCTTTTTGTTTTATGTCTTGGTGTTTAAAATTTTTTGTGCTGTTGGCGCCTTATGTGTGTTTTCATATTTTTAGTTAAGTTAAGGTAACTGAGTGGCCACCTATTGGGAAAATAGCTGCTCATTCGGCTTACGATATGTTTCATGGTATAAGTACCTGATTGTTAGTTTGGTTTTTTTCCCACCTCGGTTTTTGGAGTGGGAATCTTTTTCTGATTGCGCCTTTTCCTGATCTTTGCCTACTTGTACCTTTTTACACCCAGGTATTTTATGCTTTCAACGTTTTCCAGTACAGTGCCCTCAAGGGTGTAGTTAGCCTGTATCTTACTAGACCGTTTATTTGTCAGCTGCATCATGTTGCATTTGACGGGTTGAAATCTCATTCCCCATTTCCTAGCCCAACTGCCTAAACGATCAATGTCTCTCTGAAGTTTCAATGTATCCTCTTCATTCTTGATTTCACGATAACAAACACAATCATCAGCAAAGAGTCTTATTTCAGTTTCAATGTCTGCTGAGATGTCATTTATATACAAGGAAAACAGCAAGGGGCCGAGAACGGTGCCCTGAGGGACACCCGACACAACTGGAGCCCAATCCGATTTAATACCATTAACCACTACCCTTTGTTGTCTGAAACAAAGGAAAGCATTTATCCAATTCAGTGTTGTTCCACCTATTCCATAGCTAAACAATTTGCTTTTAAGGAGTTCATGGGGAGGAGTATCGAAAGCATTTTCAAAATCGAGTATAAAAGTGTCGACCTGGCCTTTTTTGTCTAAGATTTTGGCCCAGTCATTTATCACTGTAGTCAACTGAGTTTCACAGCTATGCCATTTCCTAAATGCGTGTTGCCTGTCCGAAAAGAGTTCATATTCATCAAGATGGGCCATAATATTTGAGCATACAATATGTTCAAGAAGCTTACAAGGAATGCATGTCAAAGAAACAGGGCGGTAATTGCGGGCAAGTGACCTGTCGCCCTTCTTAAACAGGGGACAAATATTAGCAAGAGACCATTCTTTAGGAATTTCACCTGTATCAATTGACTGCTGGAAGAGATGGGCGAATACCGGCCCTAATTCCACAGCCAGTTCCTTTAGGACTCTGGGGTGAAGCTCATCAGGCACTAAGGCTTTAGACGGGTTTAGACCTTTAAGAAGTTTGGTCACCCCTTCCTTTGTGACCACAATATCATGCATGAATGGGGCAGATCTATCCATAAGAGGGACCTGTTTGTATTCACATTTAGTGTAAACATCCGAGAACTGACCATTAAATTCTTCCGCCTTCTCAAATTCGGATTGTGCAATTCCACTTCCATTTCTCTTTTTCAACGGGGGAATACCTTGGGTATCTTTTTTCTGACTGTTTATGTACCTGTAAAAATCTCTAGGATTAGCCTTAACATCTCCTACCAAGTTGTTCACGTAAAGATCATGCTGCTTCCTGATATCAGCTTTGATCTCTTTCCGTAAAGATTCAAATTTAGATCTAAATTTTGCACTACCAGTCTTTTTAGCTTTTGCATGAGTTGCATTTTTTCTGCGAATCTTCCTTCTTATTTCATGTGTTATCCAAGGGACAGAGGAAACTGTGCGACTAGTTTTTGAGGGGATATGTTTATCTGCCGATTCCTGAATGAACGATGTAATGAGATTGAAATTTTCCTGGACCGACCGAGTATCTGAGTAACCGTTGAAGTATCTTTCCTTTGCAAATTTAAGTGTTTCTGCTCTAGATTTTGGAATGCAGCTTCTCAGAGAGTCACACTGTTAGACATTGGCTTATTCATTTAAGTATTGAAATTCAGATTTTAGCTTTCACTGGATGATGAAAAACATTTGGCCGTTTTTATGTCTGTGAAGCCCGAAGGGCTTCTCGGCGACATTAAAACAACTAATGTTTTTCATCATCCAGTGAAAGCTAAAATCTGAATTTCAATACTTATATTTACATTTTATATTATCAATAAAGTATCAGATTTTTAATTACACATATCATCGCTCATTTTCATGTTATTTGACTTTAAAACCGACAACGTAATTTTGGATCAGCCAAAACGTCAAACTTTCGCGCTTAACGTCATGGCGATAGGCGACCGACTTCACGCCAACAAGAGTAAACAAACAACGTCACTGGCTGGTTTTGACGTCGCCCCGCCCGAGGGCGTGGCCTCTAGATCACGTGACTTAATGTTTTTCACCGGGAAATGAAGAATGGCAAGAAAGATACTTTCGTCTAGGCCAATTGCAATAAAAATGTAAATATTATGATCATGAATTTTAATTGATCGTATTTTACTTTCTGAACTAGAAGAAAATATATATGGTGGCCTCTTATAATTTTCTTTCAGTCTACAGTCTTTTCTTTTTTATCATATTTAAAATGTATTGTACTTGAAAATGTACCATTAATTAGCCTTATTACGCACAAATTAACCATGTTCTCACAAAATGTTACTATTGTATTGAATTGGCATATTCCAAACCAATCTGTTAGAATCGTACTTTTCTCTGTAGCCGATTTTTTTTTTTTTTTTTTTTTTTTTTTTTTTTGTAATCCATTATTTCGTTTGAATGAAACGACACTCGATAAACTCGACTATAATAGGTAAAATATGATGACACACTAACCTTATTTTGTCATTACTCGAGAAACGATGCGAGTTAGTCAGTAAAAGGGGCTTTCGAGCAGAGCAGACACGAATCGCACACCCCATCTAAGTACAATGCACGAACTGCCTCGATCACGACTTAGCGGCCAAATCCACTGGCCAAGGGTAAAGTCAACGTGAAAACCCTTCTAATGCACAGAACATGCTTCAACGTGATTTGTAAGACACTCTTTCTCGTGTCGTGGCTCAATAGATATGACACGTCTTTAGCGTGCTACCATTGCCGCTTACCAATTGAAAAGAGTAATTAGCATCTCTAGCATATACAAATGGATTGACTTATCATAATTATGTCCCTTTGTCAGGCTTTATAAACTTTATGTCCCTTTGTCGGTATCATAAACTTAGAAAAACGGTTTCTAAATTTTATCGCAGACATTATGAGTTGATTTCCAAATTTAATGTTGGGCTAAAGACGCTTTTACGTGAGGGCCTTTCGGAACCAGAATTTTATGGTGACTTGGTTTACAAATTTAAGAAACTTATAGGAAGGAATGATTTTTCTTTTCAGTTCAGAAAAATCATAACACGTTACAGACGTATAGGTTATAACTTGAATGTTATGCGACAGTCTGCATGCTTAGTTCATGGTTGATAACTATGCTGCCTTCTTTTATTGCACGCCAATGGGTCTAGCGTCAGATTCTATGATGGCCCCAACATAAAGCTATTCATTTTAGTTGGTTGGGGCCGGAGCTTCTTGTCTGTTGCTTGACCCACCGGGGTTCAACTGGTGTTTTTTTTCTTTTGCCCCGGGTCTCTGTAATTTATTCGGCGCCCAGGGATCTCCATCGCCGGGCAGCTTACTGAATCTGTTGAGTCCTCGTTTTTATTCATCAGGGTGATTATCATGATTTATTCGCTTGTCCTTGATGATTCATAGACTAGTTAGAGATTCACCACGAGGACCGAACAACTAACTAAATGCTAGGAAACAATATAGAAGATGGAGAGGTTAGGGCCCTGTAAATCTGTTTAAGCCCCCTCCCCCTGTAATTTTATATTACTGATCGTTCCAATGCGATACTTCTGTTGTAGTTCTAATTGTTTTGTGTTTTGGGGTCTAATTTTTGTGCTGTTTGAGCCTCATTACGAAAACTTGCCCATGCAATAAACAGATAGTTTTTGAGCTTTAAAAATTGAAAATCTTCAGTGGAAAAATGTTGATATTTTTCTTATTTTTGCTCAAAACATAGATTGTGGGTACACGTTAGAACCGCCCAATCTATGTTTTGGAGCAAAAATAAGAAAAATAGGTATACCCCTGCATACCCCAGTTTTGCTATATAAAAGTGGGGTTCAAGGGGGTATATATTACACGGACATGTTTTCGTGATGTTATGTACGTTTTCATATTTTAGTTCAGTTCGGGTAACTGAGTGGCCGCCTATTGGGGAATAGCTGCTCACTCGGCTTAATATAATGTTTTCTTTGTATAACAGATACATGGTATAAGTACCTAAGTGTCATTTTAGTTTTTTCCCACCCCTCGGTTTATGGAGTGGGAATTTCTTTCTGATTGCGCCATTTCCTGATTATTGCCTACTTGTACGTTTTTAGTTCTGTCGTAACTGTTTCCCTTAGCTTCGCGTTTCGTTTCATCATATCTTTGGTTAGGATCTGAGTGGGCGGCGTATGTGACGCACTCAGCTTTAACGATTGGAGGCAGTTCCTTCTTAAACTAATTGGAAGGCCCGATCCTCGATCTCGACCGAGCATATACTAGCAAAATTAGGCAAAGATCAGGAAAAGGCGCAATCAGAAAAAGATTTCCACTCCAAAAACCGAGGTGGGAAAAACCAAACCAACAACCAGGTACTTATATCATGAAAACATATCGTCTGAATCTGAATCTGAATCTGAATAGTTTACTGGTGACACGCCAAATGACATTATTTCACCAGGGGGTTCGGATGGGGGAGAAATTAGTCCCTTGAACGCACGAGTGTAGCGAACTTGGACACACAGTCATCAGACATTTCAGCAGAGGAGATAAGTGAATCAGGGAGGTCATTCCAGTCCCTGATAGTCTGTGGAAAGAAACTACTTTTGTACGCTTCTTTGCTAGCTGAAGGTATCTGAAAAGCCAAAGAGTGTTGATTTCTACAACGCCTATTCTTTGGGATAAGGTCATCTGTGGGTATTCTGGCTTTACGCTTTAGACCTTTGTATAGCAATACAAGTCTACTATCCTTCCTCCTTTTCTTAAGAGATTCCCATTTCAGTTGACCTAAAATGCCAGTCATGCTCCCAGTTTCAAAAACATAATTTCCCGTCACAAACCTTGCCGCACGATTTTGTACCTTTTCCAGTTCTTCCTGGAGGCCATGAGTGTGAGGGTCCCAAACTGAGCTTCCATATTCCAAGACCGGCCGCACCAGTCCTTTATAAGCTGCTTCTTTCACATCTGGGGGACAAGAATACAAATTTCTCCTTAAGAATCCGAGAGTTCTGTTAGCCTTTGTACAGACATTGGAAATATGAGTATTCCATTTCAAATCATTTGTGATAGTTACACCCAGGTATTTTATGCTTTCAACGTTTTCCAGTAAAGTGCCCTCGAGGGTGTAGTTAGCCTGTATCTTACTAGACCGTTTATTTGTCAGCTGCATCATGTTGCATTTGACGGGTTGAAATCCCAGGGGGGGTACTCTCATTTTTTGTGGATACATAGGCGAGGCCCCAGCTTCTACCCCCAAACCCAAAAAATTACTGAGATTTGCTGACCACCCCAAAAAAATACCAGTCCTATCAGGCATACCCAAAAAAATACTTGAACTTTTAGCTTACCCCAAAAAATTACATGTATTCATCTTTTTTATGCCTATTGATGAAATTTTATCACATCCATATGATCTAAGCTGTTGGTGGGACGTTAAATCCCAAATCAACCAACCAACAGAACACGTCACAATACAGTTAGTATATGTAGGAACTAGGAAGTAAATACCAAGTTGGATAAAATTTAAAGATTTTATTTATTCTCGAAGTGTAAGTCTTATGATGGTTTTGATTCCATTTGATTTGCAATCCAAACAACATCATGATCAAGCTTCCAAAATTTCACCGAGACCAGTCATAAGGCATGGTCGCAAACAAAATTGAATCTTAAGGCCTTGTAAGACATAAGTGTAAGCCACTCTTATCTTTATAGAAATAAAGAGATTTCCCAAGAAATGTGCAAAACCCAAAAAGTTACTTAGAATTATAGATGACCCCAAAAAAATAATTCAGAAAAGGCATGACCCCAAAAAATATCCATAAAAAGCTCACTACCCTAAAAAATAACTAGTTTTTCTGAAAACCCAAAAAATTACGGAAATTCAAAATTTTGACCCCAAAAAAGTCAGCCTCGCCTATGTATACAGAAAATTTCAGAGTACCCCCCCTGGGGTTGAAATCTCATTCCCCATTTCCTAGCCCAACTGCCTAAACGATCAATGTCTCTCTGAAGTTTCAATGTATCCTCTTCATTCTTGATTTCACGATAGCAAACACAATCATCAGCAAAGAGTCTTATTTCAGATTCAATGTCTGCTGAGATGTCATTTATATACAAGGAAAACAGCAAGGGGCCGAGAACGGTGCCCTGAGGGACACCCGACACAACTGGAGCCCAATCCGATTTAATACCATTAACCACTACCCTTTGTTGTCGGAAACAAAGGAAAGCATTTATCCAATTCAGTGTTGTTCCACCTATTCCATAGCTAAACAATTTGCTTTTAAGGAGTTCATGGGGAGGAGTATCAAAAGCCTTTTCAAACTCGAGTATAAAAGTGTCGACCTGGCCTTTTTTGTCTAAGATTTTGGCCCAGTCATTTATCACTGTAGTCAACTGAGTTTCACAGCTATGCCATTTCCTAAATGCGTGTTGCCTGTCCGACAAGAGTTCATGTTCATCAAGATGGGCCATAATATTTGAGCATACAATATGTTCAAGAAGCTTACAAGGAATGCATGTCAAAGAAACAGGGCGGTAATTGCGGGCAAGTGACCTGTCGCCCTTCTTAAACAGGGGGCAAATATTAGCAAGAGACCATTCTTTAGGAATTTCACCTGTATCAATTGACTGCTGGAAGAGATGGGCAAATACCGGCCCTAATTCCACAGCCAGTTCCTTTAGGACTCTGGGATGAAGCTCATCAGGCCCTAAGGCTTTAGACGGGTTTAGACCTTTGAGAAGTTTGGTCACCCCTTCCTTTGTGACCACAATATCATGCATGAATGGGGCAGATCTATCCATAAGAGGGACCTGTTTGTATTCACTTTTAGTGAAAACATCCGAGAACTGACCATTAAATTCTTCCGCCTTCTCAAATTCGGATTGTGCAATTCCACTTCCATTTCTCTTTTTCAACGGGGGAATACCTTGGGTATCTTTTTTCTGACTGTTTATGTACCTGTAAAAATCTCTAGGATTAGCCTTAACATCTCCTACCAAGTTGTTCACGTAAAGATCATGCTGCTTCCTGATATCAGCTTTGATCTCTTTCCGTAAAGATTCAAATTTAGATCTAAATTTTGCACTACCAGTCTTTTTAGCTTTTGCATGAGTTGCATTTTTTCTGCGAATCTTCTGTAACGAACGGCCGAGACAAGCCACAGCAAACCCCGTCGGTGGAAAAGCATGCTCATCCACCAAGGGTGATTTGCTGCGCTATATACCTAACACTTACTCTAATCACAAAGTTTCGAGTTTCTAATTTGCATATTACTACCCGCTAATATGCCGCTAATACGTTGCACCAACGTATTCTACAAGGGAGACTATCCCGTTACACTTCCTCCTTATTTCAGGTGTTATCCAAGGGACAGAGGAAACTGAGCGACTAGTTTTTGAGGGGATATGTTTATCTGCCGATTCCTGAATAAACGATGTAATGAGATTGAAATTTTCCTGGACCGACCGAGTATCTGAGTAACCGTTGAAGTACCTTTCCTTTGCAAATTTAAGTGTTTCTGCTCTCATAGATTCATAATCACCTTTCTGATAACGAAACACTTTTCTCCTAGGTTTCTTTATTGGGGGAATAGCAATTTTCAAAGTGCCAGAAACAATGTCATGATCACTGAGCTTATCCGGGGAATGAATGTCTGCAAACTGACCAGGAAGAGAGGTCAAAATTAAGTCCAAAGTATTTCTTTCTCTGGTGGGGAAATTGACTAATTGTTCCAAACCGTGGTCATTCATTATATCTATCAAAATCTGACCCTCCGTCGGACTCAATGATGACCCAGATTTGCTGAGTCTGTCCGGCCATACAATATCTCTAAAGTTGAAATCACCTAAAACGTGAATTAAGGGGGGTTTGTTGCCTTTATTAATATTTTTGATTTTGTCAAGCTGTTCTCTAAATAAATCAACAAACTTTTCCAGGGAATTCAATAAGTCATTTCCATTGTCCGATACTGGTAAATGACCATCGACAGGTGGTCGATACCAGCTAGCCACAAAGTGAGTTTTCTTATTTACAAAAAGTTTTACCCAAACTGACTCTGAGTCATTGTCCAATTCTGTGAGGGGCATGTGTGGGATGCCCTTGTGCACAAGAAGCATAACACCACCACCATTTAAGGTTCTATCCTTTCTGTACACGCTGTATGGAAAAGATTCCGGAAATAATTCAGACGTTAATATGGAATTGTCAATTTTTGTCTCCTGAATCGCCAAAATCTGAGGTTGACGAAAATCAATGAAGGCCAACAACTCAAGTTTTTTGCCTCTTATACTGTTTATGTTGATACTGGAAAATTTCAGACCACTAATAAAACTGTTTTTGCTAGTCAAGGTTTCAGTGGACTTGGTTTCATGACCTTTTGCAAGTAGGTCAAACCTATTTTCACTTTCCAAGTTAAACTGTTCATTGAAAAAAGAGTCTGAGAAATTGAAAAAGTCACATTTTGGGCAAATCCATGTACAGTTTGAGTTTTGCATTGTTTCATACTCTGAGTCTGACATAAAAGAACAGTTATTGTGCACCCACATTTCACATTTTTCACACTGGACAGCCACACTGGTAAGCCGAATGAGCAGCTATTTTCCCATTAGGTGGCCACTCAGTTACGGTAAAAGAATTTTGCAAAATTAAAGTAATAAAGTAATTCTTAATTGCTTTAAGTTTGCGAAAATCATCGCATAAACCCAAAATAAGTTTCACTGATTGCTTTGTAATCGCATGCAATTATCTCCTCTGATTACTCTGATTAATTATTTGATAACAAAAGGTGAGAATCGACTAAGGTGTAAATTGAACAATTAAAAAACTTAACTTACGGTTCCATCACAGCAGCTGATCAATCTTCTTGGTTAAAATCATAAAAAAGAAAGAGTTGACCACAGGTAAAGGTACCAGCTGACTAATGTAAAACAAGGTACGAGTACTTTTTGTATGAGAAGAAAAAAAGAATAAGAACGCAGGGTCGATAAGGTGTGAAAAATACCGAGTAGCGAAAGGACCAATGGCATGTCGCGAAAGGACTAGGTGCGAAACATGACCATCACTCTCTGGATTACAGCTGTCAGAAAATAAACGATAGAGTCGCACCCTGTAGCCAATAAAATACTGTTTTACAAAATTGCTTCGGCATGTGAAAGATGGCGGGGGATGCACTGAGGGAAAAAGGGTGGTAAGATTATGCCATGTGGCAGCGATACTGTGCCCTTTGACGGCTTGAAAAAGAACGGTTGTACGACTCAACCGTTTGACCTAACTATTCGGCTCATAGAAATGCCCGCAATATCGTTCTAGAAATTGTTAGAGTAAAAATTGTTGAACTGTCAAAACACGTCACACTGAAAAACTAAAACATTTCTGCAGACATGATGTCGCTGATGTTAGAGCAGGTATTTTAAGAACTGCACATATCTAGAAAGTGACCACGAATTGGAACAGGTAGTGCACTTTCCCACAAGAGGACAAAACACATTGGATTTGATTATCACTTCACTTCCCGGACAATTTGTTGATATTCATTCCCCGGACAGGCTTAGTGATCATGACATTGTCTCTGGAACTTTGAAAATAGTTATTCCCCCCATCAAGAAACCTAAGAGAAAGGTGTATAAATATCAGAAAGGTGATTATGAATCTATGAAAGGTGATGCCCTTAAATTTGCAAAGGAGAAATATTTCAACGGTTACTCTGGCACACGGTCGGTTCAAGAAAACTTTAATTTGATCACATCTTTTATCCAGGAATCAGTGGATAAACATATCCCATCAAAGACTAGTCGCTCAGTTTCCTCAGTCCCATGGTTAACTCCTGAAATAAGAAGAAAGATTCGTAGAAAAAATGCAACTCACGCTAAAGCGAAGAAAACTGGGAATGCAAAATTTAGAACGAAATTTGAAACTTTGAGAAGAGAAATCAAAGCAGATATCAGAAAACAGCATGAGTTGTATGTAAATAACTTGGTTGGTGATGTTAAGGCTAATCCAAGAGATTTTTATCGGTACATAAATAGTCAGAAAAAAGATGTTCAAGGTATCCCCCCTTTGAAAAAGCGAAATGGAAGTGGTCTTGCCGAATCAGATTTTGAAAAGGCTGGTGAATTCAATGGTCAGTTTACGGATGTGTTCACCAAAACTGAACATAGCCAGGTCCCTCTTCTGAATAGAAAAGCCCCGTTTATGGAAGACATAGTGGTATCCAAAGAAGGTGTCACAAAACTTCTGAAAGGTTTGAACCCGTCGAAAGCTTTAGGTCCTGATGAGCTTCATCCCAGAGTCCTTAAGGAATTGGCATCTGAGCTAGGTCCTGTTTTTGCACATCTTTTTCAACAGTCAATAGACTCGGGTGAAATCCCCAAAGAATGGTCTTTAGCAAACATTTGTCCCCTGTTCAAAAAGGCTGACAGGTCTCTTGCTTGCAACTATCGTCCAGTTTCCTTGACCTGCGTACCCTGCAAACTTCTGGAACATATAGTGTGTTCTAATATCATGTCCCATTTGGATCATCATAAACTTTTGTCAGACAGGCAACATGCATTCAGGAAATCCCACAGTTGTGAAACCCAGTTAGCTACAGTGATTGATGACTGGGCAAAAATCTTAGACAATCAAGGTCAGGTTGACACATTTATCTTGGATTTCGAAAAAGCTTTTGACACTCCTCCGCATGAACTCCTTAAAAGCAAATTGTTCAGTTATGGAATTGGTGGGAAGACAATTAAATGGATTGATGCATTCCTTTGCTATAGACAACAAAGAGTTGTGGTTAATGGCGTTAAATCAGACTGGGCTCCTGTTGTATCTGGTGTCCCACAGGGCACCGTTCTTGGCCCATTGTTGTTTTCGTTGCATATAAATGATATCACCTCAGATATTGAATCGGAAATCAGACTCTTTGCTGATGATTGTGTTTGTTATCGTGAAATTAAGAATGTGGAGGATACAGTGAAACTTCAGAAGGATATTGATCGATTAGGTAGTTGGGCCAGGAAATGGGGTATGAGATTTCAACCTGTCAAGTGCAACATGATGCAGCTGACAAATAAACGTACTAGTAAAATTCAGGCTTCTTACAAGCTTGAGGGTACTGTGTTGGAAAATGTTGAGAGTATCAAATATCTTGGTGTAACAATAACCAAGGATTTAAAATGGAATACTCACATCAGCAATGTGTGTACCAAAGCCAATAGGACCCTTGGTTTTTTGAGACGAAATCTGTTTTCTTGCCCCCAAGATGTGAGAGAAGCTGCCTATAAAGGTCTGGTGAGACCTATTCTTGAATATGGTAGCTCAGTTTGGGACCCTCATTATGAAGGTTTGATAGATGATTTGGAGAAGGTGCAAAAGCGTGCGGCTAGGTTTGTAACTAGGAACTATACATATGAAAAAGGTAGTATGACTGGCATCCTTAAAAAACTAAAATGGGAATCCCTGCAGAAAAGAAGGAAGGATAATAGAATTATATTACTTTACAAAGGTCTAAAAGGGAGAGCAAAAATACCCACGGATGACCTTATCCCCAAAAATAGGCGTTGTAGGAATCAACACTCCTTGGCATTTCAGATACCTTCAGCAAGTACAAATGCCTATTTACACAGTTTCTTCCCCCAGACCATTAGAGATTGGAATGAACTCCCTGATTCTCTGATCTCCTCTGCTGAAATGTCAGATGATTGTGTGTCTAAATTTACTTCTCTTGTGAGAGCTCGGGACTAATCCCCTCCGGTCAAGCCCCATCCCCCCCTGGTGTAGTATTGTCAGTTTGACGTTTCACCAGTAAACTATTCTGATTCTGATTCTGATTTACAGAAATTTGCAACATTGTAGTCAAGTTGCAGAGTGGCAAACCCTTAGTCTTTGGTCCAAACTTAAGTTTTGGTCCAAATTTTGGGCCTTGTTGTCCAAAGTTTGAGCCGCAACCCGGTTGATATTCCACTTCCATATGTCCTGAAGTAATGGTTTGAAATTGATCAGTACACAGTAACCCGAAAGGAACCAAGCTGAAAAACAATTGATTTGCTTAGATAAATTTGAATTGCTTCATATTCAATGATATTAAAGACCCTAACAGCTTGGTATCATCCTAATACCAATGGTATGGTCAAGAGGTTCAACAAAACTACGGTGATGGGCCAGTGAAGGTCGGTTCGGTTCGGTTCGGCGACACGGACACAGAATTTTGAAAGAGAAGTTTTTTTCTATTATTTTGCGAATATCCCATTGTTTTTTGTTCGTAAAACTTCCCGACTTTAGGTCAAGAAGTTTGGGACCTGCAATTTCTCATTGTTGGTCGCTGTTTTCCCCCAAATTAAGAGTCTAAGCATCGATTTTCTTAGTTGTGCGATTCGCGCCAAAACGATTCGTACTTTACTTGAAAATTTCTTTTCTTGAAACTTTTTGGCCTGAGAGCTGACAAGCTTTTGGACCAGAATTTGTTCAAGCTTCATTGACAGTGACATTGAACGGCTCTAGCAGGGCTGCAACGATCTGTCATAAAAGTTAAAGAATCTGAATAGTTTTGCTGGTTTGACCTTCCCCCACCCACTTTTTTTCATATAGTGATTGAAGGTCTTTTTGTTTAATCATTTGAATTGGAACTCATGGCTTCAGGTTTTGTCGGTCCAACTGTGGGGCGGTTGACTTGTCGGGTTGGAAAAGAGCTGGTATGTTGTTTCCATACACCGAAGTCTTGTCCGCTGCTCCTCAGGTTGGCTTTGTTGTTGGTTTTCGGGCTCTGTGTTTGGAAGTGGACAACATCAGGAGAAATTCTGGATGGAAACCAGGACTGTAATATAGGATTTGGAAATTCAGTTGGGAGAATTGCTCAGAGTTTGGCCTTTACAAGGAAAATTGGTAACCGAAGAGGCTCCGAAGGATTACGCAGTTTCAATCCTTCACTGGGAACAAACTTGATGATTCTTATTATTTTGGCTGGAGATATCGAAATGAACCCAGGCCCCAGGTTCCAGTGCCGCACGTGCAAGAAGTATTGCAAGGCGGCCGAGAAAGCAGTTAAATGTGAAGATTGCGAGAAACGCTTCCATGCGTCTTGCGTAAATCTTGGTCCCGTTGAGTCGGATAATGATTCTTGGTATTGTTCAAACTGCAAAGCTGAGTGCAGCCTATGCAGTGGTGCTGTTTTGAATTCCCATAAGGCTGTCCAGTGTGACAAATGTGAAATGTGGGTGCATAATAACTGTTCTTTTATGTCAGACTCAGAGTATGAAACAATGCAAAACTCAAACTGTACATGGATTTGCCCAAAATGTGACTTTTTCAATTTCTCAGACTCTTTTTTCAATGAACAGTTTAACTTGGAAAGTGAAAATAGGTTTGACCTACTTGCAAAAGGTCATGAAACCAAGTCCACTGAAACCTTGACTAGCAAAAACAGTTTTATTAGTGGTCTGAAATTTTCCAGTATCAACATAAACAGTATAAGAGGCAAAAAACTTGAGTTGTTGGCCTTCATTGATTTTCATCAATCTAAGATTTTGGCGATTCAGGAGACAAAAATTGACAATTCCATATTAACGTCTGAATTATTTCCGGAATCTTTTCCATACAGCGTGTACAGAAAGGATAGAACCTTAAATGGTGGTGGTGTTATGCTTCTTGTGCACAAGGACATCCCACACATGCCCCTCACAGAATTGGACAATGACTCAGAGTCGGTTTGGGTCAAACTTTTTGTAAATAAGAAAACACACTTTGTGGCTAGCTGGTATCGACCACCTGTCGATGGTCATTTAACAGTATCGGACAATGGAAATGACTTGTTTGACAATTTATTTAGAGAACAGCTTGACAAAATCAAAAATATTAATAAAGGCATCAAACCCCCCTTAATTCATGTTTTAGGTGATTTCAACTTTAGAGATATTGTATGGCCAGACAGACTCAGCAAATCTGGGTCATCATTGAGTCAGACGGAGGGTCAGATTTTGATAGATATCATGAATGACCACGGTTTGGAACAATTAGTCAATTTCCCCACCAGAGAAAGAAATACTTTGGACTTAATTTTGACCTCTCTTCCTGGTCAGTTTGCAGACATTCATTCCCCGGATAAGCTCAGTGATCATGACATTGTTTCTGGCACTTTGAAAATTGCTATCCCCCCAATAAAGAAACCTAGGAGAAAAGTGTATCGTTATCAGAAAGGTGATTATGAATCTATGAGAGCAGAAACACTTAAATTTGCAAAGGAAAGATACTTCAACGGATACTCAGATACTCGGTCGGTCCAGGAAAATTTCAATCTCATTACATCGTTTATTCAGGAATCGGCAGATAAACATATCCCCTCAAAAACTAGTCGCTCAGTTTCCTCTGTCCCTTGGATAACACCTGAAATAAGGAGGAAGATTCGCAGAAAAAATGCAACTCATGCAAAGGCTAAAAAGACTGGTAGTGCAAAATTTAGATCTAAATTTGAATCTTTACGGAAAGAGATCAAAGCTGATATCAGGAAGCAGCATGATCTTTACGTGAACAACTTGGTAGGAGATGTTAAGGCTAATCCTAGAGATTTTTACAGGTACATAAACAGTCAGAAAAAAGATACCCAAGGTATTCCCCCGTTGAAAAAGAGAAATGGAAGTGGAATTGCACAATCCGAATTTGAGAAGGCGGAAGAATTTAATGGTCAGTTCTCGGATGTTTTCACTAAAAGTGAATACAAACAGGTCCCTCTTATGGATAGATCTGCCCCATTCATGCATGATATTGTGGTCACAAAGGAAGGGGTGACCAAACTTCTCAAAGGTCTAAACCCGTCTAAAGCCTTAGGGCCTGATGAGCTTCATCCCAGAGTCCTAAAGGAACTGGCTGTGGAATTAGGGCCGGTATTTGCCCATCTCTTCCAGCAGTCAATTGATACAGGTGAAATTCCTAAAGAATGGTCTCTTGCTAATATTTGCCCCCTGTTTAAGAAGGGCGACAGGTCACTTGCCCGCAATTACCGCCCTGTTTCTTTGACATGCATTCCTTGTAAGCTTCTTGAACATATTGTATGCTCAAATATTATGGCCCATCTTGATGAACATGAACTCTTGTCGGACAGGCAACACGCATTTAGGAAATGGCATAGCTGTGAAACTCAGTTGACTACAGTGATAAATGACTGGGCCAAAATCTTAGACAAAAAAGGCCAGGTCGACACTTTTATACTCGATTTTGAAAAGGCTTTTGATACTCCTCCCCATGAACTCCTTAAAAGCAAATTGTTTAGCTATGGAATAGGTGGAACAACACTGAATTGGATAAATGCTTTCCTTTGTTTCCGACAACAAAGGGTAGTGGTTAATGGTATTAAATCGGATTGGGCTCCAGTTGTGTCGGGTGTCCCTCAGGGCACCGTTCTCGGCCCCTTGCTGTTTTCCTTGTATATAAATGACATCTCAGCAGACATTGAGTCTGAAATAAGACTCTTTGCTGATGATTGTGTTTGCTATCGTGAAATCAAGAATGAAGAGGATACATTGAAACTTCAGAGAGACATTGATCGTTTAGGCAGTTGGGCTAGGAAATGGGGAATGAGATTTCAACCCGTCAAATGCAACATGATGCAGCTGACAAATAAACGGTCTAGTAAGATACAGGCTAACTACACCCTTGAGGGCACTTTACTGGAAAACGTTGAAAGCATAAAATACCTGGGTGTAACTATCACAAATGATTTGAAATGGAATACTCATATTTCCAATGTCTGTACAAAGGCTAACAGAACTCTCGGATTCTTAAGGAGAAATTTGTATTCTTGTCCCCCAGATGTGAAAGAAGCAGCTTATAAAGGACTGGTGCGGCCGGTCTTGGAATATGGAAGCTCAGTTTGGGACCCTCACACTCATGGCCTCCAGGAAGAACTGGAAAAGGTACAAAATCGTGCGGCAAGGTTTGTGACGGGAAATTATGTTTTTGAAACTGGGAGCATGACTGGCATTTTAGGTCAACTGAAATGGGAATCTCTTAAGAAAAGGAGGAAGGATAGTAGACTTATATTGCTATACAAAGGTCTAAAGGGTAAAGCCAGAATACCCACAGATGACCTTATCCCAAAGAATAGGCGTTGTAGAAATCAACACTCTTTGGCTTTTCAGATACCTTCAGCTAGCAAAGAAGCGTACAAAAGTAGTTTCTTTCCACAGACTATCAGGGACTGGAATGACCTCCCTGATTCACTTATCTCCTCTGCTGAAATGTCTGATGACTGTGTGTCCAAGTTCGCTACACTCGTGCGTTCAAGGGACTAATTTCTCCCCCATCCGAACCCCCTGGTGAAATAATGTCATTTGGCGTGTCACCAGTAAACTATTCAGATTGATGATCATAAAGTCAGTATGTAAGCTTTCCAATAAAGATAATTGACCTTTCTAATTCTATACCATTTTAATCGATTGACTCAGTCTAACTCTTTAACATTAATTTTATAGGGCTGGATTGATTTAGTAAAATATCCATTAACTGGTTGATTAACAAAAGAAAAATGATTATCACATGATCCTTAGACTTACAATTTCTTGCGATAATGTCTGGTTTGCACGGTCTGGCTGATAACCTGAAGTCATGTAGTCTCTGAAGAGAATGAGGTTATCATGTCGGTGTTCACCAAAACTCATTTGACCGCCGGACATGATAAAAACATCAGGAAACCATCTCCGTGAAATGAATACCCCTTAAACCCCACTTTTATATAGAAAAAATGGGGTTTGCAGGGGTATACCTATTATTCTTATTTTTGCTCTAAAACATAGATTGTGGGTACTCGTTAGAACCGCCTCGGCGAGGCGGTTCTAACATGTACCCACAATCTATGTTTTGAGCAAAAATATGAAAAATTTTCTTCTGAAAACAGGGATTTATCTGGAATTTTTGTTGGATGGGCTTTCGGCCCATCCAACAAAAATTCCATGGGCCCTAACTTTAGCCGGGGGTCTGGGGGCCGCAAGGCTCCCAGTGGGGTCCAGGGGCAACGCCCTGGTGAGGGGTCCAGGGGAGCGAAGATCCCCGGCCGAAATTAGATTTAAGCATTTTGCATGTGCCTAGACAGCCTCTCCTTAGACCCTTTTTTAGTTTTTTATTTTTATATATCAACAGTCTTAGTTTACTCCAGGCACATATTTTAGAAAAAAAACTTTTGGCGAAAGAAATAATATTGACCATGGCACTAAACCGACATGTTGTCCATTGTAGAATAGGTTAATACTGTGGGTGGGGGTCTAATCTACTATACCAGACTGAGAAATGTGTGTAATGCAAATCAAAATAAGTTCCTTTTTGTAACCATAGCCTTTCTATGACATCTATCTAGTATATAATGTAAGATGTATGGCATTAACATTCACCTGTGCAGTTGTGAGTTTGGAGTGCATAAGGGGTGACCCCTTCAAAGGCTGAATTTACAATAATAATTACTGTCATGTCATGAGAATCACTTGCACTCTTCATTACTATTAACTTTGACACTAAACCTCACTTGAACACTTTAAACAAAGTTTTACCAACAAATAATGATTTAAAAGCAACTGAAACAGAAATATATTCACGATGCTATAAAGTCGCGAAAACTAATGACATTTCAAAATTCGTTCCAGAAGCATAAAAGTTTTGCTTTTTTCAAATGTTCCTCCAATTAAATTGATTTTCCAATGAAAATCACTATGGTTTCAAATGATTTTATGACTGTCTTTGAAGTAAATTGCTTCATTGTACTGATCGATCAACTAATTTACAAAGACATACGAAACTGGGGAGAATTGACCAGGATTTTAGTCAGTGCTAATGAAGCACACCATATTCTATTCCATGTCGGACAACTGCTTTATTCCGTTTTTTTTCTTTTGATAAGCGTTTGGAATGCACAGATCTAGGACGCTTTTGTTTGAAAATCCTTGCGCCCATTCAATCTGCAGTTTTGACAGACGCATTAACCACAGTTATATGCACTTTTGCAGCATTCGGTGCGCCCTTTTAGCGCACTACAACGAATCAGGTGCGTTTTTTCTGGATTTGATGTGCGATTTAGCACATGGCGCAGCCCAGATAAATCCCTGTGAAAATTTTCGAATTTTACAACTTAAAAAATTTCGGTATATTGCATGGACATGTTTTCGTAATGAACAAAGCTCTGGACTGACCAATGATTTCTGGATGCAGGACACTGTGACAGATGCCGTATATTATTTTGGTCAAAATGGCCCAAAACTTATTCGAAGTGTAATGTTTCACTTTTTTCCATTTAGTTTTTTTCAGTGAAGTAGATGATTATTTTTCACAATGCTTACTGTAGACATCAAAATGAATGTGCATTGTGTACCGACAATACAGCTGTGTACATGTTTTCTAAGGATTCTTATTCTAACCTCTCATACAAAATCGTAGTTGTAAAGCATCGGACTCCAAATCGAGAGGTTCTTGGTTCGATCCCCACAGGCGTCACCATGTTGTGTCCTTGAGCAAGATACATTAACTCCCTACAGTACTGGTTAAACCAAGGAAGAGTTGGCTCTGTCCCGACATGACTGAAAAATTGTTGACTGGGATGTTAAGCCTCAATACAAATCAGACATAGATATGTTCACACATATGGATAAGACCATTTATTCGAGTATGAAAATTCAAGTAAAATGGTTGATAACCCTGTAATTTCATGATATTTTTTTCATTTAGGCATGTTATTCCATATTTTGTCCCTTGCATAAATGATAAAAAGAGAAAAAAATGAGGAATAAATGATAAACTGGGATGGCTGTAGAATATGAAATACATCAAGTTTTAAATTGAAAACAATGACCAGAAACCGATGCAAAATGCCTAACTAGAAACCAAGGTGACCTGGCCGAAAAGCATATTGTTGGTTTTCTCATGAGGCGGCTCAAATGTTTGTTGTAGGTATTTGTCTGCGGAGGGGGTGTTACAGTGTACACAGAACGGCAAGAATGATGTGAGCTCACTCATCAAAGTAGCTCTAGATGTAAGTACTTTTAATTTACAGATACTTTTAAGTTGCTTAGTTCTCTAAAACGAGTCCCTTGTGGCTGAATTATTCAAGAAGCTGATTTCATTATGGCTGTTTATCATTTGCTCATCTCATCACTGTGTCCGTTCAAGTTCGAGCTCTGTGTGAAACAAATCAAGTTCTGCTTTCGGGTAAGCCAGATGGTTTTCTGGGGGTTGGCCTAGTTTTGACTGTGGGTCCATGTGACATGAAACCTCTCAACAACATTTAGTATGATTGATATTAAGGCTTGTTCCACTTTGATTTGATTCATCAGGAAAACATGTCTGGGAAATGTATACCCCCTTAAACCCCACTTTTAAATAGAAAAACTGGGGTTTGCAGGGGTATACCTAATTTTCATATTTTTGATCCAAAATATATATTGTGGGTACTCATTAGAACCGCCTCAGCGAGGCGGTTCTAACGTGTACCCACAATTACAGGGTGTTAAGAAAGTTCGAAGACATCATTCAAAAGGACATAAAATGTTTAATAAAGCATTTAGATTTCATAAAACTTTGTTATTTTAATCTTGAATGAGTGCCATGCAAGATATAATGGACAAAACAGAATTTTCTACGAAACTGATAAGAAAATTATGTGTGGCAATAAGCGACCCTCTTCTGAGCTGAGTGTCACAAAAATGCAAAATTTTGGTTTAACCAGTGACTGCCTGAGAAACTGCTTACATTTCCAATACCAGTGGATTCATGGTTGAATACATTGATTACAAATATTGTCAGGAATGTTTCTATGTCAATTCGAGTCATCATTTCATATTCTCTCATAAGCTCTCTGGAATTGCTGAGTGAAGTCTAAGGGTACCCCCATTCTTGAAATTGGCCATAAAAAGTAGGGGGTATAGATAAATATTTTATCAATATTCGAAACTGCGTGGTTATTGTCATTTCGTTTTCCAATATAATGGTATAATATATTTTGTGGTGTAACCAAAACTCATTTTCGATGACGTCCCTTCGTTATTTTTGATCAAAACTTAATCAATAATATGTTATACCTTAGCCTGTCCCTCACATTTGTCAACAGGAAATTTTGTGATAAAAACTTCATTATTTTGAATATAACATGCACATACAAAAGTTTATTCAGTTTTGCGGGGTAATATTTGATACAGGGGTGTATATTGTTGTAGTTTACGGTGCCAATACAAGTAAAAGGTTTATATTGTTAACAAAATTCTTAATTTTCCGTCATTTTATCCTATTTTGGTACTTTTTGGGGTCAAACTTAAGACATAATAAAATTTAACCACACAAACGACAAAATGGACATTTGTAACAATTCTGTTCACTTCACATACACTTAACACATAAAATGTAAGTTATTTCCTTCATATTTTGCTTCTATTAAGTCTAGATTACCCCTACCCCCTATCAAAACACCCACAGCATTTCCGTTCATAATTCATGTGTTTTCATTTGATGAAAATTAATAGGGCCTGAATGATCTGAAAATAACTATTATGTTCATTGTAACGTTTAGGCTAATGACTATCACTTAAAGTAATTTTATCTTCCCGGAATTATATTGTGAATGTTTTAAATTATGTTTGATATGATCACCCCTTTTACACAATATCTCATAGGGAATGCAAAAAGCTGTGGCAGCCTGGCTTAGAAATTGTAATGTGAACCAGTCAAAACAGAAGTTGTAGAAGTTCTTTTATACTGTGCAAACTTATATTAAAATGGGTTTTAAGTGTGTAGATTTTTGAGATTGTATGATTATTCATTGTGAAGTTATATGGAATATTGTAATGTCTTCGAACTTTCTTAACACCCTGTATATGTTTCGAGCAAGAATATGAAAAAAAAAAAAAATAAAAAATAAAAAAAAAATCCGATGAAATTTTCAGTTTTTACAACTGGAAAAAATCTCCATATATTGAATGGGCAAGTTTTGGTAATGGCCACTCCCATGTTTCAGACTGATCTGCGAGACATTGGTCAAGGCTGGCTACCAGAGGATATCAACAGAGGCAAAGCAGAATATGTAAGTGAAAGTTCCACTCTAAAAACTACAAGGTAGGAAAAACCCAAATTGTCAATCAGGTACTAAAACAAAGAAAACATATTCCTAAGTTGAATATATAATTATATTTGACAGGTCTGTAACATATCTTGGCAGTTTCAAGTGCGAATTTAGAGGATTTCTAGTAATAATTTGTGGTTTCTCTATTTATTTTGTATGATATTATTTTATTGTCATACACAGGGCTGGGGTCGATTACACTGCAATGTAATCGATTAAATTACAGATTACTTTGTCCAAAATATGTAATCGATTACAACTGATTACTTTAGATTTTGAATGTAATCGATTAAATTACAACTACTTTGACAAAGTAATCAGATTACTTTCGATTACTTTTGTAAGATGACAATTAACATCTCTTCTAAATTCGTATGACTCGTACACTCATCGTGTTCATCCAGCCAATGCAGTTACCAGGCCCTGAGGTCATACAACTTTTTTCATGCTCAGCTCAGCTGAGACTAAATTTATCCTGCTCATAAATGTTAAAATGCCAACAATCGTTGGCATTCAGGATTAATTACAGGCTTAGTGATATAAACCTGAAATTTCAATTTATTTGGGCAATTTTGTCATTTATCTGTTTATGGGCAGTTTAAATTTTATCTGACTCTGACATACATGTGATGAGTTTGAAAGAGGAATCAGGGAGATTTTTCTTCCATTTCAGGGAGATTTTTTAAAAATGTAAAGAATATATTGGAAAATTTCCGATTCATTTCTGGGAGATTTTGAATTTTTGTTAAAAAGTGGTACTATTTTTAAAGAATTTTTACCAATTTTATGGTTCATTTCCTGGAGTCTCCCTGACGATAAGGGAGGTATCACATGTATGCTCTGAATCTGAATGGTTTACTGGTGACACGCCAAATTGACAATACCTCACCAGGGGGGGAGGGGGGGTGCGCCAGGAGGGAAATTAGTCCCTGGCTCTCACAAGAGTTGCGAACTTGGACACACAGTCATCAGACATTTCAGCAGAGGAGATAAGAGAATCAGGGAGGTCATTCCAGTCCCTGATAGTCTGTGGAAAGAAACTACTTTTGTATGCTTCTTTGCTAGCTGAAGGTATCTGGAAAGCCAAAGAGTGTTGATTTCTACAACGCCTATTCTTCGGGATAAGGTCATCTGTGGGTATTCTGGCTTTACCCTTTAGACCTTTGTATAGCAATATTAGTCTACTATCCTTCCTCCTTTTCTTAAGAGATTCCCATTTCAGTTGACCTAAAATACCAGTCATGCTCCCAGTTTCAAAAACATAATTTCCAGTCACAAACCTTGCCACACAATTTTGGACCTTTTCCAGTTCTTCCTGGAGGCCATGAGTGTGAGGGTCCCAAACTGAGCTTCCATATTCCAAGACCGGCCGCACCAGTCCTTTATGAGCTGCTTCTTTCACATCTGGGGGACAAGAATACAAATTTCTCCTCAAGAATCTGAGAGTTCTGTTAGCCTTTTATGCTCAGCTGGGTTGAGCATGAAAAATGTTTAATAACTTAGGTACCAGCTAATGGCTGGAAATTCCAGTGATACATATATGTGCTAGAGCCATTCAGATTCTACCATCCGGCCAGCCAACAACAAAAAGATACTGATCAAAGAGTATTAAATCAAGTCCATTTCCTCATACACATCACAATTTATCTGACTCGTACTATGAATTCTTTCCCCGTGTAGGTTGAGGGGCCAGGAGTCCTACAGCTCCAGAAGATCAGGAATGTCTCGGCCCCTAAAGATAATGAAGAATCCCAGGCAGCCCCTCGGCTCATGAAACTGGTCCTTACGGACGGACAGACGAACTGTAATGCAGTAGAAACAGAGACTATCAAAGATATTGGGTAAGTTGGAAAAACTTTGGTGGTAATTTACATTTTGCTGACCTCAGCTGTTGTCATAATCATAAACAAATGTGGTATACCAGTGAAATAAAGTTATAAATGCTGCCCTGAAAACATTGATTTACCTAGCTGGCTACAAGAACATCTGTCGAATACAAAGTAAAATAGTCAAAAGCAATGCTGAACTAAGTAAGATAAGCCTCCGTGGCGCAGTGGTTATATCACTTGCCTTGTAATCTAGGGGTCGCAGGTTCGATCCCGAGCTTCTCCTGTCTGTCGGATAAGACTTTAAAGTATTAACTGAGGTCCCAAACCAACCAAGAATTAAGTTAGTGTCTTAGTCATAACTTTGCTGGATGCATATGACATATTGGTTTATCCTATCAGTGCAGTAAAGGTCAGTCTGTCCTGTAAGCAATGAGGAAGTAGCAGTTGTTTATTTACTTTACAGTTTAAATACAGCCCCTGGCAGTAAAATCAAGTTAAAAGGGATCATACTATCTGTTTAGCGAAAACAAAGGTGCTGATCAGCTGTGCAGTTACTGGTCAGCGATTTGTTTTTCACCAAGACAAAAAGCAGGTTTTCTCATGATGCGGCTCAAGTAACACTTGTTTATTTGTGTCGCATCATAAGAAAACTGTTTTTTTTTCCCATGTGAAAACAAAGGCGCAGATCTGCTTTGCAGTGACCGCACAGCTGATCAGTTCCTTTGTTTTCGCTACATGGATAGTACAATTCCTTGTCTTCCTAAATCCGAAATTTCAAGCTCTATTTTCTGTGACTGTACATGACGGTTTGTGCCAGACCTGGTCGGAAACTCCAAAGACCAGTTTTCTTACATCACGGCTCATTTACTTTGCAGTTTAAACACAGCCCCGGGCAGTAAAATCAAGTTAAAGGTTACGACCGCGGTGGAGCATGGTTTCCTGCTGCTCAACAATAAGAACACACAGTTACTGGGAGGCAGAGTGGACAAGCTGGCGGAGGGCTGGGAACTCAAAAAGGTATCTCATTACTAGAAACTCTCTCCTAAAATGTACGATTTCAGTGGTAATTACGGTAAACTTGTTATGCAATAGTCATTTGTAACCGAGGCCCCTCCAGGCCTGGCAGAGGGCGGTGGATAGCGGTGGAAATGAGCGGGGCTTTGACCAAAGTTTTGCCACGGTAGTGCAGGGGAAATAGCCGGGGTTTGCTTTATATAGGCAAAAAGGGCCGTGAAATGAAAATATAGCAGGCTGTGGGGGAAAACAGCAGTGTTTTTATGCCCCCAACTTCTTCCCATCTTCGAAGAAGTTGAGGGGGCATATTAGTTTGGGTCTGTCCGTCCAGTCCAGTCCAGTCCAGTCCAGTCCACAGTCCAGTCCAGTCCAGTCCAGTCCAGTCTGTCTGTGATGCGTGAGTAACACTTAGCACTAGGTCAGGAACCGTTAGAGCTAGGATCTTGAAATTTGGTATGTTATGTAGTTTGTATATGAAAATTAAGAGGACCCATATTTTTTCTTTCAGGTAAATTCAAGGGGCTAGGGGCCCATTCTGTGAGAGTTATTTCCCTTTTTAATTCTTGATAAAGTGAATAGATAGTGGGTACCTTGTGTGCGCAACTACTCCTACAGTTTTATTAGCTCACCTGAGCCGAAGGCTCATAGATGAGCTTATAGTATACCCATGCTCCGGCGTCCGTCCGTCTGTCGTCCGTCCGTCGTCGTCCACAATTTCAAAGATCTTCTTCTCTGAAACCGCTAGACCGATTGTTCTCATATTACACATACACCATCTACAGGTAGGGGGAAAGAATAATTGTGTTTTTTGTTTTGATCGGATAAGGACTCTGGTTGCTATGGCAACTTATGCTTCCCATAGACTTACAATGGAAAAAAGTGAAAATTGCCAGTTTTTAGCTCACCTGAGCCGAAGGCTCATAGGTGAGCTTATAGTATACCCATGCTCCGGCGTCCGTCCGTCGTCCGTCCGTCGTCGTCCACAATTTAAAGATCTTCTTCTCTGAAACCGCTGGGCCGATTGTTCTCATATTACACATACACCATCTACAGGTAGGGGGAAAGAATAATTGTGTTTTTTGTTTTGATCGGATAAGGACTCTGGTTGCTATGGCAACTTATGCTTCCCATAGACTTATAATGGAAAAAAGTGAAAATTGCCAGTTTTCGCTGTCTTGTTGGAGATATTTGAATTTTGTTTTTGCAGAAATGTTTATTGAGTAGTCCTCTACGTTTCATGTGACTTTTGTCCTAATCCTTCATTTTGATTGGTTGCAGGGGCCCCATATAGGGCAAAATTTCGAAAAACATTCAAAAATCTTCTTCTCAGAAACTGTCAAGGGGATGAAGCCTATACTTTGTATACATGTTCCCGACAGTGGCCTCTACATAATTTGTGTTTTTTATTCCAGGCGGATAAGAACTCTGGTTGCTATGGCAACTTAAAGTTTCCATAGACTTATAATGGGAAAAGTGGAAATCGACTATTTTTCCGCTAAAATTGCAGACATTTGAATTTTGTTTTTGCAGAAATGTTTATTGAGTAGTGTTTGACGTTTCTTGCGAGTTTTGTCCTAATCCTTTATTTTGATTGGTTGCTGGGGCCCCATAAAGGGCAAAATTTTGAAAAAAACATTCAAAAATCTTCTCCTCAGAAACTGTCAAGTGGATGAATCCTGTACTTTTTATGCATGTTCCTGACAGTAGCCTCTACATAATTTGTGTTTTTTATTCCAGTCGGATAAGAACTCTGGTTGCTATGGTAACTTTAAGTTTCCATAGACTTATAATGGGAAAAGTGGAAATTAGCTATTTTTTTAAAAATATTGCATCCTGAGATCTGAAAAGTGGTAGATGCAAACAACTAATGGATTAGATGAAGGTATATGATTAATTTAGGTCAAGGTCATCTCTTGACCTTGGCCGGTCTGTCGTCCATACACACTTTTCAAAGATTTTTTTCTCTGAAACCACTTGGCCAATCAAAGCCAAATTTTATATGAAGCATCTATAGGAAGTGGGAACCAATGTATATATAAATAATCTAGGTCACATGACCAAGATGGCCGCCATGCCCATATACGGTAAAAACCCTTAAAATATCTTCTTCTCCAGAACCGGTGAACCGATTTCAACGAAACTTTGCATTTTATGGCAAGGTCGTCAATGCATTTGAATGGGGAAACCTTTTACAATGTCATTTTAAGTGAAAGGGCAGTAGGACTGAAATTTAATGATTCTGAAAAAAAAAAATGGACCCCAGTGGCTCATCTGCTTTTAAAATGTTATTTGAAGGGGAAAATCAGCAGGAAATTGACAAATGGACAGAATATTGATTATTCTGAAAAAAGAAAATGGCCCAAGGGCTTCATCTGTTAAATACCATAATATTCAAATATGTTTATTGGTATATGAAGCAGATCTCAGGTGAGCGTTTACAGGACCATTGGTCCTCTGGTTGCTGTCTTGTTGGAGATATTTGAATTTTGTTTTTGCAGAAATGTTTATTGAGTAGTCCTCTACGTTTCATGTGACTTTTGTCCTAATCCTTCATCATACATGTGATGAGTTTCAAAGAGGAATCAGGGAGATTTTTCTTCCATTTCAGGGAGGTTTTTGAAAAATGTATAGAATATATAGGAAAATTCCTGATTCATTTCAGGGAGATTTTGAATTTTTGTCAAAAAGTGGTTCTTTTTTAAAGAATTTTTACCAACTTTATGGCTCATTTCCTGGAGTCTCCCTGATGATGAGGGAGGTATCACATGTATGCTTCATTTTGATTGGTTGCAGGGGCCCCATATAGGGCAAAATTTCGAAAAACATTCAAAAATCTTCTTCTCAGAAATTGTCATGTGGATGAAGCCTATACTTTGTATACATGTTCCTGACAGTGGCCTCTACATAATTTGTGTTTTTTATTCCAGGCGGATAAGAACTCTGGTTGCTATGGCAACTTAAAGTTTCCATAGACTTATAATGGGAAAAGTGGAAATCGGCTATTTTTCCGCTAAAATTGCAGACATTTGAATTTTGTTTTTGCAGAAATGTTTATTGAGTAGTGTTTGACGTTTCTTGCGAGTTTTGTCCTAATCCTTTTTTTTTGATTGGTTGCTGGGGCCCCATAAAGGGCAAAATTTTGAAAAAAACATTCAAAAATCTTCTCAGAAACTGTCAAGTGGATGAATCCTGTACTTTGTATACATGTTCCTGACAGTAGCCTCTACATGATTTGTGTTTTTTATTCCAGTCGGATAAGAACTCTGGTTGCTATGGTAACTTTCAGTTTCCATAGACTTATAATAGGAAAAGTGGAAATTAGCTATTTTTTGAAAACTATTGCAGCCTGAGATCTGAAAAGTGGTAGATGCAAACAACTAATGGATTAGATGAAGGTGTATGATTGATTTAGGTCAAGGTCATCTCTTGACCTTGGCCGGTCTGTCGTCCATACACACTTTTCAAAGATTTTTTTCTCTGAAACCACTTGGCCAATCGAAGCCAAATTTTATATGAAGCATCTATAGGAAGTGGGAACCAATGTATATATAAATAATCCAGGTCACATGACCAAGATGGCCGCCATGCCCATATATGGTAAAAACCCTTAAAATATCTTCTCCAGAACTGGTGAACCGATTTCAACGAAACTTTGCATGAAGTATGGATGACTCAAGTACTACAATGTATATATAAAACATGACCCTGTGGTGACCTTGACCTATTTTATGGCAAGGTCAACATAGGTCGTCAATGCATTTGAATGGGGAAAACTTTTAAAATGTCATTTTAAGTGAAAGTCTTGCAGGAAATGGGCAGTAGGACTGAAATTTAATGATTCTGAAAAAAAAATGGACCCCAGGGGCTCATCTGCTTTTAAAATGTTATTTGAAGGGGAAAATCAGCAGGAAATTGGAATATTGATTATTCTGAAAAAAAGAAAATGGCCCACGGGCTTCATCTGCCCCTGCACTGGGGTTAAATACCATAATATTCAAATATGTTTATTGGTATATGAAGCAGATCTCAGGTGAGCGTTTACAGGACCATTGGTCCTCTGGTTTCGATTCTCTTGAAACTTGACAGATGTTGTGACCATGCTTTGAAGATTATGCATGTGGTTTGGATATAATCCTCAGATTAATTTTTGTCACTTTTTTCGCAATTTGAACTTAGCCATTTTTCGGGCATTTTCACAATGAAAATGAATGGGCAGTGGTTACCTTGTGTGCGCAACTCCTCCTACAGGTTCATGCCAATTCATTTAAAACTTTACGTGTGTTATGGGCATGGTCTGAAGATATGCATGTGATTTGGATGTAATCCTTGGATTATTTTTTGTCATTTTTTTCACAATTTGAACTTAGTCATTTTTTCGGGCATTTTAGTGAATGGATAGAGGGTACCTTGTGTGCGCAACTCCTCCTACAATTTAATACCGATACTTTTGAAACTTTGCAGACATTGTGACCATGCTTTGAAGATATGCATGTGGTTGGGATATACTCCTCAGATTAATTTTTGTCACTTTTATTTACAATTTAAACTTAGTCATTTTTTGGACATTTTTACATCTTGAAAGTGACTTACCAGTTGGGGGCATAGTGTTTCATAAACACATTTTCTAGTTACCAATGAGGAGTCCCCACAGGGTGGGGCTTTTAGCAGGGGTTTGCTGGACCAAAAGTCAAATTCCCTGCTATTCTGCGGGCCTGCGGGGGCCGTGGTTACAAATGACTAGTGCATAAAATGTACAATTTCAGTGGTGAATTATGATGAGCATCTTATGAATTCATGCTAGAATGTTTCTAGATGTTTATACTGATTTAGACATGACTGAAAAACTATTGCATGGGATTTTAACCAAATCAATCATAAAGGGTAATCAGTTATTATCATTTGTCTTGTGCAAAGTTTGATGAAAACTCTATTAAATTATTACACAAAATATAAATTCCCACCCTTGATTTAATCATATTTTCTTCAGAAATTAGCCAAGCAGCAGAGAGCAACATTTGGTGAAGGGGGACCTCCAATGTTTGTACCTTTTGGTAAAAGAATAGACACCAACCATTACAGAAACAATCCAAAAAGAGGTGGGTATGAACGTCGAGATAAAGGTTGAAGTAAAAAAAACAACAAAAACATGTTCACTCACCTTATTGGTTAAGTAATCATAAAGTTGTTGTAAACGGTTATACTGTGAATAAATGTGTGCCATGGCCTGCATTATGTTAAACTCGGGGTAGGGAGTGTGTAAACATAGACTGGGTGCAACAGCTTGATGGATTTAAGATGAGCAATTTCCTGTAAGTGTCATCAGGAAAACATGTCTGTGTCATATATACCCCCTTATACCCCACTTTTATATAGCAAACCTGGGGTTTGCAGGGGTATACCTATTTTTCTTATTTTTGCTCCAAAACATAGATTGTGGGTACTCGTTAGAACCGCCTCGGCGAGGCGGTTCTAACGTGTACCCACAATCTATGTTTTGAGCAAAAATAAGAAAAATATCAAAATTTTTCAACTGAAAATTTTCAATTTTTAAAGCTAAAAAAATCTCTGTATATTGCATGGGCAAGTTTTCGTGGTGTGGTAAGAAATAAGCACTAAGTACCGGTAACCTGTTTCCGGAATGCCGAGTAATGATATGGCTAGGCTAACTCTATGTCCTGATATGACCATAGGATGTTGACCATGGCCCAGTTGTTCAAAACTTCGGTAGTTTAACACTCAGTTTGTTAACTGTATATCGACTTCAAAAGCAAATACACTGTTATTTTTTTTGTTGAAAAAATGTGAGAATCCTTTGCATTGCAAAGGATTCTCACATTTTTTCAACTAAAAAATAACTGTATTTGTAATGTTCATGTTTGAAATATTAACGAATCGTTAACTAACAACATCGTTAATTTTGAACAACTGGGCTCATGTATGTAAATAACTTTCACAAACAAGCATACATTTGTACATTTATTTAGCTCTAAGCTTCTCAAGGATAAAGTGGTGCTGCTTATGTACCAGTCATTTGTAACCACGGCTCCCCCACCTATGGAAAAGGGCAGGGATTATGACTTTTCTGTATTAAGTGCCCTGCTATACACCCCACCCCCAGGGGACAAACTGGTGGTCAGAACTATGCACTTTGGCCTACCCTTCGCAATAGAAAATCTCACTGGGGTAAGGGTCTTTTATTACAATATCAAAACCCTGTCATTTCCTCTGCAGTGCCAGGACATTAAACTAGTAATTGCCCTGCACTTTAGCCCGGCTATCCCCCACCCTTCCCCATAGGTAGGGGGTTGTGGTAACGAATGACTGGTGCATTAAACTTACCATCCCAACATAAAATCAAAATCAAAAGGTGAGCAAGGAGTTACAGGGTTCCCACGCTTCCTTGAAAATTGGGAAAAAGCCGGGATTTTAAAAGTACCGTTTCCGGTCCAGGAAAAGTCCAGGATTTAGTACAAAATGGATAGAAAACCGGGAAACATCCGGGAAATTCGTTCAACCCGGAATTTTCTTTACCAGAAAATGCCAAAAGGGAATAAGTGCTTAATATTCCCGCTTGATTGCACTGAAATCGGCGAATTTAAACTGTTTTTTTTTTTTTTGCGAGTTTGTCGCAAATTCGGTAGGTTAGCTTGTCTTGTCTTGTCTACAAGAGGTTTTTTGGTAAGTAGTATGACTTTAATTTGGACCAGGAATTCAATCCAAACTTATCTAAGGGAGATATTACAGATTAACAGCGTTTTGCGTATGTGACATCGCAAGGTCATTTTTACTGAGTTTTTATCGCGGGTGAGTTGATTTGGTATGTAGTTGCGAAGATTATATGAGATGGTCTTATATTTTGATTTATTGAAAACGTATTCAGGCCGAAAATAATGCGGCAAGGTTTCAAATTAGTTGTAAATAATATGGAATTCTTAAGACAGTTAAGTCCGGTTCGAATAGGCGCTTGCAAATGCGACCACGACCACATGTTTCTGAATGGCGTCCACACCAGTCTTCACGCGCAGCCGTGAAATCGGAGCACCTACCAAGCTGGGCTGGAGGGTGCTCGATCTGACAGGGCAAAAATTGCAACTGCAATTTCGACCGCGATTCTCGTCCTTGAAAATGAAAAAAATGGCCCTTGAAAACGAAAAAAATGGCCCTTGAAAACCTGGAAATACCCTTGAATTTCACCAGTGAAAAAGTGTGGGAACCCTGGAGTTAAAACTATGCAAGTTTTGTTATTATTTTGCCAGATAATTTCAAGTCCCTAGAGGCCAACAAGGGAGAAAAGAAGGGTGAAAACGAAGACGAATTTGAACAACAGAGGAAGGCCACAATAGCTGAGGCATTACAGGCTAAAGACGATAGTGGACCGTCAAAACGGTTTGGTGGGGGTCAAAAACAGGTATTTTCTTCAGAATGATTTAGTTATAGGGGTTGGGAAGAGGTTGGGCTAATCGAGCACTCCTTCTGAAGCAAAGGCATAAGGCAAATTTGGTGACTACTGATATAATGTTGGCATGTCATATCAATTTGATCTTAACATTATTTGAAAATATGTTGTTTTGGGGGTAGGGAGCGAGGGTGTAGTTATTATCTTTTTGCCAGTTATAGTTCTGAGATATTCAAAACAACCAAAAAGTATTGCGCCTATTAGACTGTGTAGATAAAAGGTTCCTCATGGCATATATGAGCCGCCTCATGAGAAAACCAACAATTTGCAGAGATGAAAACAAAGGTACATATCAGCTTCGCGGTAACCGCGAAGCTGATCAGCGCCTTTGTTTTTGCTACACGGATAGTACAATTCCTCTACTTACAAAATCTAATATTTCAAGCTTCTAGCCATCTTCTGTGAGGATACTCACCAATTTGTGTTGGACCTGTTCGAAAACCACATTGTTTGTTTTCTCAAGAGACAGCTCATATGTTTCCCATATCTCATCTGTATATTGTGTCTTCCAGGTGAATTCTGACCATGACATAGCCAGGATAACAGAGATGGGATTTCGTGCTGAGGAGGCCAGCGCTGCCCTGAAGTCTAACAACGGCAACGTCCAGCAGGCTATAGACTCGTTGCTTAGCAACCGTAGGGGCCCAGGTGGTGGTAGGGGTGGGCCCAGTCGACAGTTCAGTAACGAGAGTCGTGACAGTGATAGGGGGCGGGGCCGGAGAGATAGGAGAGATGATGATGACGGTAGGATATTTGTTGTTTTGGGGAGTTTAACCCATATTTGAGGAGTGGATTCTCCCATCATTACCATTTGGGTCAGTCCTCATTTATTTTTAGGGGCGTCAGGGGTGATTTTTAAATTTTATTCAATTTTTAGCTCGACTGCACGAAGTGCATAGAGCTATTGCAGTCACCCCGGTCGACTGCACGAAGTGCATAGAGCTATTGCAGTCACCCCGGTCGTCCACGTTCCCGTTCCCGTGCGCGTCACACTTGCGTTAAAGTTTTCTAGAAGTCCATATCTTGACAACCACTCATCAGAAAGCATTCATACTTGGGCCATAGATACCCTGTAGGGTTAGCTTTTATTCCATGGCATCGGGCCCCTGGGTCCAGGCCAGGGGGTGGGGCTGGAGGTTAAAATCTAGAACACCTTCAAAAATGGCAATTCTTGTGTTAAAGTTTTCTAGAAGTCCATATCTTGACAACCACTCATCAGAAAACATTGATACTTGGGCCATTGACACCCTGTAGGGTCGGCTTTCATTCCATGGCATCAGATCCCTGGGTCCATGCCAGGGGGTGGGGCTAGAGGTTAAAATCTAGAACACCATTAATAATAATGGCTTTTCTGTGATATAGTATTCTAGAAGTCTATATCATGAAAACTTTTTATCAGAGGGCTTTCATACTCGGACCATAGGTACCCTGTAGGGTTGAGTTTCATTTCATGGCATCGGATCTCTGGGGGGTGGGGCTGGAGGTTAAAAACTAGAACACTGTAAAAAATAGATATACTGCTATGTAACTTTTACAAGGAGTCCATATCTTGACAACAACTTATCATAAAGCATTCATGTTTCATACACTTTAGGTTCCATGGCATCGGACCTCTGGGTCGGAGTCAGGGGGGCGGGGCTAGAGGTCAAAATCTAGAACTCCCAGAATTTTTTTTTCTTTTTGTTTCTTAATAGAAACAACTTAGGAAGATGGTTGGTCATTCATCTTTTGACTGTGACACTGACTTGTGTGTCATGACGGTAAGGGTCGGTTGACCTACTTTCCATGGTTCAGTGATTTTGCCTTATATCTTGACACTCAATTAGTATATTTTCTTACTTCTTTCAGATTATGAGTGAGTATGACCAGGCCTTTGACCCCAATATACTTATAGGTCACAGTGACCTAATTTCACGGTTCAGTGATTTTGCCTTATATCTTGACACTCAATTAGTATATTTTCATACTTTTTTCAGATTATGAGTGAGTATGACCAGACCTTTGACACCAATATACTTATAGGTCACTGTGACCTAATTTCACGGTTCAGTGATTTTGCCTTATATCTCGGCACTCAAATGGTTTATGAACAAACTTCTTTCAAAGTATGTTTGCGTATAACAAGACCTTTGACCCTGAAGTAGTCCTAGGTCACTGTGACCTAATTTCATGGTTCAGTGATTTTGCCTTATATCTTGACACTCAATTAGTATATTTTCATACTTTTTTCAGATTATGAGTGAGTATGACCAGACCTTTGACCCCAATATACTTATAGGTCACTGTGACCTAATTTCACGGTTCAGTGATTTTGCCTTATATCTCGGTACTCAAATGGTGTATGAACAAACTTCTTTCAAAGTATGTTTGCATATGACAAGACCTTTGACCCTAAAGTAGTCCTAGGTCACTGCGACCTAATTTCACGGTTCAGTGATTTTGCCTTATATCTTGACACTCAATTAGTATATTTTCATACTTTTTCAGATTATGAGTGAGTATGACCAGACCTTTGACCCCTATATACTTATAGGTCACTGTGACCTAATTTCACAGTTCAGTGACTTTGCCTTATATCTCGGCACTCAAGTAGTTTATGAACAAACTTCTTTAACACTATGTTTGCGTATGACAAGACCTTTGACCCTAAAGTAGTCCTAGGTCACTATGACCTAATTTCACGGTTGAGTGATTTTCCTTTATATCTCGGCACTCAATTGGTATATGAACATACTTCTTTCACAATATGTATGAGTATGACAAGACCTTTGACCGTAAAGTATTCCTGGGTCACTGTGACCTAATTTCATGGTTCAGTGATTTTGCCTTATATCTCGACACTCAGTTGGTATTTTTTCATACTGATTACGAATGAGTATGACCAGACCTTTAACCCAAACATACTTATAGGTCACTATGACCTAATTTCATGGTTCAGTGATTTTGCTTTATATCTCAGCAGATCATATTTCTTTCACATTATGAGTAAGTATCACTAGACCTTTGACCCTGAAATACTTATAGGTCAGTGTGACCTTATTTCACGGTTCAGTGATTTTGCCTTGTGTCTTGGCACTCAGTTGGTATATGAACACACTTCTTTCACAGTATGAGTGAGACCTTTAAATCTTAGGTAGTTATAGTAGTTATAGGTAGTTATAGTTAACTTTCATGGTTCAGTGATTTTGCCTTATTGCATCAAGGCAAAAAAGATGTATGAGCATAATGGGTTTGGCCTTATGTTTGACAAAGGTCAGAAGCAGTTGAGCACGCTGTCCTGCGACAGCTCTTATTCAATGAAAATTCTCTTAGCAAACAGAATAGCCCCAGATGGGACGCCGCGTTCTGCGGCGTTCCATCTGGGGCTATTCTGTTTGCCTATGTCCCATAAAAGGGACGCCAGGCTTAAATGAGTTACAGTGTCTTGCTCAAGGAAACAAGCTAGCATAGGGGTTCAAACCCTAGATGTTTGCATGTAGAGTTTGACACTCTTTCTCCGTGTTCTCTCAAATGATGTTGGTATGGGTTTTACATAATGATCTTAAATGTGCTGTTTGGTGATTCATATCTTGTTTCATGGTTCACTCTAAAAATGCTAGTTTGATCATAATGGTGACTATGGTTTACCTTGATTTTTCAACATAAAGTTTTGTTTTTTTTCCTTCAGCATGGGAAAATTCAAGCAAGAAGACCACACTTCTTCAATTCATATTATTGTTCATGTTGTGTTTTGAAATAAGCTACAGTTTTATCTAAGATTTAAAAAAAACCTGAGAAAAATCATTTTAGCTACAAGTACATGTAATTTGAGCCGCCGCACCAGAAAACCAACAATCTGCATATGCGAGAACAAAGACACAGATCAACTATGCAGTAACTACTGCACAGCTGATCAGTGCCCTTGCTTTCGCTACACGGATAGTATAACCACTGTTCTAATTAAGGATGTTCGCTGCTAACATTTGACATTTCGGAACTTCCGGTTTTTCTTTTGTTGAATATCTCGTAAACGGTTGCAGATATTTTCCCAATATTTTATATTTGGATACATAATGATGATATGCATTGAACGAGCCATGAAAATTGTCAATCTAAGAAACTTCATTTTTTCACCCCATTTTCTGCAACTTTTCAGAAAAATTTAGTTGTCAGTGAAATTTAGGGGGTAGGGTAGATTAAACTTGAATATTACACATTTTCAAAGTAATTGCACTATTTCTTTGTTTATTTTAGCTGCAGTATATGTGTACATGGTCTTCTAAGTCAGTCTTTGTGTCTTTGGTGTGCTGGTTTTAAAATTTTACGTGGTTTTATGAAACGGGCTTAAAGAAACAAAACAGCTGAAAAAAGGCTGAAAATGGTGATTTTCAAGTTGTTGGTTCTCTCTTATATGCACACTACCCTATATATTTCTTTCTTTTATTCGAACAATATAACAAAGTTCTATGTTGTGTGAAAATACAAGAAAAAGTTTGAATAAACAAATATGGGTTTGGCACATTTCAAAATATTGATTTTTTCCGACTTTTCAAGTATGGGGGTAGGGTTGGAAAAATACTCGTAAAATTTTGTCATCCACTTCAAGTTGCAAATTTTTCTATGCGTTTGGTCCAAAATAGTTTGCGTTACATAAATATTATGACTTTTGATAGCATTCTAGGTGTATTTTTGTTGAAGACTGGTTTGTTTCAAAGAATTAAAAATTAAATTAATTTTACTAAATTTAAAACATGATGCTCAGAGGTCTCATTCAGAGGCCTGTAGCTTGAAAAAATGCACACTACCCTATATTTATTTTGCTTTCAAATGTCTTATGTTGTATTTTGGAATAAAAAAAGAGTGGTTAGAAAAAAAGTTTGAATACTTTTTCATTGGCAGCGAACATCCTTAAATTTGAAATTACAAGCTTCTGGCCTACTTCTGCGACTACATTTGTATCAGACCTGCTTGGAAACACAAATTGTTAGTTTTGCCAAGCGAAGGCTCATTTCTAATTGTAGGTCCTGGCAGAGGTAGAAAAGGTCGAGATTTTGATCAGGGGGAAGAATCACACAGTAGACCCTCAGGGCCAGCTACTCTGTTTGACTTCCTCGAAACTAAGATGCCTGTGAAAGAGTCAAAAGGTTAGTGAAATGAGGATATGAATTCATAGCTTGTGAATGTTTTGATAAAAATAAAGCTACCTTAAAAAGATTTTAGTCTTCATAAATAAGCCCAATTATGACGGCCCCCAAGGCTGAACGGCTATGAGCTCTGATATTTCATTACCAAGCTTAATCATTTGATCATCTCACTACCGTGTCTGGTGTGGGTTTGAGCCCCACACTTGGCACTGGTAAGACAATCGTGTTTCATCAGGATTTTTGTCATTCAAGCCTTAAACCAACCTTATTATAGTTTAGAAGCCATTCTTTGACTGAATGCTTGATCAGAAATCCCAGATAGTTTTTGATTGCATGGTCCATTTTGAAGTTGTTTTATTAGAAAAATATTAAAGGGAAAATATTCCAGTAAATATTGATAAATTTCAGATTCTAAAAAAGACAAAGACACAAAAACAGAGGACTCATCCTCTGACAAAACGAGATCTCAGGATCGTACCAGGACGCCATCGGGACCAAACCAGTCTGAGTCCTGGGCACAGTCTAGTCGTCGCCCCCAGCAACAGCAACAAGATATCCCACCGAGGTTTGTCAACAAGAAACAGGAGGACCAGTCAAGGCAAGGTCCGCGGGAGAATAAATTTCGTGATGATAATAGACAAAAATCTGCTCAGAGTGAGTTTAAAAGTGGTGATAGAAATTATAGTGATCGAAATTACAATGACAGAAAGTATAATGATAGGAATTATAATGACAGAAATTATAATGACAGGCCATACAATGATCGTAATTACAATGACAGAAATTATGAAAGGAATTACAATGACAGAAGTTATAATGAAAGAAATTACAATGACAGAAATTATAAAGAGAGAAATTTTAGTGATAAGAACTATTATGATAAAAGCTGTAGTGATAGAAACTTTAGTGGTCGTGGAGACCGAAAACCGGACAATCAAAGAGAGAATGAGAGACGTGATAATTTTAGGCGGGATAATAAGGGTGGGAAAGACAGTCAAAATACTCGTGATACGCGGCAGAATTATGACAAACAAAATGACAATTATCAGAAAAATAGTAACAGTTCAAAATCAAGTGCCACCAGTGCTAAAACTGACCAGTCAAAAGACAGCAGGTCAAATATAGGTCAGGGTCAGGGTCGTGATACTGGAAGGTCAAGGCCACCTCAAGGTCAGGAGTCTGGGAGGAATACCTCGAGTAATAATAGTCAAGCACCACCGCCTCAGAAGTATAATCAACAGCAGGGACGTGATGAGAGGTCGGGGCCAGATCAGTCTCGTTCTAACCAGGGTGATAGGCATCAGTCAGAGAAAAAGGCATCAAAGACATTGAATAAAGATGCTCCACCTTTTGAGAAAAACAATCAGAATTATTACAATAACTCTGGGCCAGTGTTTAACAGTTCTGCTGACAGTCAACAAATCTATGTTCAGGAGAGTTATTCACAGGCTAACATGAGTGCCCCAAATAATTTTCAGCCTTTAAGTCCCCAGAATTACGAGACAAGTGGGAGTATGGTGACGTATAACGCTGACGGGAGTTACGTCACCCCTCCGATGAACATGGAGGTGCAGATGAGTTCTGGACTCCCACAGTACACACAGTCACCACCAGATAGTACTATATACACCCTTAGTCAGGTAGGCACTTAAAAAAATTGGTGAACAGATAAGTTTTTATGGCCAAAATGGATTTCGAATAGAGATTTTGCATGATTGGCAAGGGAGATAATTGATGTCATTTGTGTCATTTTATAATGATATAGAGCAGTCATGATAAATTACTATGAATTTAAATTTTTTTGCGGAAAATGTATACCTCCCATGAGATTTTTGTACAGGAAATCCCTGTTCAAAAATGTTTCTGTCTAGAGCTTTTTAGCTCGCCTGAGCCGAAGGCTCACAAGGTGAGCTTATAGGATGGCCATGCTCCGTCGTCCGTCCGTCGTCGTCCGTCCACAATTTCAAAGATCTTCTCCTCTGAAACCGCAGGGCCAATCAAAGCCAAACTTCATGTGGAGCATCCTTAGGAAGGGGGAACAAAAGTTTATATACATTATTCAGGTCACATGACCAAGATGGCCGCCATGCCCATGTATGGTAAAAACCAAAAAATCTTCTCTGGAACCGGTGGACCAATTTCAACGAAACTTGTTATGTAGCATCGGGGACTCTGGCCCATCATAGTTTATATAAATCATGACCTTTGGTTGACCTTGACCTATTTTATGGCAAGGTCAATTTTGGTTACATAGGCTTTTCAATGGAAAAAATTTTCAGGAAGTTTTGAAGCCTATGACCTGAAAGTTGGTAGATACAGACAACATGTTGTGCCAAAGAAGTGTTGTGAGTATTTTAGGTCAAGGTCAGTTACAAATTAAATGTTAAACTTAATTTTTTCAGTAACCACTTGACCAATCAAAGCCATATTTTGTATGTAGTATCTTTGGGATGGGGGAATGAAAATTTATATAAATACTCAAGGTAACATAACCAAGATGGCCGCCATGGCTATAAATAGCAAAAAACTTTAAAAATCTTCTTCTCCAGAACCAGAAGGCCTACGATTTTGAAACTTGGCATGAAGCATCAGGGGGAGGAGCTATACAAAGTTTAAATAAATCATGACCCTGGGATGACCTTGACCTATTTTAAGGCAAGGTCAACATAGGGTGTCCATGCATTTGAATGGGGAAAATTGTCAAAATGTCATTTGAAGGAAAAAACTTTATGGAAATGGGTTAATCGACTGAAGATTTATGAATCTGAAAAAAATGGACTCCAGGGGCAGGTCTGCCCTCACCCGGGGCAATATACATGTATATTTCCATAATATTCAAAGATCTTCTTCTCTGAAACTGCTTGGCCAATCAAAGCCAAACTTCATGTGGAGCATTCTTAGGAAGGGAGAATGAAATTTTATATATGAAATGATCAAGGTCACATGACCAAGATGGCCACCATGGCTATAAATAGCAAAAACCTTTAAAAATCTTCTTCTCCAGAATCAGAAGGCCTATGATTTTGAAACTTGGCATGAAGCATCAGGCAATGGAGCTGTACAAAGTTTATATAAGTCATGACCTTGGGATGACCTTGATCTATTTTACGGCAAGGTCAACATAGGTTGCCTATGGGGAAATTTAGTAAAATGTTATTAAATGGGAGGAAACTTGCTGGGAGTATGCAAATGGACAGAAGATTTATGGTTTTAGAAAAAAATTGTCCTCAGGGGGTTGTCTGCCCCTGTCCTGGGGCTATATACATGTATATGACCATAATATTCAAACATCTTCTCTGAAACGGCTTGACCAATCAAAGCCAAACATTAAATGGAGCATTGTTAGGAAAGGGGAGTGAAAGTTAATATAAATGGTCCAGGTCACATAACCAAGATGGCCGCCATGGCTATAAAAAAGTAAAAACCATTATAAATCTTCTTCAGAATAATAATAATAATCTCTCTATTTATAGAACATAACGTATTTAGCATAACGGCCAGTCTTCCATACGGTCCTCTAGTGAATACAGACATTGATTATTTTCGGATCTTTTTTGTTATTATTCGGACTTTTTCATATTAGACATGCGATGTTAGTGATGCTATATTTTGTTTTGGGAGAAAAGAAGCCAGTGCTTGCCTTATAATGCTCAGCGCCAAGCAGGGTAGCCACTGGTACCTTTTTTAAAATCTTTGGTAAGACCCGGCCCGGGATCGAACCCACGACCTCCCGCTCCTGAAGCGGACGCTATTGGAAGACCTATGATTTTGAAACTTGGCCTGAAGCATCAATGAATACAGCTCTACAAAGTTTGTATAAATCATGACCCTTGGATGGCCTTGACCTATTTTATGGCAAGGTCAGCTTAGGTTGCATATCCCAGTTCTCAGGTGAGCGTTTACAGGACCATTGGTCCTTTTGTTTTTATTTGTTGACAGATTGTCCAAATTTTTGCTGCACATTTTGCAACAAACTAAATGCTCAATTATGCCAAGAAAATATTTCATCTACATTTAAATAGTTGTCAAATATCTTAGAAAAACCATTGTCAGACACTAGAAAACACATTTTAGTTTAATTGGAATTCTTTGCTTTTGCTAGTATCACAAGCATTATATTTATTTTGTAGGTCCAGATCAGTTTTAAGCCAGGTGACAGAGTAATGGCAAAATACTGGGAGGATGGTCTGGTAAGATGATTTGAGCCCATGCATGAGAAAACCAACATTTTTGGGTCCAATCAGGTCTAACATAAACCAGGCTGTACAGTTACAGAAGCATGCTAGAAGCTTGAAATTTCAGATTTAAGAAAAAGAGAGATTGCACTATCCGTGTAGCAAAAACAAAGGCGCTGATCAGCTTCGCAGTTTCTGCGAAGCTGATCTGCGCCTTTGTTTTCGCCTACATGCAGATTGTTGGTTTCCCCATGCGGCGGCTCAATTTTAATCTATTTGAACCAAGAAAATAAAAGCTTTACTTAAGATATCCTAAAGTATAAATGTATCAAAAGAGCTCTTTCCCTCTTCTGCTGACAACCAGTCGTCACAAGCAATGAATGATGCTGAAAACCCATATGTTAGCTACTGGGAAAAGATTAAGCTCTGAATCTTTTGTAAAATGTTCCCGAGCGGCTTTTATAGGCATAATGATTAAGCGTAATTTGACTGTCTCAAGATGACACTGGGGAGTGTTGTGGCTGTGGTAGACAGTTGAATTCCGTTGGGGCCCAAAGAAATAGATGGACTACTTGTGCCTCCAGGCAAAGCTTATACACTACTACTGACCATCTGATTACTGGTTAACCGCTCAGATCTGAGCCTACCCAGGAAAAGTGTTCAAGTCAAACCATTCATACGTATAAGCCTTTTGTGGCTTAGTTGGATGGTTATATTTGGAGCACTTGTTGGATGTCATGACATCCTCAGTTTGGGTAAAAATCGCTTAAAATGGAGGCAACATCCTGACATGACTATAGCTGTTGACAGGGACGTTAAGCATCAATTCAAAAAATCCAAATGGAGAGGTTGTGGTTTTGAACCCTACCCCAGCATTGTTGTGTCTCAAAGAAGACACATGTACTACCCATAGTACTGGTGGTACATTATAGGAAACCTGGGTTCCAATTGACTTGCCTGAAAAGAGTCTGACTGTGAAGTCATGTTACCATTACAAAAACAAAAACAAAAAAAAAACGATATAATTTCAGTTCTATGAAGCTGTGATAGAGAGTGTATGGCCTAACCTACCGACCTGTGTTGTCACCTTTGTTGAATATGGTAATACAGAGGAGGTCCTTCTGTCGGATATACGACCAATGATATCGGCTCTGGTGAGTAGTCGTAGCCTTTATAGGGGTATTGGAGGGTGTAGGGGAGTTGGGTTGTTGTATGGCCTAACCTACCGACCTGTGTTGTCACCTTTGTTGAATATGGTAATACAGAGGAGGTCCTTCTGTCGGATATACGACCAATGATATCGGCTCTGGTGAGTAGTCGTAGCCTTTATAGGGGTATTGGAGGGTGTAGGGGAGTTGGGTTGTTGTATGGCCTAACCTACCGACCTGTGTTGTCACCTTTGTTGAATATGGTAATACAGACAGAAATTACGACCAGTGATTACAGCTCTAGCAAGTTTTTAAGCCTGAGACAATGAGGTGGAAGGACCAGAATGCAATTTTTCCACTTTTTGCATACAAATAATGTCTATATTAATCAAAATTACATTGATGTGATACATCTGTACATAACAATATAGATTTGATTAATAATATTGGCCTTTCCATTTAAATTGTCTTCGATAGATCGTTCGTTTGAGCCGCATCATGAGAAAACCAACATTTTGCATATGCAAAAACAAAGGCGCAGATCAGATTCGCGGTAACCAGGAAGTTGATCAGCGCCTTTGTTTTCACTACACGGATAGTACAATTCCTCTACAAGTTTTCTAAATCCAAAATTTGAAGCTTCTAGCTATCTTCTTTGCTTGTACAGCCTGATTTGTGTCAGACCTGGTCGAAAACCACATTGTTGGTTTTCTAATGACGCGGCTCATCTCATTTGTGTCCATTCCAGATGGCTGGTCAGCCCAGTCCTATAGCGGTCCCCCAACCTGATCTCTCTGTCCCCCCACCCCAGGTATACTACTCCGCTCCACCCCCTCAGATGTCCCAGATAGACAACCTCACCAACGCTATCAGCAGTATGGAGTTCCGCCGGGGCGGCAGTGGGCAGGCGTACCAACGGAAACAAGATAACAGGCCACAACAACAGTTTTACCAACCACCGGCTCAGAGAAGATAGCCAATCAGATTACAGAATCAAGCCATGTCGTGGGAAAACCATTAGGAATTCCGATCAGGTCTGGTACAAACTGGGCTGTACAGCCACAGATAATTGCTAGACACTTAAAATTTTGGATATAGGTAATAGAGGGAGTGCACTATCTTTGTAGCAAAAACAAAGTTGCTGATCAGCTGCACAGTCAGCTGATCAGCATCTTTGTTTTGCATTTACATAAAGTTGGTTTTCTTATGACAGGGCTCAGGTGAGATGTGTTCTGGATAATACATCAGGAAAACGTCCGTATAATGTTTACCCCCCTAAACCCCACTTTTATATAGAAAAACTGGGGTTTGCAGGGGTATACCTATTTTTCTTATTTTTGCTCCAAAACATAGATTGTGGGTACTCGTTAGAACCGCCTCGCCGAGGCGGTTCTAACGTGTACCCACAATCTATGTTTTGAGCAAAAATAAGAAAAATGTCAAAATTTTTCCACTGAAAATTTTCAGTTTTTACAACTTTAAAAATCTCTGTATATAATATTGCATGGGCAAGTTTTCGTAATGAATTGAATGATAATGTTGTAACTTTTTCACAGAAATCTTAGATATGTGTATTATGAAACTTGCAGAGTTATGAAAAGTAGATTTTGTGAAAAAATGAACAAAATTATCATTCAACTATTATCTAGTACAGATCTTGTTAGATCACTGGTATTTGTGCAATAGATGTAGAGTTTTCTGGTTTTTATGTCAAAAAATGTTACAGCTGTTTAGGCAGTAAAAATAAGGCTGAGCTGATTGTACTGAGGGCTACATAATAGAGCCCCTTTAATACAAAATCATCAAAATTGAGCCCTCTCGTGGGAAAACCAACAATGTGGTTTCCGAACAAGTCCGACACATATCGACCTGTACAAGCACAGAAGCAGGCTAGAAGCTTGAAATTTCGGATTTAGGAAGAAGAGGAATTGTACTATCCGTGTAGCGAAAACAAAGGCGCTGATCAGCTTCGCGGTTACCGCGAAGCTGATCTGCGTCTTTGTTTTCGCCTATGCAGATTGTTGGTTTTCCCATGGGGCGGCTCAAATGATATGAAAGTAATATTAAATAGAAAAAACCTGAATTTGGTTCAAAATAATACAGATATGTGCGTGACTTTTAATGCAGTTCTGTATATTAAATGGTGGGGAGCGTGGTGGCGTAGTGATAGACCATGAGACTTCAAATCGAGAGGTCCTTGGTTCGATCCCCACTGGTAGCACTGTGTTATGTTCTTGAGCAAGACACATTAACTCCCGACAGTACTGGTTAAAACCCAGGAAGAGTTGGCTTCGTCCCGACATGACTGCAAAATTGTTGACTGGGACAAACATGTATCTTGAGTGCTGACTGACCAGTGATTGAGGAAAATCAGGAAAGGCTGTCAGAATTTAGCTTGGAATGATGGCTTTGTGTTTTGTCTAGTATTTCAATAGAAAATTGTTGCTGAAGTCTCCTTAGATTTTGAGCAGATAGATTAATTATGAGTCGTTACGCGAGAAAACAGGTCTTTGGGGTTCCGACCAGGTCTGACACAAACAGGCATGCACAATCACAGCAGAAAGCTAGAAAATTCGGATTTAAGATGAAGCGGAAATGTACTAGGGAAGAAGTGAAAACAAAGGCACTGATCAGCTATGCAGTTACTGCATCTTTGTTTTCGCATATGCAAAAAAAAAAAAAATATCTTCTCATGATATGGCAAAACGCTGTCCATATCTCACCACTGTCAATGTAAAAAGAATATAGAAAATTCAAATGCCTCTAAAATTAAATGGCAAAGCTTGTATATACCATAAGATTATAAGAGTCATAAACTAGTGAGCATTCAGTCATTTAGCATCTATTTAAACTCATTTGCCAGTCACTTCATGAAAATAAAATACCAGTTCACAGTAAATCATATTAATTTTGGCATAGACTATAAGCATTTATTCTAGAATTTTTATGAGAAATTCTGGATTTAGGTTATTTTTGAAGTATGGACTTGCCTGTCATTGTTAATTGGGAGAGTCCATTGTCATTTTAAGGGGCGTTAGGAGTGATTTTGACTTTTTAGATGGAGTTCTTCTAAGCAAACAGAATAGCCCCAAATGGAATGCCCAGTTGGTTTGACCTGGAACTAGTCATAAAAGGTCATAAATAGCTATAATAATTGAGCCACCACATGGGAAAACCAACAATCTGCACATGCGAAAACAAAGACGCAGATCAGCTTCGCTGTAAACGCGAAGCTGATCAGCGCCTTTGTTTTCGCTACTCGGATAGTACAATTCCTCCTCTACTTAACTCCAAAATTTCAAGCTTCTAGCTCTTTTCTGTGCCTGTACAGGCCAGTTTGTGTCAGACCTGTTCGGAAACCACATTGTTGGTTTTCCCACGAGGCGGCTCATATAATGATGGTTAGGTTGTTAATTATGACAGTTGCCAGTAATTAAAACTTATTCTTTTGTAACATAAGGAAAGAAAACAAATAACATTTCATTTTTTTTGCATTAGGTTTATAGGCATACAAAACGCTTAGACCTTGATCATAGTTTTGATTGTGGCACACAAGAGCCTTAAAATGAATAAAAAAATACTGTTCACCAAAATGAAGTAAGAGCTTTAATTAAAGTCAAGTTTAACTCTTAATAGTTGAGGTGGATACAAATTGTCATTTGATGGAGTTTCTGTTTTATGTTGTATTCATTAATAGCAACAGCTGGTTAGGACCGGCATAAGCACCTGTGTTACCCTTAGGATATTCTTACCAAATGTATAGATGCAAATGTTTAATTTAGAATACTGTACTCTTCTGATTAGCGCACAAGCTCCAATAAGCACACAGCCTGGTTGTTTCTGAAAAATGTACATAAGTGCACGCTACTCCACTAGCATTTTGGTAATCTATACCAATTTTACACGTTAATACCGTATTAACGGCATTGAAACTTATCAGTAAATGATCAAACACTATTTTTCAGCGGGTGGAACACTTAAATGACATCAGCATTGATATTTTTCACGGTTATTTCAACTGTTTTTGTGTTGTTTTCAATTGTAGAGTGCACTTTTTAGAACAATATTTTGTTACCTATATTTTGCTACCTTAACATTAAGTTATTTTGAAAAGTGAGGCATTCTGGGAGCTAATTAGAATGAAAACAGTAGTCTAGAGACACTGTGATGTAGTGATGTAGTAAGTTAGGTCTTGCCACAGTATATTATTTGAGCCTTCGCATGAAAAAAAACAAACAACTACATTGTATTTGAGCTTCCCACCAGATCCAACACAAATCGGCCTTTACAGTCACAGAAACAGGCTAGGAGCTTAAGATTTCAGATTTAACATGTAGAGGGATTGTACTATCCATGTAGCGAAAACAAAGGTGCTGATCAGCTGTGCAGTTACTGCACAGCTGATCTGCATCTTTGTTTTTGCATATGCAGATTGTTGGTTTTCTGAAGCGGTGGCTCATATTATTTTATGTTAAAACTCATACAAGCCTGGCGTCCTTTTTGTGGGACATAGGCAAACAGCATAGCCCCAGATGTGACGCCGCAGAACGCGGCGTCCCATCTGGGGCTATTCTGTTTGCACAGAGAAATTTTGTCAAACAATTTAATAAAATTTAAAAATCACTCATGACGCCCCTAAAAATGAAAGTGGACTCACCCAATCAATAATGATGGGAGAATCCATTTGTCAAATATGGGTTAAATTCCATCAAATAAAGTCATAATGGGCATTCATGATGTTCTGTTAATTACCAGATGAACCCTGGTATGAGAAAACTTGTCTTTATAGTTGAAAAAAATATGTGCTCTAAGTATTGGTAAATTGCTCAGAAACGATGTCATCCCAGCATTGCCTTAGCTTTTTACCCTTGGGACCTAAAGAAATAGATGGGCTGCTTGTACTTCCAGGCAAAGCTTATATGCTACAGACTGCCCATCTGATTTCTGTTACTCGCTCAGGTCAAGTAAACCATCCATACAAATAAGCCTTAGAGGCTTACTTGGGTGGTTATATTTAAGCAATGTTTGGATATCATGACATCCTGCTTTTGGGTAAAAGTCCCATAAAATGGAGGCAACGTCCCAACATGACCATAGCTGTTGACTGGAAATGGAGCATCAATTCAAACAAACAAACAAAAGCTTTTTACAATATAACACATGAAACAGGTTTTCTCATGAGATGGCTCAAACCAAATTTAATGAAAAACTGAAAAGGTTGTAAATTTACATGTAAAGTTTAGTGTATATTTAGGTCGAATCTGTTCTATATTTACATGTTGTACCTGTTAGTCAAAACCTATGTAAAAAGAAAATGTACATTGTTTATAGTAATAGTTTGTTAAATAGACACAATATCCCTTGTTTCTTTTTGTTAAAAACCAGAGTTGCAGCATATTTTCTTTTTAATGTGCCAACATCACATATTTTAGATTTCCGAAATCGATTCATTTTATAGTTGTGAGGATATCTCATCACCATCAATGCACAAAAGAATATAGAAAAATATTGAATTCATAGAAGACTAAAACAAGAGAAAAATAAAGAGAAAACCATTGCTGCATTCTCTGCTGTTGTTTTTGATTGTTATAAATGTACATTTATCAATATACAGTACCAGTATTCCTATTTTTGTAAAGTGTATTTGTTGAATTTTCTCTGTTAGAGTAGTAAATAGCATATTTTATTACCTTTTGTGTGTTCAATATTTTAGTGTACGTATTTATCTTTTTACAAGTGGTGCAACTTTATCGGCTTTGGTGGCCAATTTTCTTTATTTTCTTTGCTCAGTGTGACCCATAGCATGATGTGTATATAGACTATGTAGACTTTACATCGTCTGTGTTAAATGCTTACAGTATTCAGACGCCTTAATTGAGAGTTAAGCCTAGGCATCTGCAAACTCCTTTAACCAACCACCCCGATTTTAGTTCCATTACTGCAGCTTTAAATTACCCCTCTCCCTCTAGCATCAGTATTGCTCAGTAGGTCACACCAAGCAGGGTTTCCGACCAGTTGCTACACAAATCGGCCTGTACAGTCACAGAAGCAGGCTAGAGGCTGGAAATTTTGGATTTATGAAGTAGAGGAATTGTACTATTCGTGTAGCGAAAACAAAGGCGCTGATCAGCTTCGCATTTACTGTGAAGCTGATCTGCGTCTTTGTTTTCGCATAGGCTGAAATCCGGTTTTCTCGCAACAAGACTCAAATATGAAGGAGAAAAAAAAGACCACTAAAGCTGATCACAGTTCACCTCTTTATATGGTGTCCGTAATCTTTTCTGTTTGCTTCACAACTTCCCAAACTAGACCAGTTTAGAAATATATTTAGGAGATAGTTTGATGCTTGATTCTAAGAACAAAGGTTAATTTTGTGATTAGAAAATCATCTCTTTATAGTAAGTACTAATCGCAGCAGAAAAAATTTATACCTTTTTGTTTACTTAGCCATCAGTTTGATCAAAAGCTTTTTACGGAGGATGTTAAAGTTGATATGAAATAAATCTAAATTGAAAATCTGTCACACTGATTCATATTGGCCAATTTTTCATTGCTGTAAGTTTATTAATGCATTTTATTTATCACAAGCCACCTCATGAGAAAACAAACAATGTGGGTTTTGACGAGGTCCGACACAAACCGGCCTGTACAAGCACATAAGATGGCTAGAGGCTAGAAAATTTGGATTTAGAAAGAAGAGGAATTGTACTATCTGTGTAGCGAAAACAAAGGCATGATCAGCTTCGCAGTTAATGCGAAGCTGATCTGCGTCTTTGTTTTCGCAAATGCAAAATGTTGGTTTTCTCATGAGGCAGCTTTAATTATAATAATAGGTAGAACCATACTAATCAAAGTTAACAATAAAACGTAATCTTTAGTTAAAAAGAATCGGGGTAAAATGTATACATAAATCAGGGAGGGGGGAGTGGGTTCATGATGAGATATGAGTGTTGAAATGAGGAGGGAAGGATTTGTTAGTTTATTCACAGTTTTATATTGATATTTGTGTTGTGCTATTAAATAATATTAAAAAAAAAATGTAAACAAAATTTGGTCACAAATTTGCATAAATAATATGGTTATTTGGTGATAAAATTTAGTGTTTTTTTCATTGTTATAAGGTTTTCCACAATTGAGCCGCGTAATGAGAAAACTGGACTTTCGCCTATGCGAAAAACAAAGGCGCAGATCAGCTGTGCAGTAACTGCACATCTGATCAGCACCTTTGTTTTTGCTACAAGGATTGTACACTTTCTCCTCTACTTACACCCAAAATTTCAAGAATCTAGATTTTTTCTGAGACTGTACGGGCGGGTTTATGTCGGAACTGGTCGGAAACCCCAAAGACCTGTTTTCTCGCATCGCGGCCCAATTATTTGTCTATTCTCACTGGAAGAACTGTGCTGTAGAGCCACTGCGGAAGAATTTTTTCGATAGATTTCTTATTTTTGCTGAAAACAGATTGTGGGTACATGTTAGAACCGCCTTGCTAAGGCGATTTTAACGAGTACCCACAATTTGTTATGGAGCAGAAATAAGGAAAATAGGTATACCCCTGCGTACATCAGTTTCACTATATAAACATGGGGTATATATTACAGGTAAATGTTATCCTGATGAAGGAGAAATATGAACATTTATCTACAAATTATTGCAGAATGCTAATTGTGAGCTTTGTAATGAGAAAGCCTGATTTTCATGAATGTGAACATATCAGTGTAGATCAGCTGACCAGTATCTACATGCATGTAGCCTAATAGAACCCTTGTAAATAAAAAAATTCCAAGGCTCTAACCATCTTTTGATAGTGCACATAATGTGGAATTGTTTCAGAAACCCCTCAAGGGGTTTTGCCATGATAGAGCTCAGATGAGCCGCAATGAGAGAAGCTTGAGATTTCTGATTTAACAAGAAGAGAGTAGCAAAAACAAAGGCACTGATCAGCTGTGCAGTTATGATCTGTGACTGTTTTTGCATAGGCAAAAATTGGGTTTTCTCTGGATGCAGCTCAAATGGTTGAGTGTAGCCTGAAAGGCAAACAGTAATTGAGCCGCCTCATGGGAAAACCAACAATCTGCATATGCGAAAACAAAGGCGCAGATCAGCTTCGCGGTAACCGCGAAGATGATCAGCACCTTTGTTTTCGCTACACGGATAGTACAGTTCCTCTTCTTCTTAAATCCGAAATTTCAAGCTTCTAGCCTGCTTCTGTGACCGTACAGGCCGGTTTGTGTCAGACCTGTTCAGAAACCACATTGTTGGTTTTTCCACGAGGCGGCTCAATTATTGATCAGATCAGCTCTTGCTGCTCTCTCTTAGAGTCGTTGAGGCCAATATTTTCAATGGGATACTTAGAATTTTCTTTACAGAATGTTTGTTTTTATGATATTAGTGATTTATAGTGACTATGCAAATGTACAGAGAGTAAAAAACGTATGTGTATTCACTGTTTATTCTTTTCCTTCCTGTCCTTACCCTGTGGTTATAAAACTTTTTTCATGCTCAGCTGAGACTAAAATTTATCCTGCTTATATGCATTTTAACATTATTTATAGCAGGATAAATGCAGGCTTTGCTTATATGAACCTGAATTTTCTACCAGTTTGGGTATTTCAGTATTTAGGAGCAGCTTGAATTTCATGCTCAGCAGAGTTGAGCTAGAAAAGTTTTATAACCTCAAGACCTTAAGCCTCTATCTCACTGGAATGTAACAACTGGAGACTAGTTTGAGACTAGATTGTGACATACATTAACGATATAAATGCAACTTTCATATTACAGTCTCATTGAATGGACATTTATCCGACACTTTCACAAATTTTGGTCTAATTTTGCAAATATATCTCACGACTGTTGCGCGATTGTCTTGAGACACTCGTGCGACAGTTGCGAGACATTTGTGAGAGTGTCTCAACATTCGTATATATGTAGCTTTAGTTAATTTTCTCGCCAGATAGTCGTGAGTTGTTTGCATGTTTTTTCAGGACTGCGAATAAATCCGCATTAAGTTTTTGAACATGTTAAAAACCTTTGAGACTGGTACACGACACTTGAAAATTCTCGGTACACTCACACTAGTGGTGTGCAAAGTTCTGCGACTAAATTTGCATAACAGTTGTGAGGAATTCGCATGCCAGTGAGATACTAGCTTTAACTACAGTGGCCTTCACAAAACTTGGAAGTAACTGACGGCTATATAAGAAAGATTGGCCATTTGTTAATAATCAGGGCCCAGTTGTTCAAAACTAACGACGTCGTTAGTTAACGTTTCGTTAAAATTTCAAACATTAATATTACAAATACACTGTTATTTTTTGTTGAAAAAATGTGAGAATCCTTTGCAGTGCAAAGGATTCTCACATTTTTTCAACAAAAAATAACAGTGTATTTGTTATTTTAGCTGATATTTGCTTAACACATTTATGTCTTAACGATATCGTTAAGCTAACGATGCTTTGAACAACTGGGCCCAGGAAGTGATGATGACTGAAAAATTGTGATGTTACGCCTCAATACAAAGTAATTAACATGGTCCAGCATCTTCACACCTGTTTGGCAAGCAGTAACAACAAAATATGATATTATTGGATTTTATTTCTTTATAAAATCACAGCTGTATGTCAGTAACAAAAACAAAAAGCTACATATTCCTACATTTTTTGACAACTGCTAGTATTACTGTGAGGCCCCAATAACTATTTCTGTTTGCTCTCTACCTAGTCTAGAAAAGTTCAGTAGGTAGATAGGTTTTTATTTAATTTAATTGTTTTTTTTTTTTTTGAACAACTGTATTATGCATAATTTTTGTTGTCAGAAGGTATTAGGTTTTGTTTGTATTGAGGTTTAACGTCCCAGTCAACAATCTTTCAGTCATGTCGGGACGGAGACATCGCTTCCTGGGTTTTAACCAGTACTCTAGGAAGTTAATGTGCCTTGCTCAAGGACACAACACTGACGCTCTACCACTAGGCCACCATGCTCCCTAAGGTATTCAGTACAAACTATTCAAAATTAGAGCTGCATTTCACTTGTAGTGAACAACAGACAATTGGTAAAAATGAAAATACAGATTAATTTTTTTGGCAAACTAGAATTGTCAGAGGATCTGACTATAGCCCCGCTTCTGAGCTTTTTGCCAGGTTGAGAAAAACAACGACGGGCAACAATCCCAAGCTAGATCTTGTTAATTTTGATGCATATAAAAAGATTGGTCAGATTCTGTCAGTTTGTTTTCAAGGTATTAAGCGGAAACAAAATTCTGACATCAATCAAGGGCCAAAACTCTGTCAAAAGTTTGCAAAAAATGACAGGCAACAATCCCAAGCTAGATCTTGTCAGTGTTGATGTGCATACAAATTTTGGTCAGATTCTGTCAATTTTTTATCAAGATATTGAGTGGAAACGAAATTCTGACGTCAATCATGGGCCATAAATCTGTCAAAATATTGCAAAAAATGACTTGCAACAATCCCAAGCTAGATCTTGTCAATGTTGATGTGCATACAAAATTTCTGTTAATTTGTTCTATAGATATTAAGCGGAAACGAAATTCTGACATCAGTCAAGGGCTGTAATTTCGTCAAAATTTTGCAAAAAGAGACGGGCAACAATCCCAAGCTAGATCTTGTCAATGTTGTTGTGCATACAAAATATGGTCAGATTCTGTCAATTCGTTCTAAAGATATTGAGTGGAAACGAAATTCTGACATAAATCAAAGGCCTCAACTCCCTCAAAATTTTGCGAAAAATGACAGGCAACAATCACAAGCTAGCTAGATCTTGTCAATGTTGATGTACATACAAAATTTGGTCAGATTCTGTCGATTTGTTCTCAAGATATTGTGCAGAAACAAAATTCTGACATCAGTCAAGGGCCGTAACTCCGTCAAAATTTACGGGCAACAATCCCAAGCTAGATCTTGACTATGTTGATGCGCATACAAAATTTGGTCAGATTCTGTCAATTTGTTCCCAAGATATTGAGCGGAAACAAAATCCTGACGTCAATCAAGGGCCGTAACTCTGTCAAAATTTTGCAAAAAATGACAGGCAACAATCCCAAGCAAGATCTTGTCAATGTTGATGGGCATACAAAATTTTGTCAGATTCTGTCCATTGGTTCTCGAGATATTGAGTGGAAACAAAATTCTGACATCAGTCAAGGGCCTTAACTCTGTCAAAATTTTGTGTAAAATGATGGGCAACAATCCCAAGCTAGATCTTGTCAATGTTGATGTGCATACAAAATTTGGTCAGATTCTGTCAATTCTTTCTCAATATATTGAGCGGAAACAAAATTCTGACATCAGTCAAGGGCCGTAACTCTGTCAAAATTTTGCGAAAAATGACTTGCAACAATCCCAAGCTAGATCTCGTCAATGTTGTTGTGCATACAAAATTTGGTCAGATTCTGTCAATTCGTTCTCAATATATTGAGCGGAAACAAAATTCTGACGTCAATCAAGGGCCGTAACTCCATCAAAATTTTGCGAAAAATGACGGGCAACAATCCCAAGCTAGATCTTGTCAATGTTGACGTGCATACAAAATTTGGTCAGATTCTAACAATTCGTTCTCAATATATTGAGCGGAAACGAAATTCTGACGTCAATCAAGGGCATTAACTCCGTCAAAATTTTACGTAAAATGACGGGCAACAATCCCAAACTAGATCTTGTCAATGTTGATGTGAATACAAAATTTGGTCAGATTCTGTCAATTTGTTCCCAAGATATTGAGCGGAAACAAAATCCTGACGTCAATCAAGGGCCGTAACTCTGTCAAAATTTTGCAAAAAATGACAGGCAACAATGTTGTTGTGCGTACAAAATTTGGTCAGATTCTGTCAATTCTTTCTCAATATATTGAGCGGAAACAAAATTCTGACATCAGTCAAGGGCCGTAACTCTGTCAAAATTTTGCGAAAAATGACGGGCAACAATCCCAAGCTAGATCTCGTCAATGTTGTTGTACGAGGGTTGGGATTTAAGTTCGTAGACTTTGGCCGCTGATTTTCTATTAGAGCATTTACCCAATATTTGATGCATTATTATAAAGAAGCAAAGTCTCCTTGTTTAGTGTCTAAATATTTTTCAAGAAATCTTGCGCAGTGCACATAAAAACGGTGTCCATAGCAACCTAGGTTTCGCTACCCGGGGCACGTCGTATTTTAAGTAATTCTGAAGTTATATGACGTGAAGAAAATACCATTAGCTACCATATTATAGGCCATAAATTTAGCTAAGATAATTTGAGGCCTTCCAGTATCACGTTTTTATCTCCATATAAAGTTTTAAAGCGTTAAGTCGACAACTTATTTTGTTATTGGAGAAAATGTAAAGCCAGCCGCGCTTCTTGGAAAAGAAAAATGGCGTTCACAGGTAACGTCGAAGCAAGAGCTATGATTAAATCTTATGTGTGAGTAGCATAAATGCCCACAGAAACATCCAAAATGATAGTGAATTGTAGTTCAGATGTAGAACAAATGATGCAGTGCTATTTAAATGGTTTGCGAGATTCCAGATTGATGTCCTTGATTTTTACAGGATGAGATATGCACACACCTACAATCAACCTACAAACGCTACGTTCAGCATTCTGAAGTTAAAACACAAATATGCATGATACACATAAAATTTGTTATATCTGGTGTTTAGTAATTCAGCAATAATTATTGACAAACCCCTGAAGGATATCTCACAAATAAGGTATGGCATGTTGTGTTGTTCCAGACAAGGCATTTTGATACAGATATTTATTGAAATTTGAAGCTGTTTTGACGTCAAAATTTCCACGACGTGCCCCGGTTGTTGAAAGGGCACTGTGTTTAATTCATTGCTGTACAGATACTATTATGAGTAGAAATAAGCTTAATGTCTTATGCAAGAGGCAAAAGACTATGTATTCAGATGATATCATTTTCATTTCTGTGTGACAGACATCTGAACTTTTATCAAGAAAGTCTACGAACTTAAATCCCAACCCACGTACATACAAAATTTGGTCAGATTCTGTCAATTCGTTCTCAATATATTGAGCGGAAACAAAATTCTGACATCAATCAAGGGCCGTAACTCCATCAAAAGTTTGCGAAAAATGACGGGCAACAATCCCAAGCTAGATCTTGTCAATGTTGATGTGCATACAAAATTTGGTCAGATTCTAACAATTCGTTCTCAATATATTGAGCGGAAACGAAATTCTGACGTCAATCAAGAGCATTAACTCCGTCAAAATTTTGCGTAAAATGACGGGCAACAATCCCAAACTAGATCTTGTCAATGTTGATGTGTATACAAAATTTGATCAGATTCTGTCAATTCATTCTCAAGATATTGAGCGGAAACGAAATTCTGACATCAATCAAGGGCTGTAACTCTGTCAAAATTTTGCAAAAAATGACAGGCAACAATACCAAGCTAGATCTTGTCAATGTTGATGTGCATACAAAATTTGGTCAGATTCTGTTGATTCGTTCTCAAGATATTGAGCGGAAACGAAATTCTGACATCAATCAAGGGCTGTAAGTCAAAATTTTGCAAAAAATGACAGGCAACAATACCAAGCTAGATCTTGTCAATGTTGATGTGTATACAAAATTTGGTAAGATTCTGTCAATTCATTCTCAAGATATTGAGTGGAAACCAAATATTCACGGAATCACGGATTCACGGAATCACGGATTCACAGAATCACGGATTCAGGGAATGACGGAAGGACAGGGTGAATCCAGTATAGCCCCACTTTTCCAAAGCGATGCTATAACAATTTACTGTCTCGCCCAAAAAGATCTGAATAAAGGGCAATAAATTTTTGAGGAGGCACTATTTTATAATAGTGAGGACGTAAGGAGAGGGCAAACAAACATTTTTTTTATTTTTGGTCTGAGACTTGCACTGCTATTTCCACTAAGTTGTCAGAATCACTCCAAATGCATGAACAAAACCATATAAACTTCAACATCTCAATTTTCTCCCATATTTGATGGTTCTAGACAATATTCAAAGCAATTTTATAATTTTCTATTTCTAATCATATTGTCAGAATATCCTATCTGTAGAAACTATTTATGATATTATAAAGTGAATCAGTGCTGAATTTACCAAACCAAAAATGCCATGAGAACAACACAAATGCTTTAAAAATGATAGGAAGTACACTGATTTAATATCTATACTCTGTTATACATAATCCATCAATCTGTCATTTTCTTAGTTAAATGAGCCGTCTCGTGGGAAAACCAACAATGTGGTTTCCGAACAGGTCTGACACAAACCGATCTGCACAATCACAGAGGATGGCTAGAGGCTTGAAATTTCAGATTTAGGAAGAAGAGGAACTGTACTATCCGTCTAGCGAAAACAAAGGCGCTGATCAGCTTCGCGGTTACCGCGAAGCTGATTTGCGCCTTTGTTTTTGCCTATGCAGATTGTTGGTTTTCTCATGACGTGGCTCAAATTTTGCACACATTACCAAGCTATGTAACAAAGTAACATGGTATCAATATTAAACTAGATGTAAGACAATAATTGTTAGTTTTGATCAGTACACTATATCAGCATTTCAATCTTCCCTTATTCAAGCATTAGTGAGCATTTTATGGCACACATTTCAATTTGGATTTCTTGTGATCTAAGATAAATGTGCCACATCATGACAAAACCAACATTTTGCATATGCGAAAAACAAAGGTGCAGATCAGCTTCAAAGTAACTGTGAAGCTGATCAGCACCTTTCTTTTCGCTACACGGATAGTATTATTCCACTACTTTCTAAATGAAAAATTTCCAGCCCCTAGCCATCTTCTGTGCTTGTACAGCTCAGTTTGTGTTGGACCTGTTCAGAAACCACAATGTTGGTTTTCTTTCGTCACGGTTCAAATGTGTCTGGTTCTGTCATTTGCCATCAACACATGAGCCACCTCGTGGGAAAACCAACAATGTGGTTTCCCAACATGTCCGACACAAACCGACCTGTACAAGCACAGAAAAAAGCTAAAAGCTTGAAATTTCTGGTGTAAGAAGAAGAGGAATTGTACTATCCAAGTAGCGAAAACAAAGGTGCTGATCAGCTTACCGCGAAGCTGATCTGCGTCTTTGTTTTCGCCTATGCAGATTGTTGGTTTTCCCATGAGGCGGCTCATTTTCTAAACAGCATAGTTCAGGAGAAGGTACCTAAGCCTTGTTTACATATCATTTTTTTTTTTTTTTCCATTCAGTCTTACGTCCCTTTCAAGATTATTTCAGCTCATATAAGACAGGCCAATCAGTAGGTGGGGCGAAACAGGAGAGTCCCGAGAAAATCCACCTGGCACACCCGCAAGCAGAATTTGGCTTGTTTCACATGTATGGGGCTCGAACCCGCACCAGACAGTGGTGAGATGATCAAACGTTTAAGTGTGGTAATGAAATATCCGTGCTCTTAACCGCTCTGCCACGGGGGCCGCCACGATGTAATTTGATTTAGAAACCAGAGGACCAATGGTCTTGTAAACGCTCACCTGAGATCTGCTTCATACACCAATAAACATATTTGAATACCCAGTGCAGGTGCAGATGAAGCCCTTGGGCCATTCTCTTTTTTCAGAATAATCAATATTCTGTCCATTTGCCAATTTCCTGCTGATTTTCCCCTTCAAATAACATTTTAAAAGCAGATGAGCCCCTGGGGTCCATTTTTTTTTCAGAATCATTAAATTTCAGTCCTACTGCCCATTTCCTGCAAGACTTTCACTTAAAATGACATTTTAAAAGTTTTCCCCATTCAAATGCATTGACAACCTATGTTGACCTTGCTATAAATAGGTCAAGGTCACCACAGGGTCATGTTTTATATATACATTGTAGTACTTGAGTCATCCATACTTCATACAAAGTTTCGTTGAAATCGGTTCACCAGTTCTGGAGAAGAAGATATTTTAATGGTTTTTACCATATATGGGCATGGCGGCCATCTTGGTCAAGTGACCTGGATTATTTATATACACATTGGTTCCCACTTCCTATAGATGCTTCATATAAAATTTGGATTTGATTGGCCAAGTGGTTTCAGAGAAAAAAATCTTTGAAAAGTGTCTATGGACGACAGACCGGCCAAGGTCAAGAGATGACCTTGACCTAAATTAATCATATACCTTCATCTAATCCATTAGTTGTTTGCATCTACCACTTTTCAGATCTCAGGCTGCAATAGTTTTCTAAACATAGCTTATTTCCACTTTTCCCATTATAAGTCTATTGAAACTTAAAGTTACCCTAGCAACCAGAGTTCTTATCCGACTGGAATAAAAAACACAAATTATGTAGAGGCTACTGTCAGGAACATGTATACAAAGTACAGGATTCATCCACTTGACAGTTTCTGAGGAGAAGCTTTTTGAATGTTTTTTTCAAAATTTTGCCCTTTATGGGGCCCCAGCAACCAATCAAAATAAAGGATTAGGACAAAACTCGCATGAAACGTCAAACACTACTCAATAAACATTTCTGCAAAAACAAAATTCAAATGTCTGCAATTTTAGCGGAAAAATAGCCGATTTCCACTTTTCCCATTATAAGTCTATGGAAACTTTAAGTTGCCATAGCAACCAGAGATCTTATCCGCCTGGAATAAAAAACACAAATTATGTAGAGGCCACTGTCAGGAACATGTATACAAAGTATAGGCTTCATCCCCTTGAGAGTTTCTGAGAAGAAGATTTTTGAATGTTTTTCGAAATTTTGCCCTATATGGGGCCCCTGCAACCAATCAAAATGAAGGATTAGGACAAAAGTCACATGAAACGTAGAGGACTACTCAATAAACATTTCTGCAAAAACAAAATTCAAATATCTCCAACAAGACAGCAAAAACTGGCAATTTTCACTTTTTTCCATTATAAGTCTATGGGAAGCATAAGTTGCCATAGCAACCAGAGTCCTTATCCGATCAAAACAAAAAACACAATTATTCTTTCCCCTACCTGTAGATGGTGTATGTATAATATGAGAACAATTGGCCCAGCGGTTTCAGAGAAGAAGATCTTTGAAATTGTGGATGACGACGGATGGACGGACGACGGACGGACGCCGGAGCATGGGTATACTATAAGCTCACCTATGAGCCTTCGGCTCAGGTGAGCTAATAAATATTGTTTATTCCAAACAGCACAGCTGTACAAAAACTGCTCCCAAGAAAAGCTTTATCCCTTCCTACAGTATTTTGATTGCAAACAAGGCAAGTTTGCTCATGGCAAGGCTCATAATGTTCTTTTGTTGCTGTTTTTCAGGATTAACATCCCTATCAACAATTTTTCAGTCATGCCTGAACTGAAACTCCCCACCAGTACAATGGGGAGAAAATATGTCTTGTCCAAGGATACAACTTAAGTCATAATGGGGTTCAATTCCCTATTTTCCTAATCTTACATAGTCTGGCACTCTAACACAGTACCACTGGGCCACAATGCTCATTACTTCGTACGACTCAATCATGACTTACATGAGCCTGTACGTGCGAAAACCAACAATTTTCATTTCCAACTAGGTCCAACACAAACCAGGCTGTACAGTCACGGAATACAGCTAGAAGCTTGAAACTTCCGCTCTAAGTAGAAGAGGAATTGTACTATCTGTGTGGCGAAAACAAAAGCACTGATCAGCTGTGCAGTTACTGCACAGCTGATGCACAGCTGATCTGCGTCTTTGTTTTCGCATATGCAAATCATTGGTATTTTCACGCAAAGGCTCACATTATAGTTATTTTAGCTTTTCACAGCTCATGTAGAATGTTTAATGGCTTGTTCATTTTTATATGAGCCGCCTCGTGGGAAAACCAACAATGTGGGTTCCGAACAGGTCGGACACAAACCAGGCCGTAGAAGCATATAAGATGGCTAGAAGCTTGAAATTTCAGATTTAAGAAGTGGAACTGTACTTTCTGAGTAGCGAAAACAAAGGCGCTGATCAGCTTCGCGGTTACCGCGAAGCTGATCTGCGTCTTTGTTTTCGCCTATGCAGATTCTTGATTTTCTCATGCGGCGGCTCATGTGGTAAACAGCAAGAGTGTTTACAAAACTAGCTTTAAAATCAAACAAACTGGGGCCAGTGATGGATGGTTCATTAAAATTAATTCAAAACTTAAAATAGTTATCAAATCACATTACTGATTATAAAAGTTAAATTGGTGGGTGTGAATACATATGAGCCGCCCTATGGGAAAACCAACAATCTGCATAGGCAAAAACTAAGACGCAGATCAGCTTCGCGGTAACCGCAAAGCTGATCAGCGCCTTTGTTTTTGCTACACAGTACAATTCCTCCTCTACTTAACTCCAAAATTTCAAGCTTCTAGTGTGCTTCTGTACCTGTACAGGCCGGTTTGTGTCGGACCTGTTCGGAAACCACATTGTTGGTTTTCCCACGAGGCGGCTCATATACATGTAGGATTTTTAAGTGATTCTTAGGCAATTCATGACAAAAAGAATTGAAATGTGCACTATGTCCCTGTAGATTTAGCATGGCTGAACATATTGTTTGATATTGAAAGTGATCTTTGGGACAAATTTATCTCAATATATCTCAGAATCATATACCATATCTGAGCCGTGTCATGAGAAGACCAACAATGTGATTTTTCAACAGGTCCAACACAAACCGAGCTGTACAAGCACAGAAGATGGCTAGAGGCTGAAAATTTTGGATTTAGAAAGTACAGGAATTGTACAATCCATGCAGCGAAAACAAGGGCACTAGTCAATTTCGCAGTTACTGCGAAGCTGATCTGTGCCTTTCGTTTTCGCATATGCAAAATGTTGATTTTCTCATGACAAGGCTCATTTGCTTCTGCATTACATTATATCTGTTTTAGAAATTGTATATTTATGGAGCATTAACTTTGCTTTTCCCATCAACTGTGTTTTGCTAATGTTAAGTTGATTTGATGTTATTTCTGTTGAGTATATCTGGTTTGTTATGTGTTGGGGCGGCGTCTCCCTGTACGATCTGTTCCGCAAGGTCGGCAAACTTTCTCACATAGTCTATACTGCTCTCATTCATCATACATTGTAGGGTAGAGTCAACCTGGAAAACAGTCAGAAAATTGCAGTTTTTCTTAGTTCATTTCATAACCTTTTGGAGAATGAAACATACTTAAAATTCATATGGCAGATTTATCCTTAAATATTCCTGTTTATGTGGTCTGATAAATAAGGTCATGCATTTTGCATCATTAAGCAATTAAACGTTTCCATATTTGTTGTCACATACTAACTGAAACAGTCCTGGAGGTTTGTACTGTACCTTGTACCTGGAGGTTTGTACTGACAAAAATTGTCTTTCAATTAGCTCTAAATGCTAAATTTAACATCTTAATAAATTAACTCTAACTTACATCAATCCTATTAGACTGTGAGTCTCTCGAACTGTCACCAAACAATGTGAGCTGCGGAGTATTGTAGGTACTGGTGGTCTGTGTAGTGGTCACACTGTAGGCTGGTTTACTGGGGGACTCTAGGAAACTGGTCAGGGACAAGTCTGGAACCTGAATAATGAAATGAGCCATGTCATGAGAAAACAATGTGGTTTCCGAACAGGCCCGACACAAACAAGCTGTACAAGCACGGAAGATGGCTAAGAGGCTGGAAATTTTAGATTTAGAAAGTATTTAGCCTGGTTTGTGTCAGACCTGGTTGGAACCCAAGTTGTTTATTTTCTCACACACAGGCTCATTTTTTATTATGACAGACTTACGTTCATATTTTGCTAGAAATGTCATGTTAGTGATGCTGTAGTTTTGTTGTTTTTTTTTAGAAGAGAAGCCAGTGCTTGCCTGATAATACTGAGTGCCAAACAAGGTAGCCAGTGGTACCATTTTTAACGTCTTTGGTATGACATCCCGCACTTCCACTCCCAAAGCTGACGGATCGGTATTAAAGAAGTTAAAGTGTCATGCTCAAGGACACAACATGGTGTTAGACTGGTGGTGGGTTTCAAACTCAGACTTCCTGCCATTAACCTATTAATCACGAATGGATTCACCCATCATTAACATTTGGGTGAATCCACTTTAATTCTAATGGGCTTCAGGTGTGATTTTAAAATTTTATTACATTTTTCAACAAAATTCCACTAAGCAAACAGAATAGCTCCAGATGGGACGCCACGTTCTGTGGCGTTGCATTTGGGTCTATACTGTTTGCCTATGCCCCATAAAAAGGATGCCAGGCTTTATTGAGTTAAAATAACTGACTGGTATGACTTAAAATCCCTAATTCTACATTAAATCTTACCTCTCCATTCAGCCACTGTTGATCTACTGTAGGTGAATTCATCTTGAACAGCGACCTCACTGGGGGACTATGTAAGGGAGTTAACTGCTGTTCTGACTGCTGTCTGATAGGTGGAGTTGTCAAACCTGGGTCGACTGACAGGGGCTTGTTCTCTTCTAGTAAACCTGAGATATTCACATGCAACAATATAAGATAAATTCTGTGCTTTTTTACAGGTGGAGGTTTTGAAGCTTTCTGCCATCATTCATTGAGATCCCATCATAAAATTTTTAACATTTAAATTATAAGTTTTCATTATTTCATGAAATTTTTTCGAAGATAAATTCTAATTGTATGTTATATAAACTATATGATCAAACAGATACTGTATGAAGACTTCTAAAATAGACTGACACGTGCAATGATTAAACACTTTCATCAGGATCATGAGCCGTGTCATGAGAAAACCAGACTTTAGCACATGGGAAAACAAAGGCGCAGATCAGCTGTGCAGTATTTTTGCTACACAAATAGTACAATTCCTCCTCTACTTATATCCAAATTTTCAAGATTCTAGTTCACTCCTGTGGGTGTGTAGGCCGGTTTGTGTTGGACCTGGTCAAAAACCCTGAAGAACAATTTCTCACAGCTCAGCTCAAATATGAACTTACTAGTAAAACTATTATCTGCGATAGAAATATCCATAAACTTGTCATTTTCTCCACCTGGAAAAAGGAAAGCAATTTTAAATCAGAACAAATTTTTTTATGCCAAGGTTTGGCACTAAACAAAAGTAGCTTCTTCACATCCTTCAAAAGATTCACCATAGCAGCTATCTGTCCTTATTTCATTTGTCAGTTTAATATGGACTACAGTTCAACCTCATTATAACACGCCTCATTATGTCGGTTTTCAATATAACACAGCCATGTCATGGCTCCCAAAGTGATTATTTTGCTATATGACTATTGTAAATAACCTCATTATAACACAGTTCACTTATAACACAGTCAGTATCCATGGACCCCACAGATAGCATTATAATGAGGTTGACCTGTACTGTGAAATACCATCAACCAGACTGCATTATATTGTACTTTTAAAACAGAAAATGTCCTTACCTGGCTGAATACTTGAGAATGATATGTCTAACAGTGACGATAGGTTAGGTGGGGAGAGAGATCCTTTAGTGAGTGGTTTCTCAGATGCTGTACTGGTGTCAACAGTTACAGGGACAGCTGTTAAACCTGCTGCTTTTAAAGCCTCTTGTGACATGGACCCAATCTAAAATGAGCCGCATCGTGAGAAAACCGGAATTTAGCCTATGCGAAAACTAAGGCGCAGATCAGCTTCGCAGTTACTGCGAAGCTGATCAGCGCCTTTGTTTTCGCCACTCGGATAGTACAATTTCTCTTCTTCCTAAATCCGAAATTTCAAGCTTCTAACCATTTTCTGAGACTGCACAGACCGGTTTATGTCGGACCTGGTCGGAAACCCCGAAGACCGGTTTTCTCGCGTCACGGCTCAAATGTAATAGAACTGACCCAAAGTTTTAATCAAAGAAAAATACATACATATATGTACAAAAGAACAAATGTAAATCAAATGAACCAATTTTATAGAATCTACTTTGTTTGAATTCTGACTTACTGTCCACAGTCACAAACTGAGGTATATCTACTTTTCACAACATGCTTAACCATTCATTTCAATATCAACTGACCAGACTGACCAGACAGTGAATGTGCCCGACCAGAGAATCAAAGCTGGATCACATCAGTAGCCAAGCATACGCTGGCCTGCAAGAATCTGCTGAAGATGTGCAACTCGAAAAGCTCTCGAAAATGTATGATGTCCTAGAAATAGCTTTGAGAAACAATGTCACTAAATTAATATATTGGTAAAGGTATGTTAAAAAGCTTCTTCATATTTTACCTGTGACTCTGGTATTCTCATGAGAGTTTCGTCTCCATCACCTGGTGATAATGACAACTCAACACTAGATATGGTTGTAGAGGAAACAGTGGGACTACCCACTGAACCAGCTGAAATACATATTTGTGATGATATTAAGATCAATCGAAACAGTACAAGTTTATGAATTTGAATTTCTTTTGCAGAGCTTAGACGGATATTCTATTTATTACAGCCACATTGTATTTGTCTGGCTCTAACCTGTTTTGAAACAGAAATTAAGACAAATTTTCAGCAGTTATTTTTTTCTGTAATTCCCAAACATTTCCAATGAATACCAAGATCAAGACATACATGTATATTCATCATATGATAATTTTCAATGTTCAAGTCTGAATTCTGTTTCTTCTCTACATACATACCATAATGCACAGTGGTGGTCTGTAGCTGTTGACTAGGAGTTGCCGTGGGAACCAACGATATAGGCACGGTCTGTGTCTGAATCCCGAGGGGATGTCCCACAATGGTCTGGTTGACCCCCGTGACCTTGTTCCCCGACTGGGTCTGTATACCCATAGGATGCCCTACTATAGTCTGCCTGACCCCAGGGACAGGTTTACCCCCCACCAGAGGGGGGCCAGGGCCATTAACCATAGGGTAGAATGTCACCATCTGACCGGGTACTTGTGCTTTGGGAAGAATGGTCCGCTGGATGACAGGTTTTCTGGACACAGATTTCAACTTTCTAGGCCGCATTATCTGCTTCTGAAGAAGAATACAGAATGACTACTTATAGAGCCACGACATGAGAAAACCGGTGTTTGGGGTTCCCGACCATTTCAAACACAAACACAGATCAGCCTGTACAGTTTCAGAAATAGGCTAGAAGCTTGAAATTTGTGGTTTGAGAAGGAAATGTACTATCTGAGTAGCGAAAGTTTTTTGAGCAGACGGTGCACAAAATGAACATTTAAAGCTGAAAAATCTGTAGCATTATCTTTGAAACATTTCATAACTGTCAAAAATTACATTACCAGTATATTATATTCAAAACCTTGTTACACTGAGCTATGTTAGGCCGAAAAAAAAAAAAAAACAGCTGTGTTTCCGCTAACCCGACCGACCCTGATTTTTTTGTGCCGACCCTTCAGTTTTTATTGCCATTTTGAAAGAAAATAAAGATTTTCATTCCTACCGACCCTTGAATTTTTCAGGTAAATAGACATATGACTTGAAATAAGTCAAAACTGCAAAAATAATATTTAAAATCACTTCATTTAACTTTCTTTATGTTTTAAACCTCAATGTCTGTCATTTTCTAGTATTTGAGATGAATTAAGTTGCATATTATCAATTTTTAACTGTTTTCAACAAATGAAAAATAGAGAAAAAATAAAAAGATTTGCCTACCTACCGACCCTGATTTTTTTCGGCATGTTAGCGGAAACACGGCTAATTTTTTTTTTAGGCCTTATAATGAGTTTTATCTGAGCTGCCTCATGAGAAAATCAACAATTTGCATATGCGAAAACAAAGGCGCAGATCAGCTTCGCAGCTGCGAAGTTGATCAAAGCCTTTGTTTTCGCTACACGGCTAGTACAATTTCTCTTCTTCTTAAATTCGAAATTTCAAGCTTCTAGCCTGCTTCTGTGACTGTACAGGCCGGTTTGTGCCAGACCTGGTCTGAAACCCAAATTGCTGGTTTTGTCATGCAAAGGCTCATCTATTTTCTTACATTCATGCCTGGATTGAGATGCTGCACCAGTTCCATATCTGTGAGTGTTGTATTATAAAGAGATTTCTGGTTGATCATAGGAGAAGCCGTAGGGACTCGGAATATACCATCGGGACTGGCAGAAACTGCTGCTGTTGGAACCAAGTTGGACTTCTGGGAAAGAAATGGTGAGAATTTTGGTGATGAAAATTGTGTTTTAGAATCCAAGCTGATTATTGTTATTTCTTGATTAACTCGTTTAAGCCTGGCATCCTTTTAACGGGACATAGGCAAACAGTATAGCCCCAGATGGGACACCGCAGAACGCAGGCATCATTAGCAAGTTGATCTCTTGAAGGATTGTCTGTCTAAAACAACCATTATCATACCACAGCTAGGAACTGTAACAACTTCTCTGTCTCTAATGTACAAAAGTTGTTAAACCAAACTCCAACATACCTCTTTCTTGTGAAGCACTATATGACTCATTTGTCTGTGTTGATATGTCTTTACCAAATTGTAAACAAATTGAGGCACCGCATGGGAAAACCGACAATCTGCATAGGCGAAAACAAAGGCGCAGATCAGCTTCGCAGTAACTGCGAAGCTGATCAGCTCCTTTGTTTTCGCTACATTGATAGTACAATTCCTCTAAATCCAAAATTTCCAGCCTCTATCCATCTTCTGTGCTTGTACAGCTCGGTTTGTGTCGGACCTGTTCGGAACCCAAATTGTTGGTTTTCTCACGCACAGGCTCAAATACACTTTCCTGTCTTAATACTTCTTATGAATATTAAAACTCACAAATTTTTAGTCTAAAAGCAAAACCCTACATACCTCTTTTTTATGTAGCACTGCTGACTCAGTCTGTGTGGACATGTCTTTACAAGATTTATTGCTCTTGGTTTTCCCTGGAGGACTCTTCTGTAGGGCTTTACCCTTCACTTGTCTACTAACCAGGTTAACAAGACCAGTTCCACACATATGGCAGGTGGTACCAGCGTTGGAGGTCTGAAATCGAGACATTGGTAAAATTATCTAAGTTTGGCAGGAAAGGATATATTACAAAGACTTATGAAGAAATAAACTCTAATCTTTATTGTGTATTTATTTCATGTGTGCAAAGATTTTACTAATTAATGCTTGTTTATAATATGTAATTTTTTGTAAATTATATCCATGATAACATGTCACGTGTGAGTAGTCATAATCTACTTAGGATATCTGCTACAATATCAGCGCCTTATAAACGATGCATTGATACTTCTGTTGCTCTATTTATTTAGTAAACCACTCCAATGAGCAGACAAAATAAACTGACCAGATTTCTCTGATTAACATCAGGAAAACATGTTCGTGAAATGTATACCCTCTCATACCCCACTTAAATTATATAGTAAAACTAGGGTTTACAGGGGTATACCTATTTTTGATCCAAAACATAGATTGTGGGTACTCGTTAAAACCACCTCGGCGAGGCGTTTCTAACGTGTATCCACAATCAATGTTTGAACAAAAATATTAAAAACATCACAAGTTTTCCAGTGAAATTTTCAATTTTAACAGCTGAAAAACATCTCTGTATATTGCAGGGGCATGTTTTTGGTATAATTGAATAATGAATTCTCCCCCTCACCTTACTGAAATCAGTGAACTCTACAGTAGCAATATTCCCCAGTCTCCTCAGCGTATTGTTCAAGTTAAGCAGTTTCTCCTGTAGCTCCCCGACCTGTGTATTACACCAGTCATACTCGAACCTTAGTTCACCATCCTTACCGAACATCAGGTACAACTCTGCAAGTTTAACTTTTTCTGACTCGGCGACATTCCAACCCTTGTCCATTGCATCACGACAAAGTTTTTCTACTTCACTATGACTAGATTCCATACTATCATTTGTACAACCGTCTTCATTTGTTGGGGAAGAAAACGCGGGCCTTGCCGGAGAATCCTGACCATCTGTATCAATTTCAACACTTGGTGTTTTATTTCTCTCCACTCTACCATCCTCCACAAGTTTTCCAGTCTCTGAGAGTTCGGACACTTCTTTAAGAGCATCTAAAGGTGCATCGGGAAACATTGCATTTTCCCCATCAACTATAGCGCTTAAATCAGCAGTTGAGTAGGTCCGCGACTTTGCAATATCTGCTGCTGATTCACTTTCCTTAACATTTGCTGCCGATATACTTTCTTTCACAGCTATTTCTCTGTAACTGGTGAATAAAGTTTGTCCAATGGACTGAGATGATTCAGAAGATTTGATATTATCACAAGGAGGTCCAGTAGATGCAGACCCGGAGTCACTGCTTGAACACTTGACACAAGATGGTTTATCAGAACATGTATTCTGCCAAGATTTGGAATCCCGCACTTCAGAAGATTCAGACGAGGGATCCTTACAGCTATCACTTTGTTCAGTGTCATTACGTGTTCCTGATTTTTCAGATTCTTGGACTTCTTTACTGTTTTCTTCACCAGAGTTTGAATCTTTAGTTTCAGCAACATTATTTACGTCTTTCACATTGTTATCATCACAACCACTGTTCATCCTTGCTTCTATACTTGACAAGGATTCTTTAATCTTAACACAACCGTCAGCAAATAAACAACCATTTTCTTCAGTCAAATCTTGTTTACTACTTTCTGTCTGATCAGTTTGCATTTCTTCCTTAGAAGTAACTGTTTTACTACTATCAGCTGATTCTTTCCCAGTCTCAGATTCATCATTAACAGTTTTAGCAGTTTCTTTAACCTCATTAACTTGATTAACACCAGTCTCCACCTTTTCTTCATCCAAGTCAGTATTATTTACATCAGCTGAGTCATTTTCAGCAGATTCTTTGCCAGTATAGAAGTCACTAGCTTCAGTTTGAGATTCGTCATCGCCAGTTTCAGCTTCATAAGCTAATTCTCTACAAGTCTCCAGTTTACAACTGGTAGTGTCATCAGCACAATGAGTATCTATAGCACAAAAATGGCCGGGGCCAGTAGAGGGGGTGGGGTCAGATATCACAGAATCTTTGGCGTCTGATAGCATATCAGGCACTGGGGTACTACTCTTGGGTTTGGCTTTCTTTTTATTTACATTGGGACCTGTAAAGAAAAGACAAGTTCTTTTACTTACAAGTTACTCATGCAATTCAACATCTCCACTATATGAGCTTTTAATGCTTGCTCTGGAGAGTCCTTGTTTAAATACAATTTGAGCTTCTGCAGAGAAAAACAGTTTGGGTTTCTGACAAGGTCTGACACAAACCAGCCTGTACAGTCACAGAAGCAGGCTAGAAGCTTGAAATTTCGGATTTAAGAAGAGGGATCGTACTATCATGTAGCAAAGACAAAGGTGCTGATCAGCTTCGCAGTTTCTATTTTATAGAATGACAGAACCTTTTAATTTAAAATCTTCAGATTATCGATTTGTAATGAATTGAAAACACTGTTTAGCACATTTTAGCCAAGTGTTAAAAGACATTTCATTCTTATGTAATGTATGCTTAAGATACACATAAAATATGCTATCTTAACAATAATATTTTCTTATCTTGATAGAGCCATCCAAATCACTTACTAGATAATATGGCATCTCTATGAGATTTTAGACAGAAATGAAGCACGGGATCATCAACTGTCTCAAGGTTTACACTCTGTACAGTACTATCACTATGAGGGTAGACACGGAACTCTTGGTGTACTGCAAAGTTGTCTTCGTGGTTTTCATTTATGTTTTCCTTCTGAGAGAAGGGTTAGGGGAAACATTCAGCAATATCAAAATATAATTATTAATCTTTAGGAGAAACATACAACAACATGAAAATATTTAAAGTTACATCCAATTTTGAACCCTAAAAGCAATTTTTATATAGAACATGCTTTACCTAATTTTCTAATGCTGTGAGCAGAATGTCTATTTATCTTAAAGCTAAGTTTGCAAAATTCGATTATGTCATTTTTTTTGGCACAAACTAAACATCCAAAAGGTCAAAATGGACAAGATGCATACCTTTATTTTTAATAGGCAAGTTTTCATTTCCAATCACACAAGAACTCCGCGGAGGTCGATATCGCACCTGCATCGGGCAAAGTCAATAGACCATGAAATATAGTTCAAGGGCACCGGGTCAAGGTGCATACTTGAAGGGCATGTCAAGGACAATTACTATGCAAGGTTTCAGACTCGCAGCTATCTCTGATGTCGAGAAAACCAAACTTCGACGTAAAAATTTTCAAAGTCAGTGGACCGTGAAATATAGGTCAAGGGCACCGGGTCAAGGTGCGTGCTTGAAAGGTATGTCAAGGACATTTACTATGCAAGGTTTCAGACTTGCAGCTATCTCTGATGTCAAGAAAACCAAACTTCGACGTAAAAATTTTCAAAGTCAGTGGACCGTGAAATATAGGTCAAGGGCACCGGGTCAAGGTGCGTGCTTGAAAGGTATGTCAAGGACATTTACTATGCAAGGTTTCAGACTTGCAGCTATCTCTGATGTCAAGAAAACCAAACTTCGACGTAAAAATTTTCGAAGTCAGTGGACCGTGAAATATAGGTCAAGGGCACCGGGTTAAGGTGCGTGCTTGAAGGGTATGTCAAGGACAATTACTATGCAAGGTTTCAGACTCGCAGCTATCTCTGATGTCAAGAAAACCAAACTTCGACGTAACTGTTGACAAAACTTCGACGTAAAAATTTTCAAAGTCAGCGGACCGTGAAATATAGGTCAAGGGCACCGGGTTAAGGTGCGTGCTTGAAGGGTATGTCAGGGACAATTACTATGCAAGGTTTCAGACTCGCAGCTATCTCTGATGTCGAGAAAACCAAACTTCGACGTAAATGTTGACGGACGGACGGACGGACGAACGAACGAACGAACGGACGGACGGACAGAAATTTGGACTCCTATATCGCACCCTGCTATAAGCAGGTGCGATAAAAATATGTAATGCTACTGAGGAACTGTGAGAGTAATGCCCGATTTGTAACAAAAAAAAATAAATAAATAATCATACATATACTGCACCGAATATGGAAACAAAGGATACATTTTTTAACCTATGTGGTCGCCACTTCTGTTCAAGGAATCTAACAAGACTAGATAGACACCTATCAGGCCGCACTGTCATCCGCAGCCGGGGATTCTGGGCCTGTTCTTGAACATGTGACCAGGCGCTGTTTGTCCGGGGACGAAACTCCACCCGAATCTTCTCCGGTATCTTGGGACCTGGCTCCCTTCTGGGTTCTGGAAATGATTAATGAGCTGTGACGAAAAAAAACGGGCTTCGGTATTTCAGATTAGGTCTGACAAAATTTCATAGAAAATTGCCAGAAGCTTGAAATTTGGTTTTAAGAAGAAAAGTAATTGTACTATCTGTGTAGCGAAAACATAGGTACTGATCAGCTGTGCAGCAACTGCACAGCTAATCTGCACCTTTGCCTTCGCTGCATATTTCACACAGGAAACATTTGGATTTCTCATAGCGCAACTCTTATTTATATCTTCATAAGGCTAAGAAGTCAAACAACAATATAATTTGTGAAGAGAAAATAGTTTGTTATTGCCAAAATAATGAGCAGAAGCGTATTGGATCATTGTCAGATGGATAAATCATGTAAATGTCTGTTCTTACAACAAGAACTCCGCGGAGGTCGATATCGCACCTGCATCGGGCAAAGTCAAAGTCAGTGGACCGTGAAATATAGGTCAAGGGCACTGGGTTAAGGTGCGTGCTTGAAGGGTATGTCAAGGACAATTACTATGCAAGGTTTCAGACTTGCAGCTATCTCTGATGTCGAGAAAACCAAACTTCGACGTAAAAAATTTCAAAGTCAGTGGACCGTGAAATATAGGTCAAGGGCACCGGGTTAAGGTGCGTGCTTGAAGGGTATGTCAAGGACAATTACTATGCAAGGTTTCAGACTCGCAGCTATCTCTGATGTCGAGAAAACCAAACTTCGACGTAAAAATTTTCAAAGTCAGTGGACCGCGAAATATAGGTCAAGGGCACCGGGTTAAGGTGCGTGCTTGAAGGGTATGTCAAGGACAATTACTATGCAAGGTTTCAGACTTGCAGCTATCTCTGATGTCGAGAAAACCAAACTTCGACGTAAATGTTGACAAAACTTTGACGTAAAAATTTTCAAAGTCAGTGGACCGTGAAATATAGGTCAAGGGCACCGGGTTAAGGTGCGTGCTTGAAGGGTATGTCAGGGACAATTACTATGCAAGGTTTCAGACTCGCAGCTATCACTGATGTCAAGAAAACTAAACTTCGACGTAAATGTTGACGGACGAACGAACGGACGAACGAACGAACGAACGTACGGACGGACGGAAATTTGAACTCCTATATCGCACCCTGCTATAAGCAGGTGCGATAAAAAGACATTGTGGCTGCATTTTAAAACTTCACAGTCAGGTGATTGTAACAAGCACCAATGATACCATGAATCTTAGAATTAAAGATTGAAGTACACTGATGATAATATTCCCCGTTAGTTTACAATAAATATTACGTTGTCATTCAACAATTACCTTCTATGTTATTCAATTTCTTCAAAGCTGGACATACTGGCACTTTGATCCTGCAAAATACATGTAAAAGGAACTTGTGAATCATAACTTATAGAAATGTAGATATAATCGGAAGATCTAGCTTCTCAATGTACATTTCAATGTTCTGTCATATCTTTGACCTTTCAAACAATATAGGCGGCAGACAACTAGGGTATTGGTGATGATTTGACTGTAACAATGCCACCCTTCCATCTTTTACTTAAATTGATTATAAAGACAGCTTGTATATTATAACTTCTCCAAAATACTTCAGATATGGCAAACTATTCTTGTTGTGGTGTCTTGTAGCCAGTAGAACGATCAATGAGCATTTGATATCATCACATATGCAAAACTAAAGATGCAGATCAGCCATGCAGTAACTGCATAGTGCCTTTGTTTTCACCATACAGCTAGTACAATTCCCCTTCTTCTTAAAATCTGAAATTTCTATTGTCTAGCCTGTGTCTGTGACTGTACAGGCCGGTTTGTGTGGGACCTGTTAGATATCTGAAGACCGGTTTTCTCACGTTGCGGCTCACTATCCCTAAACCCATCCCCCCTCACCCCTAGACTCAACTTGTATGTTTCCTCACCTCAGTTTCTTGCCTTTTATCTTGACTGTAGTTGCTCTGAAAGTTATTCAATTTAATTCTCATATCATTTACCATACCCAAACCATTTTTTTCCCTATTCTACTAAAGTTTAATATTGCTGCCTTTAGCAGCTATTATAAATCATAAAAGCAATATCTTTTCAATCAAGAGCCACAAAATATGTAAATTAACTAAGCAGCATATTATAGTAATACATGTATGTACTATCATTTACTTTTCTTAAAAAAATTTGCACAAGTGAAGCAACTCCACATGTACATGTAAACATATATACAGTGTACTGTATATGTTTAAAGAGCCCCATTTTTTCTTTAAAAATAACTGATATTTCCATTTTCTAAATCAAAGCTTGAATGTTTGAAGCTACTGTCAGCCATTAATTTGAATGTATGAATTTCAACAATGAGACTGTACTACCTACCCAAAATGGACCAGCTCGTTAAGCTTCTGCCAGTTTTTATCATTTGGATTTATACCTGCAGGAAAAAATAGTGTTCAAATATGAGGCAACTTAAATGTATTAATAATCAACCAGTTTGAGTATTTGAGCCACCTCGTGGGAAAACCAACAATCTGCATATGCGAAAAACAAAGACGCAGATCAGCTTCGCGGTAACCGCGAAGCTGATCAGTGTCTTTGTTTTCGCTACATGGATAGTACTCTTCCTCTTCTTCTTAAATCCAAAATTTCAAGCTTCTAGCCTGCTTCTGTGCTTGTACAGTTCGGTTTATGTCAGACCTGTTCGGAAACCACATTGTTGGTTTTCCCACGAGGCGGCTCATTTGTTGATTCAAAATGGAGTGTTACCATGTAGGACAATGTTTGGGATCTGTCAAAACTGGTCAACTATGACACAAGCTAAATGTGTGAAATCATTAATTTTACATTTTTGCCATTACAGTCTAGCTTGTGGTTACGGCCACCTGTATTAAGCGTGCCCCTCCGTTCAACGGCCAGTTGGACTTCCCCCCGAACGATTTTGCATGCAAATGACCCTGTATTAAGCATGCACCTTTCTAACGCGGCCACCGTGCGGCATTTTTCGTCCCAAACCGATAGATTTCCTTGTTTAAGCGGCCATGTTTTCGGACTGCTCGCCAAAATATTGCACTTCATTCCGGTCATAATTTCGGTTCTGTTTTGTGTACTGCGTTAGTCGTAATCGGTCACTCGTCGCACTGAATTGGCAACCCGTTGAACATGGAGTGTTACCATGTAGGACAATGTTTGGGATCTGTCAAAACTGGTCAACTATGACACAAGCTAAATGTGTGAAATCATTAATTTTACATTTTTGCCATTATTTCATACAATGATATTGTATATCTCAGAAGGAAAAGAACATTATAAGCTGTAAGCTTCCGTTCCAATCCTGTTTACTTATTACATGTATGTGTTCTATTATTGTATATATGTCTTAAGAAGGAAAGAGAAATAAATATATGTTTAAACCAAATGTGTGAAATCACAGACCCATGTAGATTTCTTCATGCTGACTCAACATATTCAGAGATCTTCACAAGCTATTTGAGAAAAATGGTTCTATTTTTAAATGGTGCTGAGCATCGAATATTCGAATTACATCAGAAAGGACAATTTCTTGATAACAAGCCATGCTTTTCAAAGGGAATTCTATTTCAAGGCTAAGATAACAAACCTATACTGAGCCTTCGCATGAGAAAACCAACAATTTGCATATGCAAAAACAAAGGCGCAGATCAGCTTCACAGTGACTGCGAAGGTGATCAGCGCCTTTGTTTTCGCTACACAGATAATACAATTCCTCTGCTTTCTAAATCCAAAATTTCCAGCTTCTAGCCATCTTCTGTGCTTGTACAGCTCAGTTTGTGTTGGATCTGTTCGCAAACACACTTGATTTTCTCATGCCGAGGCACATTTCGTCATGCTGATACAACATATTCAGAAGATCTTCACAAGCTACTTGACAACAAGAACTCCGCGGAGGTCGATATCGCACCTGCATCGGGCAAAGTCAATGGACCGTGAAATATAGGTCAAGGACACTAAGTCAAGGTGCCTGCTTGAAGGGTATGTCAAGGACAATTACTATACAAGGTTCCATAGTCGCAGCTATTACTGATGCAGAGAATACCAAACTTCGACGTAAAAATAAACAAAGTCAATGGACCTTGAAATATAGGTCAAGGGCACTGGGTCAAGGTGCGTGCTTGAAGGGTATGTCAAGGACAATTACTATACAAGGTTTCATAGTCACAGCTATCACTGATGCAGAGAAAAACAAACTTCGACGTAAAAATTAACTAAGTCAATGGACCGTGAAATATAGGTCAAGGACACTGGGTGAAGGTGCGTGCTTGAAGGGTATGTCAAGGACAATTACTATACAAGGTTTCATAGTCACAGCTATCACTGATGCAGAGAATACCAAACTTTGACGTAAAAATAAACAAAGTCAATGGACCGTGAAATATAGGTCAAGGGCACTGGGTCAAGGTGTGTGCTTGAAGGGTATGTCAAGGACAATTACTATACAAGGTTTCATAGTCATAGCTATCACTGATGCAGAGAAAACCAAACTTCGACGTAAAAATCAACAAAGTCAATGGACCGTGAAATATAGGTCAAGGACACTGGGTGAAGGTGCGTGCTTGAAGGGTATGTCAAGGACAATTACTATACAAGGTTTCATAGTCGCAGCTATCACTGATGCAGAGAATACCAAACTTCGACGTAAAAATAAACAAAGTCAATGGGCCGTGAAATATAGGTCAAGGGCACTGGGTCAAGGTGCGTGCTTGAAGGGTATGTCAAGGACAATTAGTATACAAGGTTTCATAGTCACAGCTATCACGGATGCAGAGAAAACAAAAACTTTGATGTAAATGTCAAACTTCGACGTAAATGTTGACGGACAGGACGGACGGACGAACGGACGGACAGAAATTTGGACTCCTATATCGCACCCTGCTATAAGCAGGTGCGATAAAAATGTTTTTTAAATGGTGCTGAGCATCGGATTACGTCAGAAAGGACAATTTCTTGACAAGTCATGCTTTTCAAAGGGAATTCTATTATAAGACAAATGAGCCATCGCAAGGCAAAACAAACAATCTGGATTTTCGACCAGGTCCGACACAAACCAGCCTGTACAACCACAGAAGCTTTGCGGTTACCACGAAGCTGGTCTGCGCCTTTGTTTTGGCATATGCAAATTGTTGGTTTTCTCACGCAAAGGCTCAAATACTAACCTCCTCTCATTTTCTTCCTCAGCACACCAAAACTGATCAACCCATACAACTCCTGAATGTCCTTCTTCAAATCTAAAACATACAAATAATTAAAACTAATTCTAAAATCTAATTTTTTTTTATTTCCACTCAAAATTTATCTTTAACCATACTCTTTCTATAAATCTGTAATTTACTGGCTAGACTGTTTCTACAGGCAAAAAGTGCAGATGCAGTCTGCATCTCTAAATGCCTAATTCTCTATAGCAAAATGCCTCACCATTTTTATCGCACCTGCTTATAGCAGAGTGCGATATAGGAGTCCAAATTTCCGTCCGTCCGTTCGTCCGTTCGTCCGTCCGTACGTCCGTCCGTCCGTCAACATTTACGTCGAAGTTTGGTTTTCTCGACATCAGAGATAGCTGCGAGTCTGAAACCTTGCATAGTAATTGTCCCTGACATACCCTTCAAGCACGCACCTTAACCCGGTGGCTTTGACCTATATTTCACGGTCCACTGACTTTGAAAATTTTTACGTCGAAGTTTTGTCAACATTACGTTTCTCGACATCAGAGATAGCTACGAGTCTGAAACCTTGCATAGTAATTGTCCTTGACATACCCTTCAAGCACGCACCTTAACCCGGTGCCCTTGACCTATATTTCACGGTCCACTGACTTTGAAAATTTTTACGTCGAAGTTTGGTTTTCTCAACATCAGAGATAGCTGCGAGTCTGAAACCTTGCATACAGTAATTTATCCGGTTTCGAATCTTATCCAGTTCCGAATCAAGTGGTCGTATCGTCACGAACTACACAGCAGCTGTTCAATTAAAAAACAATTATTTTGTATGGTCATGAAGTCTATCTTTTTCTCTTCCTCTGCACGAAGTCAGATTTTGAAAACTTATCTGCATGCTAAAAATAAATCTGTTCTTCGAGATGACCTGTCGAATTAGAATGTATATTGCACTTGTGTAATTATCCGCAAGGTGCAGGTTTCCGCAAAATGCATAAACCTTGAACATTATTTTTTTTACACTTTTGGTTCCAACATGCGTTCCAACATTAATTATAACACACCAGGAAAACTGAACTTCATTTATTGATTTTCTGTTGCGTAGGAGCTTGTTAATTTTATCAACCAATTTAGCTAGTTTCGGGTCAGTAAAAATTAATTGTGTCGACATAGTATATGTACTCGTAAATCTATTAATATCGCAGTACACGTCTTAGCGCTAAAACTAAAGGAACTGAGGAGGGAGTGTTTAAATCTCAGTATTTTATTTGATGTGTGTGTGTGTGCGTGCGTGCGTACGTGTCGCCACAATACCACAGTCTTTCATTTGCAATGCAGTTTGTTTGAATTGATGCTTAACGTTCTAGTCCACAGCTATGGTCAAGTCAGGACTTTGCCCCCATTTTATGGGACTTGTTCCCAAAGTTCTCACCGCTGTGTCTAGTGTGGGTTCGAACCCCGCTCTGGCCATGTGAGACAAACCAAGTTCTGCTTGCGAGCGTGTCAGGTGGTTTTGTTTTTCTCGGGGTTCTCCCGTTTTCGTCCCACCTACTGATTAGCGCTCATATGAGCTGAAATAATCAGGAAAGGGACGTTAAACTGAATCAAAAGGGGGGGGGGGCAAGTTAGGATGCCCTGACATCCTAAACTAAACGTGCTTCAAATCTAACCACACAACAAAGCCAAGAAGGACAGACACTGGGTTAGATCCTGACGTTGTGCGCCGAGTTATGCTTTTTGGTCCTCATATAAGGAAGCTAGCAACATCTCTCTTTTTCACTCTCTCTCTCTCTCTCTCTCTCTCTCTCTCTCTCTCTCTCTCTCTCTCTCTCTCTCTTTCAAAATTGTTCTATCTATTATTTCAATTTCTTTTTTTACATAGTAGTCTAGTGAGTAGCTGTTTCCCAAAAAGTGGCTATGCATTTACCCAAACTTAACTAAATAAATGAATGCCAAACCCCCCACCCCGTTGCCGAGTGGTGAAGAGCTGATTTCATTAACGCGTTTCATTCGATCGTCTCAACGCTGTGTTTGTTGTGGGCTCATGTGAGACAAGTTCTGCTTGAAGATATGCCAGGTTTTTTTTTTCTTTTTTCTCGGGGTTCGCCCGTTTTCACCACACCAACTGACTGGCTCGTCTCATATGAGCTAAATGATCTTAAAAGGGACGTAAACTGACCCAAGATAGATAGATAAATAAATGAATTAATTTTAAGATGGGGGGGGGGGGCTGGAAGATGTTTCCGGGCCTGGATATTATTTTTCAATACGTAAGATAGTAATACAGAATTTACTCTGCCCTAGATATGATTTTCGGCCAAAATTTTTTTTTTTTTTTTTTTTTTTTTTTTTTTTTTAAATCTTACAGCCCCCCCCCCCCCCCCCCCCCAATAATAAACATCAAATGGTCGTTTCCTTACGCAGGTGATTCTTTGTGCAGTCGATCTGCATCGCGAACAAAACATGCTGTCTGGATTTCTAGTCTAGTTGACATACTCCTGTTAGATATCTCTGTTTACGCAACATCAAAGCTGTGGTTTGAAATTCAATGTTAATCAAACAGGTGAAAGTTAAACTCATAAAACATCAACAACAAAACAAACAAACAAACAAACAAAAATGAAAATAACCAGCTCTTAACTGCAAAAATCTGGAACCAGCTACGCCATTATGGACTTAGAACATGTATTTGTTTTCGATTGACGCCAATATCCAGAACGTAAGTTATACGTCGTATACATGTACACAGTTTTTGACACTTATTCTATCTGAAATGGTAAACTGTGTGTAAGTCTTGTTTTATAAAGAAGTATAATGAAGCTACAAACTCAAAATCATAACGCAATAGCGCCAGAGAGTGTCCTGTTTAAAAATTATCGCAAGTGATTCGGAACTGGATAAATGATTCGGAACTGGATAAATTGGTGGTCTGCTTCAAAACCATCGTGTGGCCCACAGAATATTCACAATTAATAAGACTAAAGTTCATTATTTAGAAGAAGGATTATACTTTCTAATGGTAAGGTCGAAACCTAGTTTGCTGTGAGCAATTATCTGGAAACCACTTCGAAAAAAAAGTGACCCGGAACTGGATAATTTACTGTAGTAATTGTCCCTGACATACCCTTCAAGCACGCACCTTAACCCGGTGGCTTTGACCTATATTTCACGGTCCACTGACTTTGAAAATTTTTACGTCGAAGTTTTGTCAACATTACGTTTCTCGACATCAGAGATAGCTACGAGTCTGAAACCTTGCATAGTAATTGTCCTTGACATACCCTTCAAGCACGCACCTTAACCCGGTGCCCTTGACCTATATTTCACGGTCCACTGACTTTGAAAATTTTTACGTCGAAGTTTGGTTTTCTCAACATCAGAGATAGCTGCGAGTCTGAAACCTTGCATAGTAATTGTCCCTGACATACCCTTCAAGCACGCACCTTAACCCGGTGGCTTTGACCTATATTTCACGGTCCACTGACTTTGATAATTTTTACGTCGAAGTTTGGTTTTTCTTAAGTCTGAAACCTTGCATAGTAATTGTCCTTGACATACCCTTCAAGCCAGCACCTCAACCCAGTGCCCTTGACCTATATTTCACGGTCCACTGACTTTGAAAATTTTTATGTCGAAGTTTGGTTTTCTCGACATCAGAGATAGCTGTGTGTCTGAAACCTTGCATAGTAATTGTCCTTGACATGCCCTTCAAGCCCTTGAACTATATTTCACGGTCTGTTGACTTTGCCTGATGCAGGTGCGATATCGACCTCCGCGGAGTTCTTGTTTATTATAGTTATAAAGTTTTTCCTTCTACTCCTGTGTATGAAAGCTCTTAAAAATGGCCATATACTTCATTTCATGTCACATTCTGCTGTAAACTTCTCATAATTGAGGGTCTTGTCAATTTTGATTTCTTGTCAATTTTGTTTTCTTAACTATTGCCAACCTAAGTCCCTTAAATCAAGATCTATACAACATCTATTCATTTTCCCATTACCTTCCACCGGTTCTATGAGTTTTGAGATCTTGTGCCATGTTCGGTAGTAGAAGTGGCGCACTTGCTCCTTGTTCTTGACGGTTATAGGCTGTGAACCTCCTCGTCTCTTACACTTGGATACAATCAGATTGTGGATACTGTCAAAATCTTTGCCATGCTGAAATAAAAGATTTCTCCATTTTTATAAGTATTCACTTAACTCGTCTTTGCTCTCATAAAATATTCAGAATAAGGCATTGTTCTGTATTTTTTTTTTTTTTTTAAATTCAGTTTTACGTCCCTTTCAAGATTATTTCAGCTCATATGAGACGGGCCAATCAGTAGGTGGGCGAAAATGGGAGAACCCGGAGAAAAACCACCTGGCACACCCGCAAGCAGAACTTTTTATGCAAGAGAGACTTCAACTGACCTCACAAAGACCTTCGAAAAATGAATCTTTGTCTTCACAACTCCACAGTTCCCAATGCCGCTTCACTTTAGTCTCAGGTGTGGTTATAGCATCTGGCAGCGAGCTTTTCTTAGCTGCAAAACAAATTACTTCAAGTAATATATATCTATGTTGATGTTCAAAAGCTTTTTCATATACTACTGTACATTGAGAACAAAGTTTAAACCATTCTTACATCAGAAAACCCTGCCTTAATACACTTTAAATATTAAATGTTCAATTGCAATGTGTCAGTTTTCCCATGTCCGAGAAATTTGATGTTACTTTGACGCTGGGAAATGTTGCTATGCCATATACAATAAAAGTTACTTATTCATTCAAATGTATTTTTTATGCTTGTAGTCAAAATTATCTGGGATTGAATAAATGATAGATCAATTACTTTGTATGCAACAGTTACATATATAATTTGAATCATTTCATGAGAAACCTGCATTTTGATTGCATGTGAAAACAAAGCCGCATCCAACAAAAATGTGCAGCTGATCAGCTCCTTTCTCTTTACTACATGTATGCATTTAGATAGTACAGCCCCTCTTCTGTCTAAATATTGGCAATGTCATGTTTCTAGCCTTTTTCTGTGCCAGACCTGGTCGGAAGTACAAAGGAATGGTTTTCTCATGACATGGCTTGTTTGTCATTTCATTCCATGAAATTCTTAATGACTACTGAAATTGTGAGATGGTACATTACATGTGTGCATGGTATCATTTACATGTCATTAGGGCAAGCAAGTCTTTTTTGTCAGCAGCCAAAAATTAGCAGACCTTTCTTTGCAGGTGATTCCGATGGGCTCAGATCTCTTCTGGGCCTCTTGACAATCCTGGTACTGAATCTGGTTGGTTCCGAAACTTGACGCCCTGTAGCCTTCTTGAGACTGTCAGTTGTTGATGTCACTGTTGCTGAAGATGCCCCTGCAGCATTTTCCAATGCATCTTGTTTTGACTGTTGTCTAGCTGTCAGTCTTCGTTCCGGCTGTGTCAAGCCTCCTTCTGCAGCTTTCTGTTGGCCTCTATTCAAGACCTTGTCTGCATCATTATTAGCACTTGAACCACCTGCCTGACTGCAAGATAAAAACACAGTAATAAAGAAAACTTTTTATGAAATAATTACTTGCAAAAACAAAGATGGCGGATTGGACTTTGTGAATTACTGGACATATAAAAACAAAATTGTAACAATATTAAAGAGAAAATTGAAGTGTTTGCTTGCATAAACATTTAAAGCATAGTCCTACCTTGCCTTTAAACAATGTAACATGCTTAAATGAGCAATAAAAATAAACGAAAATGTTAATTAAATTTTTCGCAACTGAACAACAACAAAAATGGCGGTCATTTTTTGTTGTTTTTCAACCTTTTGAAACTCACCGATCGCAAGAGATTTCATCCCCTTGGTTGCTCTGTCGTCTCTTCCTTGGAGGCATTTATGTCTATTTATTGTTTAAGAGGTCATTATTGCATAATAACAGCTGATTTGCATCAAAACAAACATTGTTTACATTTTTATCTGAACGGTGAGCAGGAAATCGATTAAGGGAATACACAAATCAAGCTTGTTTTACACTAAATTTTTCAATAAAAGATGAGAAAATCAACACTTAAATGTACATAACAATTAAGTCTACCAATTAACACAGTTTATGTCAATTAAAAATAATTTATCCATAACAAATTAGAGAATCCAAAGCAGCCGGAATCTGCATCCTTCTCGTATTTCCCTGGTGAGTCATGTGACCAAAATCGTCCAGTAAAGACTCGCAACGGTTCTTTGACCAAAATGCCCACATTTTAAAACTTTAAAACTTTTTTAAAAAGCTCTTTCATAAAACGATAAATATTGAATATTAATGTAGATCTGTCGACGTACAAGTTGTTCAAACACTGATTCAGACTTCGCGGCCATACTGTTACCAGTCTCTTTTTGTTCTTTCATTCATTCGTTCTATCTCTCATTCTTTGTTTGCTTCTTTTTCTTTCAAGGCTTCCAGTCTTCCTTATTTATGTTTGTTTTCAAAAATGTGGGGCCTATAAAAACGTGGTTTGGGTTAAACAGAAAGAACGAAAGAAAGGAAGGAAAGAAGAAAGAAAGGAAGGAAAGAAGAAAGAGAAACAAAGTTGAGAAAGTGACAAACCTTTTTTACAATTTAACAGATGCATAAAAATGCAGGAAATATGTTAAAATAAAAAAAAATGAAATAAAAAAAAAAAAAAAAAAAAAAAATAAGAAAAACATGTATTATACATTTTTTTCTTATTTAATTTTTTTTATTTCATTTTTTTTTATAAAGGTATAAAAATATCATTTTTCATCACAGATCGAGTGAATGTTATTATATGTTCACTGTCTATTCACCATCATTTTCCAAAATCTCACTTTTCTGAAAGCCCTCAAGAAAAATATTGACATGTCGCCATTTTGCATTCCAAAAGTCTTAAAAACTGCCACGAAAATTTTGAAAATCAATTGACAAATAAAAATTTTAAGCCAGAAGGGCTTTTCCATTGTAAAAATGTCAGCAAGGGAAATCACTATTTTCCCGGAAAAAAATCTTAATTGGTTATTTTTCATTTAAAATGTACCAAACCAAAACAAAATTGTATTTTATGCATAGCTGAGCGCCAAACTCTTATTTTTTCCGCAGATTTGCTTGATTTTCAATTTTTAGGTGTTTGGATTACCTCCCTTGCACATGCAAAAATGCCTATTCAAAATAATTTTTGGGCATAAATTATTTCGTTTGTGAACCAATTTTCAAAACTTTTGCGGCGCTTTTTACGACTTTTGGGTTGCAAAAAGGTGACATCATCTTTTTTCTTGTGGTGTTTCAGAAAAGTGAGATTTTGAAAAATGCAGTTTATGAAATATGCCGGGCGTACAGACAGTATTCAAGTTTACTTTCGTTGTAATTGTGAAGATTGTCTGATTCAGTGTCATTTTTAAATATTGCGTAAACATTCATGCTTTTTAATAAAGTGATGGAAATAAATATGGCAATGGTGCTGAATGACACAAGGGGGCTGCTACAGTAATTTTCCCAGTTCCGGGTCACTTTTTTCGAAGTGGTTTCCAAATAACTACTAAGAGTCAATTTGGTTAGGGGCGGAAAAATAACGTGGCCCGACCGGGACTCGAACCCAGGGTCTCTCGCTTACCGTGCGAGCACTCTACCACTGAGCTACCGAGACACACGATCGACCGGTAACACCCCCCTCCCCCTGGTGAAACAAACATGCAGTCTGGCAGGCAGACAGAGAATAGCCAACTGGTTTGAGAAATATCGAGGGCCACGCGAACATTCAAAATGGTGGACAAAATGGACGTCATTTTCAAAATGGCCGCCATCAGTCATGATAGACAATGACAACATGTTATAGTTTGTTATCCAAAACTTCACTGCATTCACCAGTATTTAGATTTTTGGTGTCAATGACCATGTTTTAAAACCCATTGAATCTAAATGGTCACTTTTTTTTTTTTTTTTTTTTTTTTTTTTTTTTTTTTTTTTTTTTCATTTTAAAAATGGCCGCCATCAAAGACTTGAATTACAGTTATCGTACACTTCACTGCGTTGACAGATTTTTATATTTTTGGTGTCTAAATACATGCTTAGTAACCTATAAAATCTAAATATGCACATCTAGTGTTCTTGTATTTATCATTTTTCACGAAATGTTTGCCAATATAAGACGGAAACATCTGCGTTTAATGAGATAAACAGCATTTTATATACAGCCCTGTCAGAGTCAGGCTGGCCCCGTGATCTGGTGATGCAATATATATAATGATTTAAGGTGCATTCAGTTTTTGTAATCAGTTGATATGAATATGCTAGGTGGTTATGTGTAAGGGTTATCTCTTTGCATTTAAGTTGCTTAAGCAATGAACACACTAAAATCGAAATGGCGGTCGTGTTTCTGTCCATAGAGACAATTTGCCCCCCCCCCCCCCCTTTTTTTTTAAATTACATTAAAGACACGAAAGATAATTTAACTCTCACAGAAGTGTTTGGTGAAGAGAAAAATTTTCACATTAGTCTCATGGTGTGGACTGTCGCCACGTTAAATCGATAAATCACTCCAGTAATTTCGTTACTGACCGTTCCAATGCGGTTGTGCTGTGATTTATCGTCATGTTTGCTGTTAATAAGATCTACATCTCTGTTGTACTCATCACTTTTGTATTTGGTTAAAGCTACTAGGATGACAATCTTGTTTGGAAAGATCGAGCAAGTTGCCTTGCTCTTCATGCATGTTGTAAGATCGTTATTCTCACCTGGGCCCAGAATTACAATGCATATTTAAAGTTAAGGCCCACCTTAGTTAAGGTGATAGATTTTGACTCGATTTTTACCGTTAAAATCAATAACTGATTTTACGAAAATACATGTATACAGATGTTTAAGAGAAAATGACAATTACATACTAAAATTTTGCAGAAGTGAAAATTTTGCAGAAGTGAGAAAAAACATAGAAGTTTTACTGTAAAATGTCCCCTATCGGCTTCCGTATAAAACCGATAAGAATGATTTCAATTTGTTTTAGATGCATCTTTTTGGATGCTGAAATTCACGACCATAACTAAGGTCTAACTTTAAGGGAGGATAGTAATTCTGGGCCCTGGTGTCTTCACCACCACTTATATATAGTCATTTGCGCTTGATCACTTTAAAGGAATGAACAAAGTCACATTTTCATAATTATGCCATTTTCTGCTGTCAATCTCAAGTCATCAATGCCTACTAGCATGAAATATGAGAGAAAGAAAACGTCAAAACAGTTGCTTCCTTCAGATGACCAATCACATATCATAATTGTAGCTGCTATTAATGATTTGCTTATTGTAGTGAAGCAAACATGATTAGAAGGAATGACAAAGGCGTTCCAGAGTGAATCAGCCTGCGAGTATTCCGATTCTCCTGCGATACTCGCGCCAGTTTATTCCTAAACGTCACTATATGGATAACACGTGTATGTTGTACTCACTGCAGACTATTTCGAATAATGTGAAAAACAGTTTAAACCGATGTGGATGCATGTAAGATTCAATGTTGACATTTGATGTGCTGGTTATTTCCATAAATATTATTTATATTAAAATGGCATAGATATTATTCATATTAAAATGGACAACATTTGATCAGTTTTCAAAGAACAAAACCATTGATACTTTTGATATATGTGTTACTTGAAGCCATCCGAATTGGTAACAACCAAGAAAGGAACATTCTGTTGCTATATCGTAACACGAAATTTGGTTAAACGTAAATTACAATTCTAAAACAAGTCTAATAAAATGGCGCTTAATATAACAAATGATAGCGCGGACCTTGGTGTGAAGTTAAGACCTGATTTTCTTAGCGAATCAACAGAGCTTGATTTTAATAAGGATGTTGGTGGCACCAGTGATACATGGGAACTGTTTGGTGCGTTTATTCTATTAGTTTTAACTCTTTTGACAATTCTATTCAATGGCTCGCTGTTGTTCTGCATTTTGAAAAATCGAAAAAAGCAGTGGACTAGAAACGCCCATCAGATTGTATATCTCATACTGAGTGACTTTATAGTTGGACTACTTCTTCTGCCCAGGAACGCCCAAATATTCATGCGCGATACCGGGATACCTTTCACCATTTGTGCCACGTTCAGTTACATTTTAAACGCATCCCAAAATGTGTCCTTCTACCATATCATGGCAGTGTGCATACACAGAGTTAGAATGGCAATTCGAATCCATGTGCCATTCAACACAGATCACTACAACTATGGACGAGAAAGCTTGGTCATTTGGGTAGGAGTGATTCTAACATTGATACCACCGTACGCGATTTGGGGTCCCCATGGGGAGTATTTGCACAGATGTCGGTTTGAATATGTCTTTGGTCCGATGGGCCCGGGAGCCCAGGTATACTTACTGGTATTATATATCATACCATGGATAACAACGAACGCGTGTTATCTCTTCGTTCTGTTCAAAGTAAAAAGGTCCGTGAGAAAGGTTCACGTCATCAACACTGACTCAAACGAACCGACACAGACCGACTCCTCTGCCTCTCAGACTGCAAAGGTAAACAAGAGAATTCTTAAAACGGTTGGACTGTTGCTGCTAGCATTCAATGTCAGTTTAGTGGTCTCAATCGCTATTGTTTTAGGGGTGCTTTTCGGGATAGTTGTTCCCCATGAACTTCAGCCCTTGATTTTGATTAACAATATATGTAACCCTTTCATTTATATGTCTGCTAGCTCCAGCCTCAAGAAAGAAACACAAAGGGTTATATACGAAATATTGTCAAGCTTCAAGTGTACTTGTTTCTCGCGGAGAGAGAATGATTAATATGTAAACTATAAACTTAATAGACATGTAAATGGACGGTTCTGGCTTTCTCCAGAAAATGGGTTACAATTACAGTATGTAACTTGAATGTAGCTGAATTCGCCGTGAGTAAGAATTGTGAATGGTACTTTAAAAGTTTTTAATGCAGGTCTAAGAATAAAATATAAAGGTTTGATATTGTGTGATAGCCTGAATGAGACATTCAAAGTACTGTACGTGTAAAGAAAAATCTGTGTTTTGTTATTATTTTGTTTTATCATCTTTTCATATTCTACAATTTCTCCAACTCAACTCAACTCAACTTTATTTAACTCACGGTTACAAGTAACATATAGACAGAAACAAAATATATACGAGCATATAGACAGAAACAAAATATGCAAATGAAAGACGTAGTGACAAAAAAGCAGTGGGGAAAGCATATTGCTAATATTCATTGGAAAAGGTCCCTCAGGACCTTTTCCACAGTGTTTACTTTGAATATGAAGAAAATTGTACCTATGATCGACTGCTCTCCCTCAATTACGCGTTTTGTCACATAAAGCGCTTACTAAAAACTAGTGAACCCGTCTATAGGGACTAGACAGTTCACCACAATCAATTTAATTTATCAATTGTTGACACTCCCCGTCAAATAGCGGTAAATATCTAGCAAGCAATCTCGATCGTGGTGACTGCTTATCATAGCGCATCTAGGATTACATCGTATATACCCTGACGAGGGGTACAGAAACTACAGAAACTCTATATGGCTGACTTTTAGTCCATCACATCGCACTATGGGTCTGTTTCTGGTAGTGTGGCTGCATGTCAAAATTCAGAACTCTGTCACAAATTGACTGCGCTGCAAAATGGTTTTCTATAAATCGACATATTGATTGTAATCGTGCTCCCTTTAGTATCGGCTTTGATTCCATAACATCAAAACATTTTGTCATTGCCTTGGGCAACAGATACACACACTGGCCAAGCTTCATTACAAGAAACGACATTCATGTATAGGAAACGAAACTGAAATGTATGAGAATTGAAATTGAAATTAATGACGAACCAGAGAATCAACAACACTGAGAGCAAAAGGGAATATCTCTTATAACAAACGGCTGCTGACCTTTTCATTGGTTTCTTTTTAAAGAAGCCAACTTGTTCAATTTCATTGCCTATGATAATACCGAGTGGCCATCATTGACTAAAAGTGTGTTTCCTAGTGTCTGATAATGGTTTTTCGCAGATTCTTTGCAACTGTTCAAATGTAGATGGATTGTTTTCTTGGCGAAATTGAGCATTTAGTTTCTCGCAAAATATGCAGCAAACTTTGAAAATCGGCTGACAAATAAGGAAGGTCTGGTCGAAAACAATAAGGATTTTCTGTACAAAAATATGGAAGGGAGGTAAATAAATGGCACAAATGGCTTTGCTTCGGAAACAAAATCTTCGTGGTCAAGTATTTTAATCGTCAAAGAATGCATTTTCGAGAATCGATTACCTCCATTGCCAATGAAAAATCAATACCTACTTGTGCCCAGAATTGATATTGGCCCATCAGGAAAACATGTCCGTGTAATGAGTACCCCCTGAAACCCCACTTTTATATAGAAAAACTGGGGTATACAGGGGTACACCTATTTTTCTTATTTTTGCTCCAAAACATAGATTGTGGGTACTCGTTAGAACTGCCTCGGCCAGGCGGTTCTAACGTGTACCCACAATCTATGTTTTGAGTAAAAATAAGAAAAATATCAAAATTTTTCTGATGAAATTTTCAATTTTTACAGGTGAAAAAAATCTCTGTATATTGCATGGGCAAGTTTTTGTAATGATAAAAACTTTACCTGCTGATCGATTTTCAAAATTTGTGAACGTCCTATTAGGACAATCTTAGATCAAGATTTTGACATGAAATTTATTTTACTTTCGTCCTCCAAACATCTTTTTTTTTTTCTGTGAAAAACCATTATCAGTAGCAAGCCTGTTTTAAACTATAGTAGAAGGCCACAGTCTGTCCAGTAAAAGTGGTTTAGTCAAATCAGCCACACACATCTTTTTTATGAGTTTAATTGGGTAATTGCATGTCAGGATATTCCAATGTTGGACAGAGGTCTTCTAAAATGAAGGCAACGTCCCGACATGACCATAGCTGATGAGTGTTGACTTGGACGTTAAAAAAAATCTGTGTAGTATTAATAATCAAGTTTTGTTATTAATTTGTTTTATCATCTTTTCATATTCTACAATTTCTCCAACATTTATTAAACATAATATTATGTCATTTTCGGTAGGCCACCGCACATTGGGGTTGTGTGAAATAGCACTCCAACTCAACTCAACTTTATTTAACTCACGGTTACAAGTAACATATAGACAGAAACAAAATATATACGAGCATATAGACAGAAACAAAATATGCATATGAAAGACGTAGTGACAAAAAAAGCAGTGGGGAAAGCATATTGCTAATATTGACCAATATTCATTCAATTTCATTGCCTATGATAATACCGAGTGGCCATCTTATCCAATACTCATTGACTAAAAGTGTGTTTCCTAGTGTCTGATAATGGTTCTTCGCAGATTCTTTGCAACTGTTCAAATGTAGATGGATTATTTTCTTGGCGAAATTGAGCATTTAGTTTCTCGCAAAATATGCAGCAAACTTTGAAAATCGGCTGACAAATAAGGAAGGTCTGGTACAAAAATATGGAAGGGAGGTAAATAAATGGCACACTGAATGGCTTTGCTTCGGAAACAAAATCTTCGTGGTCAAGTAAAACCGTTAAAGAATGCATTTTCGAGATCATCGATTACCTCCATTGCCAATGAAAAACCAGTACCTACATGTGCCCAGAATCGATTTTGGCCATAACAAATTTACCTGCTAATCGATTTTCAAAATTTTTGAAGGTCCTATTAAGACAATCCTAGATCAAGATTTTGACATGAAATTTATTTTACTTTCGTCCTCCAAACATTTTTTGTTCTGTGAAAAACCATTATCAGTAGCAAGTCTGTTTTAAACAATAGTAGAAGGCCACAGTCTGTCCAGGAAAAGTGGTTTAGTCAAACCAGCCACACACATCTTTTTATGAGTTTAATGTCAGGATATTCCAATGTTGGATAGAGGTCTTCTAAAATGAAGGCAACGTCCCGACATGACCATAGCTGGTGAGTGTTGACTTGGACGTTAAGCAACAAATCAAACAAGCAAAAAATGTGCGGTAATGGAAAAAGAAAAACAAATAGAAGAAAAAAATGAAAAGGTCAGCGGTTTTTAGGATCAGCAAAAACATCAACAAAGTCTAGCCATAGTTATCGCAAGTATAACCGAACAATGAATTTTATTTGTGTTGAAGTTTAACGTCCAAGTCAACAATTGTTCAGTCATGTCGAGACGGAAAGAACAATGAATTACAGATACTAGTACTGATGTTAAATTTGGACATAAGATTACAAAAGACCGAGTAACATTGGCAAGAACAAGGCCCCGAGGTTATAAAACTTTTTGCGTGCTCAGCTCAGCTGAGCATAAAATTTAAACTGCTCATAAATACCATAGTAATCCAAATATATTGAAATTGAGGGTTTAAAACGCCAAAGCATGTATTTTATCCAGCTCATAAATGTTAAAATGCTAATGTTAAAATGCTAACAATTGTTGGCATTTAAACATTTATGAGCAGGGTAAATTTTAGTCTCAACTGAGCTGAGCATGAAAAAAAAAAGTTATATAACCGCGGGGACAGGAATAATGGCCATGTCTACATGTAACTACAAGGATATTGAAGGACATCGCCGCTTGCCATTATGAAAACACGCTCATGCAATATACAGAGATTTTTAAGTTGTAAAAAATGAAAAATTTCAGTAGAAATTTTTCGTTATTTTTCTTATTTTTGCTCAAAACATAGATTGTGGGTACAAGTTAGAACCGCCTCGCTGAGGCGGTTCTAACGAGTACACACAATCTATGTTTTGGAGCAAAAATAAGAAAATAGATATACCCCTGCATACCCCAGTTTTACTATATAAAAGTGGGGTTTACGGGGTATTCATTGCACGGACATGTTTTCCTGATGTTAAAGAAGTTCCAAGCTTTGGATTGTATTCCACATACTTGGTTAATTGAAGCTCTTCTTCTGTATTCTATTCAGTCGAAGAATTTCGAAGCTATGCGGAAAACTGAGACAGTCTATGACAATACATATCAGACAAAAGATACAACCACTGCAATTAAAGAAAATCCCTGTAGGCTAGCTGCATTAGCTTTGTGATTCTTAATAAGGGCAATTAATGCCAAATGAAGTAGGCTAGAAGCGTCGTATTTATACTTGTAAACAGATGCCTTCGTCCGGTCTCGCGTGCGTTTTTAAAAGAATTCTGTCACTGATTCAACTCACAGCTTTTCTTTGTGAAGAGTACAGTGTAAGCAGTGCCTGCAGCGTAGTATATAATAATTGTCAGATCATTTAAAAGCCGCGACTCAAGAAAACCGGTCTTCGGGGTTTCTGACAAGGTCTGACACAAACCGGCAGATACAGAAGATGGCTGGAAGCTTGAAATTTTAGACAGAAGTAGAAGGTAGAATAGGAATTAATTGTACTATCCGAGTAGCAAAGGCGCATAGCTATCTGCGCCTTTGAATTGTTAGTCACATTATGCAGATTTCCGGTTTTCTCGTGACACGACTCATAAATTCCGTAAATTGAGTGCGTGATGAATATGATGCATTTTCTTAAATTACAGGTAGGGTTACATGTATTATGAATTGGGTTCATTTGGCGAGCAGAAATGTTTTTCTTACATACATGCGCACTATTATTGTGTATGGTGTGCGTGTGTGCACCCTCCGAAAACAATAAAGGCTGATAATTCATTCCTTTTGCCCGAGATTATTAGAGACTGATTCCCTCATCTCCTCCGCTGAAATGTCAGATGAATGTGTATCTAAGTTTACTTCTCTTCTGAGAGCTCGTGACAAATCCCCTCATGTCAAGCCCCATCCCTCTGGTGAGGTATTGTCAATTTCACGTTTCACCAGTAAACTATTCTGATTCTGATCGAACATTATTCAAAGAGGATAACAGTTTGTGAATAATAAAAGTCAGGTATGTATAGGCAGGTAGGAGGGTTGGTAGGTAGGTAGGCAGGCAGGTAGGTAGGCAGGTAGGTGAGCAGATACTCAAATGGAATATTGAGGTGAGGTGAGGTGAGGTGAGGTATCAGGTATGGTGGGGTGGGGCGGGGCGGGGCGGGGCGAGGCGTGGCGAGGCGAGGCAAGACAAGGCAATGTTGAAAGGAAGGAAGGAAGGAAGGAAGGAAGTTAGTTAGTTAGTTAGTTAGTTAGTTAGTAGGTAATTGGGCAGACTTATAGATATGAAATATTAAACACGGAATAAACCTAATTTGCATATTATTTTCTTATTAAATTGTAAAGGGGAACAACTTTAGATGCAGTTTATTCCGTTGCGGGGAGTAAAACATGATATTGCCGGTAATTGATTAGGTGAGTGGATATATACTCAAATGGAATATTGAGGTGAGGTGAGGTGAGGTGAGGTGAGGTGAGGTGAGGTATCAGGTATGGTGGGGCGGGGCGAGGCGGGGCGGGGCGGGGCGGGGCGGGGCGAGGCGTGGCGAGGCGAGGCGAGGCGAGGCGAGGCAAGGCAAGGCAAGGTTGAAAGGAAGGAAGGAAGTTAGTTAGTTAGTTTGAGGGGGGCAGGAGGGGGGTCTGGTCACAGATCACAGAGATTTAAAACACAAAATCACAAATCACAGAGTTTTCAAATGATGCTTTCACAAATCACAGACAATGAATATTCGTAATCACAGAAAATTTAGCAATTTGGCCAATGTTTTTGCACTGTATTGACTGATTTACAGCCTATAACTTCTCAGCTACTAAAAATTAACTATTCGTATCAAAGAAAGCTCTCATTTTAACTCATTATGGCATAGTTACTTGTAAAATAAGAATACCTTAGCCTTGCATTACATGTATGGTAGAGACTTTTTCAGTCACAGTGGTACAGAGGAAAATGGAATCAGTTTACTAACTGCCTAAAAACTTAGTAAAAAGTATAACAAAAACCTCTGTGTTAACTTAAATATGATATGCATCACTAGTTTATTCTGGTGTTGGTCAGTATATCAGACTTAAACTTCAAAATGAAATTGATAATTCTATACGTAGCTTTATTTCTGTTAGTCATCAGACCTGGCGGTCACAAAATGTTAAAAAAATTCAGGAGTGATCATGAGAGCCAAGTTGCTAAGGGTATGAGATGGGGTATTCTTATTGTTTAAAGGGGGGGGGGGGTTCGGGGGACCTCCCCCAAGAAAATTTTATATTTGTGGAGGTCCATGTATGCGATTTTAATGTACTTTTAGACCATTGGTTTTACAATCACAAGGAATGATGATGATCACAATTCACAGACTTGAAAATTTTCAAATCACAGATCACAGGGATTTAAATTTGTGTTTCACTCATCACAGATAATACCTCTGTCACAAATCACAGAGTTAAATTTTGCTTTTTCACAAATCACAGACTTTAAAAAGGGCCAATCACACGTCACAGAAAAGGGTCCTGCCCCCCCCCCCCCCCTTAGTTAGTTAGTAGGTAATTGGGCAGACTTATAGATATGAAATATTAAACACGGAATAAACCTAATTTGCATATTATTTTCTTATTAAATTGTAAAGGGGAACAACTTTAGATGCAGTTTATTCCGTTGCGGGGAGTAAAACATGATATTGCCGGTAATTGATTAGGTGAGTGGATGTAGGTAATTGAGTGGATGTAGGCAACACGCATTTAGGAAATGGCATAGCTGTGAAACTCAGTTGACTACAGTGATAAATGACTGGGCCAAAATCTTAGACAAAAAAGGCCAGGTCGACACTTTTATACTCGATTTTGAAAAGGCTTTCGATACTCCTCCCCATGAACTCCTTAAAAGCAAATTGTTCAGCTATGGAATAGGTGGAACAACACTGAATTGGATAAATGCTTTCCTTTGTTTCAGACAACAAAGGGTAGTGGTTAATGGTATTAAATCGGATTGGGCTCCAGTTGTGTCGGGTGTCCCTCAGGGCACCGTTCTCGGCCCCTTGCTGTTTTCCTTGTATATAAATGACATCTCAGCAGACATCGAGTCTGAAATAAGACTCTTTGCTGATGATTGTGTTTGCTATCGTGAAATCAAGAATGAAGAGGATACATTGAAACTTCAAGGAGACATTGATCGCTTAGGCAGTTGGGCTAGAAAATGGGGAATGAGATTTCAACCCGTCAAATGCAACATGATGCAGCTGACAAATAAACGGTCTAGTAAGATACAGGCTAACTACACCCTTGAGGACACTTTACTGGAAAACGTTGAAAGCATAAAATACCTGGGTGTAACTATCACCAATGATTTGAAATGGAATACTCATATTTCCAATGTTTGTACAAAGGCTAACAGAACTCTGGGGTTCTTGAGGAGAAATTTGTATTCTTGTCCCCCAGATGTGAAAGAAGCTGCTTATAAAGGACTGGTGCGGCCGGTCTTGGAATATGGAAGCTCAGTTTGGGACCCTCATACTCATGGCCTCCAGGAAGAACTGGAAAAGGTCCAAAATCGTGCGGCAAGGTTTGTGACGGGAAATTATGTTTTTGAAACTGGGAGCATGACTGGCATTTTAGGTCAACTGAAATGGGAATCTCTTAAGAAAAGGAGGAAGGATAGTAGACTTATATTGCTATACAAAGGTCTAAAGGGTAAAGCCAGAATACCCACAGATGACCTTATCCCAAAGAATAGGCGTTGTAGAAATCAACACTCTTTGGCTTTTCAGATACCTTCAGCTAGCAAAGAAGCGTACAAAAGTAGTTTCTTTCCACAGACTATCAGGGACTGGAATGACCTCCCTGATTCACTTGTCTCCTCTGCTGAAATGTCTGATGACTGTGTGTCCAAGTTCGCTTCACTCGTGCGTTCAAGGGACTAATTTCTTCCCCATCCGAACCCCCTGGTGAAATAATGTCATTTGGCGTGTCACCAGTAAACTATTCAGATACAGATTATTCCGTTGCGGGGAGTAAAACATGATATTGCCAATTCCGGTCCCTTCCGATTGGGTCCGGAATTTATGCTCACCCTTAACGACCCATCCGGTGACGTCACGAAGGTGTGCAAGGAACGAAAAAACGACTGGAAAGAAATTTTTAACGTCAAAAACACACTAAAAACTAAAAATGACAACTACAGATCTATATTCTGGTTATGACAGAGATGGCAAACCGACTTCTAGGTCTGTTTAACAGCTGCTCATTTGTGCTTCGCTTCTTTTTTGAAATTAATCATGCGTTTATAAAATTTCAGGAATGCGAGGTTCGCCCCAAGGATATTCGACCCACATTTTTTGGGAACGGTTTGACTCGGACCTTCAGCTGTTATTTACAATCTCCATGCATGTTTAAAAGCATTCCGAATGTGTCATACAGCCTCAGTGCCAAGCGTGTACTAACCGGTCAAAAATAGTTTTACTTTACACATCAAATTTTGAAACCCGAATTTCACTGTGAAAAACTAAATCCGGCTCACCCTCACTTCGCATACTGTTCACAGAGATATTAAATTTTCTCTCCAGGTGATGTTCCATAAGAAAAGTCTCTGATTTCCTGCTTAAAATCCATAATTTCTGTGAGATTTACACATTCAGCTAGCTCATTTACTCTCACTTTTTTACGCGAAGCTAAGCCAATCAGAAAGAAGCTCTCCATGCTCACGTGACAAAGCGTGCGCCGTGACGTCAAAGCACTCCCATGACGTCAACAAGGTCGAGTTCGGATGCACTCACCACATGTCAACCATGTGTAATCCTATTTTATTCAATGACCAATGTTTTGATCAAATAGAACTACCAAGGTCTGCAACGGAACGTAGTGGAGTGAGTTTTGCAACTAGGGAACGGTTTGCAACACGATCAAGAAATTAATAGACACAAAATCATATACTGCGAGAGTTTATACAAGAGTTAAAAATACCTGCGAAACGAACAAGATACTGGGAATTTCTATAGCCCTTGTGGCATAATAATAGATCCAGACCTTCAACTGTTGTTTTACGATCTACATGTATACAGTAGCTAGCATTCTGGGTGTGTCACACAACTTCAGTTCAGTGCCAATATATAGTGGGAAAAAATTCACACTTTACAATTTTATACTATCCTCCTTCCATCTATCTTTCTTTAATAAGTTTCTTTACATCGTAACCTCCCAAGAGGACTTCAGATGGTGTTCCAGTTTTATACCAAATTGAAAAGCTGAAGGCTGTTAATGGAAATAAAAGCAAAGAAAAGTGGGTGACAAGAATTTGTACGGTACGAACAAAGGTGTTAGTTCCTGGGGGGCCTCAGTGCCATGCCTGTACTATCCGGGATAAAATGTTTTACTCTGCACATCACATTTTCAAACACGAAATTCACTGTGAGAAACTAAATACTGTTCATAGAGATATTAAGTTTTGTCTCCAGATGATGTTCCATAAGAAAAGTCTCTGATTTCCTGCTTTAAATAATATCTGTGAGATTTACGCATTCAGCTAGCGCATTTGCGCCCACTTTTGGACCGCAACGCTAAGCCAATCAGAAAGCAGCTGTCCATGCTCACGCGCCAAAGTGACATGTATATAGATCTACAATTGAAAATCTGTGATGACAAGGCACCCATGTGACGTCAAGTTCGAGTTCGCAGTGTTTGCCAAATCTCGTTGGACCGCCGGACATGACTGAGAAAAAAGCCCTGGGCCGACGAATAATTTCTGAACGCAGGACACTGTGACCTACGCCAATTTTTGGTCGAAATGGTCCGAAATTTGTTCAAACTTACCATTTCTGTTCATTTTTTTCGATTCGTTTTTATTTTGGCTGGTTTTTAATGTCGCAAAATACATGCGATCTATCGATGTAAAATGTTGTGAGCCAGACTAGATTTCGACCGAATATATTCAGACAACCAATCAAAAGCGAGCGACCATCTGCGCGCGCTTTATCAATCGTAGTGTTGTCGATTTTGACAAAGATTTTCGTTTTTTCATGGATGAAAGAGGACTATTTCTATGAATCATGGAAGGGTTTTCCGACAATGGTTGATTTGATGCGAACAAGCATCGATATTGGGCATGACAACCACTCGTCTTTCTTGATTTTAAGCTTAAAATCTACAGATTTCATTTGCACGGCCCGAGGCAAGTGATCTGACAAGTTTAAGCTTTTGACAAAACGTCAGTCTCGTTACAAAATGCTGTACCTGCATTTTGACAACATTTCAGGAGAAGCAAAAAACTGTTTTAATCAAAATTCCGAAACTTAGAAATTTTCTCAAAATGCCGAAAAGACAATTCAAAATAACGAAACTGCAAAACAAATCAACTTAAAATCACTTAATTATACCCCGGGCATTTATGCCGACGGGTATATAGTTTTCGCCTTTCCGTTCGTATGTTCGTTTGTTCGTTAGTTCGTTTCTTCGTTCGTAATTCCGGAACGTTCGTAGAATTTATGTCAAAGTTTTGGTTAAAGTTTCTCTAGAGGTGTATATCTCATAAACCAATGGTCAGAAACTATTCATATTTGGACCATAGGTACCCTATAGGGTTTGCTTTATTTCCATGAGGTCAGACTCCAGGGTCCATGCCCGGGGGGTGGGGCTGGAGGTCAAAATCTAGGTCACCTTTAAAATGTGCTGTTTACAACGTTAATGTTTCTTCTCTAAGTTGATATCTTAACAAACAATCATAGGAATGTATTCTTATTTAGTTCATAGATGCCCTATAGGGTTTTCTTAATATCAGTGGTACCTTCCCCAGGGGTGGGGCTAAAGGTCAAAATCTAGGACACATTTATAATATGATAGAGACCATGATAAATTTTCTGTAAGTCTATTTTCTTGACATCAAATAAGTCTTGTCAGAAAGCATTCATGCTTAGACCATAGGTACCGTGTAAGGCTCAGACTCTAGGGTCCATGTGCGGGGGTGGGGCTAGAGGTCAAAATCTAGAACATCTTTAAAAATTGTATTTTCTGTACTTTTTTTTTAACCGCCATGTTCAGAAATCATTGATACTTGCACCATAGGTACTCTATAAGGTTTGCCTTGTTCCTAATGACACTACAGTCTAGGTTCCATGCCCAGGGTGGGGCTAGAGGTCAAGATCTAGGACATCTCATATTATTTTTTTTTATTAATTTTATTAAAGAATGACATTCTATTTTCCATCTAGGACCTGACCCTCAATGTCTGCGATCAAGTCCTCGATTGAGTATACAAGTCAGCTCTGTATACTGCTCTATAGTAGTCTGTCATTCTACTGTCACCCCACCCCCTTCCCCCCCCCCCCCCCCCCCCCCACACACACACACCTGTCAATGCTTTTAGACAGTGCTTTTTGCAAATTCAAATTTTAAAGATTTACTTGTTGAGGGTGTTCTTTTTAATTCGGGAATTGAAATTCAATGTGTCAGTGAACATGTCTGGGCCGGGCACGGTGGGTTTAGGGGTTGGGGTGGGGAGCAACCAGCCGGGGGTATACGTGCCTCTCAAGGCACTTTTTCTAGTTACATGTCTAAAGCATTTACTTACCTCAAATTTATGTTTCTGTAAACATTTAAATTTGACATTACTTTTCCTTCAACATATTTATTCCGTCCAAATGCAGATTCGGCTTTTTGGACAATGCAGTTTCGGCATTTTGAACCACCACTCGCAGTTTGGCATTTTATCACATGGCATTTTCCCCACTTTCTGATTGGCTAGAAGACCAGGTATTAGCGCTGTGGGACGCGGGAGTCTGTAATAAGGCCAAAAAGCCGAAAAAAAAAATTTCACAAAAGTGCAGGTTCGGCATTTTGTAACGAGGCCGACGAAAAACATTGTAAAATACAATAACAAGTAGCCCAAGGACAACAATCGCTCACCTGAGAGTCAACAAGTACAGTCACTGGACAAAGTGTTTTTGTTGTTGTTTTTTTTTTTTTTGAAGAGATCAAAATTGAAGATGCTGGAGTGGCCACAACACTAAAAATTGATTTTTCAAACATTCAAGGGCAGCTAACACCGCAGTCCAGGGTCGAATCTGGCTCAAATTCGAACTCATCCAAGATGTTATGGTAATCCTTGTTTCTTCCAAGAATGAAGAAGATCCGATCAAAATTGAAGGCGCTAGAGTGGCCACAATACAAAATATTGATTTTTCAAACACTAAAGGGCAGCTATCTCCGCAGTCAGCGGTTGGATCTGGCCGAAAATCGAACTCATCTGAGATATTGTAGTTATTCTTGTTACCTGTAAGAATAAAGAAGATCCACTGAAAAACAACGATGCTAGAGTGGCCACAACACAAAATATTGATTTTTCAAACACTCAAGGGCAAATAACTCTGCAGTCAGAGGTCGGATCTGGACGAAATTCGAACGCATCCGAGATATTGTAGTTATCCTTGTTAACTGCAAGAATGAAGAAGATCCACTGAAAAACAAAGATGCTAGAGTGGCCACTACACAAAATATTGATTTTTCAAACACTCAAGGGCAGGTAACTCCACAGTCCATGGTCGAAACTCGCTGAATTTCGAACTCATCCGAGATCTTATGGCTGTCCTTGTTGCCTGCAAGAATGAAGAAGATCCCATTAGAAATGAAGGCGCTGGAGAGTTAAGTCAATGAGGATTTTTTCAAACGCTCAAGGGCAGCTAACTCCGCAATCCATGGTCGAATCCTGCCGAATTTCGAACTCATCCGAGATCTCATGGCTGGCCTTGTTACATGAAAGAATGAAGAAGATCTGATAAAAAATGTAGGTGCTAGGTTCACAACACTTAACAGCCATTTTCCAAACGCTCAAGGGCAGGCAATTCCGCAGTCCATGGTCGAATCTTGCTGAGTTTCGATCTCATCCGAGATCTTATGGTTGTCCTTGTTACCTGCAAGAATGAAGAAGATCTGATCAGAAATGAAAGCGCTAGAGTGTTCACAACATCTTTCCCATTGTAAGTCAATGGGGATTTTTTCAACCGCTCAAGGGCAACTAACTCCGCAGTCCACTGTCGAATCTACCCGAATTTCGAAATCATCCAAGATCTTGTCCTGGATCCACAAGAAATGCAGTGGAATCAAAGGCCCCTTACGCCCTGATCCTGATTTCAGATGTGCTCGATGTCTGGGAAAGGCACGTCCAATAGATGGAAGACTAGTGAAGGAGGTTCAGGTTGATGACGAAACAGTTGAGGCTGTTCCAGAGTTCTGTTATCTAGGAGACATGCTTTCTGCTGGTGGTGGTTGTGAACTGGCTGCAGTTACGCGTTGCAAATCCGCTTGGGGCAAGTTCCGACAGCTACTCCCCCTCCTCACCAACCGCAATCTGCCACTTTTGACCAGAGGTCGAGTGTATTCAACTTGTGTGAGAAGTGTAATGCTGCATGCGGCAGAAACATGGGCCATGACTGTGGCTACACTTAACCGCCTACGGCGCAATGACCGTGCGATGATCCGCTGGATCTGTAATGTCAAGGCGAATGATGAAGTAAGCTCAGACTCCCTTCTCTCAAAGCTTGGACTCCAGGATATAGATGTGGTGCTTCGCTCCAGCAGAATGAGATGGTATGGACACATAGAGCGCAGCAAAGGCTGGATTGCTCAAGTACGCAAGCTAAACATAGTTGCACAGAAAAGATCTGGCAAGCCAAGGAAATCATGGGATGAAGTGTTGTTAGACGACAGAAAAAAGCTAGGAATGGATACTGCTGATCCTCAGAATCGCTCAGAGTGGAGAGGTCGTCTAAGAAGGAGACTTGTCAAACAAGTCCAACCCTCAGTAGAGGACAACGGACTATAAAACGGATATGATGATGATGATGATGAAGAAGATCCTATCAAAAATGTAGGCGCTAGAGTGTTCACAACATTTTTCCCATTGTAATCCTATGGGAGCTATCTGTTGCGATGGAAACCAGAGTTCTGATCTGATCTGGCGCAAAACCTTATGCAACCTTTCCCCCACCCCATTGATGCTTCTGATAAAATTTGATTGCAATTGACTGACTAGTTGTGGAGATATTCGTTGTTGAAAGTGTGGACAGACGGACGCACGGACGACGGCTCGACTACCATACTATAAGCTCACCTGTGAGCCTTCGGCTCAGGTGAGCTAAAAATGGCGACCGAACGACCCATTACGTGAGACACTTGGTCGTGGCATTGCCAAACAATCAGTTTCTTAGGCCTTCTAGATGAACTGAGACTCTCTTAGTGACTCGAGGTAGGAAAAATGAGAGAGAAAAACAAACAAACACCATAATTGTAACCCATTCAACATGTACCCATGCCATGCACCATTTTTAATCAAGATTACGTTGCTGAAGGGGTCTTAAAATTGATAATCTTTTCATTGCCTTTCAGATCTCGACTCTCCTCGAGGGTCGAGAACACGTATTAGGGAAATCGTCTATTTTTCCAGTCAGACAGAAACTGGTTTGGTCAGACAGAAAATCTGACTCTGTCTGACCGATCTCACAAACTTTGGCGAACACTGAGTTCAGATGCACTCACCACGCGTCAACCATGATCTGCGGCATTGATCTGACAAAATGTGAAGGTTCACTGAGTTTGGGAAAAGACTGATAAGTAGGGAAACATCCATTGTTAGTATTGTGAACAATCCCCAAATAATACAGATTTTTCACAGACTAACAGGATGAAGGAAACATTAGTGGGGGCAGGGGATAACATAATAGCCAATGTATGACATTATCTGAGCTGCGTCATGAGAAAACAGGATTATTGCTTTTGCGAAAACAAAGGAGCAGATTAGTTTCACAGTTACTGCAAAGCTGATCAGCGCCTTTGTTTTCACTTCACAGATAGTGCAATTTCTCTTCTTCTTAAATCTGAAATTTCAAGCTTCTAGCCTGCTTCTATGACTTTGAAGGTCGATTTGTGTCAGACCTGGTCGGAAACCCCGAAGACCAGTTTTCTCACATCGCGGCTCATCTTTCCATTATCTTCAGAGTTTGACGTCCCCCTGGCAGTGGCTCCAGCAACATAATTGGAACAATAGCCAATGTATGACATTATCTGTCAATTATCTTCATGGTTTTACGTCCCCCTGGCAGTGGCTCCAGCAACATATTTGGAACAGTAGCCAATGTATTACATTATCTGTCCATTATCTTCAGGGTTTTACGTCCCCCTGGCTGTGGCTCCAGCAACATATTTGGAACAATAGCCAATGTATGACATTATCTTTCCATTATCTTCAGGGTTTTACGTCCCCCTGGCGGTGGCTCCAGCAACATATTTGGAACAATAGCCAATGTATGACATTATCTTTCCATTATCTTCAGGGTTTTACGTCCCCCTGGCGTTGGCTCCAGCAACATATTTGGAACAATAGCCAATGTATGACATTATCTTTCTATTATCTTCAGGGTTTTACGTCCCCCTGGCTGTGGCTCCAGCAACATATTTGGAACAATAGCCAATGTATGACATTATCTTTCCATTATCTTCAGGGTTTTACGTCCCCCTGGCTGTGGCTCCAGCAAAATATTTAGAACAATAGCCAATGTATGACATTATCTTTCCATTATCTTCAGGGTTTTACGTCCCCCTGGCAGTGGCTCCAGCAACATATTTGGAACAATAGCCAATGTATTACATTATCTTTCCATTATCTTCAGGGTTTTACGTCCCCCTGGCTGTGGCTCCAGCAACATATTTAGAACAATAGCCAATGTATGACATTATCTTTCCATTATCTTCAGGGTTTTACGTCCCCCTGGCAGTGGCTCCAGCAACATATTTGGAACAATAGCCAATGTATTACATTATCTTTCCATTATCTTCAGGGTTTTACGTCCCCCTGGCGGTGGCTCCAGCAACATATTTGGAACAATAGCCAATGTATGACATTATCTTTCCATTATCTTCAGGGTTTTACGTCCCCCTGGCAGTGGCTCCAGCAACATATTTGGAACAATAGCCAATGTATTACATTATCTTTCCATTATCTTCAGGGTTCTACGTCCCCCTGGCAGTGGCTCCAGCAACATATTTGGAACAATAGCCAATGTATGACATTATCTGTTAATTATCTTCAGGGTTTTACGTCCCCCTGGCAGTGGCTCCAGCAACATATTTGGAACAATAGCCAATGTATGACATTATCTGTCAATTATCTTCAGGGTTTGACGTCCCCCTGGCGGTGGCTCCAGCAACATATTTGGAACAATAGCCAATGTATTACATTATCCGTCAATTATCTTCAGGGTTTTACGTCCCCCTGGCGGTGGCTCCAGCAAGATATTTGGAACAATAGCCAGTGTATGACATTATCTGTCCATCATCTTCAGGGTTTTACGTCCCCCTGGCGGTGGCTCCAGCAACATATTTGGAACAATAGCCAATGTTTGACATTATCTGTCAATTATCTTCAGAGTTTTACGTCCCCCTGGCAGTGGCTCCAGCAACATACTTGAAACAATAGCCAATGTACGACATTATCTTTCCATTATCTTCAGGGTTTTACGTCCCCATGGCGGTGGCTCCAGCAACATATTTGGAACAATAGCCAATGTATGACATTATCTGTCAATTATCTTCAGGGTTTTACGTCCCCCCTGGCGGCGGCTCCAGCAATATATTTGGAACAATAGCCAATGTATGACATTATCTGTCAATTATCTTCAGGGTTTTACGTCCCCCCTGGCGGTGGCTCCAGCAACATATTTGGAACAATAGCCAATGTATGACATTATCTTTCCATTATCTTCAGGGTTTTACGTCCCCCCTGGCGGCGGCTCCAGCAAGATATTTGGAACAATAGCCAATGTATGACATTATCTGTCCATTATCTTCAGGGTTTTACGTCCCCCCTGGCGGCGGCTCCAGCAATATATTTGGAACAATAGCCAATGTATGACATTATCTGTCCATTATCTTCAGGGTTTTACGTCCCCCTGGCGGTGGCTCCAGTAACATATTTGGAACTTCAGAACCCCCACAACAACAGTTGAGGAAGCAGGAACAGAGAGAGATGGTAGACTCAAACCAGAACCAAGCTATGAACAATGCCTCAGCTCCCCCACCCCCTAGTCAAGCCCAGGCTGCACAGCAACCAAAGAAGAAGGGTAAGAATGATAGGATTGAAGACAAATGAGCCACCACATGAAAAAAGGGGTCTTCGGGGTTTCCGACCAGGTCTGAAACAAATTGGTCTGTGCAGCTACAGAAAATGGCTAGAAGCTTGAAATTTAGGATTTAAGAAGAAGAGGGATTGTACTGCACAGTCACTGCACAGCTGATCTGGGCCTTTGTTTTCACGTAGGCAAAAATAAAGTTTTTTCTCATGACGAGGCACAAATCTGTTAGTCCTTACAATTTGCAACTTTAAGACAACGACCTTCAATAGTAAGTGAGAATAAAGAACTACCTTCAGTAGAGCATAGATGATTTGAGCCGCATCGTGAGAAAACCGGATTTTTGCCTATGCGAAAACAAAGGCGCCTTTGTTTTCGCTACACGGATAGTACAATTTCTCTTCTTCTTAAAACAGAAATTTCAATCTTCTAGACTTTTTCTGAAACTGTACAGGCCGGTTTGTGTCAGACCTGGTCGGAAACCCCGAAGACCAGTTTTCTCGCATCGCGGCTCATTTCATAGACAAGTATGTACTCTTGAATACCCTCAAATGTTGAGTGAAGATAATGTACCATTCTAGCAAATACATGTAGCTTCAATATTTTCAATGAGCATATAAAATAAATAATTTGCTAACAAAGAGTTGAAAGACAATTCTATGAATTGTCATTTAAAATTGGAACATACCCTTTTCTGTACAGTATTTACAAATTACAATTCAAAGCAGTAGTACAAAGGCCAGTAAATAGATATAAATGATGATTTTAAGCAAACAAAACTTTATTAAGTGATGACATTTAGAAAATGAGCATTTATCTTTAGTATGAAGTGAGCCGCCTCATGGGAAAACCAACAATCTGCATTAGGCGAAAACAAAGACGCAGATCAGCTTCGCGGTATCCGCGAAGCTGATCAGCGCCTTTGTTTTCGCTACTCGGATAATACAATTCCTCTTCTACTTAAATCCGGAATTTCAAGCTTCTAGCTCTTTTCTGTGCTTGTACAGGCCAGTTTGTGTCGGACCTGTTGGGAAACCACATTGTTGGTTTTCCCACGAGGCGGCTCAAGTATGCATTGCATAACATGTTGCTATTTCACTTTTTGTGTCTTTAAAGTTTTATTACAGGACCTGATAAAGGCCTACACCTTGGTGATGACCACTGATGATTAACTGGATTGATTTGAATGTGATTGTTTCATTGTAATCCTGTACATGCACAAATAACCATATTCAACTTTCTTTGTTTTCCTATTGCAGATTATTTGCATGAACTTAGGATTTATTTCTGGTTTTGAATTGAAATAATTGTTTTCTTTTGTATCCTATTTTGCAGGTTATGATTATGAAGCTCCCTATGCAGAAAATGACAGTTAGTAAAATGTTTTAAAAACATTTTTTGAGCATATTCTATTAAAAAAAAAAAAAAATCAAGACATATTTTTCTGTTCATTTAAAAGCAAATCCTTATAATTTTTGTGAACTGAACATGTGTTAATGACTAACATGATGAGGCAAAAACCGCTTATCACAAACCCAGAGACAACATTTCATGTGCACATTTTGTCAGGCTAGCAAATTAGTAGCAATGTTGAAACTACCTCTATGTTGGTAAACACTAAAATTGAAAATCACACTTAAACTTTAGAAAAAAAAACAACACAAAAAAAAACAGAAAAAAAAACAAAAATTGATCATTTTGTTGCAAAATGATTTCAAATCATGTTCGTTGGAAAGTTATTTCTGTATACACATATATTTTGTTCTGCCTGTCAAAGGCAGACTATAAAAGCTACCGTTGAAATGTCGAGTATATGTTTCAGATGACAATCGGCAAGGTAGACACAAGAGCTCACAAAGTAGGCAATTTTCTTGGATTATTTGTTGGGTAATGTGTCACACGATTTAGAAGCATTTAAAAATGCAGTTTTATGTAATCAAAAGCATTAATTGCCTGTTAAGTCAGACAATGAAAAGACCTTCAAAAAATGATGATTACAGCCGCAGTTTTAGCTAGATATATAACTGATAAGGGCCAGTGTTACAACTCTTCCTGAAAGTAATGGGTCATATTATAAATATATGTAGTCACACTAAATCCATTAAGACGGAGACTATGCTCTCCATTGCATTAGTGCAATTCAAAAATTAAAAAAAAAAAAAAAAATAAAAAAATAAAAATAAAATAAAATAAATGACATCGATATAAATTAAAATAACATTTAAGCTACAAATACATGAAATTAAGCCTATATATATATTCAAAATCTCCACCATCTGAACTTCCTTAACTTCCCTATTCTACTGGCTAATGATATGTATTTTAGATGAGGAAGATTTTCGGTGCCATTCCGTGACAGCCTATAGAGAGGCTGTAGTCAGAAATGCTGCTGTCAGAGAAAAGGCACATGGTGGCAAAGGTACTTTGTTTTGCCATTCACTTGTGTTGATGTTTCACGGTTGTACAAGTTCTATAGTTCAAGGCATTTTAGATTGGCTTGTTTGGAAAGTTAGAGGGGCCCATATTTTGTTGGAAGTTGGGAACCCAGGCAAATTAAATAAGTTTAGCGTGGGCAGCCTGTGACATATTGTTTGCATTGTATACTTCTAAATAGAAATTGGAATATCTGTGGGTCAACATCCTAGAATGATTTGGTCAGAAAAAAATATTTGAAGATTTCCATGTTGATTTGTCAGTATAAAATGAATGAGTGTTTGGGGACTAGTATCGTAATGCACTTCGTAACACAGTGTCGGTGTAGTTTGGTGTTTGCAATTGTTGTTTGTTCATTCGTACTGTCATGTTTGACGTTATGTTTTGTGTTATTGTTGTTTTCTGGTTTGTGTTTTGGATTTGTGTTGGTTGGCTTTAAAACATACTTTTCAGCCTGAAAAGGTACTTGTATTTTATGAAAGAGATGAAAAGAGTAAATATTTAGAAAATTGTCCAGTAATGTAGCATGCTTTGCCATAAAATTGTTAAAAAAGATAACACTAACAGTGTGAGCACTGAATTATAGTAACAGTTCATTTAAGTGGCCATAGCATGTCTTTAATATACTCTAAACATTTATAACCTTTAAAGCATGAAAGGGGTGATGGCTTAACAACACTATATTACTATATAACTGCATGTACTCTCTGAACCCATGTATATTTTATAAACTATATAGCGACAGCAGCTAACCCTATAACACACCAGGACAAGAATGGTGAAGCCCGTCATAACGAGTATGTTACCACAGCCCAACAACAACAGTCGCATGCGGCCGCCGCCAGTCGAGGATACGGTAGTAAAGGCCACAGACAGAGCGAAGAAATCAAAGGTACTGGATGATCTGTTCGTGTTCCGTGGTGTGAAGATTGAATACCCATAGATTTTAATAATATAATGTTGAAACAAGCACAGCATCCCCTCCCATATATTTGACACTTTTATTTTGAAGTAAAGACCTCACGACTCAGTAATATTCAGTTTTCTGCTTGATTGTTACTGTCCTGCTTCTAAGATCACTTTCATGTATACTGGTCAAATTGGCTAGACGCTCTATTTCTCTAGCACAAAAGTATATTTGCTGTTTTTCTGCCGAACTATATAATCTTAGAATTAACATACAGTAATTCACTTAATTAATCCTTGACTGTGCCATAAGCTGAAATGCCCCATCTGCTGATTTTTCAGTTTGCAATAATTTACATACAGCTGTGATTACTGTACAAAATATTTCTAATTTAGAAGATTCAGCCATGCCTCGCCATTCCTTAGTGGAATACAAAGATGCTGTGAACAGAAATGCAGAGTTACGCCACAAATATCATGGGGGTGGAGAAGGTACTTTATACATAGCTAGTTGAATGTCTCTTATTCTTGGAGATCTCATTGTAGAAAAGGCTTTTCTTGTGTGTTAGATTTGATTAGTAAATCACTTTCACATAGCTTTGCAAACATGCTTCACACCTTTGCTTGAAATGTTTATTCAAGTTCAATAAACCCGTCCTTTGATAAGACACTTTCTTTTGAAGCACTTTGGCTTTCTTAAACCAACGTCTTGAATGAAAAATCTTAGAACTTGACGCAGATTTGCTTGTTTACAACATTCTTTCTTAACTGCTCAAGCATTTTGATGCTGAATTGATTGATGATTGCTACAAATCTCTTGAAGAGTTCAATCATGCCTAGATTTTTTCCTCTGGTAGGCTTAGCATTTTTGATCGTCAGTACTTACTTCTGGCAAGTGATGCTAGATTAAGTCATAGCTTTAAGATCCCCCACATCATGATTACTACCCATCCATTGTTCTGTGACATCAATCTGTTGTTTTTTTTTGTGTGTGTGTGTGTGTGTGTGTGTTGACACTGTGAATATTATGGACCACCATTAGCTGTTTAAAGAAGTGAAATATAAGCACTTGATTTACCCATATCATTACGAAAACTTGCCCATGCAATATATAGATTTTTGAGCTTTAGAAAATGAAAATTTTCAGCTGGAAAATTTTGATATTTTTCTTATTTTTGCTCAAAACATAGATTGTGGGTACTCGTTAGAACCGCCTCGGTGAGGCGGTTCTAACGTGTACCCACAATCTATGTTTTGGAGCAAAAATAAGAAAAATAGGTATACCCCTGCATACCCCAGTTTTGCTATATAAAAGTGGGGTTCAAGGGGGTTCACATTACACGGACATGTTTTCATGATGATACTCTATATACCCTTGGTTCTTACAGTGCAGATTGATGCAACATAGCTTGACACATGACAAAGTGGAGTTTGTTGAATGGAAGCCTGATTGATTGGGCTTCAACCTACTGCGATAAGTTTATCGCTTCGCTGTAGGTATTTCCATAATCGATATTGCTTCACTGTTATTTGTGATTGTTGCCAAATCGATCATGCTTCCAATCAACACTCTCTATTATTTTATTTTTTTGTAGTCCACCATGTAGTCATTACAGCACAGTTTTCAACCTTTTGCACAAATAAAAGCTAGTATGTTACTGTAGTGATTCAAAAAAATTTTCTTCGTCAAATACCAAGATCTTAGATATCATCAGTGATAGGAAACAAAGTCTGTGTTTTATATCTTTTGTTGTTTATATACACATGGAAATAAGTTAGGGAACACCTGAAATAATGTGACTAGTAACTTTGGACTGTATATATACTTGTTTGTAAGAATTATGAAGAATGTTTTTACACTTGACAGAATCTGTAGTATCAAAAGTTGTTTCTGTGTAAAAATGGTAAGCATCAAACTTAAACTGCAGCAGACAGCGGCCATCTTTGATTCAGAATTTTTTCGCTACATTTACGGAACGCCCTGATATTTATTGCGATAACTTCATTCTGTGAACTCGCACTGTCATCATTTTTCTTAAGCATGAAGCTGAGAACTTACCTGTGGATTGGGTATCATTAATTTTTTATTTTCTGACCGATTGTCGGCGGTAGATCCATACTTTTACAGGGGTAGGTTTTATGATCACGTTTTGTTCTTTGGCTATACATTTTGCAGGTTGTAAACGTTGGGCCAAATATTCGATATGACCCTGTAGGAATTTTAACATGCGCGTTTTAGTCATAGCGCCATAGCAGAATTTTTCTTTTATGGCTTCATTTGCAAAAGTTCCAACAATTTTGCCTTCCATAGAAATCAATGCAAACTGCAGATTTTGTATGATTAGTTGGTTTGAAGATGAAACATGCATTTTTGATCTGAAGTCGTTTGTTCAATGAGAACGATCAGATGCAACATTCTATTCCTATTTCGCATTCAAAAAGTGAGTTTTGCGGAGTGCAGAAGCAAAACGGCAAACTCGTTTTCAGTTAAAGTGGAGTTTTTCATATATGGGACATTGTGTCCTCCGTAGCACAAGGACAAAGTTATTTGAATGTCCATAAATTGGCTTGTGGCTAGACCAAGGTATGAAATACATGTGATAAAAATTTCAGTATCGCCAAAAACTAGGAAAATGAATTTTTTTCAAACATTTCCCAAGAGGTAAAAGTGTTCACTAACTTATTTCCATGTGTATATTATGCAATACTGAACAGAGAGCATGTTAGAACTGCACCTTACTTCAGAGATCATATATTGCTTTGTTCATGTTAAAGAAGAAGGTTTTGCTTACTGTAATGTGGTCATTATTTAGCAATATATGAAACATTTGTCTACATCTAGAACACTTTGGTTTAATAAAGTTCTTGAAGTGTTCTCAGTGACCAGATAGAGGCTATCGAAAGTTTTTACAGTTGTAGAATCAAGAATGTATACAAATGATAGCCTACACAGAGTTTGTTTCCTGACAGTGTATCATATGGACACTGACTTAATTAATAACAGATACATTTGCATGTTTGTGCATGTTTAGTTACAATTATGCATGTTCATGCTAACTTAATTGTTGAAACAAATTAAAAGCCAACTATAAATTTGTAATAGTGATATTTATCTTCTGTATATATATTGAATATTATTTTAAAGAATCAAATAAAAGTTATTGCATGTTATTTTTGTTTTGAGGTTATGGCAAGTATCTAATGTAAATTAACACACAATATCACTAGCCTTCTCTTGAAACTACAGTTATCCGCATGTTTTGTATCTTGATGCTCATAACTCAACCTGTATGTCCCCCTTTTATATACATATAGCCACCGGATCATTTAACCCTATAACACATCAAGAGTTTACTGGTGAAGGTCTACAACAAACACACTACCAGTATGCCCCGCCCCCATTCGGCCAGGAGCCCAGGCCAGCTCCTCAGCCCCAGTCTCAACCCATACAACAAGCTGATCTCAGGGACAGGGAGAACTATGGACGGAGGGAAATAATCAGAGGTATTCTATATCAGTACTAGATGTGAAGTACGTTGTACAGTACTAGAAGTGATTCTATGAAACAGAATATTTGTTTCTGTAGTATCTGAATCTGAATCTGCCAGATACTCCATACACCTCATAATGAGTATTACATGGAGTGCATGTGGAAATGGCCGAAAGAAAAATGATAAAAAAAAAAAAAAAAAAAAAAAAAAAAAAAAAAAAAAAAAAAAAAAAATGGTAGTGGACAAAGTTAAATTACTAGTGAAATTTGGAATTTCATCCGGTTTTGTGAGGTAGTGGTAGGAGCTACTGATGATGATGATGATGATGATGATGATGATAATAATGATGAAGATTTCCAGTGAGTGTGTAGCACTGACTGACCCAAAGGGATATTTATACTGTAGCAATGTAGTCAGGGGAGATGATGATGATGATGATGATGATGATGATGATGATGATGATGATGATTTTTGTTTTAGTTGAAGTGAGAGGCTAGTCCAGCCCGGAATGATTCCAGGTCTGAACAGCTGGTCAGGTCAGGGGGGAGATTATTCCAGAGTCTTGCTGTTCTTGGAAAAAATGAATACAGATGGGCGTTTATTCGAGAGTATGGGATGGAGAGTCTGTTACGCATTGTGGAGATGATATAAGATGGGAGTGGGATTCTGACTAGGCCTGATTGAATTTTGTAGAGCATAACCAGGGAAGATATTTTTCTGCGTGTTTCTAAAGTTGGGAGACTTAACTTTTTTAACATTAGGGTGACGCTACTGGTTCTTGCATAGTCATTTAAGATGTATCGCACTGCCCTGTGTTGAACCATCTCGAGCTTCTCTATATATTTCTTTTGCCATGGGTCCCAAACTGATGAAGAGTATTCCAAAAGGGGTCTTACATATGTTTTATAGGCGGTTTTTTTGATCTTACTATTGTGAGTTTGGATATTTCTTTTAATGAATTTTAGGGTGTTGTTTCCTTTGGCAGTGGTCTGGTTGATGTGTTTGCTCTAAGTCAGATCATCTGATATGTTCAGTCCCAGGTATTTGGCATTTTTAGTAGTTTGGAGTATTTTGTTGTGAAGTTTATAGTCAAAAATAAAAGGTTTGTGTTTTTTTGTTATTCTTATCACTTCACACTTGTCTGGATTAAAGGCCATTAGCCACTCAGTTTCCCATGCTTCAAGTTTTGAGAGGTCGTTCTGTAGGTCTTGGCAGTCAGACAGGTTGGATATGGTGAGATACATAATTGTATCATCAGCAAACAGACGGATGTTACTTTTAATGGTTTCAGGCATGTCATTTATATACATGAGGAAGAGACATGGACCCAGTACTGACCCTTGGGGGACACCTGATAGTACAGGGCAGGCATCTGATCGTTCGCCGTCTAGTACGACACACTGACTTCTGTCCGTAAGGAAAGACTGGATCCATGTAATCACCTCATGGTTGATACCTAGCCTATGGAGCTTCAGCAAGAGCCTTTGATGGTCCACCTTATCAAATGCCTTGCTGAAGTCCATGACTATGACATCAGCCTGGCCTTTGTCATTTAGGGTATCATATAAATCCTGTGTGAACTGGATCAGCTGTGTTTCGCAGCTGACCCTGCTTCTGAAGCCATGCTGGTTGTGGTATAGGAGGTTATTTTTATCAAGGTGGGTCATTATGTTGGAGGTTATAATGTGTTCCAAGACTTTGCAGCAAATACAGGTTAGAGATATGGGGCGGTAGTTTTCTGGCTTAGATTTTGGTCCTTTTTTATATACCGGAGTGACGTAGGCGTTCTTCCAGTCTTTGGGAACTGTGCCTTCGGAGAGAGATGTATTAAAGATGTCTGTAAGGATGGGGGCAATTTCACTGTGTAGTTCTTTTAGAATCCGTGATGTGAGGTTGTCTGGGCCTGCTGCTTTTCCAGGGTTGAGCTTTGAGAGTTGTTTTGCAACCCCTGCGACTGTTATGGTTATGTTTGGCATTACAGGAAAATTAAGTTTCCTAGGAAGAACTAGACTCACAAGGTGGCGCAGCTTGAGGGGTACAAGTTTAGTAAACACAGATTGGAATTGGTTATTGAGGATGTTGGCTTTTTCAACAGGGTCTGTGTGGTTAATACCAGAGGATTTCAGGCAATTTATTTCTTTACTGTCAGATTTTTGCTGTTTTATAAAAGTGAAAAGGCGTTTATTGGGTCGTTTAAATTCTGATGATGTTTCTTGTTGATCAGTGATAATTGATTCAATGTAGGTGTTGTATGATTCTCGTATTTTCTTTTGGATAGAGTGTTTCAGAAGTTTGAATTTTTCCTTAAGGTTAGGGTTGGATCTGTTTTGCTTTATTTTTGCATATAACTTATCTCTTTTGTTCATTTGCCTTTTGATTTCACGCGTTATCCAGGGTTGACTTTCTTTCGGTTTGCAAAATTTTGTTGGAACAAATTTATCTGTCATTGTGTTGAGGGCTTTCTTGAATTTGGTCCACTTGGTATTAGTATCTGATCCTGATGCTTCCTTGTGGTAGACGTTTTGGTAGTCTTTCATTTCTTCTCTGAAACCAGTCCAGTCTGTTTTCTTGTACAGCTTAATGGGCCTTGGTTTTTGTTGCCTTCTTCCAAGGTTGATTTTCAATTCGTGATGCACTATGTCATGGTCACCAGTGCCAAGGGGTGGGATAATTTGAGTGCTGTGAGAGGGCTGATTGAGCAGAAAAAGGTCAAGGATATTTTTGTCTCTGGTGGGTTCTTTTACCACCTGCTCAAGGCCGAAATCATTAACAGTACTGACAAAAGACTCGTAAACAGAGGGACAAGGACAGTTTGGTGTGATTTGTTCAGTTTGCCAATCTATGTTGGGGAGATTGAAATCTCCCAAAGCCCAAATATGACTGGTTCTGGGTATTTTTGAGAGGGATTTTTCCAACTCATCAATACTGTTTTGGTCATTCTCACTGGGTTTATAGAAAGAGCATACAAACACATTTTTGAGTCCAGGGATGTCTATCTTAGCCCATATAATCTCTGAATCAGAGTCCAGGTCAGGTTGGCTGACAGGATTCAGGCAGTGTCTGATGGCTAAGAATACTCCTCCACCTTTTTTGCTTTTGCGGTCTTTCCGAAATATTGAGTAGGAATCGGTATCAAAAACTTCATTGTTGTAGTGGGTTTCATTCAACCAGGATTCGGTTCCTGCGATGATATCTGGCTTTATTTGGTCTGTTAGGTATTTCAATTCAAGGCGTTTTTCGAAGAGTGAGCGACAGTTAACATTTATGATTGTGAGACGTTTAGGAGTTTGATTTGGTTTGGATGGTTTTGACCGTGGGTGAATTGGAGCCTTTGGAGATGATGAAGCTTGTGGAGGACCTAGACTTGAGGCCATTGGGGAGCTTGTAGTTTGAGACAGATAACTGAGGTATGAATTATCCACAGATACTGAGGTGTCGGAAAGTGTGTCAAGTGTCTCAAAGAGGGCATGTGTATAGTTTGGGAAGTTGCATTGGTTGCAATACCATACTGCTTTAGACTGTGACAGGATGTCAAATGTTGCACTGCCTATTCCTTGGCAATCTCCATGGAACCATTGATCACAGTTGCCGCACATGATTGACGTGATGTTGGACCATGTAACTTCTTCATGACAGTATCCACATGGGTAGTTGCTGTAGTTGTTTTGCTCACACTGGTCCACCTCTGGACCTGGGTTTAATTCAATGTCAGCTGATCTGCTGACTAGGAGAATGCATAAGTACAGTAGTGTTGTACGGTGGTTTCTGTGATAACAGGTGTGAGAGGAGCGTTTCAGATTTGAGCAGAGGAACAGGAAGTCTGTTGTAATAAACAGAGAGCTACCAATTGTATGTTGGGTATTCAGCTGGGGTAGGGTATACGTTGTGCTGCTGTCAGTGGGATGGTTTTGAATTTTGGGTATTTCATTTCCATGGGAACATAGCAGGGCATGCTGGATGTCTGATTCTAAAGTGTCAGAGCATGAAGGGACAAAGGTCAGTAAGATACATGCTGATAGGACAGCATAACTGCATGTAGTAAACATGGTTTAGGTTTGTGTAACTGATTTGTGTGTAACTGACGGGTAGCACAGGCAGGTTTGTACTGGTAGAATGTGTGTACAGGTGTAGGGTTGGCAGATTTTAGTTATTGAGCTAATAACGGGATTTTACAAAAGCTAGTACTTGAACTTGTCAAGGAATGTAGTTGATCCGTGTCAAGAATGTGTTTGGTTAGGTATCATTTACAATAAATGGTGCACAGATGATTTATGTGTAGTTGGAGGGCTGTGATAACAAGTGACAGGGAGCAGGAATTGACAAATGATGTCAGTTTTACTACCTACGATGGTTTTTTACACAAGCTTTTCTTGTTAAACAATTGGTTGATCAGGGTAAGCCAGGCGCTTTACACTTTGGAAAGTGAAAGTTGGTGTGAAATCGTTGCGATTTCGCCGATCGTGCTGATTGTAGCTTGAAAACAGAATCAGGAGAGGATGATACTTATCCCAGCAAGGTTTCGGTAGAAAATCAGGGATAATTTTAGAGAGATTTATCTGAATTTCGCTATTTTTGCTTGTCAAATTCTAAAGGAGGTCCGCCATTTCCACGCGCATGCGCAAAAAAAAAAAAAAAAAAAAAAAAAAAAAAAAGCATATGTACTCATTCTGAGGAAATGTAAGTTTCCTGCTAAGTTCATGATGCAAGCATGTCGCAATGTTTGTTAAAACAGATTTTATGTTATTTTGCCATTTTATGTTTATAAACCAGCTTAACTCACTTCTTTTGCATGCATGATATGCTTGTTATTTTCAAGTTGCATATTAACTAGATGGGTAATTGGGTATATGCATGTACACTTAAGATCTAATAAATGCACCATTGTATCTAATGATACACAAATTGTTCATTCTTCTGTAATTTCATACTCTAAGAATGTTTTTGATCCATTGATTTTTTGTTGACATGTTGGAACTTTGAAGGCTCTTACATACTGTAGTCACTTGGCAAGTATTGTTCAGATTTTGTCACTTCATACAGGTGTTATATCAGGAAATGGTTGTCTTGTGCAGTGGTCGAAGTGCTCATCTCTCCCTGGGTTTACCCATGGGTTACACCCGGGTAAACCCTGGTTGGGCTTTAAGCTATATTTTGGACTCTTTGTGTCAGATTTAATGATTTGATGCAAACTGATTTCTTTGTAATAGATAAAAAAAATGTATTATCAAACTGGATTTGGGATAGTAATGTTCTCATTCATTTGGGTCTGGTAATTTTCTCTTGAAAGAGAATTCATTAGGTCACTTGCAGAATCTTTACATTCAGATGTAAAGACACTTATCCACTATGGAAGTGACCTTAATAATCTTAATATCAGAAAATTTGCTCAGTTGATCAGATGTGCACAGCTGATCAGAGCATTTGTTTTCATAACACATATAGTACTTTTTTCTTCTTAAATCAGAAATTCGAAATTTCAAACGCTCATAGATATTGAAATAGTCAAAAGAAGTGAATAATTTAGGTTCAAAACTCAAAAACTGGTAATTTATCCTGCTAATAAATTTTTAAATGCCAACAATTGTTGGCATTTAATTGTTGGCATTTTAACATTTATGAGCAGGATAAATTTTAGTCTCAGCTGAGTTGAGCATGAAATTTTATAACCTTGGGGCCTGTTTTCTGGCATCACAGCTGATATAAAGGTCAATTTACTGAGATCACAGTCCCTGTTTAACTGTACACTGCTTATAGACTTAGATTATGTTATAAAATCTGCTAGAGAGGCAGGCTAACATCAGGATTAGAGCATTGGCAAGGCAGTGATCAATTACATACATGTGTAAACAGAAGTGAATGGCTTTCATAGTACAGTGCACATCAGATGTGGAAAATTTGAACATGTATTATTTTGTCTTTTAATTTTAGCAGGAGTATGTCACAGCGGTGTCATAGTTAACCTTCTTCTGTTTTGTTTGTAGAACTCCAAAGATGATCTGAGAAATATTATGCATTTGTATCATATGTACTGGTAGTAAATAATTACTAAAATAAAGATTTTAGGTAAAACTTGGCGTAAAATTACAGTTTAGCTGTCAGAGAGTTGCACTAATGGAAGCAAAGAAAAAGGATTCCTTCAATAATTTTAATTCTGAAATGGATGAATAAGTCCTTTTTCTTTTCCAGCGAGTTCCTACAACCCAATAACTGGAGAGGAATACCCTGAAGATTATGGCAAGGTGAGTGTTGACACGCTTCACTTTACTCATATTCTTACCATTGGCATTACAGTTTCTCAGTTTAATTTGCATGCAAACATTCCATTGCTTTATTTTCCCGCTTGTACTACATCAGGAAAACTTGTCTATGAAGTATACCCCCTTAAACCCCACTTTTATATAGTAAATCTTGGGTGTGAAGGCATATACAAGTTTTTTTTCTTCATATTTTTGATCCAACAGAATGAAAACACAGATTGTGGGTACTAGTTAGAAGCGCCTCGCCGAGGCGGTTCTAAAGTGTACCCACAAATTAGTGACAATCAATGATATGTAAGCAAGTGTTTGAAAAATATCAAAATTTTCAATTTTTACAGTGGAAAAATCACTATTTATTGCATAGGCAACTTTTCATAATGTTACTCTCTAGAGCATGATTGATGCTCAGTGATGTTAGTTAAAGTTGCATGGATTTAGAATGGTACATGTAAGAAAGATCATGGTCTATGAAAAGAGAGGTTGTCTTTAGACATTAATTTAGCAATGAACATTGTACCAATTTCATGTGGTTATTGGTCAAAGAATGTTGGAAAGTCTGCGCATCTGCACTGTCTTATCAGATTACAATTCCAGTAGCCTGTGCTAGAAGATTTGAGCCCCGTCATGAGAAAACCAGGGTTTCTTGTGTTTCGGCTCATTTGATGTAGTGTTCAGCAAAAAATGAGCCATTTAGCCTTCAGTATGGCTTACCAAGGTATTTTATGTAAGGGCTGTTCCAGGAAAATCCACGGGGGTGGGGCGGACCGGAAACGAATTTTTTTTTTCGTGGTGGGGGGTGTAATTTAATTTCAGTTTTCTTGGTGCTGGGGGTCAAGAATATTTCAGTTTTCTGGGTGGTAGGTGTGAAGTTGGTGGTATAATTATTTTCTGCTGGGTCAGTTCTATGAAGAACGTTGTATTACACCTTTAATCAGCGTACATTCCGTAAATGAAAAGGAAAAAACATCGTTACGATTTTCGTCGGCCATTTGTTGTTTTGGTGGTGTTTGTTTAACCTATGCCGTACATAAGCGAATCGGAGTCGCGGTATCACGGTTTACCAAAATTTCTAGGGACAGACTAAAACGCTGAATTTTCTGCTGAATTCAGCAACTGACTGATCAGCGGAAATATACTAAAACGCTGAAATGCTGAATTGCTGATTTTTTTGTACACCAGTTTTGATCGTTGTTAAGCAAATGCAAATGGTGATTTTATGTATTTGATAACATTTTTTCAGTGTTTAAGCAGTTTGCGACCATACCATTTAGAAACTTGACAGTCGTTTGCTGATGTGCTGATTTGAATTGAATTAGCTATGATGTATTGAAATACATCAAAAGTATTCAAACTGTTATGTTTTCAGTATAGTTCCTGCAGTTTTATATATGCATGCATGTGGACAGTTTGATACCCTATCGCGCAGTCTGATCACAACACCGTAATTCGAGATGATTACATTTAGCTTAGCTTTTAAAGTATTTACGCAACATTAATATTTTGATTTTAAGTAATCAAAACTTCCGCAGTGGTATGATTTCATATGATGTGTTGTGTTCTACTTGGTTAGAATTCTCACAGAAAAGTGTTTATCGTAGAATGAGCAGTCCGGTCTGGGTTCGATTAGAAATGCATGTAACATTTACCAATTGAAGAAATTGAAAAATAGTGCAAGACGGGCCTTCCGGATGTCAGTTTTAAAAACACGTTGAAACATAGAAACAAGAAATGGGTGCGGGTGTTAGTTTGATTGATTTGTGGTTTAGCGTCCCAGTCAACAGCTATGGGCATGTGGGAATGTTGCTTCCGCTGTATGGAACTTTTACTCACTATAAGAATGTCATGGCAATCATAATGCGCTTGAAACTATAACGCCCCGAGTACACAACTGATGCTTACATGAATTTGTATAGATGGATTGGCCTGAACCACTTTTCCTGGGCAGGTTCCGATTCTGGGTGGTTAACTCGTAATCAGAATGAGATGGTCAGTCAGTTAAGCAGCCTATCAATGAATTTGCGCGGACCCATTTTTCCACCAGAAATTTTAGTTTGTCCATATGTGACGGCATTATTAAACATTATTCATTGCTTCTTGAATGTTTTTGCTTTTGCTGGTGCAAGCGGACAGTTTCATATGATGGCAAAAATGCAGATAAAGCTAAAAAGATATATCAGTTTCTGTGTGGTTTTGAAAGCTGCAGAATTGTCAAAAGCATTATAGGGCTTGATAGTTCGTGCAAGTACATGTACTTTTCTCTAGGTAAAGGTTTCTACTTGTAAAATGGCAGTGTTATTAACCTAATCTTTGAGGTGTGAACATACGTTTTTGTTTGAACACGAGGTGTGAACACGCGTATTTGTTTTCTGAATGACGGTTTTCCTATCACTCAATCTTACTCAATCAACCAAAGTGTCATTATGACCTTCCGCATGAATTCACTGGTAACTTAATTAATGTGACGCGTGTTGATCATTAATCGATTACCACACTGGGTGCACTTCTGTCGATAGCTGATTTTGTGAATATGTGTAGTTGCAAAAAGGCGTGAATGTCATATTTTTCAAACTTTTTCAACACTGACACAGGGGTAAAGCAAGGGGACCCGCTCTCCCCGGTGCTGTTCATATGTTTCAGCTGTATACTCATGTATGCTGCAGAATGAATGAATGAATGAATGAATGAATGAATGAATGAATGAATGAATGAATGAATGAATGAATGAATGAATGAATACGATTGTTTCCAATTGTTTCAAACATACAAACATGTAGAGCTTTCTTTTCAAATGAATGAATGAAGTGGGAAGTTCTTTTCTGCTTAATTCTACGTTTTCCTTTTTTCGTAAACATATAAGATTGTCATAGACTTTATTTTTTTAGAAAAAAGGTAACTGTTCATTGCAATCGTTTATGGCCCCTAAGGTATATATAGTCGCTTATCGCAATTAGGTAGCTGTTTAGTGCAATCAGTTACATGTATGATACACTTTTGTTTTATGGCCTACAGTAGTCGCCTATGGTTAAGGTATGAAGCAGAGACTTCCATGCACCTCCAGATATTTTAATTGAATTAACTTTATGGAAGGACACTATTAGCTAAATAACATTGGTGTCATATTCAAGCAATATACATGTATACGCGTGTCATTCAATGGCTACCGTGAAAATCTACACCTACATATTAAAGATGCTCTGCCTTCGTACTATCAAAACATTTGGTAATTACATAGGCGTCATCTTGAAGCAATATATATGTACACGCGTGCTATTCAATGGCTACCGTGAAAATTCAAAACCCGCAAATTAAAGGTGCTCAAGACCATCACACTTCGTACTATCAAAACCTTTGGTAATTACATAGGTGTCATTTTGAAGCAATATACATGTACACGCGTGCCGCACCTACAAATTAGTTTCGGATTTCATTTTTTGTCGATGAGTATACATTCTTCTTTGTGGACCACTTTTATATCCTCTGGTACAGAGTTCACCTCAGGTGTTGGGTGGGTGGCTTAATTTAGAATTTAGTCAAGGGGAAAATATTTCGAGCAATAAACTGTTGTACATGCAAAATATTCTGAAGCTTATGTTTGCAAAATGCCAACAGGAAAACAGAGGATGTATGAATATTTTGTCAGATAACATAAGCGCCATTTAGACCACCAAGATTCAGTATCAACCAACAATCAGTGTGGCGTGTGTCGCAATACATGTACCTGGCTTGAAACTATTCGATTATTAATCGATTGTCATAAGGTACGTGCCTGTTGTATATGGTACCTATGAAAGCGTCTATTAGAAGCGATTCGGTATATTTAGGTATTAGTAGCAATTTATCTCACGGGCTACTTAGTTAGGCTTCTTTAATTTCGTTATTAGAATGTACAGTAATAACAATGTACCTGAGAGTTTGATTGAGCTGACACCTTTTGTTTAATGAGAGCCATTTAAGAAAACAAAAACACGTGTTCACACCGCCGTTACGCATGTTCACACATCGAAGATAAACTTAATCATTATGTCCATTTTTTACCGTATGGGCAGATGGAGTGAAATAGCACACAATTCAGTTTAATTTTATTCCTTAACTTGATAAAGGTAAATATTACATGTACATGCATTTCAAGATCTACACCTTCTAGGAAAAATACATCAGTATTTGTTAGATGTCTGTTGAAGTAGAACTCAACACAGCCTATGGGTTCACGGACATTGTCGAAAGTTTTGATTACTTATCAGCGAATGCAAAGAAATTAGTAAGACCGGACTGCGCGATAGCATATTAAACTCTGCCCACAAGTGCACATGTATGAATTGCAAGATCATTACCAAAAAACACAACATTCTGAATACTTCTTATGTATTACAAACCATAATAACTGATCTCGAAAATCAACACATCAGCAAACTAAGTGGTATGATCGCGCATACTGCATTATAAATGTTTGTTATGAAATAACATAAATGAAGGCTCTAAAATAATTATTGTGAGAAATGTGCATCATCCAATAGCATGTTTCATAATACTTCTGATTTACAACAATGCCCTTTTATTTCAACAATATGCATAATTATGATCTACCGAAAAAGGAGCCGCACTAACGATGGTAGCAGAATGCTCCAAATACATGTATAAAATTATGAAATATATTATGCCGACAAAAGTGCGATGGTGCGATGATAGAGCATCTTTAATTGTTAGGTGTGAATTATCACGGTAGGTGTAGATTGGCACGTGTGTATATATTGTCCTATGACAACTTTGTTATTTACATTCTGTTGTCTCTATACCATCGTAATCGTGATAGCCATTCATTTTTATTTAATGTATAATTAATATTTTGTATCAAAATTATGGTATGATATGCAAAACAAAGTTTAAAATTGACAACGAACAAAAAATCAGCAGTTCAGTATTTCAGCGTTTTAGTATATTTCTGCTGATCAGTCAGTTGCTGAATTCAGCAGAAAATTCAGCGTTTTAGTCTGTCCCAAATTTCTATGCCCTGTGGCGCACCACAAAAATGTTATCTCTAGTATACACGCAGGTGTTAGTAAGAATGGATTAAAATGTTGTTTGTGTATTTTCAAATCAAAGTCCTGAGCATTAAAAGAGACGAACACTATGCAACACAGGTATAATAAACACAGTGTCTGTTTTCAACCTGAAATAAAATTTTGGATACAAAATTCTCAACACCTCAAGTGTGACTGTGGACTGCGTTTGAATAGAAAATTTCTCACCTTCTGTACACACCAATTAAAGTCGGCATCATGTCACTTAATCTATCAATTAGCCAATAATTGATTGTTCACTTCAAAGATCACAGCTTGTTTTGATCATAAATCCTGCTCAAACCTGTTAATTAATGTGGATGCCTTTCTAAGACACAGAGATAATCAAGAACAACAACACCAAAAAAAAAAAAAAAAAAAAACATTGCCTTATTGGTCTTTCTCCCAGAATCCGTTATTCGCCCCTGATTTTAAATGACTTTGGAAATCTCTCTCCCAGAACCACTTAAACAAGAAGGAAATACATATTTAGTCCTTTGCGGAATAAATCACATGCTTAACTTTTGAGGGTTACGGGACGTTTCGCGCAAAAACCAGTTCCTCCCTGGGACGATTCGACCGGGACGATTCGTGCAAAAAATCGAACGGGACGGTTCGCGCAAAAAAACTGGGACGATTCGCCCAAAATCAAATTTAAAGGTCAATTCACCCATTTTTTAAATATATAAATAAATGCTAATTAAGTGTTTTGCTTTGCAAATGAGCATGATTCCAATCTCTCTCTAAGCTTGTGTATGTGGGAAGCGATTTCAAGACTCTGCCACATTTCTCTTGATCTTGATATAAATTTGTTCTGAAAGGTCTTTGTTTTCGATGCGTGAGCGAAAATCATGCATGCACACGGGTGAACTCGCTTTAACAGTTACAACCTGCAAAATAATTAGGCCATTTTAATAGTTCTGTCGCATTGTTGGAGTTAAATTTTTAATATTGATCTTTTAGTAAACATGTTTATTTTATTATTATATTGTTGGCATGTCGTCATTGAATACATGTGTGCCTTATTGTGTGGTGTGTTCAAAAAGATGCAAATGACCACAGCAGGTCCTAAGTTGTGACTCGTGTGTGTGTGTGTGTGTGGGGGGGGGGGGGGGGGGGGGCAATATCGTAGATGCGACTTAAGGGGGGTCAAACCCGCTGGGTAGCCGTGTTGTGTCTTTTAGCAAGCAAATGACATTTGAAAAGCTGACTGGGATGTTACACAAACAAACTAGTTAGTCGACGTTTGTAGTGATTACTTCAATTTGACGTTGAATGTCATAATGTGAGCTTTAAATCATTGATAATTAAATTATTGGCATCATTAAAAATAAACATTTCACATGTTTGATGTTCTCTTGGTCAAAATTAATTTGTTTGGCTCATTATGGCGATGTGCGTTAACATCTTATTTTGTTTACGCGTTTGATAACAAAACAACTTAAGTGGCCAATTCAAAATTAACGATGTTAAAATTGTTGCAATTGATGTCATTACACCCATTCTAACAAATATTTATTTATTTATTTATTTATTTATTTATTTATTTATTTATTTATTTATCCAGGAATCACAAACTACAGATATCAAAAAAAAAGAAAAAAAAGAAAAGAAAACATAAACAGTTTGTGTATGATTTATGCAATAATGAGGCCGAGAATTAGTGCCGTCCCCCAGATCTCACTGCGAATTCCAGAACCATAATGAATAGATAACGCTAACAACGAGCCAGTATATAAAGAGGACCACTCCATTTTTATTTCTAATTGTTAATTTCGTATTTAATTACCTATTTTCAATTTCAATACAGCAAAGCAACGACTTGTTATTTTATATTCGGGTACAATGTTTTAGGTATATGTACATACATGTGAAATGTTTCATGGCTAGCCTTGATTAATTCTTGAAAACCCCATGCGTAATATCATTTGAATATTTAGTAAAAGACAAATCTTTTAAAAGTATGGCTTTGTTATTCCTTCCTTTTTAAGAAAACGTTGAAATTATCACTGAAAATACATTTGCGCGAACAGCCGTGGGTGAATCGTCCCCTTAATTTAAGAAAAAATAAGAACATAACATTTTGCTCGGAAAAATCAAAGATAAAAAATGCATTTCCATTTAGTCCATAACTAGTTTAACATACACATTGCATTTAATTGATAAATTTTGATAACTCAAACCTTGAAATCAATATTTTGAAAAATGCGCGAATCGTCCCGGGAGGAAACGTCCCGTTCGAAAAATATTTTTTGCGCGAACCGTCCCGGGAGGAACTGGTTTTTGCGCGAAACGTCCCGGAGCCCTTTTGAGGACTTTCTGTCAAATAGTGACAGAATAACGGGATTTAGAAAACTTATCACTTTTTGTCTTGGTAGCCCAAAAGCCAGCATTCCGTTTTTACGAATACGCCATGGATCTAGGTTAAAACAGAGGCAACCGAGCAGCTACACCGGGGAATGAAATGTCACTTCATTCACTATTAAGTGTGTATCTGTTATCACTAGAAGTCCTCAAGTTTGCCGAAATCCCAGTATTCGTGTCCGGAGAATATGGTGTTGGTCAGGATGGCAGATAGGGGTGCTTGCGCCTCCGCCATTCGCAAAAGCACCGTTCAGGCATTTGCAGACAAGCATCCTTTTGGCTTTTTGATGAAATAGACAAGGGTTCTTCCAGGAAAATCGAGGGCGGACCCCCGACATTTTCCTGGAAACTATGTTTTTAAATTATTTGAATAGTGTAAACCGTGTTTATGGGTTTGCGCTGTTGCTAACTGGATAATTACTATGGAATCCAGGTCGTTTTGCCGCCTTTTTAAAGGTGGGTCGTTCGCCCCAGTTAGGTCGGTCGTTTCGCATGAGAGTCGGATCGCCCGCGAGTCATTTCGTCCTGGATCGTTTCGCCAAGATTTTTAAAGAAAGGTGATTTAACAGATAGTGGTGAAACGATTCATCGCGGTGCATCGAAAACCGAGTTCTCTGACGTCGGTTCGATTCACGATTCACACTCGAGGTAGTTCGGTTCGGTTCGTTCGCATGATTTCCAGGTGGTTGTATTGAATCCGGGACGTTTCGCCCCCAAACCATTTCGCCCCCTAGTCGTTTCGCCCCCAAGACGTTTCCCCCCTAGTCGTTTCCCCCCTAGTCGTTTCGCCCCCACTAGTCGTTTCGCCCCCCTAGTCGTTTCGCCCCCCTAGTCGTTTCGCCCCCTAGTATATAGATATAGTATAATTACTTTATGTACATCATTTTGCTTCATGTAAATAATTATGCTAGGCAATAAAAATTTCAAACTTGTATAGTAAAGTCTTATTAAGCTGTTCACTTGGGTACCTTACCCTTATTAAGGTTTATGGGTACCTTACCCTTAGTTACCGGCCAGTACCGGGCCATTAATAAAAATGGCCACTCGGGGAGGTGTGACTAGGACTTGTTGTCTACGCGCCAGCGCGTAGACTACTCTTAAGTTTGAGATTGACCTACTTTCAAGACAACTCATACACCTTGCTACAACTGCAACTGCACGTTTGAGTCTAGTGGCTTGACCATCGTGTTAGTAGGATTCCGTGTCGTTTCGCCAAGGACCGTGTAAACATCCAAAACACCCATGCAAACCTCTCTTTGGTTGGTAACATTTGTACCAATGGTGCAGTAGGTGCCAAAAAGGGGCAAATTGTTAAATTCGTGGAACTGGTGTATGATTGCATTCTATGTAAGCAACATTGGAATGAAATGAACCGACGGTATTGTGACGCTATATGGTCAGGTATGAAAGCTTTGACCGCGCCCCACCTGCCGTGTAGCCAATTACATTCTATCCAAGCCACAATGGATTGAAATGAACCGACAGTATTGTGACGGTAGATTGTCAGGTACTGCGCAGCATTTTATTTCTGTTCAGTCACATGAACCACGATGAAATGGGAGTACGGTCAGATTCTTTGACATTCTAGTTTATATATGCGAAGCGTAGACCAAGCTTTTTGTTAAAGCTTATACTTGTTACACTATAATATTGTTTTATTCTGTTTACCAATATTATACTGTAACCATTTACCGGCCATTGTTTTTTTTTTTTTTTTTCTTTCTTTTTTTTCTTTTGATTTTGATTCAAAACATACATTGTGGTTTTATGTTAGAACCGCATTGCTGAGGCGGTTCTAACGAGTACCCATAATGTATGTTTGGATCAAAAATGAAAAAAAAATAGGTGTATCCCTGCAAACCCCTGCTTTTCTATATAATAGTGGGGTTTAAGGGGGTATACATTACACGGACATGTTTTCCTGCCGAAACGTAAATTAAGCAATATGTAAATATATACAAAATATACAAAAAGCATGATATTACGAATAATTTATTATTAAATAAATACTTACCTGTATCACATATGCGATGCTGCCATCTGTCACAGACGTCGCAGGTAACACCGTGCTTGCGTTTTCCGACAACCTTATTACATGCAATGCACAGATCAGACATTATAGAGAATTCAATGATGAATGATGCTTAATGATTATGAACATCTTATATACCCGATAATCGGTCTATTAAAAGAAATCGCTGAATAAAAGATAATTAGATTTAAAATTCCTATGGGTCATTAAGTTCTTTTAAAGACAAAGCCTGCCGCATGCCGACAAAACCATAGGATTCGGCAAGCAATCCTTGATTAAAGAATCTATTTTTCACACTTTAGTTAATCATCCTTCAGAAGTCCGTGTCAATAATTAATGACATTAATTCTGCACATTATTATACCGTAAGTTTTTCACACCTTCACTTTAATACCACACCAAACCATCTATCTATCTATCTATCTATCTATCTATCTATCTATCTATCTATCTATCTATCTATCTATCTATCTATCTATCTATCCATCCATCCATCCATCCATCCATCCATCCATCCATCCATCCATCTATCTATCTATCTATCTATCTATCTATCTATCTATCTATCTATCTATCTATCTATCTATCTATCTATCTATCTGTTCGTTTGTCTATCCTAATTGACCTTAATAAATAAATAAATAAATAAACTAAATAACCAACTAAATAAATAAATAAATAAATAAAAATTGGGGGCGAAACGACTAGGGGGGAAATGGTATTGGGGGCGAAACATCTAGGGTATTGGGGGCGAAACGACTAGGGTGGAAAATAGAGGCGAAACGACTAGGGGGGAAACGACTAGGGTGGAAACGTCTTGGGGGCGAAACGTCTTGTGACCGTTGTATTAAACATTTTAATAAGCTTTTCCAGTGGACTGATTCTCGGCGGACATGAATGTTTATGTGCGACGTCACAAAAACGCCACCTTACGCGCGTAGTGAATTATTGTTTATTTGCAAACGTTGACTTTTCCATTAGGTTCAAAGGGAAAGACGATAACGTCGTGTTTGAATTTTTTAATAAGCTTATTACATATATGTATTAAATCGATACCAATACTACGCGTGATTTGATATGTGTCTGTCGAAGTGTCAGATCGGTGTCTCTCCGTTTTGTGATGTGTTTAGTCCTGAAATTGTCATTAAATCCTATTCATTTCGTCAGTGATAAGGCGCTGGTTGGGGTCAACAAATCTCGAATGCGTTATAGGCAAGTCGCGTGTGGTGCTAATTAACCAAGTCCGAACAGGTTGCTCGCCGTTTCTGTAGTTCCGTAAGTCGAAATTCTAGCTTCATGTAGTTCAACAGTTACTGTAGTTGACAATGAAATTCCTCAAAATTCAGGTGCAACCCGCTACAATGGTTAGGAGAATTTGTGCTGTTTGATCGTACCGCTTTGAAAACTCATACGCGCGTTAAGTTTTGTAGTGACTTTCAGAAAAATCGATCGGCCAATGAGCGCTCGTGTTGAATGCAGGCCGCGCTTAGTAATTGGCTGTCCACATATTTGATTGACAGGTGAATTACTGGATCTGTGTTTACGTTTTCATCAACACGTGGTCAAGTGATGATTGATAATTGGGGTCGTGTACATGTTTGACCGATATCACGTCAGCGTATTGTTTGGCGTGCATGAGTAATTGATGGTGATTATCTGATAAGGAATAAAAGGACAATTATGTAACGGTTAGAAAACGTTGTTTATGATCTCGTTTACGGTCTGATGATAATCCCCTGAAGAGATGCTGTGTATCGCTTGGCTTGTTTTCACAACTTTTTGGCCTATCGTAAGAAAACAATGGGTGTCATTCATCCTTGCCGGCAATGAATTGTGTCACCTTATAATTATTCAAAATGACAATTATCATTTGTTCAACATTGTGATAAAGGTTTTGCGACATGTCACACCAGTTTTTCGATGTGTATAGGTAACACTAGCAACATGATTTAATCAATACCATTTGAAACGAAAGCGTAGTGTGGATGTTAATGTTTCGAATTCCCGAACGAATCGTATCGAAAATAATCGAATCGAAGTGTTTGTAATCGAAATCGAACCGAATCGAGGCTCATCTGAATCGTTTCAGCCCTATTAACAGATGGGTGTACGTACTAGATAGCGACTGGGTTTAAAATTTATCGCCAACATCGGAAAATATCTGCTTCAAAATCATTGAATGTTATTGAATAAAATATTGGGTATAGAATATCCCCCTGTTGTATGCCCTTCAGAGATGAAAAAAATGATGGTCAATATCCATTCTTAATATCAAATGACATTTGCAATGCAAAAAAAAAATTATTTTATTAAAGTTGAGCTGGTTGGTCTTTGCACTGTACTGGTACTCTATACCGCTAGAGTTGTCTCCCAAAATGCAGCTTATAAAAGTGTGTGTGTATTTTCGTTTATTTTAAGACCAGAGGACCAATGGTCCTGTAACGCTCACCTGAGATCTGCTGTACATGAACATTATGGAAAATAGCACCAGCAAAGGGGCAGATGAATTAAGCCCTGGGGCCATTTTTCAGACTAATCAATATCGACCTATGTTGACCTTGCTGAAAAATAGGCCAAGGTCATCACAGGGTCATGATTTATATACACAATGTAGTACTTGAGTCATTGATGCTTCATGCCAAGTTTCGTTGAAATTGGTCAACCAGTTCTGGTGAAGGATTTTTGAAGGGTTTTTACCATATATGGGCATGGTGGCCATCTTGGTCCTGTGACCTGGATTATTTATATACACATTGATTCCCCCTTCCCACAGATGATTCACATACAATTTGGCTTTGATTGGCCTTGCGGTTTCAGAGAAGAACCTGTTTGAATATTATGGTAATATTCATGTTTATTGCTCCGGGGTGGGGGCAGATGAGTCCCTGGGGCCCAATTATTTTCAGAATCATTAATATTCAGTGCTACTGCTCATTTTATGCAAGATTTTTCCTTTAACCCATTCAAATGCATAAGCGACCTATGTTGACCTTGCTGTAAAATAGGTCAAGGTCATCACAGGGTCATAATTTATATACACATTGTAGTACTTGAGTCATCAATGATTCATGCCAAGTTTCATTGAAATCGGTCCAGTAGTTCCGGAAAAGAAGATTTTTGAAGGGTTTTTACCATATATGGGCATGGCGGCCATCTTGGTTATGTGACCTCAATTATTTATATACACATTAATTCCCCCTGCCTACAGATGCTTCACATAAAATTTGGCTTTGATTGGCCAAGCGGTTTCAGAGAAGAAGATGTTTAAATATTATGATAATATACACGTATATTGCCCCTGGGTGAGGGCAGATGAGCCCCTGTGGCCCAATTTTTTCCAGAATCATTAATATTCAGTCCTACTGCTCATTTTCTGCAAGATTTTTCCTTAATAATAATTTAAAAATAATTTCTAATTCCTTGGTGGGGGGGTACAATTGAGATTTTATTTTTGTGGTGGTACCCTCAAAATAATTTTAGTTTCCTGGGTGGTACCCCTTAAAAAAAGTTCAGGTCCACCCCCCCTAGGTGAATTTTCCTGGAACAGCCCTAATTAAGTTAATCATGTTATATTATCATACCTTTCTATTATTCTCTATGTGATTGTATTTTGCGTCCTATTTTGGCATGCATGGCCGTCTCTGGTGATAAATGCATGACAGCGTGTCTTGTGTCTTTGCTTGCTTTCTTAGCTCCCCTTGCATATTAAAACAACCAAGTGTGTGTTACTGTGAGCTCTTATATGCTATTAAAAATGAGCCGCCTCGTGGGAAAACCAACAATCTGCATAGGCAAAAACAAAGGCGCAGATCAGCTTCGCGGTAACCGCGAAGCTGATCAGCGCCTTTGTTTTCGCTACTCGGATAGTACAATTCCTCTTCTACTTAAATCCGAAATTTCAAGCTTCTAGCTCTTTTCTGTGCTTGTACAGGCCGCTTTGTGTCGGACCTGTTCGGAAACCACATTGTTGGTTTTCCCACGAGGTGGCTGAAATGTTGGAGCTCTAGTAACTCTCCTGTATGCTATAACACGGAACTACTGTTTACTTTCAGCCAAAGGGAAGACCCTATTAAGCAAGTATGTTTTATTAAGAAAAGTTGAAAACCAATTTATAAACCAATATCATTGATGCTCTAATATCACAGTTATCAACCTTTTATTCACAAACTACCCACATTAAAAAAGTATGTTCGTATTAATTCCAGAACTCTATGAGCCATATAATGAGAAAACCAACATTTTGCATATGCGAAAACAAAGGCGCAGATCAGCTTCACAGTTACTGGCTGATCAGCGCCTTTGTTTTTGCTACACGGATAGTACAGTTCCTGTACTTTCTGAAACCAAAATTTCCAGCCTCTAGCCATCTCCTTTGCTTGTACAGCCTGATTAGTGTCAGACCTGTTTGGAAACCATATTGTTGGTGTTCTCATGTCGTGGCTCCTATAATATAATCCATCAAACGGAAGCAACTACATAGCATTGACTGGAGTGTGGTGGCTTAGAGGTTATATAGCCTACAGATCGAGAGGTCAGGGGTTCGAACCCAACTAGTGTTGAGTTGTTCTTTGGTAAGATGCATTAACTCCCTGAAGTACTGGTTAATTCCCAGAAAGTGGTAGCAGCTCCATTCGAACATAACTGTAAAATTGTTGAGTGGGATGTTAAACTACTAACGAAAAAGAACATCATTGTGTATATTGCTATGAACTTGGCTTTCTTTTAAGAATGGGGAACTCAGATTGGACAAGAGGACAAAGAATGTCCTGGGTTCCAAGATAATCTCAGTTGGGTTGGGTCCTTGTGCAAAACGTATGTATTTGTACAGGAAATATTGGCTCACCAACACATTGCTGCTCAATTGCACTTGACTGGTGTCCATTGTTTCATTGTATCATATCATTTAAAATAAATGTGGACTGACACCCCCATTTCCTCTTGAACTTCTTCAGTCAACACTTTTAACACCAAATAAGGTACAGCAGAAAAGTATTTGGATACATCCCTACCCTTAAGATTTAGCCCAAAGCTGTAGAGACTGTAAACTGCATTCTAGCTGATTGTTTATTTTGAGATTAAGAATAAAATCACCTAGTCCCAAACTGGAATTTAGCAAGCTGCAACAGTGTACTGCCCATAATACTAACAAGTTCCCCTGTTTATTTTTGTTGAATACTAATGTGGTAGTAGTACAGTGAACTCGACAATAGAGAATCATCGACAATGGCGAACCACTCGTAAAGATATTGTAGAATTTCTTGAAACTTAGACAAAATATTATTTATTTTATAACTCAGTCATTTACTTTCATCTAAGCCTTGGGGTTTGGTAAAAGAATGGAGTCAAAATTCCACCGGACAATAAAATCAGGGTTGCTGAAACGCTTGACCCCTTAACTAAGATGCCTAGTTTATTGTTCCACAAAATGTAACATTCAGATAAAATGCATTTCATACCTCGTTTCTTAGCATTTGATGATGGCCACTTTTGCATTACTGTAATGCCTAATATCCCTAGTTGTGCAATATGCCTGTTTTTGATAAAAGTTTTGACATTGAAGGTAGATATAAGCGGAGAAAGATGTACATGTAAATTCGACAATAGCGAATCATACTTTGTGTGGTGAAAAGAATGTGCACAAAGTACTGATAATCTACCTTTTGAAGGCTTGCCCTGGAACCATTTGGTTTGGTCAATTGCGTAACTAATATTGGTGCAAGTCGTGGTTTAACCATCTTGCTTTTAGGCTTACATTGATTCGTTAAAGCAATAAGACATGCTTAAATCGGTAAAATTGACCTTTCCGATATGGCATTTGCTGTTGACAGTTAATGTAAAGCACAAAAGCAAATTAACACAATATTATCGAACACCATTTAGTCTCGCATGATGATGGCACCATTTGTGTGCAAAAATTCCCTTCTAAAATGGTTTATTTTGGGCTATAGGCTAATTGATTCGCCATTGTCGAGTTTGGTTCGCCATTGTCTAATGCAGGAGGTATCATATCAACAGAGTTATCTCCCATTAAGAAATTGAATGAATTAAAATTATTATTTTCCTGTAAAGCTGAGATATGTTAGATGTTCTTAGTATCAAATAGATTAACATTCCCATGGTCGTGTTTAAAATAATAGCGTTAGATCTCTTAGTGATTCGCCATAGTCTAGTAAACTGTAGTGTTGCCTGTATTATGTACACCTATTAAACCTTTTGTACTGTGAATACCGTTTGGACAAATGTATGTGATCATTTTATTGATCACAACCTGATTTTGATTTACAGTTGCATATACAGTTTCACCTCAGTATGTTTACCTTTCTGATGCAAAGTCTCAATGAATCTATAGCGCTGAAATGCAATTCATAGTTCCATGAACAAGATTGTGTCATTCGACATCACATGATCAAACTTGATGTGATAAAATACACATTATACATAGCTCTCACCAATGTGATTGGATGTTGAAAACGTCATGACGTCGTTGATGCTAGTAAGCTGTTTTAGGCATTTTGGTTATTGCCCACAATATCAGCCCGAGACTCCATTATCAAGCCTGAGAGCTTTAGCTCAAGGGCTGATAATGGTACAGGGGTTGATACTAAGTAATGCTGGGCGATGACCAAAATGCTCATGTTATAACCTGTTTACCACATCTTTAAAATCTTCAATTCAAAGAAGTTTTATATAGAAATGCAAAAAGTTGTTGTCCAGATTTCTGTGTAGAAAAAAATGGCGCCATTGAAATAGCGTAAAATCATTTCATTTGATGTCACATATTCCCTCGCATGCGAGCATGATAACCTTTCTCCATTCAAAATGCATGATTTCTGGTTATAAGCTGGTGCTGATAACCAGAGGGCACTGACTGATAACTAGAGGATGGGCTAATCAAGATTTAGAAAGTTGTTTTAGATGTGTTTGGACCCCAGATACCCAGGCCTCAAGGTTGTAAAAAAAAATTCAAGAGCTGAGCTTAACATGAAATTTCGACAATAGTCAAAATAAGTGGGAAATGCAAGTTCGAAACAAAAAATCTAGTAATTTATCCTTGTCATAAATGTTAAAATGCCAACAATTGTTGGCATTTTAACATTTGTGAGCAGGGTAAATTTAGTCTCTGCTGAGTTTAGCATGAAAAATAGTTTAGAACCTCAGGCCAGGTGTTCTTGTGGCAGGACTGAGCTAACAAACATGTTTATTTTATTTCTTTACAGAAGAGAGGTGAAGCTGCCAAAAATGGAGAAGATAAGGACAAAACCCAGGACAACAAAGACGTCACCTGTACCCCCACTCCTGCACAGACCCCAACTGGGACCCCTGGGGCCAACAGCACACCGAACGCCACTGAGACCAATAATACTCCAAACACGCCATCCTCTGCCGGGACCAAACAGCGACCGTCGTCGAGAGTTCTACAGCCACCCGGCGGAGCTTCGTCTGGTCTATGGTGAAGAACCTAGGCCATCATAGTTCTACCGGGAGTCTTTCCAATGGTTGCATCGTACTGCTTGGTCAGCGTTAAAACTTGGCCTATTTGCTGCAAAACTGTGTCATTTCAGCGTTAAGATTTCTTGTAACCATGGTAACAGCATTGTTGTAATGTCATTGTAGCAAATTTAAAATGAAATGCAGTGATAAATGAGCCACCTCGTGGGAAAACCAACAATGTGGTTTCTGAACAGGTCCGACACAAACCAGCCTGTACAAGCACAGGAAAGAGCTAGAATCTTGAAATTTCGGATTTAAGTAGAAGAGGAATTGCACTATCCGAATAACGAAAACAAAGGCGCTGATCAGCTTCGCGGTAGTAACTGCGAAGCTGATCTGCATCTTTGTTTTCGCATATGCAGATTGTTGGTTTTCCCAAGAGGCGGCTCAAATATGAAGTGTTTTACTGCTCAGATTATTAGCTATGCAATCTGTTGTGATTAAAACATTTGGTTGTAATAAGGCTATACATGGCTTTTTTCTCAACTCAAGAAAAACTGAAGCAGTCTTCCTACATTTTGCCTGTATGAGTTTATAAATTACGATAAAAAGTAATATCTTGGTTGTCAAATGTAATATTTTAGGCATACATTGTGGACACTTGTAAAAAGGGATTGATGCATTAACTTCTATTTAGTCACCATCTCATCAGAAATACACCCTCATTGTATGTGATAGCTAACCTCATATTTACGCACACTATTAACATACCGTATTCGTTCTAATTAGCGCACAGTGCGCTTAACTATTCAAAATCACTAAAAGTTAAAGTAACAAAATATCGTTTTAATTAGCGCACACTACTAACGAAAACAACATATCAAAATGCTGAAATAACCATGTCAAATCTATCAATTGTGATGTCATTTAAGTGTCCTAGTTGTTGCAAATAGTTTTTGATTATTCACGTTTACGTTTTAATACGTCTAATGTTGTATTAATGGATAAAGGATTGATGCAAAATAACAATATACTATTCGTGCAGTGTACGCTTATGCACATGCTTTTCAGAAATGGTTGGGGTGTGCGCTTAATGGAGCATGTGCGCTAATTAGAACGAATACGGTACTTGTGTTGGACAGCATGTTGTGTAATAACTTCCTTAGGATGCATAAGAAAAGTTTCATAGTCCCAATAGATGTATGTTTCATTAGATTTGTGTGATTGACCGCAATATTTGAACTGGATTTCAACAAATTGAAATAAAAAAATGAAAGAAACAAATAAATTTTAAGAAAAACTTTTGAAGGTTTAGAAAAATTTGCAAAAATGGGCCTGTAAAATAACAACAACAACAAAAAAACGGTAGTAAACTCTTATCGCTTTAAAAATTTGAAATTTTGAAGCAGGTAAACAAACAATAAAGGATGAATTATCCAAAAGCTATGTAGTGGTTGTCACGCAATAGAGCATTTATATAAGTAGAGGGCATTTATGCATTCCTGCATTTTAGCTTATTTCTAGCTCTCATTCCAACAGTTGTGAATCTCAATGTTATGTTCAGGGATTTTTGTCCAAATCTTCTCATTTTTGTTGCAACGAAATAAAGATCAAAGTGTTGTGTTCTGTGGACTAATTTTTCTATTTGTATTTATATTTTTGCATGACATTTTTATGCATTTTATTGTTCTTTGTGCATCTAACAAAATGCTATGTAGTTAACTTATAAATAATATTATAAGAATGTGATTGTCTATTTGTTATGTGTTGGTAAAAAGGGTCTTTGTGCTATTGGTGTAAGAAAATCTTTTTAGGGACAAAAAAACACTATTAACTGTTGACTTTGAAATAGTAACGTTAGAATTTCATTTCAAATTATGTACCTACTGTCTAAACACCATCTTCCAGAAACTGCATTTTTCAAAATCTCACTTTTCTGAAAACCCTCAAGAAAAATATGACCATGTCACCATTTTGCATTCCATAAGTCCTAAAAAGTGCCACAAAAATTTTGAAAATTGGTTAACAACTAAAAATTTTATGCCAGAAAATAATTTTGAATAGCGGTTTTTCCACTGTAAAATGTCAGCAAGAGAAGTAACTATTTTCCTGGAAAAAATCTAAATTGGTTATTTTTCATTTAAAATGCACCAAACAAAAACAAAATTGTATGGTATGCAACTCTTAAAATTATTCCACAGATTCGCTTGATATTCAATTTTCAGGTGTATGGATGCATATACAATAGGCCTATTCAAAATAATGTTTAGGCATAATTATTTTACTAGTGAACGGATTTTCAAAATTTCTGTAGCACTTTTTAGGACTTTTGGGTTGCAAAAAGAGGACATAGTCATATTTTTCTTGTAGTGTTTCACAAAAGTAAGATTTTGAAAAATGCAGTTTCTGAAAGATGGAGTTCAGACAGTAGGCTTACTTAGTAGTTAACTGCTATTGCAATGCAGAAAACTTCAGGGGTAACTTAATGAAATATAGGACCAAAAATCATTGCACAAAATTATTTTCTCACTTATATTGCCCGTAGATTTCTACTACAAACATTTAGGACCAAAAATCATCACACAAAATTATTTTCTCTCTTATATTGCCTTCATGGCAACATGTACATGTATGTCTTGTTTGCTCATCCAAGTCTGTGTTTGTTTAGACATTTTATTTTTTTGACCAAACATCTCACTGTTTAGACCAATGTATGTGCTTTGACCAGTTAATGTATCTTGTTGGGTAAAAGATCCATGACTATATTTGTAATGTGCTGTGTTTTGTTGCATGTTACATGTTATATACAAACTCAGAAAAGTGAAAACATCGAACTGTGATACTATATAACAAAATATACCACCTTAAAGTTATGATATTTATTATAGTTATGCAAGTTATGCACAGTGAAGGATTTGATTGATATAAAAAATGATATTTGTGCATATAAGGGCTCTAATGTTCTTGGTTAATTTTTTGAGCAAGTTTGATGATTTTTAGTAAACAGGATCTTCCTTTTCTTCAACTATATTATTCCTAAAATGAAATTAAATGCTACATTTTTACTTGTCTCCAAAATATTATGTTTAGTTGGCTTTCAAGCTTAAGTCCAATTCGCATGCGCCAAAAATACACACGTGTAAATATACTCCGGTGTGCAAATTTTACTCGGGGTAAGTAAATGGCGCATGCGAACGCAAATACACACCGGAGTATATTTACATATGGGTAAATTTACTCCTGGGTCTGACCAGATGCAAATTTTATTTTTACAAATACACACGTGTAAATTTACTATTATGTGCCATGCGAACGCAAAGTAAAATTTACCCATGAGTATTTTTATTTCAAGTCAATATTCTGCTTTTAGATAACGAATTTTCACATTTTTTGTTCCTAACTGATTATATGACAGTTGCTGAAACTGTGGACATTGTTGCTAAATAAGAGTTTATTGCCATTCATAACATTTTAGATCATATGGAGTGCAAACAGCCACACTGTTTCTTCATCATTCTTGGTTAGGATTCTTGGGGCATTTTAACAGTAATTCCTTGTAAAAGGATGAAAAAAGGGAACTGTATAACTGCTAAGGTTATGCCTGACCATTACATGATTCCCCTCTGCTGCCAAAGTCTACATGAACACCTTGAAGCAGCCTCTTCTTGTTTTGCAAATACAGAAAACTTAAATGAACAGGTTTTAATCCAGAAATGATAAATTTACCTACAAAAATACTCCTGGCGATAAAACCCATGCGAACGCAATTTAAATTTACTTTCAGGTTGATTTGCACACCGGAGTATAAATACATACCGGAGTATATTTACACACGTGTATTTTTTGCGCATGCGAATTGGACTTTAGATTATTAAAAAAAAATGAGAACAGTTTGAGATATTCAAAATTGTTAAAATGGTTTAAATAGTCATTTTTGTAGCATTTCTTGTTATTTCCTTCTCAGTTTCTGGCTTAACATTTCATGAGTTTTTTCTTGTAATCAAAAGTGCAGTTTTTGCCACACTGTTTAACTTCAGTCAGTTAATTGTGTTCACCTGTGTTGTATTAACTTACATAAATGGAGAGCAATAATTCACATTACGAAAACTTGCCCATGCAATATACAGATATTTTTAAAGTTGTAAAAAATGAAAAATTTCAGTAGAAAATTTTTGATATTTTTCTTATTTTTGCTCAAAACATAGATTGTGGGTACACGTTAGAACAAGTACCCACAATCTATGTTTTGGAGCAAAAATAAGAAAAATAGGTATACCCCTGCATACCCCGGTTTTACTATATAAAAGTGGGGTTTAAGGGGGTATACATTACACGGACATGTTTTCCTGATGGATATCAATTTGTGCTGTTTTGTCTCACAAGAAATTATTACCATCATATGTTTTCGGTAAAAGTAAACTGAATTACTATCTTAAGTTATCCAAAACAGTACGCCATTTTAGAATAGAAATTGTTATAAGTTGTATGTTGCTCAAAAATAATACATGCTTAGTAAACAGCAATATCATAATTGTGTTATGAGGAGCCTTAAGTATTAAATAAACATTCAGTTATTTTTACCTTTTCTTTCCATCCTGACTTGTAAAGCATTTGAGCCAGCACACGTGAAAAACAATCTGCATATGGGAAACCAAAGATGCCGATCAGCTGTCATAAGCTGTGCAATAATTGCTTAGCTGATAGCGCCTTTGTTTTTGCTACACGGATAGTTTAATGCCTTTTCTTCTTAACTCCAAAATTTCAAGCTCCTAACCATCTGTGGCTGTACAAGCTGGTTTGTGTCAGACCTGGTGAGAAACTCAGATTGTTGGTTTTCTCACTCAGTGGCTCATTTTATCGACTCTACAAGGTGACCAAAGTAAATCTGAGGGGAAAAAAGATACAGGTTAGTCTGTCTTCCATCTGAGCAGGAGAAAGCTAGTCTTCGGTGTTTCCGATCAGGTCTTAGACAAATCGGACTCTTACAGTCTCAGAAAAAGGCTAAAAGCTTGAAATGGGGAGGGGGGGGGAGTTAAGAAGAAGAGGTGTTTTACTATATATATATGTGTAGCAAAAACATAGACATTAATCTTTGTTTTTAGCTCACCTGTACAAAAGTACAGGAAGAGCTATTGCGGTCACCCTGGCGTTGGCGTTGCTCAAATGTAAAGTTTGTGGCTAAAGCTATATCTCTTGAACATGTAGATGGATTAAGTTGATACATTACATGTTGGTGATATTGGTCTGAATTTTTTTTCTGTACCATCACAACTCACCTGGGTGACTTGAGGTCACGGACTTGGAAATTTTGTGTTAAAGTTTTTAGTTGAAGTTTTTGTAAGTCTATATCTCTTAAATGTTCGTATAGATGGATCGAGTTGATAATTTGCATATTGATAGATATTGGTCTAAAGTTTTATGCTGTACCATCATGACCTACCTGGGTGACCTTGAGGTCAAGGCCATGAACTTAGAAATTTTGTGTTAAAGTTTTTGGTTAAAGTTTTTGTAAGTCTATCTTTTGAATATGTTGATGGATCACATTGATACTTTGCATGTAGATAGATCATGGTCTGAAGTTTTATGTTTTTCCATTATGACCCACTTGAGTGACCCTGAGTTCAAGGTCTCGGTATTTGAAAAACTAGTAAATTTTACCCGTCTCGACGTAGCAGTAAGATGATTGCGGAGATGAAGACAAATAAGACAAAAAAACATAACCAACAGAAAAAAAACAAATTTGACCTTTGACCTCGATGACCTTTGACCCAATTGGACCCATAAATCTTAATCAGGGATCAACCTGTATACACTCACCAAGTTCCATGCAAATCGGACCAAGGACTGCCGAGATACAGAAATTTGACCTTTGACCTCGATGACCTTGACCTTAAAAAATGAACCCCTCGAGCTAATATCCGGGTCCGCCCTCAACCATCCCACCAAGTTTGGTGAAGATCGGCCCAAGGACCTGGGAGAAGTAGGGGAACAAACAAAAAAAAAACATAAATTTGACCTCGATACTCGATGACCTTTGACCCAATTGGACCCGTAAATCTTAATCAGGGATTAACATGTATACACTCACCAAGTTTCATGCAAATCGGACCAAGGACTGCCGAGATACAGAAATTTGACCTTTGACCTCGATGACCTTGACCTTTAAAAAAATGAACCCCTCGAGCTAATATCCGGGGCCGCCCTCAACCTTCCCACCAAGTTTGGTGAAGATCGGTCCAAGGACCTGGGAGAAGTAGGGGAACAAACAGAAAAAAAACAACATAAATTTGACCTTTGACCTCGATGACCTTGACCTTTCAAAAAATGAAGGACCTGGGAGAAGTAAGGGAACAAACAGAAAAAAAAACAACTTTGACCTCGATGACCTTGACCTTTCAAAAAAGGAACCCCTCGAGCTAATATCTGGGGCCGCCCTCCACATTCCATCCAAGTTTGGTGAAGATCGACCCAAGGACCTTGGAGGAAACAGAAAAAAACCAACATTAATTTGACCTTTGACCTCGATACTCGATGACCTTTGACCCAATTGGACCTGTATACACTCACCAAGTTTCATGCAAATCGGACCAAGGACGGCCGAGATACAGAAATTTGACCTTTGACCTCGATGACCTTGACCTTTAAAAAATGAACCCCTCGAGCTAATATCCGGGGCCGCCCTTAACCTTCCCACCAAATTTGGTGAAGATCGGCCCAAGGACCTGGGAGAAGTAGGGGACCAAACAGAAAAAAAAAACAAAAACAAATTTGACCTTTGACCTCGACAACCTTGACCTTTCAAAAAATGAACCCCTCAAGCTAATATCCGGGGTCGTCCTCCACCTTCCCTCCAAGTTTGGTGAAGATCGGCCGAGATACAGAAATTTGACCTTTGACCTCGATGACCTTGACCTTTAAAAAATGAACCCCTCGAGCTAGTATCCGGGGCCGCCCTCAACCTTCCCACCAAGTTTGGTGAAGATCGGCCCAAGGACCTGGGAGAAGTAGGGGAACAAACAGAAAAAACCCCATAAATTTGACCTTTGACCTCGATGACCTTGACCTTTCAAAAAATGAACCCCTCAAGCTAATATCCGGGGCTGCCCTCCACCTTCCCTCCAAGTTTGGTGAAGATCGGTTCAAGGAACTGGGAGGAGTAGGGGAACAAACAAACAAACAAACAGACAAACGTTGCTCAAATTATAGTATGCTGTTATAGCTTTTGCTTAAAGTTTTTAGAACTATGTTCTTTGAACAGATGGATGGATTTGCTTGCTGTTAGATATTATTCTTAAGTTTTATGTTGCACCATCTTGACCCACCTGAGTGACATTGAGGTCAAGGTCACGGACTTAGAAATTTTATGTTAAAAAGTTTTGGGCTAAAGTAATTATAAGTTTATATCAATTGAATATATGTAGATGGGTCAGGTTGATACTTTGCATGTTGGTAGATACATGTATTGGTCTGAAGTTTTATGCTATACCATCACGGCCCACCTGAGAGACCTTGAGGTCAAGGTCATGGGTCATAGACTTTAATAGATTTAGTGACGAAGCACAAGTCAGGCGAGCTACGCCGTCCTGCGACAGCTCTTATTGCTTAGGCGAAAAATCTGTTTTTCTCGTGTAATGCGTGAATATAGGTCAAGGTCGTCCGGTGAAGGTGTAACGTTCCATGCATCTATCATATTCATAGTGGAGCGGCTTAATGAGAAAATACTTCAGTTGATGATACAAGCATGAAATTTTCACCAGTTGTGAAAGGAGTACATGTAGTAAATTGCTCATATCTTAGGTTCTTTTCATCATAGAACAACACTATTGATACCAAAATGAAGCTAAATAATTGTTCTTTGAAATAAAGTTCCAATATGCAAATTACCTCATTTGCATATTTATGAATATTAATGAGATCTTACTTTTTTGGCTAAAAATTGAGGAAAAAAAAAATCTTATTTTCTGAACGATGTAAAACGTTAGATGAAATGGATATCTATGGATTTGATATTACTAGACCATAAATTATCATAAATTAACAAAAGCTAATTGGCATGTTCATGAATATTCATTTTAAAACATTTTAAGTCTTTGTATGCCCTTATCAGTTGAGTTTAAAAAGTTCATACAGTTAATTGCTTAAAGCTTAAGTCCTGTTCATCATAGAACATCAGTATTGATACCAAAATGAAGCGTAATGATTGTTCTTTCCAATGAAGTTCAAATATGCAAATTACTTCATTTGCATATTTGTGAATATTAAAAGGTCTTATTTTGTTGCCAAAAACTTGAAAAAACAATAAATCACATCTCATTCTCTAAATGATGTAAAATGTTAAATGAGATTGATAACTGTGGCTTTGATATTTCTACACCATAAAGAATCATAAATTAACGACAGCCAATTAGCATATTCATGAATATTCATTTTTAAATACTTCAAGACTGTATCAGTTTAGTTAAGAATGTTAATTCTGTAAATTGTCTATAAATATCACTTTCATTATAAAATAGATGCCATTAATACAAGATATATGTCATTGTACTTTCTTTCTAAGCTCGCACGTGTTCACTGGCTAACTGAATATCAAAACGTATTTATCATATAAAAACGCATGTTTGATCCCTATAGTGCATACCTATGCATATATTTAAACTAAAAATTGACAATTTATAGTTGTAGTGAGCTTCCCACGATTAAATTGTTTCCCATCAATTATTTGCTTGCATCTACTAAGTCTGTCGACTGATCGTATCATCATCATATTCTTTCTATAGTCCTTTGTCCTCATCTGAGGGTTGGACTTGTTTGACAAGTCTCCTTCTGTTAAAAGTTGCAAAATTACAGCAATTCTCTTTGGCTCCATGTTGCCAAATCTAAAGGGTCATTGAAGAGGCTTGAATAGCCAAAACCGCGGTATGACCCATCACCTTTCTCACAAATATACCCACTGCTCTTAAAGGATCTCAGTTTTACTTTTATTTGCTATTACTGCAGCTGGTGTTGTGCCGTGTGGCGGCCCTAAAAAGTCTCCCCGTACATCATTCATAGTGCAGATTATATTTTCCTTTTGGTCCTTTGAGATCAGAGAGGGTATTCTGTATTCTGTGCAACTTCATTTAGATTGCGTACTTGAGAAATAAAGCCTTTAATGCGCTCTACATGTCCATACCATCTCATCTTGCTGGAGCGAAACACTACATATATATCCTGAAGTCAAAGCTTTGAGAGAAGGGAGTCTGAGCTTACTTCATCATTTGCCTTATAATTACAGATCCAGCTCATCACTGCACGGTCATTGCGCTGCAATGTGTAGCCAGTCATTGCCCATGTTTCTGCTGCATGTGGCAGTACATAAGTTGAATACACTTGACCTCTGGCCAAAAGTGGCAGATTGCGATTGGTGTGGTGAGGGAGTAGTTGAAGGAAATTGCCCGAATCCGATTTGCAGTTCGTTACTGCAGCCAGTTCACAACCTCCGCCAGCAGAAAGCAAGTCTCCCAGATAACAGAACTCTGGTACAGCTTCAACTTTTTCGTCATCAACTAGAACTTCCTTCACTAGCCTTCCATCTATGGGACGCGCCTTTCCTAGACAGCCAGCACAGCTGAAATCAGGATCACGGAAGGAGCCTTTGATTCCATTGCATTTCTTGTGGGTCCGGGACAAGCATCCACCACAGAAGACGGCATTTCTTCCTACACCTGTTTGACAGACGCCACAGGAATTCTTTCCAGATTTTTTTCAGAAGACTCAGATTGAGGAGAGAGACCATGATCTTTGTCTTCCCCATGTTCACGCAAAGAACTTTCCTCTCAATTGTCTTCCCCATGTTCACGCAAAGAACTTTCCTCTCAATCTCTGCTTTCCAAGTCTTTCAGGTTGTTCTCCCATGGACTCGACAGTGTCATATCATAAGTCATCTGCATACAGCAGAACCCAAGGGCAGCCTGTGCAGAACTCCCTGGATAAAGCCTATAGCACAATAATGAAGAGTAGCTGGCTAAGGACAGAGCCCTGATGAACACCTACTTTGACACCAAACTCCGCACTGTATCCACTGCCCTCTCTAACCCTGCTTCTCATGATCTTATACATGGACTGGACCAGACACACTAGTCATTCGTCTATTCTTAGTTTCGCATTGGCCACCAGATTACATCCCTCAGGAATCGATCAATTGCTTTCAGATCAACGACGGCCAAGTAGAGCAGCTTGTTAGTGCCCAAGTGCTTCTCTTGTATTTGATAAACACATCAATCAGTTAAATGAAAATCGTAATTTATAATTGCTAGTACGGCTCATTTCAAGCATACCAGAATGGGCGACAACATACTTGCAAGTTCTTAACTAATTGCTTTCTCCAAATACACATGGTCACAGTAGTCTAACCCGGAGCATCAAAAACTTTTGAAGATTAGGCCATGGAGGCGATCGTACCTCATATTAAGTCATATGCCAGAAAACATTCCAGGGTGTATGTTTTTTGTTTATCGCCAAGATAGTCTCTACGATGAGATGAGACCAGGCAGAAAATAGTAACTGGTGTATACCGAAAATTAATTGGTAACTGCAGACCTCCAAAATCATGGAACAACTATCAGATGTGATGAAAACAAAACGAAAATATTTGGGTTTCTTGTAGATAAAGTTATTCTTGCAGAATTATGCACAGGTCATAGTGGCAAAAATGAATGATGTTGTTTGCAATGTAGAAATTAAATTCTTCAAGACTTAGCTCCCACTTTTTGAAGAAAAGCACAATGGCATAGATCTTATATTAATGACATTTATTTTACAATCAAAGCGATATTTATAGACAATCTACACCATGAACATTTTACATCGTTCAGTGAATAAGATTTGATTTTTTATTTAAGTTTTTAGCAAAACAAATACTCATTTATATTCATATACGTGTATATGCAAATGAGGTAATTTGCATATTTGAACTATATTTGAAATAACAATCATTTAGCTTCATTTTGGTATCAATATTGTTGTTCTATTATGAACAGGACCAAAGATATGAACAATTTACTGTATGAACTTTCTAAATCAAACTGATAGGTAAGGACATACAAAGTCTTGAGATATTCTAAAATGAATATTCATGAACATGTCAATTAGCTTTTGTTAATTTATGATACTTTATGGTCTAGTGATATCAAAGCCACAGTGATCCTTTCATTTATCATTTTACATCGTTCAGAAAATAAGATATACTTTTTTTTCCTCAATTTTTTAGCCAAAAAAGTAAGATCTCATTAATATTCATAAATATGCAAGTAAGGTAATTTGCATATTGGAACTTTCTTTGAAAGAGCAATCATTTAGCTTCATTTTGGTATCAATATTGTTGTTCTATGATGAAAAGAACCTAAGATATGAGCAATTTACTACATGTACTCCTTTCACAACTGTCGGCCATTTTGTTTTTTGGCGGCCATCTTGAAAATGACGGAATTTCAAGTGGCTAGGGATCAGAATTTAATGTGTGTCATGTAAAGAACATATGGTGAAAATTTCATGCTTGTATCATCAACTGAAGTATTTCCTCAAAATCTCTTACTAAGCCGCTCCACTATCACTAGAAAAATGCATGTGTAGAAGAAAATCGATCAATCATGAAACGTAGAATAAGGTGCATGCTTGAATGGTTCATGTATTTACGCAGAGCAACCAGACTTCAACGTGAATATTGTCCAGTTTCAACCATCAGGAAAACATGTCCGTGAAATGTATACCCCACTTTTGTATAGAAAAACTGGGGTATGCAGGGGTATACCTATTTTTCTTATTTTTGCTCCAAAACATAGATTGTGGGTACTCGCTAGAACCGCCTCGACGAGGCGGTTGTCGAGGCGGTTCTAACGTGTACCCACAATCTATGTTTTGAGCTAAAATAAGAAAAATATCAAAAATTTTCTCATGAAATTCTCAATTTTTACATGTGAAAATTGCATGGGCAAGTTTTCCTTATGGCTGGAACTATCAAAGCAAACTCCGATGTCAGAGTGGTAGGTCAAGGACGGGCGAAGGTGTGTGCTTGAATGGAACATCGACACTGTTTTACCGGAACTTGCCTGAATGTTTGCGCTCTAAGAAGACATGTTTTGACAGGATAGTCCGGATAGTCAACAGGACTTTAATTGCTTCAAACGTTGCTTTTCACGCAAAAAAGTTTTAACGGGTGAAATCGAATCATAGTCTGTCGTACGAATATTCTTATGTTGACTCGTTTATTTTTCGCCATTTTATGCATACGGTGGAAGACTGAGAGACTGGGCTTACTCTGGTCTGTGTAGTCGTTTCCCTTTGATCAGAACTTTAAGCCTGGTTTCCACGGACAGTTTTTCTTTGACGAAGATTATTTGTCACAGAAACTTTGGCAATGAGTTTGCGTTCACACATAGCAAAGATTACTAATATTACTTAGCTCCTCGAGCTTAGCTCGCTCACCTTTGTCACATGTATTTGACAATGAAACTTCGCCACGGAATTGAATTTACACGAGCATATATTTCTGCGACAAACCTACTTTGTCAACGAAAAATTGTCCGTAGAATTTGGCTTTCTCCAATAATTTTTCATTTGGTAGTTCTAAGCAAGAAAAGATCGCGCACTGGGGGAACTTCGTACTAAGGACTGGGTTGAGAAACGGCACGGTTAAAAGTCACTGAAAACATTTGCGCAACTAACATTTTGTAACCAATGCTCCCCACCCTACGAGGAAGGGCGGGGATTATGACTTTTCAGCTTTCAGTGCCCTGCTATGAGCCCCACCCCAGGGGGTAAACTTGAGGTCAAAATGTTGCTCTTTGCCCCGCCTTTCGCAATAGAAAATATGTCTGGGGTAAGGATCCTAATGTCAAAACCCAGTCATTTCCCTTGCACTGAGAGGACACTCGAAAAGTAATTGCCCGGAATTTTGCCCGGCTATCCCCAACCTTTCCCCGTACTTGGGATGGGGGGGGGGGGGGGGGGGGCAGTGGTTACAGATGACTGATACATAAAAAGTGGGGTTTGTTCCCGGAATTTTGCCCGGCTATCCCCAACCTTTCCCCGTACTTGGGATGGGGGGGGGGGGCAGTGGTTACAGATGACTGATACATAAAAAGTGGGGTTTGTTCTAAAATGATTCATGGGTGTGCGAGGACAGGAGACTTCGTGGTTGTGTGATTAAGGTGCATTTTATGGCATGCACAGTTTTAACCAAAATTCTTTAAGTCTTTTACTTGTTGAAGATTAGCTAGCTTATATAATTGGACATTAAAATCATTAATCCTTGCAAATTTATGAATAAACTTCATAAATAGCATGTGCAAGTTATGAAGTATTATTTCTTTCATAATTTCAAAACTTGCAATTTATCTACGTCAAAAGAGCCTCATTAAAATGCAGAGCTCAGCACTGCACATACATTTAATACCACACACGAACAGATTATACATTTAAAAAGTCAAATGTACCTATAAGTGAAGCTCAGCTGCACATCTTCATACAGGGGTCCAAATTCTTTTAAATGCGCTGTATCAGAAGAAATAGACTGCCCATGGAAGTTTCCGACAGTGTAAAAGGCATGTTTATCTACGCCACGAGGCAAAAATAAACGGAGGACCAAATTTTCACCAGGAAAACGTCTGTGAAATGTGTACCTCATCAAACCCCACTTTTATATAGCAAAACGGGAAAATGCAGGGGTATACCTATTCTTATTTTTACTCCAAAACATAGATTGTGGGTGCTCGTTAGAACCGCCTAGCCGTACCCACAATCTGTGTTTTGAGCAGCAATGAGAAAAATAGCAAAATTTTTCTACTGAAAATTTTCATTTTTTACAACTTTAAACATCTCTGTATATTGCGTGGGCATGTTTTCCTGATGTGACACAAAATATTGAAAAGGTGAAGGTAAGCAATGGTCAGAAACAGACGCAATCGGAACCAAAGTCCCAGCGTAAAATCGAGGTAAACAAAAATCAAATTGGCATTTCAGTTACTGACCCAAAATAGAACAAAGTAATCTGTAAGCAGCTATTTCCTGAAAGGTGACCACCCAGTTACATGAACTGGTAAACTACATGAAAACGCTCTTTAAAAGTACTAACAGCTAAAAAAATCAAAACATGAAACAAAAAGAACCACAACATAAGTATCGCCTTGTAACGGTTAGCAAGGCAATGGAATGCTGGTAAGTTTTGAACTTTTGATGAACATTCAGTTTGTGCTGTCACGGTGAATGCGTTTTATGATTTTGTATTAATGAAAATATGAATCAAAGCTTCTCATGTTGCTGCTTAAAATATTTTTCATTTTACTGATTAAACCAATCATAAAAGCTCATGTGAAACCGAATCACAAATACGAGCCTGTGTTACTACGGAGACTGCACGTGGCAGTCATTTTATTTTTTGCCCAGACCTAAACTCGCATCATTTTTAATTGATAATAAGGACTTTTAAGTGTTTACTCGTGTTCCATACGGAAGTTCTAAGAAAAATCTGAATTGATAATACTTATAAGAGTAATTGATATTTCTGCGAGTTCTTGAAAGTATGTTCTCAAATTGTTTTGCAATAAACGCCCAGCTACATCATTATTAATCATATTCTTAATAAGATTTAGAGGTAAATCACTCAACATCGGAGAAAAAACATCAGTAAGCAATATCAAATTTAATTAAGTTTGATAAGTTTTCTTGATTGTTCATGAGTTCATTATCACTGTTTCTTTTCTTAGATTCTAGATATTTACGTGGCAAGATGAACTCGGACTACATGAATTCGTGTCCAGGTCACATGCGTAAAAAAGCTTTTCAATTTACTTGCGTCTCATTATATACAGCATCAGATAAAAACCGTGTCTTTGGCTTTCCATTATACATGTATTGTGCTCAGTAAAACTCTGTTCTTGCACTGAATTGATAAAGTTTCGCCATCTAAACGGTTCTTTTTTTTTTCTTTTGTTAGTTTTGTTTTGGCAAACAGTACCGTGGCTTCAAAATATTCGTTCATTTAAAATCATCGCCCGGTTGTTCACCCGGCCCATTTCCATACTAGATGCAGTTAACGCCCGTTTACATTTGCATAATGTTTATTATAAAACTGTGAATTCTATCTGAAAATTGGTTGTTATAATTGATGAATGACCATGCCCACCCAGGTACCAAGCTTCAATGGTCAAACTTGATACAGCTTTGGTAGTTTTTGTCAGTGAGCCGCGTCGTGAGAAAACCGGATATTTGTTTAGGCGAAAACAAAGCCGCAGATCAGCTTCGCAATAACTGCGAAGCTGATCAGCGTCTTTGTTTTCGCTATTCGAATAGTACAATTCCTTCTCTACCTCTACCCAACATTTCAAGATTCTAACTTTCTTCTGAGACTGTACAGGCCGGTTTGTGTCAGACCTGGTCGGAAGCCCCGAAGACCGGTTTCTCGCGTCGCGGCCCGTCTAGTGTCGTATTACAGTCGCACTTTAAAACATGCTATCTAATTTAGATGTATTCGTTTTAACACAGCCCATAAATTTGTTTGACCATTTTCTGTACATTGTTTTGTCTGTTTATTCTGTCTCTCTGTCGTACTCGCCATCTTTGGTTTTGGTTGACGCTAGCGGGATGGCTACCGTGTTGAGAAAGAGCCAATGATCTTCTTCTTCGTGCTTCATCAGGAAAATATATCCGTGTAGTGAACATCCCCTTCGAGTCCATTTTTATATAGTAAAAATGGTTTGCAGGTGCATACCTATTTTTCTTATTTTTGCTATTATTCTAACGTGTACCCCCAATCAATGTTTTGAGCAAAAATACTTAAAATATCAACAATTTTCGAATGAAATTTTCAATTTTTACAGCTGACAGAAATCTCTGTATATTACATGGGCAAGGTTTCGTAAGGTGTCAGAATTTATATGGGGGTCCTGTGTTGCCATTTCTTTCCCGCCTAGTGTCTGGAATGGGATTTTAGGTATAATCATTTAAAATAATTTCTTATCAATGCCTAAGTGGCCACCTTCTGGGAAAATAGCTCAGTGCTTACACAGCTTACGATTTATTCTCTTTGTATCAGTGCCTGATTTTGAATTTGTTTTTCCTACCTGTATGTTTTTAAAGTGGGACTCTGGTTCTGATACCACGGTTCCTGATCATAGCTTACTTTTACGTTTCTCATTCTTACTTTGCAGCGAGGAATGAATAAAAGGAAATCTATGTCCAGTTTCTGTTATTTTAATTTTTTGGTTTGTCACATTAACGAGTAACATTATTTTTATTATAAAACAATTCAGTAAACTAATAAGGGAGAGCTTAGCTACTATTGTTCGAGGACTGAATTAAACATTACGAAAACATGCCCATGCTGTAAAAATTGAAAATTTTCAGCTGAAAATTTTTGATATTTTTCTTATTTTTGCTCAAAACATAGATTGTGGGTACACGTTAGAACCGCCTCGCCGAGGCGGTTCTAACGAGTACCCACAATCTATGTTTTGGAGCAAAAATAAGAAAAATAGGTATACCCCTGCATACCCCGGTTTTGCTATATAAAAGTGGGGTTTGAAGGGGTACACAATTCACGGACATGTTTTCCTGATGAATTTTGCAATCAGACATCATATGCGGGTACTCGATAGAACAAACAAAAAAAAAAAAAAAAAAAAAAAAAAAAAACTTGCGATTTTATGACTCATTAGGAATAATAATTATTATTATGTTATCACCACAAAACACCATCCCTTATTAGTCTAATGAACATATAGTATGTATAATGTAAGTTCAGGAGCGTATAAAATATTGTACAAAGCATATGTTACATATGTTACAATTTGATATAAATACACTAATACACTATTTTCTTAACTTAGTCAACAATATGTACCAATATGGACAGTAATAATTCAAAACAATTATAATAATTTAAAGGCAACTATTATGTTCTTTTTGAAATCACATTATCAAATACACGATTTTATATAATTTGATGTAGTTATATCTACTTAAACTATTTAATTCAATTTGAATGTAGTCATTTTACGTCTTCTAAACGCAGTTTATTCTTATTAAGTGCTACAATAAGGCATTTGTCGAAATAATAGTATTCTATATTGAAGCATATTTGTACAAAAGATCCATGACGCTATAAGCAAGTTCATCTACAGCCTAAATCACAGAGACATTCATCTCTTGCTCGAAATTCAAAACCTTGATTTAGACAATTTTTATAAACAATCCAGCACATGTAATAAGGCACATCATATCACAGCTATATATGCACTTTTCAAGCATTGAAATGTACATCGTTATGTTAAGTTCTACATGTAGTAACACATCGGAGATGATTAAGTGGATGCTTGATGACCATAGGGGCTAACTGATTTTGCTAATGTCACCAAAAAAAAACCCCAAAAAACAAACAACAACATATGTTGCCGTGTCACTTCTACAGTGGAATGCAAATATGCAATATAATATGAAGATGCACCGCGTCATGAGAAAACAAACAATTGCGAAGTTGATCAGCGCCTTGTTTTTCGCCACACGGATAGTGCAATTCCTCTACTTTCTAAATCCGTTATTTCTAGCCTGTAGCCATCTTATGTGCTTGTACAGCTCGGATTGTGTCGAACCTGTTCGGAACCGCATTTTTGATTTTCTCATGAAGCCAGGGTCACCAAGTATCCACTTTCTCAGATCAGCTTAGCCGTTCTACCCTACCACGTGTGCAGTAGTTTATCTTGATATCACATTGGCACATACGGTATTGTTCTGGAAGACAGTCACCACCGATGATACAGCATACGCGTGTTTATTCACAACGCTTACTATATATAAATTATCGTGCTTAAAATTAATCCATTAAGGCAATGTTCGCCATATGTGCACCACTCCGTCGTTCCACCGGCCTGTGACCCAACTGTACACCCTTATCAACGTTCATGTAGTCAACGGGACAGTATTTTTTGGGACAGCGATTGCCGTCTCTATGTATCTCCAGTGTCGCAGCGGTCAGTTCTTCACTTAGTGACCTTCTTTGCAGCATCAGTTTTGGCTGATTCAGGGGATTTCTTAGCCGTTTTATCTTTCCCCTTCAGTCCTAGAAATTTTTTCAATGGCGATTTGCCACCAGTGCCCGCAGTCTGCTCGTCCCCCTCCGTTCCTTCTGCAACAGGCGCGAGTTTACCGGTACAGTCGGATTCTGGGCGGACTTTGCTGCTCCCGTGGCCACCAATTTTCTGCATAAATCCTTTAATTTTACCCTCTGATGGTTTCTCTGTAGAATGCGAGCTTGTACCCGGTCTATTTCTCGGTAGGCGTAGACTAGCATGTCTTTTCAATGGGGATGGCGCTTCTTCTTTCTTATGGGGAATAGAGTCGGTATCTTTTGCTCTCCTCGGGGGAGGGGTTGGTGGCGGTGATTCCTTTGCATTTGAAGAATCAAGGCTTAGTCGAGCTTTTGAGGAGGCTGTTGGTTCCATAAATGATCGTCTAGGCGTTGTAGTTTTCGCCGGCGCCTCTTTGGATGCAGGTGATGCGCCAAATGTGGGACGTTTGTCGGACGAAACACGCAATGATTGAGTTCGTTTTAGTCTCGACGGTGCTACTGGTGTATCTCCTGGGCTTGGGGTAACGGATCGTGCGAGTGGGGACATCGGTCGACTACTGACACTGGATGGGTTTGGTGTTTGAGACCTCATCCTCGGCGTTGTTGTAGTAGGCGTAGTAGTGCGACTCGGGGTCAAACTTTGTGTCCTCAGTCTGTGTGCTGGTGGCGGAGGTGCCGGTTTAGCTTTCGTTGCTTTCGGCGTTGTTGTGGTGGTTGGTTTAGTTGTAGAAGGTACAGATCGCTGTGCCCTACCACCCACTGTCGATGTTGCGTGTGCAGCAGGCTTGGAAGCAGGTCTGGTCGTGGTTTTAGTCGGGGTTGATACCGGTTGTGGAGTTACAGACCGGGACATGGCGCGAGGCTGCGGTGTAGTCGACCGTGATGATGACGAATACGTCGAACTTGGGCGATCTGATGAACCGTGCGATGTTCGTTTCGTGCGGCTTGTCCCTGCCTCCGATGCTGCTGAAACGATGCTTGTGTTGGAACCTGTTTTACCGATCGATCCTCGGGAAAGTCGGTTGGATTTAATTGAACTTATATTAGACTGAGAACTACTGCGGTCCAGATCTGGTGTATTTAGATGCGTTCTGCTACTACTGCTTGCAGTACCTCGCATGTAACTTGGGACGCTCTTCTTCTTCCCGGACCCGCTGGAAGAGGCTGGGGACATTGGACGTCTAGTGTCACTCAAATCGGAAGACGTTGAAGCCTTACATTTCTTGATAGTAGATTCCATATCAGAATGTTCACCCCAGGTATCATCTTTCATAGTGTCCATACCACTATCAGGTGAAGTAACGGAATATTCCATCGAAGAATCTAGCGATGAATCTTTGCTAATGTTGTCTGCATTTATAGCTACAGCCTCTGTCCAGGATTCAGTTCTCTGAATTTTAGTGTCTTTTACGGATGATTTGGCACTTGCAACGATAAAGTTCTCGTTCATTTGTAATTTCGACATTGGTGGTTCTTGCTTCTTACCGAAATTTGGTGCGAACTCCGAATCCAGAGTGCTGCTCAGCGAAGTTCTCTGAGATACAGTGCCAGACATGGTCTCAAATCCTTCATCCCTTGCACTGTCACTGCTACTGGCGTAACTGCAGCGTGACCCTATCTCGTTTTGAAGTTCATTACTGCCTTGCGATTTGTGAAGTATTAAAGGATGGCCTGTTTCAGATCTAGGACTATTTACGTCACTAGATTGTTTCGGAGAAAGGCCGCCAGATTCAGGAACATTATCATAGAAGCTTTGTCGACGTTTTTCATCTCGTTTCTTCTTCCATTTTAATATGGCTGCATGAGGCAATTCATCGGTGTCGTCGAAATCAGTAAATTTAGGTAAACCAGGTGCACCAGACTGGTTTACATTACCTACAGTAATATCAGTGTTTATATTGAGTGCTGGAACAGATGCAGACTCATCCTTCGACTCCAGAATTCTGTGTGAAAATGATGGAGATGAAGAGGAAGAATGTGAGTTACTAAATTTCTCATTTATACGTTTACCTATCGAGTTCTTCCTACTTTGTTCAGGTGACGATTCACCATCACTATTTGCACCCTCTCGTAATGTTTCTGTAGAGGTGTTCGTGGATTTGATAGATAATCTTGAACTTTTAGGACTGTCACTTCTGGTGCTAGAGGGCCTACGTGGGGAATTAGATCCTTCAGTGTTCGTTTCTATATCACTTTCATAGTCAAAAACGCGTCCATTACGTCGACCATCCGTAAAGAGTTTCCCAGAACTATTTCTCAAGGAATTACGTTTCTCTCCCGTAGGAATTATCAAGTCACCTCCTTCACCTAATAGTTTACGAGCAACAGCCTCATCATACGATTTTGACCTGCTCATGTTTTTGTTAACATAATCTTTAAATGCTTCATCAACACATTCTTTTTCAACGTTAGATTTCCATCTACCTGTAGAATGTTCTAACATTGCTTTCTGCGAAGGTGTGTCTTTTGAATCACCAAATCGCTGATCACGAAAACGTTTCTTTGCTGCCAGCTTTGCAGCTTTACTCATTGTCTCCTTTGGTATATTTGCATTACGTTCATTGTTTTCTATCTCGTCTTGTGTTAGACTTTCTATCTTTTCGTTGGATGTCCTTGAACGCCTTGGTGGAACAACTGGTGATTTAGGTGGGGGTGGTGCATGGCGTTTATCATTTCCTTCCTTAACAGAGTCTGAAGGTATTTTATCTGGAATTTGTGTGTCATCACTGAAGTCATTTCTCTTAAATGCTGCGTGAATGTCATCCATAGATAAATGTGATCTTTGCTTTCGTTGTTTTCGTTTCACTTTTAAAGCTTCACTCTCACCACCAGAGTCATTTCGTGTTTCCTCAGTTTTAGTGTTTTGAGTCACACTCACAGGCTCACTTATATCATTTATGTCTTTCTTTTGTTCACTGTCATTTTCAGGAATTTTGACTATTTCATCTATTTTCTTTCCAGTATCTTCTATCACTTTCAAAACTTTGTCTATATCAGCTTTACCTAAATCACTATGCCAACGTTTATTTATTTTAGACCGCACTGACACAGATACGGACGACAATTCATCCGTCTTTTCTACAATGTCCGTTGCTGAATTCAGTACACGTTCAATTTCTTGACGATCAAACGCACTTGTACTAAACCTTCTCGCCATTTTGTCTTTATTTTTCTGTTCTACTGAAATATCTGAATCGTCTTTAGAACCAGTTTTTCTCAACTGATGTGCATTTGTATTATTGTTCAACAATTCTCGTGTTGGTGTTACTAACCTAGCACTTTCATCAATAATTGGCAAGCTTTTAACATCTGGAATATCAGCTCTCCACCTTGCTGAACGCCGTGTCGGGTCATCGGACCGAAAAGCTGGCGAAAGTGTCTTATCTTCAGCACTTTTATTATTGTTTGTATCAAATAAACGGCTAGGTCTCTCGGATATATCACCGGATGCTTTTGGTGTGTCTGACACACCACTATGTCTATCATACATACTTCTCGAGCGTCTAACACTAACATTAGCTCCTTTACGAAAATCGAAATCTTCATCCATAATGTCTGATTTCGGTCGTTCTTTTAGCACATATTCCTTACTTTGGGCTTCAATATTGGGTGAAGCAGCTCGTTCACGTTCAAATATATCAACGTTTAGTCCACCACGTTGTTGTTGTCTATTTTGTCGTCTCCGTCTTAAACTGCCAATTCTTTCAAAGTTTCCTTCTGACACAGGAGTTTGATCAGAGTCGGGCTTCATAAGAATATCGAATAACGTATCATCAGTATCTACAGCGTAACTGCGCCGAGATCCTTGCTGGTTTAGTTCATCAGTTCCACTAATTTTCGCGTCAAAACTATCAACACTACTAGTATCACTGTCTGGTGCTAGAGGTGCACGCTTTTTACGTATACTTCGGCGGCCACTGCCTCCCCGAATGAATCGTGCATCTCCAGAGGGTTCAGAATCAACGTTAGGAACATTTCCATTCTCAAGAGTGACCTTCTGAACCTTTGTTACGGAGAAATTTGGATCGTCGAACTTTTTGAAGCCACTTCTGACATCAGCAAGAAGCATTTCTACAATGGAACCTTTCCCTGGTTCAGCTACATCTGGTGTGATTCCATCTGGTGTTTTTATATCGACTGAAATTGAAACAGTGGGAAAAAAATTTATTTCAAGATTTCGATGATTGATTTCTTTTGGTTTATACGTTTTACTTCACAATGTCCAACTATATTTGATTCATTGTATTTGTGTAAATGCTGAGGCGTTAAATCATAAATTTACTTACCGGAAATTTGTTTTGCCTGCTTTTTTTAAAGCTTTTTAAGTTGAAAAATTACTAGAATTACAATAATACTATTTTTAGAAAAGTGCAGATTCAGACAAACAAAGTGCTTTTACAGTCATTGTCTACTTGTATTCAGAAGTGGACAAAGATATTCATACCTGATGCTTTTCTCATTTGTTCAGCTTCTCTCTGGAGTCGTCTAGCCTCCATCTTTCTCTCGTTTTCCTTTCTTTGGTCGTTCTCCTGTAATAAAAGGTAAGTTTTCAACCGTCTTTTTCTTAAACATTTCGAAGTTTTGTGTAAATTTTGAATACAGAAAAAATATGATTTGTTTGAAAAATTAAGGAATTGGTGAAGATGCAATCTCCTCAATTTTCAAATTTACTGTAATTTTCTTTGGCTTCATGTTGCCAAATCTAAAGGGCCACTAAAGAGGCTTGAGTAGCCGAAACCGCGGTATGGCCCATCACTTTTCTCATCAATATGCTCGCTGCTCTTAAAGGGTCTCAGTTTTATTTTTAATCAACAATATTACATATATCTTTTTCAGTATACACTCTTTTTTAATAAATGGACAATACTTATTTCTTTGCACCTAGTTAATGTTAAAAAGAAATTACTTACTAGCTTAGCTTTGGTAAAGCGTTCACAGAATGTCTGTAGGATTTTGAAACATTCTTCAAGTCTGAAGGTTTTCACATCTTCACAGAAGAAGTCCGCCAGCTCCAGTCGTAGACTTTCCATGTCTTTGAGGTCTTCTTTCAGTTCGGCAGTCTCCTCAACCGCTTTCTAGAATGCAAGGTTTTCAATTAGTTCTTTAAACATGGTTTTGCGTTAGTTGTAAGAGTAAACTCATAATGTCCTGGGCATCTTTATGGATTAGCAAACGTTTGATGTACCGTTTTTAAGATTGACCTTTAATATATTGATTGTTGTTAATGGTTAAAGCAATGTTTTAAGATCTTTATTCAACACTCAACATTTGATTTAAGAATGTTGTTTTTTCTCTTAATGTTACCATCTATTTGTATGTTTTAGTTACGATTTGGCAGTTAGAATGGAAACGGGATGTTTTACCTTTAAGAAATCTGCCATCTGTTTCTTGAAGTCTCGACCGACAGAGTCGATGTTTTTCACGGCACTGTCGACTTTCTCTGTCAAAGAGTTTATGTCACTCGTCAGGTTCTCGACAGAGGCTCTAGAAATAGAAGAAGTGCAACGTGTCAATAGGAAGTGTCTGCCATCGAGTCACTGACAAACATACTTTTCTATTAGATTGTGTCAATTCTCGTGTTTCGCATTTTGTTCATTCAGACATGGAACAGCGTATATTTTAGTGTTCAGAGATGCAATGTACTGCAACTTATAGAACTGCAGCAAAATGCAGACGTATTTATCAAGAACAGTATTTAAAGCGATGCAAAATGTTATATTAAAATGTCGCCATAAAGAAAAGTTCACTTATACATGTACCATGTAATTACTTTTTCAAAAGAGCGAAACATTTGATGCATAACAGTCAACTTGTTGCAAGCCTAAAATGCACTTCGTTTGAACATGAAAAATAACATTTGTCCAACGAACAAGAAATTACTGCTTCTTGTGAAATCAAATTAATGTACAGCATAAAAATTACATATTATGACAGATGTTTGATAGGTTTTGATGAATCATGTGTAAGAATTTTCCTGTTCCACATGCTTTACTGTCAATGAATTTCTCTTGATTATAATAATTTATTTTCATTGAGATTCTCTTTATGCAAACCACTGCTTTCATATTTCAATATTGACAATTTATTGAGAAAATTTTAGACGTTAATTGGCTTAAATAAATCAATTGTGGATGATAATTTGACAAGCATGGATCCACCTAATCATCAATTAATATGATTGTTTATATGATGATAAATTATAACCTCTCAACAATATATTGACGGATGAAAAATACAGAAAATACAGTTTTTTTACTCTTTATTGCTTGTTACAGGAAACAAAAAATATCAATTCAATGTGAACTATAATATACATGACTTTTTTTTAACTCATGCAAGCTATGCGTCCTTTTTATTGACATAGGAAAACAGTATAGCCCCAGATGGGGCTATTCTGTTTCCTAAGAGGAAAGTTTAATTGAAAAATGAAATAAAAGATAAAAATCACACCTAACACCCCTAAAAATGAAAATGGACTCACCCAAATGATAACGATGGGCAAGTCCATTGGTCAAAATGGGTTAAGACAAATTGAAACATGGTCAGGTAGCGATGAGGAAGAGAGAAAATTCGCCATAGCCGCTTCATCATTTATCAAAGAGAAAAGGTAAAAGTAAGCAAGAAACGGGACATGGTGCATTCAGAACTAAAGTCTACTCTAAAACAAAGGTGGGAAAGCTATATTGGCACTTAGATTCAAAGTGAAAATATCGTTTCGAATAATTATTTTATATAAAATAGTATATTTACTTACTGAGAAGCATCTTTAAGAAACTTCATTTCATCAGGGAAGTTTAGAAGTACTGGGTTCTTCTCTTCGGCTTGCTGCAATACACATGGACATATTCAGTTAAATTATTGCCGAGTGAATGATAAGTGGTCATTTTTGTTGTCAGTAACGCACATTCATTTTTTAAATACCGGCGAAGATTGGTCGTTGTGTGAACCAAGATTAGCGTGTCCCAAATGCACTTTCTTTCATGATTGTAAATGACATGACTTTTCTCATTAAAACATACATAAGGAAACATCGAATAATAGATGTCTTTTTCATGTTTATGGGGGCACGTCTAAATTAAAAGAACAAACAGTTATCAAAATATTATACGAACACAGTAAATTTTATTTCAATGTCATGCTTACAGTTTTAATTATTCTTAAACAGCTGTCAGTGCAAATGCCAATGTTGAAGTCATTTACATATTACTAACTGCTCAGACATTTCAATTAAATTTACAGCAGGATGAAAACACGAACCATAATTCTCATGAGATGCAAAGTTAAAAGAAAACAATAACCAGGACATGGTACAATCAGAACCGAAGTAGCACGCTAAAACAAGGCGGGGAAACAACAAAAATCATAATAAGGTACTGAGCAGCTATTACCCTATAAGGTTTTTCACAAGAAAACAGCACAAACGACACTTTTCATGAGGCGAAAATGATTTTCTCTGTGCATTATAGGATATAACAAGGCTACAGTGCAATATTGATAGTTGCATTCGTGATCAGTCTGGACCTCATATGGCTAGCGGTATCTTTTAAAAGTTAATACGGTCATCCATGTGAAAACAAACAAATGATACACTGTACGTACCATGACAACGTAATGCATTAGATTCATCCGGGGCTTGTTGGCTCTGGTTTCCGTCAGCTTAAGCAATGAGGAGAGCTTGAATCCGGCTGCATCCCCCGCATAGTTGCCCTGCGAATACACCATAGAATATACAATAAGCAAGATATAAAAATGAAACAGGAAAGCGGCATTCTTACAACGACGGCATAGCTTATAGTAAGCTAAGCATACGGCTTTTGCAGAACATTTTAGTAATTATCTTCTTTTAGATATCATTAGGCCTTAAAATAGAACTTCAGTAAGCTCAAGCCCTTTGATACGTGCATGTCTTTTGTCAAATACTGCAATTATTATATATTTCACTTAGTCACTGAAGTGTTTAATGAGCTTCACATCTTAATGATGAATGCTGCTTCTTCTTAGCCATTCAATCGTTGCCAGGATACAGTATAGGCATTTGATATGATACGAAATAACACACCTTGAGCTTTATTATGTAACATCTAATGCATTTTAAATTGGCTTTAATATAACCTTGTAAGAGTGCAGCGCAATTTAATCTACTTCAGTCATACATCAAATCACAGGCAAGGAATATTGATGAGGCTTTGCATGTGGTAGCGTATGAATCACACATTGATGGTAAAACGAATGTCCGAAATGCACTGTCATGGCGTTCTTATGAAAGTTTCAAATCAATACGAAAACACACCCACGCAATATAGTATAGAATATTCTGATGCTTTAAAAGTTGAAAATTTTTGATTTTTTTTATGTACTTTTGCTTGTAATATTGATTGTGGGTACACAATGTCTCGGCGAGGCGGTTCTAATAAGTACCCACAATCTATGATTTGGATCAAAAATGAGAAAAACTGTATACACCTTCACACCCCAGTTTTGCTATATGAAATTGGGGTTCAAGGGGTATAATTTTCATGGAAACGTTATCCTGACGTACTCTTATTTAGCAAGGCGTAACCCACACAAGTTTGTGTTATCTTTGGAGCGAGTAATATAGATTCGATAATACCCAAATTTTCATAACTAAAGCTTGATAAAAAAACTTCAAATGACAGCTTCTAAAAGCTATGGGTAATTTTTGAAACGATTACCAAACAAAATTTGATGGAGATCAAATAGAAATAGATATGGAAACCAAAGAATGACTATGTGTTAATTTAACTTTCCTTTTATTAGAAAAATAAATGTAGCCCCAACTAGACCAATGGTGACCGACTTGATAATACGATGTGCAGGGTGGAGTCTAATTGATACAGGTATATTGAACAAATTGTGTTGCCAGTACAAAAAGAGCATCAAGCTACAAAATTTAATGATAGTAATTCCATTTTTAAAAATCATACAAAACGATTTCGTGGTGCTTTTATGCATTTGGAAAATAAGAATAAAATAATCAGACGCCATACAGTTTCTGGTGTTTACATGCGTACTACAACACTCTTCCAGTGTTTACATAAATATAAATTTTTAGGTTCTGTTGATACAGATTTTTACAAGAGGGACACACAGTTCAAGAGCTGTTGGTTGCAAAAGCCCGGTTGTTGATTGTCAGTGTCCTCCACAGAGCCAGGGGATACTCACAGCATTGAGATAGTTGCCAGCAAGTAGCACCAGGTACAGCAACTCGTGTAAGTTCTTGTTCTCTTTTATATCTGAAATGAAATGGATTAAAATGGATTAAAAATTCTCATGAATATAGGAAAAACATCATACATGTATTTAGAATACATTAAGCTACACTAACTTTGTCTGCTTTTACCAGTAATGTTATTATCATATATTGTAAATTGTTAGCGTGGGAGGAAATCATATAAGTTTCATTTTAGTTTTTGGAGACATTCTACATTCCGATCATAGATTAAGCCCTTATTAATAAATGCACCAGGCATTTTCTATCCCCGAAACTGCCACCAAATTTCTTTGCATATTGTTTCCCTTTGCTATCTTTGGCGATAAGCAAAAAACAAATTGAGCTTTTCATTATTTTAATGTTTCATACTTTATAGATATCAGCTTGTCTATTTGAATTTTAGCATTGATTTCTGTCATTCTCAGATGATATCATGACAGTTTGTCAATGGAGCTTGTTTCCTTTTCCTGTTAGAAATAGACTGGGTCATGTCTAATAGAAGTCAATTTGTATCCACACGCAGATAGGCTTTGGTAATATTAAGGGTGTTTTTAAGTGGATAACACTAAATTTGTATACGTGTATATTACAACTTCCAAAATTACCCATATTCAAAACAGTGTTAGATGTAACTTGTTAGTGTTATTTCAGCCTTGTATGGTTAAATGAATCAAATATATAGTAGAAACTATTCACATGTTGACTGTACTTGAAAATGACATTATAAATCTTCACCAGATACAAATTAAATTACAGCGTACAAAGTGCCATGTTTGAAGATATTTAGGCCAAATTCTACTATAAAGAATATCAAACAACCTAAACACACGTGAGCCGCCGCATCTGAATATGCGAAAACAAAGGCGCAGATCAGCTGAGCAGTAACTACACAGCTGATCAGCGCCTTTGATTTTGCTACATGGATAGCACAATCCCTCTTCGACTTAAATGCGAATTTCAAGCTTCTAGCCGGGTCCTATAACTGTACAGTCTGGTTTGTGTCGGACCTTGCTGGTTTTCTCATGCGGAGTCTCACGTTATTTCAATGGAATTATTTTTGAATATTGATGTACTAACGTTTTACCATGGCCTTATTTTAAGAGTCAGAGATACAATAAGCTTACGTAGAAAAACTGATTTAGTAAATGTTGACATACACAAATCTTTCCATTAATATCAAAGGCAAATATAAATTCTTTACAATCCGTATAGGCTTCTACCTATTCATTTAGGGATTCGTACTCTAAGTGTGCAACTATAATAATTTGTTTACAATTTCTTAACTGTTGAGTGAGTTTTGCAAAATCATTCAGCTTTAGTCATTAGAAAGAACTCTAGTTTAGGCAATATAAGACTTTAACTGATTTCATATACATCAGGTAAGTTCCTAAACCCCAGTCTGAATACCATAATATAATACACACTAGAGTCTAGAACAAGGGCATGCATCGTTTGTTCAAAAACACTACTCTGAAAGCAAGCAAATTTTGATTTAAGGTCAAATTGTCTGAGCTGAATATTTAATAACAACATTAAGTATTAGCAAACGTAATGAAAAACACATTTTCAATTTTAAAAAGCGTGACGAAAATTAATATTTTCCTACATTGTCATAATCACACCTCGCATCGCGTTAATTAAATTTGTACTTTTTCTCGGATGGACGGCCAGACACTTTACATAAAAGTCGATGACCTGCAACACTTTGTTTCTTCCATCTTACAATGTGTTACAAAGTTACAATGACATTTCAGAAACAGTGATCTATTTCGATTTCTAGCAAGATAAAGGTGTTATACGATAGCATAATGTATTTTGTGTCCCTTGAAGTTTCATTTATTTCGGAAATACTTATCACGTCTCAACCATTGTTGAGTTATAATGATTTAATTATCATTCTTAAATTTAATGTCTATGCATTCCATCATGACTGCGCTTGTTGGAACAGTATTCTACACATCAGGAAAACATGCCCGTGCAATGTATACCCCCTTAAATCCCACTTTTATGTAGAAAAACTGGGGTATGCAAGGGTATACCTATTTTTCTTATTTTTGCTCCAAAACATAGATTGTGGGTACTCGTTAGAACCGCCTCGGCGAGGCGGTTCTAACGTGTACCCACAATCTATGTTTTGAGCAAAAATAAGAAAAATATAAAACATTTTCAGCTGAAAATTTTCAATTTTTAAAGCTAAAAAAATCTGTGTATGTTGCATGGGCAAGTTTTCGTAATGTTTTGTGAAAATGATACGTCGTGACCAGTACACTGATACTAGTAGTTACTTGCTTGAGACCACCCCTTTCCAGTGGCCCTACACAAAAATATTTTTGAGAAACTCCCATTAACGTTCTATATACTGGATGCGATTCGGAGACCACCCCTTGCAATGACAAATACCTAAGGCCTACATGATATTGTTTCCATGAAAATGCGCTGTGTCGAAGAGTCAATGTAAATAAAATTGTTTTATATAAGTACCATTAGGTAACTGACGTACCTATAGTGTTCTTTTCATTATGTAACTCAATAATAAATTGTGCACATTTATAAAATGACTTACAATGAGCACGGGCAATTGTCACAAAACACGGGGGGGGGGGGGCATCTCAAAGTTTAAAAGAACTCATTCTATAATGGTAGGGCTTAATTGGTATATATAAAATTATATATAAAACCACGAGCATTACATGATGTGAATATATTAAAACACTGGCTTGGCTATTTTACCTTTTGCTGCCTCTATGACTGAATCAATGGAGGGTCGGATATACTCTAGGTTAGCTTTGAACTCTTCCTTGATCAGTAGACCATCGATACGCAGTCTGTAGCTGAAACAAACAAGAGTTGAGCCGCGACGTGAGAAAACCGGTCTTCGGGATTTCCGACCAGGTCCGACACAAACCGGCCTGTACAAGCTCAGAAAAGAGCTAGAAGCTTGAAATCTCGGATTTAAGTAGAAGAGGAATTGTACTATCCGAGTAGCGAAAACAAAGGCGCTGATCAGCTTCGCGGTTACCGCGAAGCTGATCTGCGCCTTTGTTTTCGCCTAGGCAAAAATCCGGTTTTCTCACGATGCGGCTCAGTTGCGAGAGGTTATGAAACGTCACATTTAAAGAAGAAGAAGGAGAAACAAGAAAATTTCTTGTCCTACAGATTTCGGCGCATTGAAGGTAGGGCAATTCAGTGCTTCATGTATATGTTTGTAAGAGAGCGACACGAGCTTATTTTACTCATTTTTCCACCAAAAACGCAGAATATGTTACAGTGGCAAAGGTATAAATATTTTGATCAGTTCAGGAGTACTTTCTGGCTTTTGTTTAAACCAGTTTAAGGCGGTAAAATGAATGATATTCTTACTTCGGTAGACCCATAAGGCACATGAAGAACTTCTCAGCACTACCAAGCTTGGATCTATCTCCGTCGAAACTTCGAAACATATCGACCTGAAAGTGGAAACATGCTATTAAACTACTGATAATAGGTTAGAGTATTATACTATAATGTATTGGACTGACAATGAAGTCAAAATTCAAATTCTTGCTTTGTAATGAGGCTTTATGTTGAACATTACTCATATGGGAAATTCTGATTTGAGCCTCGACGCGAGAAAACCGGTCTTCGGGGTTTCCGACCAGGTCTGACACAAACCGACCTGTACAAGCACAGAAAAGAGCTAGAAGCTTGAAATTTCGGATTTAAGTAGAAGAGGAATTGTACTATCCGAGTGGCGAAAACAAAGGCGCTGATCAGCTTCGCGGTTACCGCGAAGCTGATCTGCGCCTTTGTTTTCGCATAGGCAAAAATCCGGTTTTCTCACGATGCGGCTCATTTCATGCGCAATACTGCGTTTCGCTTACGTGGGAAACGTGTGTATTGTTTAAACAATGCTGAATGTACACTACATTTAGTACACTTTCAAATAAGGCAAGGAAATTCAATATGTTATCAGAGGTATCATGGGTGGATCTATGTATATCAAATGTTGAGAAAAGTATGTCTCAGCATATAACACGATATCAAAATATGGACTGCGTGCATTGAAGTCTGTATACTAGTTGACATACAATGTACATCCAGTACACTTTTCAAGGTTGCCATGACATTTAAACAGACAGTGATAATCTCTTCACAGAGAAGTCTTGAAAAGGTACAAGTAGGCAACGATCAGGAAAGCCGTTTTCCCGAGGTTAAGTAAGGTAAAAATACTTTTTTTCCAGGTAAAGTATAAGCAATAACCAAGAACGAAGACAATGGAAATGAATTCCCACTTGCCAATTTGAATTTTCAAAGTTCAACCACAAAAATTATCCAAACCTTCAGCACTGACTTCTGACGATGGCAAACTCTTGTGTAGAAATGGTTTACATTGGTAAAAATATCTATCGTGGCACCTTAAAATACATTTAGCAAGTACAAGGTTGACGTAACGAGAATATTTTATGGAGTTAGCACAATTTAGATTTAAAGACAAACTTGGTGACATGTCATTAATTTTCGTATCTACATGTACCTCTTCTTGTGACGGTAATATTTTCTGCAGACTTTTCAACTTTTCAGCCCCGAATTGTTCACTGGCCCCTTGTCGGAGAAGGTCGACTATGTCTTCATTGGACATTCTGAACTGCTTCAGGAAGATGTTGACGTTCAGACTTCTCTTCCCATCCAGGAGATTCACCTGTAGAAGAATGGTAAGTCTGTAGATCTTAGACTTTGTCATGTTGATCAGAAGATAATATTTCTAATTCATCTTCATTAGACAGAATGCACATACCATTTATATATGTAAAACTCATTAAAAATTCTAAAGTAGGCGTTTTATTATTAAGAAATTGTTAATTCGCACTTTGATTATTATATGCATAATATATGAATTGTTTGTAATAAGAATTGTTTGTATACAACATTAGCAATATTCAGAACAGCTGCTATCGAGATGGCACAAAGTATACTCTGTTCACTAAAGAAAGCGCCTTGAAATTATCATTTTATTTTTAGTCTTATCCTTAATTTTTTTTTTTCGGTTTTAGTAGCACATCTGGCTTTATTTTCCAGCAAAGAGATGGTACGTAGAATATAATTCTAAAGGCAACAAGAATTGATAAAGCCAAGCAAAAAATTTTCTTTAACACAATTACTAGTCATGGCTAAGGTATTTTAGGTCTAAGACGGTACAGACACATATTTCTGGTGCTTGTTGTTATAATAATTTTTCCTACATTAGAGCTTCTAAACATATACAATGAAATACTTTGTCATCTGATTGTGGCATTAATTTCCTGTTGTTGTTTGTTAACATTTCTAGAACTGGTGGTTTGCATCCTAGATTATAATGTCTGACAAAATTCATGAGCGAAAATGTCAAGGCAGTATAATACAGGGTGACCTTGCACTCTGTTTCGTTTATTAAATATTAAATGTAAATATTAAATGTAAACATCATAACCTGTCACACTTGCCTCTTTTATGATTCTGAATTTGCATCTGATTATAATTTTGATTACCACGTATATCAACATTTTGAAGATATGATGCCTGGAATCATTCTAGCCTCATATGGGATTCTGGATCAAACTATGTGGACAGGTTGTCCCCATCCATATAGCGTCATGCATTCTTTATTTTGAGTGGCTTACCGAAACGTAATAACACATATACATGCAGTACCGCGCCCTCAAATCAAAGTTTATTATATGGCTTAATTGGGAACGTTTTATCAACCAAGTAGACAGTGATATAAAAGAGTTACACCGAAAAGAAATTGACAATCGAAGAAAAAAGTAAATCTGACTTAATAGTATTCTTTGGCTTTTTGTACTTCATGTCCATAAAGAACCAAAGTGTAGTAAGTACAAGTTCTTGAAACAGAAATTGCAAATAAACAGGCAATACAATGGTCTCTTTCTAGTTTTCAAACTTATTACATACAAATTAGTACTTTGAAATGCGTACATAATGTCAGCAATAAAATTTGCCTAATAAAAGTTAAATTTATGAAAATGAATTAAAAGAGCATTATAAAAATCTAAATTAACTCGCATTTACTAGTTGCAAGCATCACGCCGACAGCATTATATAAGCAGTCCAGCTTATTATGCTACGTATGGATAGTCACTTAGTAAAATTTATCAGGCGACAAAAAAGGAAAGTGTCTCTAGAGCATACATGTAGTTCTGTACTCGATGTTAGCATGAAAGACTACATAGTCATTGAATCAACATCAAATATTGGTTCTGTAACATCATTACGAAAACTTGCCCATGCAATATACAGAGATTTTTTTTTTTTTTCAGATCTAAAAATTGAAAATTTCATTGGAAAAATTTTGGTATTTTTCTTATTTTTGCTCCAAAATATAGATGGTGGGGTTTAAGGGGGTATTCATTGCACGGAGATGTTTTTCTGATGATAAGAGTGGGTCTGCTTGCTCATCATAAACGTTATTTATTCTATTTTGAAGTTAAAGAATGCCGATTGCAAACTGATGGCCGACTCGTAGACACATTGGGCACATAATAGATCAAATATTTGTAGCTTCCTTGATGTGACATTTGTACGAATTAAGATCATTTAATTAGATCTGCATAGTATTAATGCACGTATGTCTGGTATGAATAATATTAACACTAAAATAGAACAAAATGACAGTAGCTTTTGTCACCAGGACTAAAATGTATCGAAATTTCTGGATGTCCGTATGCTTAGAATGGCAATTACTAGCAGATTTACGTAATAAAGGAAACTGAATTCCGCAATGGGTAACATTAAGGACAAAGGGAAGATATTACTCAATGTCTCAATACATGTTTTCTTTCCAATCTGTCTTCATTTGTGCCGTCTCGTGGGAAAACCAACAATGTGGTTTCCGAACAGGTCCGACACAAATCAGGCTGTACAGTCACAGAAGCAGGCTGGAAGCTTGAAATTTCGGATTTAAGTAGAAGAGGAATTGTACTATCCGAGTAGCGAAAACAAAGGCGCTGATCAGCTACGCGGTTACCGCGAAGCTGATCTGCGCCTTTGGTTTCGCATATGCAGATTGTTGGTTTTCCCATGAGGCGGCTCATTTGTAATAAAATTTAAGGTATGGTATATTTCAGTAAAACTAGAATGAACATTACATTGTACGTTTGTGTAATAATTACATAGATACAGTTTCCTGAGACTTGATAAAGATAGATGGTGATATATTGGACGTACATGCAGTTATTGTGCAGTTACCAAGCAGGTTTTAATGAAATAAAACGCCTTTTTAAATTAAACTTCCCGATTGCTTAGACATGTAGGTATAAAGGTAGCTGAATAAAATAATGTAGTGAAATATAAGATTGTTGAATATACAAATGAGCCTTCTCGTGGGAAAACCAACAATGTGGTTTCCGAATAGTTCCGACACAAACCGGCCTGTACAGTCACAGAAGATGGCTAGAGGCTGGGAATTTTGGATTTAGAAAGTAGAGAAAATGTACTATCCGTGTTGCGAAAACAAAGGCGCTGATCAGCTTTGCAGTCACATGCGAAGCTGATCTGCGCCTTAGTTTTCGCATATGCAGATTGTTGGTTTTCCCATGCGGCGGCTCATATAAGATTGTTTAATATACAAATAATGATATTTAACGCTGGTCACAGTACATAGTACATTCTTAAATATAACAAACATATGGAATTCTGGATCAAACTATGCAAACGAATCGTATACATAATGACCGTTACCATTCGAAATGTAAACCTGGTATACAACATATTATGGTATTTAAACATACAGGTATAAGTATAGAAAGACATTATTTATGAAATACTAGAATGCATACACATATTCAGTGATATGTAACAAACTGCTCACAAACGTTTATCATATATGGTATAATATTTGATACAGGGAACATGATTGATATTGTCAACACCAGTACTTTACCGAAAGGCCTGTCGTGTCATAATGAACTATATCCTCCTGAAAGATCATTCAATTTATTATTCCAATATGTGACTCTGTATTGTCCTGATTATATTTGTTTTCAGAACTATCGCAGGTTAATTAGAGTATCATAAATGAAAAAAAAACAAACAACTTTCCAATATATCTGCCTTATATCTGCCTTATAATAGTTTGTCTTGAAATGACAAAGGAAGCATACAGGTTCATACGCGTTCTGTACCCATCATTTTAAACTGCTAGTGTACCAATATCGTATTTATACAAAGCACGAAAAATAAATTGAGCTCAAAAGCCATAAAATGAAACGATTACAACAAAAATTGATATCTAAAGCATGGTCTAAAACTCATTAGTATGTTATATAAATGGTTACACGAGATAGGTGTTGAGTTAGAAATTGATAGTATGAGCATATGCAACTTAGTAGTTTTTGGTTAATATTAACATTTTCAGCTCGTTTTAGTTGGTAGAGGATATGGAAATGGTATTTGTTTTATATGGTCATTGACGATTAACTTGTAATATGTAGAGTACACTGATATACACATGAAAGTAACACATGAGTAAGAGCCAGGCCTTTTACAACTAGTAGTAACAGTATTGTGTACATTTGCCATATATTGTTTTTGGCTTTATAGTCATTATTTATGCTTACATGTATTATTTTCTACAGCATACATGTATATACATATCTTACCGAATTAAACATGGAGTCGTCCTGCAATTTGACAATGAAAGTTGAACCATTCATTTTGATTTGTATTGATTTGAAAAAGAAAGAAAAAAGAAGACATGAATGCCATATATGATGTACAGAGGTGATTCAAAGTGTTATTAAAGCATTAGAATCTAGCGAAAGAAGAATATGTGCAAAAACATGCGATGTATTCAGAGAATGATCTCGTTCTTAACATATGGTAAGGAGAAACTCAAACTAAACTAGGTTTAGAACGCAATCTACATCAAAAGCGTTAAGAAGCATGTTTGACCTGTTGGAGGGAAAACAAAATTTAGCATGCAATGAAAACATTTTACCTGTGCCGTTTTAACGTCTCTAAATAATAACAACTAATAGCAAATTGAACATTAAAAACCACGTGCATGCTGTTCTATAAATAAACATTACCTCTGAACTTTCTTTTTTCTTCTTGTCGTTGACGCCAGCGCCATCTGTATCATCTTTCCCGCCATGGGTCGCTTTATTTACACTGAATAAATCGTCCATTTGCGCGAAATCCATTGTGGAAATATATCCATTGAATAACTGGCCTCCTTTTGACCAAATATTATTTTTACCCATGACTTTGTTTACTGGAATTTTTTGCCACTGCAAAGATTTTAATTTTGTTTTTGGTTTGGGTGTATTTTGTTGCGGAAGTTTCTTTTGTGGTTTTAAAAATCCTAACAGTCCTCCTCCTCCTCCACTACCGCTGGGAGGTGGGGGCGGGGGTGGTGCACCACTAGCACCCGGGGGAGGGGGTGGAGGTGGTGGAAAAGCACCACCTGGTGGAGGCGGTGCTGGTGGTGGTGGAGCACCGGAAGTGAAAGGCGGCGGAGGAATACCAGTTGAGTCCGGACTTTGTGACGTCATATGTGGAGGCACTTTAGGGGAATTACTGTCTTCAACAGAATCGAACTGAACACTATTGGAAATTTTCCGCCGAGGAGAGGTAAGTCTGAGTCTTTCTCCATCTTTTTCATGACATGGACAAGTGCACTTATCACTAGATTTATCTAACCTCCTCTCAACTGACTGAAGAAGTTTATTAGAGTCTTCTTTTGTCTCAACTACTGTTGCTTTGCTCACTAATAGTTCTACTGCTTTCCAGATCGTATCAGAGATGTGCTCTGATTGGTCGATTTTCAAAAGATGTTGTAACGTCGTCAGGAAGGGAAGTTCCTGTGCAGTGTCTGCTACCTGTTAAAAAGAAAAGTTTATGATTCGGGGAAGATACAGGTAAAGAAGCCTACAAGAAATACAACTCCGACATACCACAAAGGTCGTCATCCAGATGGAGAAGCCGATGAATCTGTGAAAAACATTGCATCAATATTTAATATAGATCAAAATATTGTGTATGAGCATAAGTTTATTTTACTATAAAATTACAACCTTTATTAGCTATAGCCTTTAACAATCAGTTTATTTGGTAAAGATTACTTGTGATTTCCTCAAACTAGTAAATAGAACATATAATACAGAGCCACTCCTGACAACAATCGCATCATTGATAATATTATCAAATCAATATGATTTCTCTTGATTTGAGAATATTGAATGATTTAGCAATATTTCAAGGCCACTAGTAATTATTAAATTTGCGTGTGGGGGCGGATTAAGAGTTCGTATTATATTGGGATGTTTTGCTTTTTGATACACAAGTTTGATTTTAGAATTTATTTACTGAACCCTTTACAACGCAGTTTTGCGGTTTCGTTCCCATCATCAAAAATAAATCTAGAACAAGAAACAAACAATAAATCTAGAACTAGAAACAAACAAGCGTCTTTTTTTCTTCAGAAACCTTACATTACCTGTTTATATATGGCATGGAAGACGTCTAGGGGACTGTTCAGATCAACACCTCTTGCCCCCGGCAACTGTTCGTCATCATTAGCTTTGTGTTCGTCAAACACATCCAGTTGGGTCTCTAGGTTTGTGTCTTTGTCTGCCTCCCGCCTGAAAGAGGAAAACTTAATTATAATTGGTTAAATCACAATGAGCATAATTGAAGTTACCGTTAAAGTTTATTATTAGAATTTAAGTTATATTGTTTGTAGCTACAAAATGTATAACTACATTATGAAAATTTAGAAAACATTTATTAATATAACTGGTGTAGTCATAATATGGAAATGGAAGTTTCACCAATGACGCGGTAGCCTAAATATCTTCACATTTATGCATTATCATTAGTTAAAATGATTCAAAGCGTATTGCTGTGGACTGCGCAAATCATTTTGATACAAAAGCCATATTTTCATATAAACACACAGTATTACCCATAATCAAATATAATGTATAAAACATGGTAAAAACTATTAAGATTAATTAATTTCAAATGAACGAATGTTTTCGTATATTCTTTTGCGAATAATATGTTTAGACTTAAAAGCCCAACGTTTTACAAAAACCTTAATGACGAAAACCATTTTTCAACCAATCAACACGCTCATTCACATTGCTGTGGTTAATAATGAATACTTTTATATTTGTTATTTCGTCCCTAAAATTAATAAGTGAAACGATCTGAAGTCACAATGCCTAAATCATGTTCATGCGTCATTATCTTCAACAAAAGTAGGCCTGCAAATATTTTGACCTTGTAAATGTTGGTCTCGTGTCTGCAGATAATACGCTATTGGGTCACTACAGTTCCGTTTCTTGAAACCTTGTGGTACAGCAAACATCCGGTAGTCGAAATATTAATATTTAAACATTAATAGTCCTATGGAAAGGTATTTCTAACCAGAGGACCAATGGTCCTGTAAACGCTCACCTGAGACCTGAGATATATACAAGTAGCAGCAAACTTGATAGACTAGAATGGTACAATGCATGTATATAACCTTAGGGCAGGGTCAGAATAACTCCTGGAGTAAATGTCTTTTTCAAATCATAAAATTCAGTCCATTTGCCAATTAACTGCAAGTTTTGTCCTTCAAATGACATTTTAACAATTTTCTCCATTCAAATGCATGGGCGATCTAAGTTGACCTTGCCATGAAATAGGTCAAGGTCATCCCAGTGTCATGATTTATACAAATTTTGTAGACCTCCATTCCTTAATGCTTCATGCCAAGTTTCAAAATCATAGACCTTCTGGTTCTGAAGAAGATTTTTAAAAAGTTTTGCTATTTATAGCCATGGCGGCCATCTTGGTCATGTGACCTTGACCATTTCTATGAACTTTCATGTCCTCCTCCTAAGGATACTCCACATAAAGTTTCGCTTTGATTGGCTAAGCAGTTTCTGAGAAAAAGCTGTTTGAATATTATGGTCATCTACATGTATATAGCTCCGGGGCAGGGGCAGACAACCCCTTGGCCTAAAATATTTTCATAAGCATAAATCTTCTGTCCATTGCTCATTCCTAGCAAGTTTTCTGCCATTACATGACACTTTCCTATTTCTCCCATTCAAATGCATGGGCGACCTAAGTTGACCTTGCTGTAAAATAGGTCAAGGTCATCCCAGGGTCCTGATTTATATAAACTTTGTAGAGCTCCATAGCCAGATGCTTCATACCAAGTTTCAAAATCATAGGCCTTTCTGGTTCTGAAGAAGAAGATTTTTAAACGTTTTTGCTATTTATAGCCATGGCGGCCATCTTGGTCATGTGACCTTGACCATTTATATAAACTTTCATTCCCTCTTCCTACCCTAAGGAAGCTCCACAAAAAGTTTGGCTTTGGTTGGCCTAGGGGTTTCAGAGAAGAAGATGTTTCAATATTATGGTCATATACATGTATATAGCCCCGGGACAGGGGCAGAAAACCCCCTGGGCCCAAAATATTTTCATAAACATAAATCTTCTGTCCACTTGCTGATTTCTAGCAAGTTTTCTGCCATTTAATTACATTTTCCTATTTTTTCCCATTCCAGTGCATGGGAGACCTAAGTTGACCTTGCTGTAAAATAGGTCAAGGTCATCCCAGGGTCCTGATTTATATAAACTTTGTAGAGCTCCATTCCCAGATGCTTCACACCAAGTTTCAAAATCAAAGGCCTGGTTCTGAAGAAGAAGATTTTTAAACGTTTTTGCTATTTATAGCCATGGCGGCCATCTTGGTCATGTGACCTTGACCATTTATATTAACTTTCATTCCCCCTTCCCAAGGATGCTCCACATGAAGTTTGGCTTTGATTGGCCTAACAGTTTCAGAGAAGAAGATGTTTGAATATTATGGTCATATACATGTATATAGCCCCGGGGCAGGGGCAGACAACCCCCCAGGGGCTAAAATTTTCCATTAACATTAATCTTCTGTCCATTTGCCTATTCCCAGTAAGTCTTACCCATTAAATAGCATTTTGCCATTTTTTCCCATTCAAATGCATTGGCGACCTAAGTTGACCTTGCCGTAAAATAGGTCAAGGTCATCCCAGGGTCATGATTTATATAAACTATGATGGGCCTGCGTCCCCGATGCTACATACCAAGTTTCGTGGAAATCGGCCCACTGGTTCTGGAGAAGAAGATTTTTTAAGGTTTTTGCTATTTATAGCCATGGCGGCCATCTTGGTCATGTGACCTGGACCATTTATATAAACTTTCGTTCCCCCTTCCTAAGGATGCTCCACATGAAGTTTGGCTGTGATTGGCCAAGCGGTTTCAGAGGAGAAGATCTTTGAAATTGTGAACGACGGACGACGACGGACGACGACGGACGCCGACGGACGACGGACGACGGACGCCGGAGCATGGGTATACTATAAGCTCACCTGTGAGCCTTCGGCTCAGGTGAGCTAAAAAGACCATGGGCATAAGTAAAAGACTTTCGATACCGAAAACGTTTGGTGATATCGAGTAATAAGTCAAGAAAAATATGTCCCATACATTACTAGATGGTAAAAGTAAGCAATGATCAGGGAATGACGCAATCAGAAAGAATCTATAACACATATATGCTTATATATCTTCAGGCCTCTTCAATAATGAAAACTATTCAGAAAGGAGTCATTATAAAGAAAACGGGATCCCTTCTTGGAATGCAAGTTACGAATAGAGGATAAAACACCTGCAACTGCATCTAATTCTATACCCATACAGTCGATAATCTGCTAGACATATATGTCAGACAGTTCACTCTTAATGCGTTCCATAAATAGACATTATTCCCTAGTAATTGATTTGTCTGAGGCAAACTGTTCACCTTACTGCAAGTGGCATTGAACAAAATAACATTGGGCAGTACATGTGTTTATACCTTAACGTAGTCTGTTGTGTGGGATCCGATTGTGTTATTTACTTGTATATCAAAAGCCATCAGCTATGCTTTATAACATGTATATGCTTTAAATCATTCAAAGTTTCTCAGAACCAGAGTCACATATTCATGAAAATAATGGAAATACGAACAAGGTGATCAATGTATCGCGATATTCAAATTTTGTGGCATTCCATTTTTTCGTAAGGGCGGAAAATAGTCTATTTGTTTCGGAGATCGAATATATGAGTATAACCCATTAGTATTATTACCTCATAAAATGTGAAGAATGCGTAACACTGCAATTTTGCCAAGACTTAAAATTCAATTTGGATTAAAATGTAAAATAAAACTTTATCCAAAATCGATTTAATGCCTAAATTGCTGAGCTTTTCCAATTAATTACTTTAACAAAAAGCATACATACAATATATCCAAAGTTCATTTAAGCATTAGCGAAGTGATCACATATTCACTGTACCTACTGTCTCTAAACTGATACACGCAAGGATTCTCCTATTTCATGTTTGCATGTGACCTACATTGATGAACATGTATGAGCGTCTGTCATACTTTGCGAGTTACACTATTCTGATTAATATGACTATACGGGAGCAACCCCTAGTAAAGAAAACACCAGATTGTATAAGTGACACTGTAGAGGGATCAGTGTGTACAACAGTTGTGTGTACAACCCCTGTGTAACAACATAAAACCCGTCCGTCCAAATTCTAAAAACGACACAACCAGTAACAATACCAAAGGGCAGACGTCTAAATAAACAAACGTTCTATCTATAGTGAGAATGTAACGATGCGTAGGAAAATTGGTGATTAATATGTTTAAAAGAAATTTGAAAGTGTTTCTTCTGGAAAAAATAAAAACCCTAGCGAAGAAATGTAAGAAAATCGTGTCCGATCACATTTTAAAAGCGACCCATGCAGCAACTATACCAAAGGGCAGCCATGTGAATGAACCAAAGTTCTATGTAGGAATAGAAACTGACGATTAAAATGTTTAAAAGAAATTTGAAAGTGTTTCTCCCGGAAGAGATAGAAACACAGACGTGTGAATGCGAATAAACCTAAAGCTACAAACCAAGTAAAATAATCATGCATATTCAGAACTAATGATTCAAATGTTTATGAGGATTGTTCGAGTCTCTGTTTAAAAGGGTAACTCGAAAGTTTTAATGAATGAACCAATTGTATGGATTTCTTAACTTTGCCAAGTCTTAGTACTTACTGGCAAAGGTTTCATCTGGATTTGTGCCGAAATTTGATCAAAATTTCAAAAGTTTTATCTATACCTCATACACTTAATTACAAATAATATCTGTCGTTTCTGAACTTTTTTTTTCACAAATTAGGGTTCGGTCATAAGCCGATGGAGGGATAAGCCTGATTAAGTGTTATTTTACCTACATTATAGGTATTATAAGTATTACTTTAATAATAATCCAAAAATCCAGATTGTGTTTTGTGATTAAATGAATCATGAAATACAATAAGCATGTATTCAACAAGGGAAGTGTAAGAGCATTTCTAAAATCATTATTCTTATTAATTTTCAAGTGCATATTATTCACGCCTATCTGGAGCTAAAATAATTGCAATCTGTTATTAGGGAGATTTGTGTGTGGGTCTGTCAAATTGATTGCGATTTGGCGCCATAGAGATTTGGAAAGCCAAGAAGTCAAACACCTAACGTTAAAATTAATGGCAATTCTGTTCCAATTCTCCATTTCGTCGAAGGTCCCAGGTTTACAGCGGGGGAAATCATTTCAACTTCGTCATTCATGATTGTATTTAGTTGGAAATTGAGAAGAAATTTAAAACACAAGTTAAATGGAAGATAGGTTAACAGATCCAAACCATGGTATGAATTACGATAAAAAAGAACACATTATTGTAAATTTGATTCCTGAATATGTCAATTTCGAAACGGTTACGCGCTATTAGACGTTATTTCTAAAACTTTTATAGAAAATAAACTACCGTTTGTCGGGCAAAAGTTGACAAAAACACTTAAAGTCTATTTTAAAGCCGAACACAAAAATACGATCCCCAAAAGACTAGATAACAACACATTTAATATAGTGATTTACCCATCAAGCATGTATTTAGGAGGCCAAAAAGTGAGAAAAATACTTAAAATCAACCTAAGAATTCGTTGGAAAGCAATTATTTTCAGTGCTGAATTGACTGTAGCCTTTACACGAAATTGAACACGTTTCCAAAATAGAAGTAGCAGCTCCTTGTAAAAAGCGTGAGGAATTCTGCTACATAATAAATGTGTTATCTAAACAAAAGTTTTAAGCTATAACTATACACGGGTATACGTTGCAGCAGTTGATAACCTTACTCCTCGGATATTTACTAGATTCCCCTAGGTTTCAGCTTGATGATAAACAGGTTGTAACTTAAACTACCATGTCAAGGATTCTATTCCTTCATCAAAGTGACACATTTTTCTTACATTACTGACTAAAACAAACATGAAACTCTCCTCTGACTCGTTATTGTTAAAAGGACAATATTTGATGTCACCGCGTAAATAATACTATGAAAAATGGTCCAGAATCAAACTAGACATTACGAAAACATGCCCATGCAATATACAGAGATTTTTAAAGTTATAAAAAATGAAAAAATTCAGTGGAAAATTTTTGATATTTTTGCTCAAAACATAGATTGTGGGTACACGTTAGAACCTACATAAAAGTGGGGTTCAAGGTGGCAGTATACTTTCCATGGACATGTTTCCCTGAGGAACGCATCTAAATAAAACCAGAACCCATAACAACTTTAGAGTGTGAGAAATAGAATTTTCTATCGCACCATATGTAAGATCAGAGTTACCTAGACACACAAACGAAATAAACTCAGACTTACCGTAATTGGTTTAATAGTTCTTGTAACCTCAGACCTGAAAATAGATGAAGACATGGTTGATAAAACTATGCAAATAGATTAACCTGGCTATCATCACATCACTAACTCCTGTTTCCAAAAAGATGCCGACAGGCTTAAATCAGAAGAAAAGAGGCCAAGTTAAAAAAAGGTACAGTATAAAACAGTGTTGAATTAAAAGCAGAGGGTACAAATACTTTCAGAGTGCAAAAATATGAAGGGGACATTTATGACACATGTCGAAAACCATAGTGTTAAAACTGAGAACGTATTTACATCATTAGTAAAGCGATCTATCTTGGGTCTGGGAAATGAAACAATATTTTAACGAGTGATAATCATTTTGAAGATGTAGGTAGATAATTGCATGGCATGTCCTAAGTATACATGAGACCCATGTTTGTTTAATGGTAAAAGGCGGTCAAGATCTCTACTTGACAACTTCCAGCGTTTTAAAAATTCTACTATTGCCAACTTATTTAGAACGTAAGATCTTAAGAGATTTGTATTCACCGTTTGTTAAACTTTACAAAACAACACGCAACAAATGCTTAAATTTCGAGTCGGATTAAAGCTAAGTGAAAATATTATATGAATTATTATAACATAAAAGCAAATAAACATTCCCCATGTCTCCAAGACGTAGGAAGCTCAATAGACAACGTCTAGTCTTATAATAATTTTACTGGTTCAACTTTGGAATTCAAGAAGAAAATTAATTGATTGGAAACAATTTGTGGGTGATTCAATATGAATCGTCCAAAGACCAATTTATATAATCACAGTAAGAAGAACCATGAAAAACCAATTGCCAAAAAATATTTTGAACTTTAGTGAAGTACATAAATTTCGTTTACAATGTTTCCCACTGATTCCTTTATGTCATGAAAATACATCGGTCCTTCAACGGTCCCCGTGTTGATTCTTGTCAGTTTCCACGTTCAGTTTGTTTCATTTCTTAATAAAGCTTTAACTTTATCAGGATCGTTTTCAATTTTTTATTGATCGTCAGGATGAATCAAATTGCTCCTGCTTGTTTTAATGCGTGCGCCTAGATGTCTATGTATTTCTCCATGTTCTGGAGAAGGGAGAGGCTGGTCTATTTTTCATCGTGGTTTCTACAGGTTTCATCTACTATCCAGAACTAGGTCCTCTGTTAGTCTTGGTTTGGTTTAATACGGTTATATATACGGGTTATAGTACTTCAAATATTGTCTGTATGATCTGCGGTATTTTCGTTTTCAATTTACCCACTTTTTCCTGCTTTTAATCTCCACCCTGTTTGATAAAGTATTTTAATAATATTTTGATAGTATGTTTCCAATACTTGAACATTTCATTTAAAGATAAGTTTTAAGCCGCATATCACTGTAAGGTTTTAGCCAGGTCATGAAGCGATACCAATCAATAAGAAAATATTTAAATTCACATATCGATATGTAAATTAGGTCATCTTATCTGACTTATGAAGAATTTCTCAAGAATTTTGCAAATCAAAAATCACACCGAGAGGGATTCGCATTTCACTAATCCAGAAACAAGTACAGTGCGCATCTAAACCCAAATGGAAGAACATTAATATCGGTCATTGTCCAAACCTGTTTATACTATATCAACCATTTAAGTCCTAATGGTCATCAGAGATTTCAGTATACCGTATCATTTGAATGTTTATCCAAACTATTAATTCAGTTAAGCCCTAAACATTGTTATACAGTTTATAAGTGTTTATCTGCTAAATTTATTCAAACATTAACAGGGTACTTGCTGCGAAAACATCTACAATACCGATTTATTTAGGACAATCCTTTCATGATATCACTCTAGCTGTTTTGAATCATTTCATTTTAGTTCTGTTTGCTTTAATTGTCACAAATAATATCGTCCTCATACTTAAAATAAACACTTTTTAGGTCAATCATGTTTAAGTTTGAATATCATGAATTTTATGGGATGATCTAACTGAGATTATGTATTATATGTTCTAAAATATAAACAGAATATTTCATTTTGGGTATTGTTTCACTTTTCCCTCTAACTTCGTTGAAAACTGTCTTGGTTGTATTCGTTAATCTTGTCTTTGAAACCATCATTATTATAGTCCATGGCATAACTAGTAGCTAATACCTGCAATTACACCTGCTCCGGGCAACATGCCCCCCCCCCCAAACTTTCTCAATACTTCTTTGCTAAGCTCCTGATGATCTTCCAATATTCTTTCGAAACAACTGAAAGAATCATATAGATGTGTTCCGATATCTTGGGTAAGATCTTCATTGGTGATAGGTAAACAATGGAAGTGTGATAAGCCCTTCACAGGTTTTCGGGGTAAGAAGAATTAACTTTCCCAGGTGAGTGATTGATTCTTAAAGTTATTTCAAATGGGGACACATCTATATATTAATTCTTTCAATAGTTTCGAAAGAATGTTAGCAGACCATCAAGAGCTTTAGCAAAGAAGTATTGTGAAAGTTTGGAGGACATGGAGCCGGTGTAACTCCTATACATCTGAACTTCAATGATTTTCTATGTTTTTATCCCACTTATGACACCATTTTTGCGTTCGATCTCTTATGCGTACCAAGGATGTCTCGTATATTCTCATATGATCATGTTATAGTTTTTTAATGGAATGAAATCGTAAAACATAAGTCTGACAGACATTGGAAACACTGGCTGGTCGTTAATTTTGCAGACCATGCCAGTCGTTTTAGTAGCCCAATCTCGAAGTTACTCATTAATGATTCCTTGATTATTTCACCAGATAATCTCCAAGATGTCTGAAAATAGATCTTTTTATTATTCTTAGATGACGTGAACTCATTTCTTCAAAGACAGATTTTAGACCTGAGTATTGAAGCAGATCTCGCTGCTCTTCATTACGAAAACTTGCCCATACAATAAACAGAGACTTTTTTGAGTCGTAAAAATTGAAAATTTCATTGGAAAAAATTCGATATTTGTAATATATTTGTCCAAAACATAGATTGTGGGTACACGTTAGAGTCGAGGCGGTTCTAACGAGTACCCACAATCTATGTTTTAGACAAAAATAAGAAAAATATGTATACCCCTGTAGGGTTTGAGGGGGATTCATTTCATGGAACTGTTTTCTTGATATTCTATGGTTTATATTCTTTGCTTATTTTTAACTTGAATCTTTCTGAATTTGTACTATCGATTGGGCTGTTTGTCGGCCAATGGTGGTCTAAATTATAGGTTTATAAAACATAACATGTAGTCTGTCCGGTTTTCATTTCATCTGATTTTGATCATATGATTATGATAGAGCATGGGATACCAAATAAAATGTATGAACTTGAGAATTCGAACACAGGAGAAAGTGATCTAATTCGCTGACCTACAAAATATCTAAATCGGGAGGAGGAAAACTGAAAACTAGCACGTAAAACTGAAACGTGTTGTAATGGTCATTCGGTGCATAAGCTTGATCAAGAATGGTAATGCACACGAATAGTAGTGTGATCAAGAACGGTAATGCACACGAATAGTAACTAATGATGTTAAGAAAATGATGTTGTGAGTGAGAATACAAACAATTTGAGTTTCCGACCAGGTCCGACACCAACCGGGCTGTACAGTCACAGAAGATGGTTAGAGGCTGGAAATTTCGGATTTAGAAAGTAGAGGAATTGTGCTATCCGTGTAGCGAAAACAAAGGCGCTGATCAGCTTCGCAGTTACTGCGAAGCTGACCTTCGCCTTTGTTTTCGCCTATGCAGATTGTTGGTTTTCTCATGCGGCGGCTCAAATGTGAAATGTGTTCTCTGTTCTTGAGCAAATTATTTAAAGAACGCAAACCACGAATAACAATAATATGATTCAGCAGCCAGAAATTTAATTGTTATTTCGACATCAATGCCATAACCGACACTTACATTTATTAAAGTGAAAGTTACTGCTTTTAAGTCAAAGTTTAATTTGAAATGCATTAGAATGTTTTGCTTCACATCTGTATTACCCTAAGTGCACTTGTTTCACAAATCCTCTCTGTAGACATTACATGATTTATCATTTAAACACTAAAGTTAAATTTTAGTCACGACTCAGTGTTTAAAATGACTAAAATGACTAAAATGTTTTAAAATTACAAGTATGCAGTGACAATGACATATTACTGGACGGAAAAGAGAATAAATCAGAATGTGTCACCGAAAACATCTTTCGCAAGATGGTGGACAAGTCTGCATATCATCTGATAAACAATTTTCATCGTAGTATAAATTGACCAATGTTTCCAGATATATGTCTGGCTGGTTTGTGTCTGACCTTGGCTGATATTCTCAGACATATTCCCTTGAAAAGGTCAGTGACTCCATATTAGCAGGTAACATGCAAAAACAAGATGGGTAATAAGTACCAGAGGACCAATGGTCCTGTAAACGCTCACCTGAGATCAGCTGCATATACCAATAAACATGTTTGAATATTATGGTATTTAACTCCAGTGCAGGGGCAGATGAAGCCCTTGGGCCATTTTCTTTTTTCAGAATCTTCAATATTCTGTCCATTTGCCAATTTCCTGTTGGCTTTTTCCTTCAAATGACATTTTAACAGTTTTCCCAATTCAGATGCATAGGCAACCCATGTTGACCTTGCCATAAACTTAATCAAGGTCATCACAGGGTCATGATTTATATATACATTGGAGTACTTTAGCCATCGATGCCTCACGCCAAGTTTCCTTGAAATCAGTCCATTGGTTTCAGAGAAGATGATTTTTGATGGGTTTTTACCATATATGGGCATGGCGGCCATCTTGGTCATGTGACCTAGATTATTTATATACACATTGATTCCCCTATTCTATAGATGCTTCACATAAAATTTGGCTTTGTTTGGCCAAGCGGTTTCAGAGGAGAAGACGTTTGAATATTATGGAAATATACATGTATATTGCCCCGGGGTGGGGGCACATGAGCCCCTGGGGTCCAATTTTTTTCAGAATCATTAATATCCAGTCCTACTGCCCATTTCATGCAAGACTTTCACTTTAAATGACATTTTAAAAGTTTTCCCCATTCAAATGCATTGGTGACCTATGTTGACCTTCCCGTAAAATAGGTCAAGGTCATCAGAGGGTCATGATTTATATACACATTGTAGTACTTGAGCCATCAATGCTTTGTGCCAAGTTTCGTTGAAATCGGTCAACCGGTTCTGGAGAAGAAGATTTTTGAAGGGTTTTTACCATATATGGGCATGGCGGCCATCATGGTCATGTGACCTGGATTATTTATATACACATTGGTTCCCCCTTCCCATAGATGCTTCATGTAAAATTTGGCTTTGATTGGCCAAGAGGTTTCAGAGAAGAAGATGTTTGAATATTATGATAATATACATGTATATTACCCCGGGGTGGGGGCGGATGAGCCCCTGGTGCCCAATTTTTTTCAGAATCATTAATATTCAGTCCTACTGCTCATTTTCTGCAAGATTTTTCCTTTAAATGACAATTTAACAATTTTTCCCATTCAAATGCAAAGGCGACCTATGTTGACCTTGCCGTAAAATAGGTCAAGGTCACCGCAAGGTCATGATTTATATACACATTGTAGTACTTGAGTCATCGATGCTTCATGCCAAGTTTGGTTGAAATTGGTCCAGTGGTTCCGGAGAAGAAGATTTTTGAAGGGCATGGCGGCCATCTTGGTCATGTGACCTGGATTATTTATATACACATTGGTTCCCCCTTCCCATAGATGCTTCATGTAAAATTTGGCTTTGATTGGCCAAGCTGTTTCAGAGAAGAAGATCTTTGAAAATGGTGGACGACGGACGGACGGACGACGGACGACGGACGGACGGACGGACGGACGACGGAGCATGGGTATACTATAAGCTCACCTTGTGTGCCTGACGGCTCAGGTGAGCTAAAAATGCAATGAATTATTTTGTCGTTCTCTTAATCGAAACACATATTCTTCTCGTTATAAATGTCTGATCAAGACGATTTGGTTAACCCTGAATTTTGTTGATGGTTTGACTGTAATGAGTGGTTAGCCAATATTCATGGCACCGACAATCAACAAGGCCAATAAAAGTAGAAATTTTACTTTCAAATCGCTAACTGGCAGTTTAATTTCATTAAAAAAACGTCCTATGGTGATAATAATGTAACCCTTTGTCAACAAAACAGTTGAAACTTCAAATGTTATTTCCTTCAAACAGGTAGTCTGAAAGATGCAGAGGGCTGACATTCCTGGTAGATTCTTTAACTCGAAGAATGACACAGATGAGCAAGGCAAGAGGAAACGAAAAACTAAACCGAAAGCATTTTGGACCTATCATATGTCTCTTTACTAAACAATCACCTTGCCATTTAATAGGGCATAAATAGGACAGTATACCAAAACGTTTTGAAGCATTTGAAGCCAAAGGAACAACAATAAAAGAATACTGAGCCAAACGATGAAAACAAACCACTTACCGTAGAATTCGTTTCTTATTCGGACTCTTTCGTTGATCTTGTCTGTGTAGATGATGATACAGTTGATGAACTCGAGCAAGATAGTGCTGTAGGTCAGGCTGGGACTGTTCCGTAGCTCCTCCACAATTGAACAGAATCGGTACTTCTGCTTCTTAGCGACCTGCAAGTAGAGAATGTAAAGTACATGTATTTAAAGTTTGCTAAATTATTCAGATGGACTGATTTGACTTGGGGATATTTTCAGGTAACACTAAAAGAAGACGGTCTAGGTATGCCAGTGGTAATATTTAGTGCATCCGATGCATGCGGCTAGTGACCGTGACTTGTATGCTAACTCTGTTAAGAAGCTGTACATTTCTTTTCAGTTACCTCTAAAGATGTAGGCTACTATTGGTGAACCAGAAAAAAAACATCCTATATAAGAAATCATTTTCAACCGGGACCGTTCTTCAAATATCTCCGTCTCGTGGGAAAACCAGGCTCAGGTACAGTCACAGAATAAAGCTAGAAGCTTGAAACTTTGGATACAGGTAGAAGAAGAATTGTACTACCCGTGTGGCGAAAACAAAGGCGCTGATCAGCTTCGCAGTTACTGCGAAGCTGATCTGCGCCTTTGTTTTCGCCTATGCAGATTGTTGGTTTTCCCATGCGGCGGCTCAAATATTTCCGTCGTTTGGTTCCAAATTTGGAATAGTGTATGCAAACATTTCATTATTATTAACTTGAATTGCAACTAAGGTCTCCATAAAGTACAAGCAATTTACAATTATTTCGTTAAGATAGTGACACTGCTACACTGAGAGAGTATGTTGATGAGTAGATCGTCTCTTCGTCACACAGAGGTGTTGGAGCACTGATATAATGTCGACCTTATGTCCGTTAGACGACATCAAATGCCTGAACATGCAGGAAGAGCTGCGACTTCAGAAGAGTGCGTCTAGTTCTGGTCGATGCCAACCGAAAATGAACTATGGAATGAAATGAAAGATGTAATTATCATTGTCTGCTTCACGTTTACTGAAACTTACAGTGAGTTAAGTATTCTTAGCATTCCCAGTTATTCCATAATTATTTAAATAAATCTTCTATCTGAAGTTACATCCAGTTTTATTAAGGAAAACAAAACTCTCCACTGAAAATGTTATAAGTTTTAAGCACCTTATCGGCTGAGTTTGATTTTAATTGAACATTATTTTCTCATGGTAAGCTAGTGCCAAAATATTTTGGCACAATTTTGGTCATTTTGAATAAATGTGTTAACACGTTAGATATTTGTGAATTGGCGACACCCTTTTTAAATGATAACCTGAAACATACGTGCAATTTGTAAGCATCAATAGAAGAATAAATACGATAAAGTAAACCAGATTGCTATTTTTGTCGTGATAAAAAGTGCATACAACAACAACAAACTGAATTTCTAGCCGACAAATTAAATCAATTTTAGAAAATCAAGATGATCTCTGATGATGAGGGGATTAAACTATTTTATTTTCTCTTTAAAATAAAGTAATAAAATAACCAAAATATTTCAGGTACTTTTGATATAGATCTATTGTTAATTTATATCCAAAGGTACAAGTAGGCAAAGATCAGGAAAAGGCGCAATCAGAAAAAGATTCCCACTCTAAAAACCGAGGTGGGAAAAAACCAAACTAACAATCAGGTGCTTATACCATGAAACATATCGTAAGCCGAATGAGCAGCTATTTTCCCAATAGGTGGCCACTCAGTTACCTTAACTTAACTAAAACTATGAAAACACACATAAGGCGCCAACAGCACAAAAAAAATTTAAACACCAAGACATAAAACAAAAAGAACCACCACAGAAGTATCGCCTTGGAACGATCAGTAACACAAAGTTACTGGCGGGCTTAAACCGGTTTTACAGGCGCCTAACCTCACCCTCAGCTTCTGCAGTGGTTCATAACATTTAGTTAGCTCTTCGGTCGTGGTGAATCTCTAACTAGTCAATGAATCATCAAGAACAAACATATAAATCAAGGTAAACATCCTGATGAATCAAAACCCAGGACTCACAGATTGAGTAAGCTGCCCAACGATGGAGATCCCTGGGCGCCGAATAACCTACTAACTCCGGAGCAAAAGAAAACTAGAAATGAGTGTTTGTAAAACACTATGCCCCCAACTGTATGCTTATCCCTAAACTGGCAGCTTGTATGATTCATTTATTTCATTTGAATGAAGTTAAATTTAATTTCCTAAAGAAGCTGTTCGGTTGCCTCTGTTTTTGACCTCGATCCAGAAACAGAATGTAAGCTTTTTGCATACAAGTTAGAAATGGGGTAAAAATTTCAAAATGGAGTTACTTTGTCAAAATTTGACGGAAAGTCCTAAAAAGTTAATCAAGTGATCTTCTTCTCAGCCTCAACCAGTATACCAAATATGAAGGCTCAAGCTTAAATACTTTTTCAGATATCTTGCACACAAGATTTTCAAATTTTGTTTTAAAAGGGGCATAACTCCAAAAAGGCGCATAACTTGAACATGAAAAAAAATACGGGTCAACTATTTTTTCATGAGGAATTTGTATATGAAATTTCAAAACCCTAACATTCACCATTCAAAGTTTCAAATTTCACCGAAAAGTGGAAAAATTAATCAAAATTTCAAAATTCCGTATTTTTGTCAAAATTTGACAGAAAGTTCTCAAAAGTTAATCAGGTCATCTACTCATCAGCCCCAACCAGTATACCAAATATGGAGGCTCTAGCTTAAATACTTTTTGAGATATCTTGCACACAATATTTTCAAATTTTGTTTTCAAAGGGACATAACTCAGAAAAGGGGCATAACTTGGACATGAAAAAAAATATGGGTCAACTATTTTTTCATGAGGAATCTGTATGTGAAATTTCAAAACCCTAGCATTCACCGTTCAAAAGTTTCAAATTTCACCGAAAAGTGGAAAAATCAATCAAAATTTCAAAATTCCGTAGTTTTGTCAAAATTTGACGGAAAGTTCTCAAAAGTTGATCAGGTCATCTACTCATCAGCCCTAACCAGTATACCAAATATGAAGGCTCTAGCTTAAATACTTTTCGAGATATCTTGCACACAAGATTTTCAAATTTTGTTTTCAAAGGGAAATAACTCAAAAAAGGGGCATAACTCGGACAAGAAAAAAAATACGGTTCAACTATTTTTTCATGACGAATACACACATGAAATTTAAAATCCCTAACATTCACCATTCAAAAGTTAACACACACACACACAGACAGACAGACAGACAGACAAGCCGAAAGCAATATGCCCTTCCAACTTTTTCAAAGTTGGGGGCATAAAAAACCATTTGGACCCCGGTGGGCCAAGCAACAGACAAGAAGCTCCGGCCCCAACCAACTAAAATGAATAGCTTTAAGTCGGGGCCATCATAGAGTCTGACGCCCGACCCACCGGCAAGAATTTTTATGTGCCACATTTTTCTGAGATTCATGCTGCCGTGGTTGGTATAGTACTTTAAGCGGTGCGGTGTTTATTATCACGTTGCTCAGAACTTTGAATAATTATGTTTGCGAGCGCAGCGGATGTGTTGAGCAACATTCATAAAGGACAAGGGTGAGACAAGGGTGAGCAAGGGTTTATCTTTGAAAGCGATTGAAAGCCCTCGTTGGCAACACTGCTTTTTTTTGCAAGTTGTACACTATTTCTCATAATCTCCAAAGAGACATGCTTCGACATGCATTGATTATGTGGTTTAAATTTAAGGGTGGACATAAAATGGGTTGCTTAACTGAATGACAAAATCGCATTCTTTGTTAAATAGGTAGCTACTTTATTGAAAGGTGACGGGTTATAACCCGAGCTAGTGTCAAGTGTCACCATTATAGGCGTGTAGGTAATAAAAACTGAGAGAACTGAGATTAATACCGCAACAACTTAAAGATCGAGCAGTCGAGCTAAAATTTTAGTGCAAAGTTGTGCAAAGTGACTTTTAAATATGCCGTCGCCACAATTTGGTACATAAGGTTCGTAACTGAATTGCGTCTTTAGTGGTTTTCGACGGTGTCTTGTCTCACATAAACCAGTTAGAGGTTGGAAATCATGCAGTAGAGGAAACAGTCTGTATAAAAACAAAACTCAGTTGTGTGCCTTAATGTTAAGGAATGCACATTTAAGCATATTTCCTGTTGACTGATTGACAGGGTGAAAATAATGCATGCAATTATTTGTTTGGTATGCCTAACATACATAAACAACTTTTGTTTTTCACTTAACTATTCATTACTTATTCAAACTATTTCTGCATGACTCAAACGTAGTTCATATGATTTTATTGGGCTGGTCGGCAAGGAACTGTGTTTTACAAGGCCACGAAAACGCATGATATGCGCCTTGATATTTTAAATGAAGAAATACCTCGTACGACAATTTGCTACACATTTTAGCCTTCAATCTTGATCATTTATACCAAATGCTTGCCCGAAGAAATGTTACACCTTTTTAGCTATGTAATGATTGTTTAAATGATTATTATGTCATTTTATGTCTGTCTTTTTGTAATCTATACAATTTATCATAAGTATTATGTAGCAATTGCTGATCTGTCACTTATTAGCTATTGATATATGGCTTTTTTCTGCCCAGAAACGGTCAATATTATGGTCTGGACTGATTAAGGAAGACATAATTTAAATGTCCAGGGGTGCTATAATGTGAGCCGCCTCGTGGGAAAACCAACAATGTGGTTTTTGAACAGGTCCGACACAAACCGGCCTGTACAAGCACAGAAGCAGGCTAGAAGCTTGAAATTTCGGATTTAAGAAGAAGAGGAAGTGTACTTATCCGTGTAGCGAAAACAAAGGCGCTGATCAGCTTCGCGGTTACCGCGAAGCTGATCTGCGTCTTTGTTTTCGCATAAGCAGATTGTTGGTTTTCCCACGAGGCGGCTCAATTATGTAAGAACACTTTCGTGCCGATATTTCGTGCTTAAGAAATGCTTGCGCTTTGGGTCAAAGACAGGTAAAACTGCAGGGGGTGCATTTATAGACGAGCTGTCGTCAAAGTTTGTCAAGTCATCGGCAAACTTTATGGTTTTAATGGCATGAAGGTCACTTAAGCCCCTGCATAGTTGTTCTATACACCCTGATACCACCAACAGCTAAAATATGCAATTTCTGTTTTCATTTTTCGAACAAAACATTACGAAAACTTGCCCATGCAATAAACAGAGATTTTTTGAGCTTTAAAACTTGAAAAATTTCAGCTGAAAATTTTTGATATTTTTCTTATTTTTGCTCAAAACATAGATTGTGGGTACACGTTAGAACCGCCTCGCCGAGTACCCACAATCTATGTTTTGGAGCAAAAATAAGAAAAATAGGTATACCCCTGCATACCCCAGTTTTGCTATATAAAAGTGGGGTTCAATGGGATATACATGTCGCGGACATGTTTCCTGATGTCTTGCTTGCTAAATTTCGTTTAATCTACATGACCAGAGTTCGTCTAACAAAATTAAGCAATAAATGAGAAATGCAGAGCCGTTTAAAAGGCTCTCCTAAAACGAAATGAAGCAGATATACGCAACGGCCTTTCAGGATTAAAAGTGTTTTCTTTTGTTCTTTAGTAAAATCTTGAATTTTGAAAAATCTTTCTGGACGTTGCAACTTAGCAAGTTTGAAGCCATAATTAAATTTAGCATGCCAATTGGACGACAAAATGGCGACAGCTGAACGAAATATCAATGGAACATCAGTTTTGGCACGTGACTGAGCGGGAAGATGGAAATCCTCCCACATCAAGGTGGCGATGTACACATGGAATGCTACCAAATAACGTGTCCTTTAGAGAGAAACAAGTTCGACTATGTCTGTCTCAGTTAAATAATATGCAAAAAGAATCGTCTTCAATAGAAAAACCGCCTTCAAGAGAAGAACAGTCTTCAAGATTAGAACCACTTCAAGAAGAATCGTCTTCAAGCGAAGAACCACCTTCAAGAGAAGAACCGTCTTCAAAAGAAGAACCACATTCAAGAGAAGAACCACCTTCAAGAGAAGAACAGTCTTCAAGAGAAGAACCACCTTCAAGAGATGAACCGTCTTCAAGAGAAGAATCACCTTCAAGAGAAGAACCGTCTTCAAGAGAAGAACCGCTTTCATGAGAAGATCCGTCTTCAAGAGAAGAACCGTCTTCAAGAGAAAAGTCGCCTTCAAGAGAAGAACCGTCTTCAAGAGAAGAACCGTCTTCAAGAGAAGAACCGCCTTCAAGAGAAGAACCGCTTTCAAGAGAAAAAAGAGAAAAACTGTCTTCAAGAGAAGAACCGTCTTCAAGAGAAGAGTCGTCTTCAAGAGAAGAACAGTCTTCAAGAGAAGAGTCGCCTTCAAGAGAAGGACCGTCTTCAAGAGAAGAGTCGCCTTCAAGAGAAGAACCGTCTTCAAGAGAAGAACCGTCTTCAAGAGAAGAGTCGTCTTCAAGAGAAGAACCGTCTTCAAGAAAAGAACCGTCTTCAAGAGGAGAACCGTCAAAGACAAGAACCGTCTTTAAATGAAGAACCGTCTTCAAGAGAAGAGTCGACTTCAAGAGAAGAACCGTCTTCAAAAGAAGAACCGAGAGGAACCGTCTTCAATAGAAGAACCGTCTTCAAGAGAAGAACCGTCTTCAAGTAAGATTCAAACAAACATGCTGATCTACACCTTCAAATACAGTATGACACGCTTCGGGTATTTACGAAGGCCGATTTTAACCATACTTCAATTAAATTAGGACTCTTCTAACATTCATGTATATCAGCAACTTCTCATGGAACTAAACTGGGTAAGTTGGTGGCGTTTGAGGGCGGCCTTTCTACATGATTTCTTATTTATTTTACATATATGTAGTAATATTAACCACCTTAAAATCCCAACCTTCTCAAAACCTTCCGATACAATCGTCGTTGTAGGTTCAATAAAACATTAATGAGCCGCCTCGTGAGAAAACCAACAATCTGCATATGCGAAAACAAAGGCGCAGATCAGCTTCGCAGTAACTGCGAAGCTGATCAGCGCCTTTGTTTTCGCTACACGGACAGTACAATTCCTCTACTTTCTAAATCCAAAATTTCCAGCTTCTACCCATCTTCTGTGCTTGTACAACTTGGTTTGTGTCGGACCTGTTGGGAAACCACATTGATGGTTTTCTCATGACGGGGCTCATTTAAACATTTAATCGACCATTACCCAAACTGCCATGACCTATCGGCAGAAATTCAATGCAAACCGCGGGCTTATCATACAGGGACCAAGGTACTATCTGTCAGAACTATTCAATATCAGTAATTATTAAATATCATCAAATTATGGGCTGCGATAATATGGCGACCCTCCAGTAAATCATGGGTAAATTGATATATTTTCAATTTAAATCAAACATTTTAATGTGCATGTCTGGGTTACATATATGGCCATGATGTCATTTTAGAATACCACAGAGACAAAATTAAAAGACATGACAGACCGACATGTAACAATATAGAGATTGTTGCGTTATGAAGTTATGAAACCTTATCTGGTGTAAATAATGTTGAAGTATGTGGCCATATAGTAGGGCCTAGTTCTGTGGTTGCTTGCCCTTTAGTTGTCTTTATAATTGAAGCTCCAGAACTGCTCTAAGCATGTAGCATTATGTACTTCTACCGACCAAACATCTAGAGACCTGTTCAATTGAGTGCCTGTTTGACTACATTGTGGTAGACAATCATGTATTGTGGTATCTCGTATACATAATTGAATAATGCATTATGATAGACTTTTATGCATTGTTGTATTAAACAGCATTGAAAAAAATGCATTATTGTAGACTATTATGCATTGTGGTATTATACATAATTGAATAATGCATTATAGTAGACTTCTATGCATTGTTGTATTATACATCATTGAAAAAATGCATTATGGTAGACTTTTATGCATTGTGGTATTATATATAACTGAATAATGCCTTATGGTAGACTTTTATGCATTGTTGTATTATACATCATTGACAAAAATGCATTATGGTAGACTATTATGCATTGTGGTATTATACATTGTCAAATTATGCATTGTGGTAGACTATTATGCATTATCATATGCTTTGATATATTATGGTAGATTATCATGCATTTCGATTCTATAGATCATTTTTACAAATTTGAAGTGAAGATCGAAAATTAAAACTGGTATGAGTTCCCACGGTTTGCAGTGTTTCCCAGTTACTATGTTAGGCAGCATATTTTAATTTTTTTGTTCTAAAATAAACTCAAGTGTACACGATTTTCATTTCACATATCTTCCTGTTCAAAAACTGGTTTCTGTTTTTATAAAAGCTAGCTAATTAACTAATATTTTATAGCATTTTACTGTAATTGCGTGTTTAAGCCAGACCAGATAATACGAGAGACATTGATCATTCAAAAATGCAGTTTAATCTTATTCAAGTCAGTGACAATTTTAGTGTTTTGCCTGATTTCACATGGTTAAGTTTATGCAGATTACAATCTCTAAACCAAGGATATACCTGAGCAAGGCAATGAAAAAATGTATCCTTGGAGTACCCGTTCGAGTTGGGTTCTACCTGGCATACTCAGCTTTTAACCTGGCTAATTCTAAAATTGCGGAGACACATAGAAACTGAAAAGTAATGTGCTTCTTAACAGAAAAATCATATTCGAAGATAGTGATGATCCTTCTTGCATAATGTAGCATGAAACAGATTTTTGTATTGCAGGGTATACAATTCGAGCCAGAAAACGACAAAATCTGTGTATATCATACAAAATAGAATCCCTACATTAAACACCATCGAACGCATGGATTACTCTGACACGGTAAGCAACCTTGGAACTTTCAGATTCACGATAATGGTACAGGAACAGAACTAGGCATGATCATAATCTTTGGAAATCAAGTTGTACTAGTATAATTTTTCTCGCATTTGTATTTTTCAAAAAGTTTAAGGTGACTCAACACAATGATATAAGCAAAACAGGTCTCGCCTTTTCAAGTCAATTTTCAAAAATTTGAATATTAATCCAATCACTATTGCGTCTTTGAATGAAAAACAGTTTCAAACCAATGTGGGAGAGATTGAAAAGGGCTACATCTTCCTACTTGGGCCATGGAGGTGAATGAATTTAAAGTTAATGGAAAAATCAGCATTTAAATGTCTCGCATTAAACAGAAAATGAGTCAATTTGAAAGAAATAGCATGTCATCCTGACGTGACCGAAATAAACATCAGAAGGAAAAATAACAATTTTCTCAGGTGTTTAGGAAAAGTCCCGACCTGGACGGTGTCGATAAATAAATTGAAATGTCGTTTAAAAACAGAACAAATTGTTGTTCATCGCAAAAGTCAAATATGGGCATAAGAATACGAACTAGAAATCATCGTCAATGGCAATTGACTCATTTGTGCTCGTAAATAATGGTACAATATGCAGGCATGCCTTTTTATCTGATAACATGCTGAGATGAAGTGCTACTACTGTACTATCGTATGGACTACCGTTCATCAGGGCCCAGAATTACAATAATCCCTTAACGTTAAGGTAGACTAAATTTCAGCATCCAAAAAGATGCATTTAAAACATAGAGAAATCAAACTTATCGGTTTTATTATGTAAATGACATTTTATTCTACACACCTGTATATTTTCGTATGATTTTTAAGGGTACAATATCGTGTCAAAGTTTGTCACCTTAACTAAGGTGGACCTTAACTTTAAGGAAGCATTGTAATTCTGGGCCCTGGTCATCAGGAAAACATTTCCATGAAAAGTATACCCCCTTGAACCCCAATTTTATAATATCAAAACTGGGGTATAAAGGGGAATAAATCTTTCTTATTTTTTTTACCAAAAAACATACATGTATATTGTGGGTACTCGATAGAACCGCCTCGTCGTGTGTACTCACAATCAATGTTTTGAGCAAAACGTTAGACTTATGGAGTTATTTTCACAGCTGATTTTCTCTGTATGTTTCATGGGCAAGTTTTCGTAATGTTAGCTCGGACATTTTACGGTAGTTCCTTCGATAGGGCCTGTTTGTTCTTTACATAAAAGGCAAGCTCTCTGTTTGTTTGCTTCACATCAATAAATAAAACAGTATTTTTATTTCTAGCTATGGCAGCATTGCGTGTTATCTTCCTCAAGAATGGAAATATTTACCCAGTTACCGCGGTTCAAGGGTTTCTATCCAATAATGTTGTATCTAATTGGTACTTGTTTAATATTTGTAAAACTTTGGCCTGATTTCTCGAGTTGTGTGATATGCTTAGATCTTAAGGCTTTGAGAGAGTAAATCCAATGTTTAATACCAATCCACTATAATGCTACTGAAATGGCCAGTTCAAATAGAAACATTGTGTTGAAAACTTGTGAGATCAGTGCAAAAATTCGTTAGCACTAAAGTATGTCCCAATTTATTGCCGTCTTATCACGTGATGTGAAGAAAAGGTGTCGTGAAGAAGAAGAAATATCGTCCATGTGCGATGCAGTCTTTGAGAAGGTTCAACTTTGGCAATGGTGATGAGTGCAATATCCAAAAGAATTATTATCTATTACGAAAACTTGCCCATGCAATAAACAGAGATTTTTTAGCGTAAAAAAAATGAAAATTTTCAGCAGAAAAATGTTGATATTTTTCTTATTTTTGCTCAAAACATAGATTGTGGGTACACGTTAGTACCCACAATCTATGTTTTGGAGCAAAAATAAGAAAAATAGGTATACCCCTGCATACCCCAGTTTTGCTATATAAAAGTGGGGTTCAAGGGGGTATTTATTACACGGACATGTTTTCCTGATGTTTAAACGAGGAACGATAAGTACTAGATCTAATAGATGTGTATGGCTGGATACCACATGAGTTTAAAAGACATGTTTATATTTGTTATTGTGTCGCACCGGTTTCTGTTGGTTGACTGGTTGATTGGGGTTTAACGTCCCACCAACAGCCCCGGTTTCTGTTCATTGCTAATACTTTGTAACTTTATGCTTGACATTGTTTTTTTTTATATTGTAATGAACAGAATGAGAGGGATAACAAAATAAATTTTTTATCATAAGCTTCTTCGCTCTTCCATGTCTAGGTTTTTAATAAACGTTGATATAAACTGTATTTGCGCAAATTTCAATGTATTTAAATTTCAAATAAACTTCAGTTATACCTACAATACAGAGCTCTTTAGTTGATATAACTGAACTGATAATACAAGGTTTTAGATTTGCTTAGCGTCTATGAATAGGACCACTCAAGCAAACACAAAGAAATATAGAACATTTGCAAAGTTTGAATTTTGAGACGGGTCAAATAAATCACTAAAAGATATCTGAAGTAACAAAAGTAGATAATTGTCCTGAAGAATGCGTTTCTGTTTTGCTATATAACGCCTGTGTACTTATACGACAGCGCCTTGGCGTAGTCCGGCCTCAGAACTAAAAGGGAGACACCCCTTGTTTGTTTATCTGTAATTTAGGAACACCTTTTATGTCTTGGTCGAGATTTTGCTGATTCCAGGCTTATGCGCCATCCATCTGGTACCTTGCCAGTACTAAATGCTGTATACAATAGAACTTATAGAATCATTTACAAATGACCCAGTTTCACCAATTAAGTTTGATGCACCCACTGGGTATTTGAAAATTATACATTTTAACATGAAAATCTCGAACTTTCTGCACCCAATTTCCATCTTTACTGTTTCTCTTTATAGTCAAATTTCAGCAACGAGTAAGACCTAATGATTCGACGGCTGCTGTTATGCTACACCGAAATACAATGTATCTAAGGTTGGTGATAATGTTTGCACTCTGAACAGAAAAAGACAACACTCGAGCTGTAGTAAATGAAAGGGACAAGTACATGATACAAGACATTGTGAGACAGTTTAATGTGCGCATCAAAAGCAACCATGTGATAAATAAATACATAAATATTAAAACTAAAACCGTAAAAAATATGAGAAAATTATAGATTATTAAGGTGTGGTATATATAGCAACAAGATGAAAACCATAAAAAGAATGTCATATATCTATATTCTGACTCACACAAGGATTTCAAAATTTCAATTTGCACCTTTCATGCGACCAATGCGTGAAGGTATTATGCACCGGAGCATGCAAAGTAATGAATACGAAATGCATATTTAATGGGTAAGTTAAACTTTCCGTGTGAGCTTAGCATGAACGCAGGTAGATATAGACGTAGATTATAGAAATGTCAAATATCAGCGTATGCTTCATCGGTTCAAACTGCAAGATGAAACTTATATTTGTATTTGAGCAGACAATGTCTATATTGAACCAGTAAGCGAAGGACGAAAATCCGAGATTTCCCAAGAAATAAGGACCGGTGAACACAATGAAGCAAGGTACTCAGAAAGAAAAGGAATCCATATGGCCAATTTCGTGCTGGATATTAATGATCAATCTTATTTCGCACAAAACAAGTTCTGACACTGACTGTAGAATGCATACCTGTATTGACCTAAATAAACAAACATGTCTTGTTTTGCCCGAGTTAACCTCGTATAATGACCACGGTCACAAGTGTTCTGTGTCATTGTGCCGTTTTGATCTGACCCCTGATAACATAATCTATCAACAGGTTTGAAAATTTTGATTGAAATATGGAACAATTTATGATTATTAAAGAAACCTCATTATCCATACATTGACAGTACTGCTGACGAAATTAATACGACTTGATAGAAATATATCAACAATGTATCAATGTTAAAACTGTTCTATGTTTTATGATTAAATTGCGTGATTTCTATGATATATCCATGAAAAGTCAAGGGGACTACTATTATCCTATCTTTAACATTAAACCTTCTACCCAGGGGGCCATCCGCAGATCAACTTAAATTTAATGTCACTTAAATCGTTTGCGAAAGTCTGAAAACATTAGGTTATCAAGAGAAGTATTGTGAAAACAAGCCCTCATACTATGTCCTCTATAAGTAGCAACAGCCACTTAGAACTGGTCATAGATAACGGAGAACTAGACACAAATACTGAAAACTTTGAACAGTGTCGATTAATTGAGAAAGATAGGATTTATAGAATTAGTTGCAACGGAGGAAGCAAAACTTGAGTCTGAGCATGAAGTCAGTCTAGTAGATGATCGGAGAAACGATTCTGAGAAATATAGAGATAACTTTGATTAACACATTTAAGCCTGGGACATAGGCAAACAGAATAGCCCCAGATGGGACGCCGCAGAACGCGGCGTCCCATTTGGGGCTATTCTGTTTGCTTAGAGAAAGGTCATAGAAAAATTGAATATATTTTTTTAAATCGCCCCTGACGCCCCTAAAAATGGAAGTGGACGCACCCAAATGATAATGATGGGATAATCCATTCGTCAAACATGGATTAATGCAATATTGTGTGACACATAAATGCCCAAATCATGCATGTCTAACCAACAAATGCAGATACAGGGCTTGTCGACACTCCTTGACTGACTTCTTATCGTTTTCTTTTTACCATGGTTATATCCAACCGGAAATCATCAAATGACACACTGTTTATCTCAACAATTGCCACAAAAGTCGTTGACCTTCCTTACTTCCCCTTTTTATGATCACGCATAATAGGACTAATGCCTAAAAAAGGAGTCGAAGAAAACAATCAGATAGTCTTTCACTTTAAGAAGTTCCCATTCTTTCGAGATACCTATTGTTTCATTAAAATGACTGTTCTTATTACATACATACTCTTCTATCCCACTTCTGCCACCAACGTGCCGGCCGAACAGAACAGGAGCCGGCAGGATGACCAAGCCAAAAATTCACGCAGGACGGGTCCTACTGCGAGCATATGTGATGCACCTGTGTCTTCATTCGTATATTTAAAATCTAATTGGTTAAGACAGAAAAATGCATAAATTCGAGTCAGACAACTTGAAAAATGAAAAACTTGCTCTATGCATCTCATCAAATAATCATAAGTTTCTCACGTTAACAGAAGCTAAAGAAGAATTTTTAATAAAAATACGGTGCAACCTTAACTCAATGACAGTCAACATTGTCACTGACAACAAACTTGACATCCGAGATATCAACGAAGAATCCGCTAACAAACCGAGTCACACTGAAACGGACCCACTTTTAATGGATATTTAATAGTCATTAATATGCGTAAAAATGTTTATTAATTTGCGGTCGACTCGCGCAACAGGATAGTTCTCTGTACCGGAACGACTCGGTGTCATGGCTACTGACCTTGACGACAGCTGATGGGGTTCAGATAATGATAAAATGATTTTAAGGTGAATATTAGGATGGTGAACATCCGGATTAAGATGAGCTACGATATGAAATGAAGGACCGTCAAGACCGATAGACATGACAAGAGTGACTTCAACTCAACAATGTACAACGACCTAAGCCCATGACTCAGGCTATATTGGGTACACGGGGATGGCCATGAAATGATTGACTAAAGTCCAATTCGCATGCGCCAAAAATACACACGTGTAAATATACTCCGGTGTGCAAATTTTACTCGGGGTAAGTAAATGGTGCATGCGAACACAAATACACACCGGAGTATATTTACATATGGGTAAATTTACTCCTGGGTCTGACCAGATGCAAAATACACACGTGTAAATTTACTATTATGTGCCATGCGAACGCAAAGTATATTTTTACCCATGAGTATTTTTATTTCAAGTCAATATTCTGCTTTTAGATAACGAATTTTCACATTTTTTGTTCCTAACTGATTATATAACAGTTGCTGAAACTGTGGACATTGTTGCTAAATAAGAGTTTATTGCCATCCATAACATTTTAGATCATATGGAGTGCAAACAGCCACACTATTTCTTCATCATTCTTGGTTAGGATTCTTGGGGCATTTTAACAGTAATTCCTTGTAAAAGGATGAAAAAAGGGAACTGTATAACTGCTAAGGTTATGCCTGACCATTACATGATTCCCCTCTGCTGCCAAAGTCTACATGAACACCTTGAAGCAGCCTCTTCTTGTTTTGCAAATACAGAAAACTTAAATGAACAGGTTTTAATCCAGAAATGATAAATTTACCTACAAAAATACTCCTGGCGATAAAACCCATGCGAACGCAATTTAAATTTACTCTCAGGTTGATTTGCGCACCGGAGTATAAATACACACCGGAGTATATTTACACGCGTGTATTTTTTGCGCATGCGAATTGGACTTAAGTATAAGTAGATAGATCGTGATCCTACCTATTCGTTGGTCATGTCTTCAAGCTTTTTCCACAGCCAATAAAATTTCAATGTGTATATTCTTATACCTAAACTTGCTTTGTCAGTGCGGTAGGTAGTGGTATCCTTCGATGTTGTAGATTCATTTAAAGATAGAAGCATATTGTTATCATAACAATTTACTGATTGCGCCTGAGGTTCACTAATTGATACAAATCTAGTTTCAAATACAGCCACCATGTCTTGCTTCTTACACACGCTCGCTCGTCCCAAATCCACAAAAATAGACAATTATAAATTCAAATTAGAGTAAAATTAAAACAATGGCGCAATATAAATTAATTAACCTGGCCAAGCGCGGTGACCGAATACTAGGTGACTCTCATATAAATTAATATACCGTAGACAGAATGTCGTGGTGTAAAGCCTTTAAGAAGAATTACATATAAAGCATAACATTTGTGTATGATGCGTTGAGGTCCAAGTCAGATAAAGGTCCAGAAACAACAGAAAACTAAATTATCGATCCCGGGAAAGCTGCAAACATAAAGAAACCTTTAAGTACAGCATATGACAAGAAAGATCAAAACTGCGAAGCAGCTAGTGCTTATGACCATAAAAAAAACATGATATCTACAACCAAATCAATCAGAAACAATGACAAACAAAATGCTTTAGCAAACGGGTCATCTTTGAACGACAAGTAAACACACTGATGAAAGATAAGTCTCATTGAATGCATCTTAGATGCACTTATTAAAACACCTTTGGGATTACAAGTGCGACCTCCATCTTTGAAAGACAAGTAAACATATTGATGAAAGATATACAAGTCTTATTGAATGCATCTTAGATGCACTTGTAAACAGCACCTTTGTCGTTTCAAGTGAGACCTCCTATATCGTGACAAGCCTTAAAAACAGAATTTATTACAGTGACATCATTGTCAAACTATTGTTTTAAAACAGGTTTATAGCTTTACAACATTTAACTGAAGGCGTTAAACTATAAACAACATATAAATAGCGATTAAAAAGCAATGCAAGGGGTCTTAAGTAAATGCCAGTATATTGAATATGTCTTAAAACGCTTTTGAATCAGCGCTTAAGTAGAGTTAGTCATTTTGGACACTAGTCAATAACATTGCAGTGATCCATCCAATATATTCAGAAATGATATGATGTTTCACTCATATTTCTTAGTCTAGTGAGTTCAAGCCGTAAACTATATGACGAAACCACACTTAAGCTACTGAATTTTGAATGCTGCGTTCACTTAACTCTATAAAATCCTGCAAACAAACGGTGAAGACCCTGCTTAGACCCCTGATTATTTTGCACATGTATCACCAAGGCTATCGAGTCGACATTCCTGAAGATATGCCCTATGAACACAACTAATACAACGTGTCAAAATCACTGAAAAGGCTACATGCTAAGTATCAACATTTTTAAAACGAAACCACCTAACATGAGTAACCACACATAATCGCGATAGACCCTTTGACCGGCAAAAATGCTTGGTCATCAATAGTAATTTTCAGCCTTGTTTAACACCAAATAAAATGTGACCAAACCAGTATTTGGTGTCCCAAATAATTTTAATTTCTAGACTGATGAAAGCCATGTAAATTAAGTACTCAATTCAAATGAAAGTAGAAAAGTTACTTCGTGGCCACTCCATTTTAGAAAAGTTCTATATCCTTGAGTGTCAAAGACCGATTTCACACAAGCATATCGAGACCCGAGTAACCATGAACCCTTTAGAAACCCCTAGTTCCAGCAAACTTTCTAGAGTTAATTAGTCGTAGAGATGCATGTTTAAAATATGCATAAATGAGTCATGATTGATGTTTGAATAAAAAATGAGCGAAACTAAGCAGGATACGAATGATCGACACTGACGGAGACAATCAAGATATGTCCTTTTGTAAAATAATTATGTTCATCCCCGTGTTTAGTTGATAAAGACAAGACTACACAGAATGATTACCCTTTTCCGTTTTCGAAATTTACAACATTTAGTATGCAATTTGATACATTGGACAACCAGGTGCTCATCAGTGTATGTGAATTCCCATTGTTATCAATTTCTCAAGCATCTAAATGATATCTTCAATTACAAACTAAATATAGCCCAGATCTGGGGTGAATTACAAAGCATTGATAATCTCACGTTAGAACATAATGACAGTTCAGTGAAGCTCGAAAAATACAGGATTGCAAGACTAAAGGTTACTGATGATGACAGGAATAAGATACAGTGAAGCAACCATGCAGAAGGTGGTTTAGAGACAAAGATATATGCATGTGAAACGATAAAAAGCAAACCAATTTTCTTCAACTATATTAACATGAAAGAGAATCTATCATATACAAAAAAACTACATAAAAATGCACAGTTTATATAAACAAAAACATGAAAAATACGCTACCAACAAGTTAGCACAGTGCGTACACATCTGCATTAATCGCAATAAACTTGCAATCTGTATTGATCTAACCAGGTCAACATGGACTCTTGCACGTGGAACACAAACGTAGCATGTTGTGGCACAAGACAGGAAGAATAGAAAGTTCAGGAACTGATACAATTAACCCATATTTGACGAAGGGATTTGCCCATCATTATCATTTGGATGAGTCCACTTTCAGTTTTAGGGGAATCAGGAGTTATTTTAATTTTTTATTCACTTTTTCGATCTGTTTTTTTTTCTATAGGCAAACAGAGTAGCCCCAGATGGGAAGCGGCGTCACATCTGGGGCTATTCTGTTTGCCTACGTCTCAGGCTAATATGAGTTAAGCAAAAATTACAATCAAGACATCAGACGGGAAAACGAAGTAAGCAGACATAAAGGCACCCATCGTGCTAACTATACCAGGGAATTCCGTAAGTCACTTTCTGGTATCCAATGAAACATTGACAACCACAAATGAGATCGTACGGCCATCTCTAGGTGTTGTGCATATATTACACTGTATATCAAAAATAAAAACTTGTGAAATAGTTTATTGGGCAATATATTCCACAATAAGCAATAACAGTAGGACCACCGCGAAGGCTGATGACAATTTGAACACAGTTTGCGTTGTTTTAATTGCTCATTTTCGCCTATAAATAAACGCATGAGAAACATCAAGGTTTGGGTATATTTCGAATCCATTATCAATCTCGTGGTTTTCAACTTTAAACTGCTTGAATGTGTCAATAAAATATTTATCTATAGCTCCTGAAATTGATTTCTACTTGATATAAACACTCTAAGTCTAATTTAATTGTTGACTGTTATCAATTCTGCCAGGAATACTTGGGCAATAATTTGAAAATTTCACCTGCATAGCCGCAGTGATAGGCATCAGAAGATTTTTGAAAACACGGATGAGATATGATAGTTATGTTTAATGCAGCATTATCATAAAGATCAACTGCAGGTGTTCTGTGGCTTCACTATGACTGTCGCGAGCAAAAGCAGGTGCAGGTCGCTGTCTTCAACGGAAACGCTTCTGTGAAACATTTACATGTATATGACGCCATCATGAGGCATTTTCTGTCCACTAAATATAAACACTACTAAATCCATCTACATGTATATTATACTTGCCTGTAAAGGACCCTTTACATTAAAATGTTTACCAAATACCTCTTAATACGTCTTTATGACCCTGCCTTAAAAGACAAAAGGTTTACCTAATACGTCTTTATGACCCTGCCTTAAAAGACAAAAGGTTTACCTAATACGTTTTTATGACCCTGCCTTAGAAGACAAAAGGTTTACCTAATACGTCTTTATGACACTGCCTTAAAAAACAAAAGGTTTACCTAATACATCTTTATGACCCTGCCTTAAAAGACAAAAGGATACTGCTTAAAAAGACAAAAGGTTTACCTAATACGTCTTTATGACCCTGCCTTAAAAGACAAAAGGTTTACCTAATACGTCTTTATGACCCTGCCTTAAAAGACAAAAGGTTTACCTAATACGTCTTTATGACCCTGCCTTAAAAGACAAAAGGTTTACCTAATACGTCTTTATGACTATGCCTTAAAAGACAAAAGGTTACTGCCTTAAAAGACAAAAGGTTTACCTAATACGTCTTTATGACCCTGCCTTAAAAGACAAAAGGTTTACCTAATACGTCTTTATGACCCTGCCTTAAAAGACAAACGGTTTACCTAAGTATATACGTCTTTATGAAGATGTTTTAAAAACACAAGGATAACTTAACCGTATGCATTTGTCGTATACCTGAAAAACGTTTTTTCGTAAGATGACATCGAAGCACAGCGGTCTGACATAATTATAATGGAAGCATAGACGTACCTTGTAGTGTTCGAGTGCGTCCAGGGCCCGGGCATATCCATCCTTGGAATAGACACACAGGGCGGACAGAAGCTCGTATACTTGTTTCTTTACTGCTACATTGTCTGTGTCGAGAGCTGAAAACAGAAGAAAAAAAATCATTAATTTCATATTTTGTTTGTTTAACTTTGAAGCTAAACGCCTCTCAATACACGACGTTAGTCATACATGTATCGAGACGGACCTACCGCTTCAAGTGGGAATATGGGCAGTGCTATGGTCAGTAAAGTGATTTTGGTGGATGCAACAAAAATTTGCCAAATGATGCAAAGGGGCATATGTAAAATAAGGGGATATATACAAATACATAAATAGATAGCAAACATAACTAGAGCATTCGAGCCCACACCAAAAGAAGCGTTATCGGTCCCATTATTTTGTTGTCCACATTATGTCATAGAATCAAATTCTGCGTTTTGCAACGTCATTTGTGGAACCAATTGATTTCAAAACTGTCGCAAGGTCGGGATAAATCTCAAAAGAGGTTATCATATGTTTGTCCCAAACGTTTTAACAACACGATAATTATTATGAATAATAGACACCACGTGAAAGTGGAACCTATCTCGGAGATATCGTTTCAATGGATTGTGTTTGCATGTTCAGCGATTATCAGGAGTGTGTTCATGGTTTGGCGCCGACTTAGGCAGGGGTCGGCCGATTAGGGTGTTATTTGCGGGTGATTTACAGAACTATTCGGGGGTATCATTTTTCAAACTGTCATTTGAATGTGCTAAACGCAGCAATGTAAAATCCTCTGTCACCACGTAAAAGAACATACAATGATAAATTTTCATATTCGTGGACCCGCCTATACTTTAAGATCAATGATACAAGCTACATGTACGCATACCAAAACATAGCATACCCCTTTACTACATCGTTTTACAACTTACACATCACGAAAACATGTCCGTGTAACGTTTACCCCCTTGAACCCCACTTTTATATAGTATAACTGGGTATGCAGGGGTATACCTATTTTTTCTTTTTTTTTTTGCTCCAAAACATAGATTGTGGGTACTCGTTAGAACCGCCTCGGCGAGCACCGCCTCGGCGAGGCGGTTCTAACGTGTACCCACAATCTATGTTTTGAGCAAAAATAAGAAAAATATCGAAAATTTTCTACTGAAAACTTTCATTTTTTACAACTTTAGAAATCACTGTATATTGCATGGGCATGCTTTCGTAATAAATGCTAGGACGATATTTGTAAAGAGGAAAACTGCTTCGTTTGCAAGAAATTAGAAACGTGCCAGATTATTTTGAGATGAACAGACGTCTGCATAGAAGTATTGATGAGTTTCCAGAAACTGTCTATTTAACAGCATTGATCCTGTCATTCTTTCAATGAATTAAATAATTTAGTTCATTCAGGAATCTGCTTTGGCAGCCAGTCACTCAATTCTGTATAACAAGTAAGAATAGAGGGACCAGGAATCGATGCAATTAAATTTGAAGTCCCAACATAGACAGCAGAAAAGAAAATACACAAAACACAACAAAATACACAAAACACAACAAAATATCTTTCCGACAACACACTCTAAGAGCAGAATTCCGACATGTTTCCGACAACACACACACATTCGAACGAGTCAGACGGACAGATTATTAAGCATTTTAATTATTGACATCAAAGTCACATATTTTTGGGCGGTCGACCGTCGTGGTGTCTCCGTGGCAAGTACCTCTAGTACTTTGCACACCTTTACTGCAGTAAAACAAAAGAAGCTCGCATTTATATGGACAATAAGACTGCTATATACACATAGGCAAAGCTGGTAAAAAGATGCTAAAGACTGGTAAAAGATGCAACATACTGGCTTAACACTGGGTATAAGAGTCAATAGACTGGTAATCAAGTACACAGATACAGGAAAACCAAAGCATAAACCATGTGTACGTATTTTCAAAAAGGGAATTCATTATTTTAGTATCGACGATTTGTTTTTGTTCAGACATCGGTCTCGTGTGACCGGCACGTCATGTATATCTATTGCTGGACGTCAGCTGGTTGTTTCTACATGAATGAACAGTGCCAAGATGTCAAAATGTCATCAAGATTTGTCACAAAGGTATTTAGGTCAAACATTATATATGATTTCAAACACACAATACCTCAATATCGTAACCTCAAAGCAATGATCTAATTCAAAAAACGGAGAAATATAAAACCTTCCAAATAATAATTAGTAATAAAACGGTATCCCATGTTTAATTTCGTCATAAATGCAAAGCAAATGATCTGTTCACGTGACTATTATACATATGTTACATATTCAATTTTCCTTGGGTAGAATTTCAGACTAAAACAAGACAATCGATGTTAAAATCTTTACATTATGGATATTATCCAAAACGGACTGTCGAACATAGAAACAAACACAAAAGAAAATACAAGGTGGCCGTATGGTACGGCAGAATGAATTTGGGTCGAAACTACTACACTAAACTGATCCCCTTTGCAAATACTCGCATAAACGTCAAAAAAAAAAAAAAAAAAAAAAAAAAAAAAAAAAAAAAAAAAAAAAATACGTAAAGCGCATAGTTTTACCTTTTAAACGATTCAGAGAGTACGATTCTTAAGAAGAGCAGAACTTGACACTTCGTGCACGTCCTTTTTGTTGCAAGCACGTAGGCCTGTTACGTCGTAACGTTACGCTCATTCACGCTTTGTCAATTTAAATCCAATGAATATTTCCTATCCCACTGAGACAAAACTGTTTAAACATAAACTTATGTCGTTAAAACAAACAAATCTTGTGTGATGGGCAAACACTTATCAACAGAATAAGTGGGGTACCCTATGACTCATTGTCAACAGTGCTGAGCCCTGGTATGGGAAACTGGTCATAGTTTCGTTCGAATCACCTGCGAAATCACACCGTCGCTATACAACGCCCCGGACAGGAAGATTGGAAAATGGGTATACATGTATATGCTACATGCGGCCAAGTATGACTACAGAATTGACAGACACAGAGGGAATCCGATTGTGTGCCCCGGCCAGGTTACCTTAAACTGCTTCAAGTAGTTAACAGTGATAATCAGAGAACCCGCCTAGGAACTTAAAACTTGTGATATAATGTTAACACGGTCATAAGGCCAGCAGTTTCTTTTACTTCGACAGCTAAATTGATGTATGACACTTTTTTTCGTATAAAATATGTGATTTATGCACCAGTCATTTGTATCCCCGGCTCCCCCGGGGACGGGGATAGCGGGGACTAGCGGGGCTAAAGTGCCTGGCTTTAACCTCTGATGTGTCCCGGCAGTGCCGGGGATTTGCCGGGGTTATGATTTCCCGCCAATACACTGTCACATTAATTCAAATTAGATTTTAATGATATTTTAAACATTTAATTATCTTTATGGTACTTATTTAATTTCCAAATGCACCTAAACATTTACATGCATAAAATGAGGCCCTTCTTCCATGTTTCAGTTTCATCAGAACAACTCCCAGCTGTTGTTCCACGTTATTGTCAGCCCCTGGGGAGCCGGGGCTTTTAGCAGGGGTTTTACCAAAACTCTTGCCCGGCAGTGCCGGGCTTTTAGCCGGGCTTTAATAATTGAAAAGTTAAAAGCCCCGCTATTCCCCGGCCCCGGGGGAGCCGGAGATGCAAATGACTGGTGCATTAGCTATGATTTCTTCTGAATCGGTACAGTCTGTACTGTGTTGTATATCGGAGTAATTTTCACCGCCTACATGCAATTAGTAAATGCCACGGCTGCTACGATGTTGATCAAAATGCAAATCCTTTAATATGATTCTTAATTAAGCTTGTAAGTGGAAATACAAAACGTTAGCAGTAGAATCATGTCGCACTTCATGCCATTTGCAGTTTGAAACGAATGGATCAAAATAACATAACAGTTTATGTGAAAGACTTGTACGATTTCTAGATATAGTTTTACTCTATCGTCTTTGCCGACTAAAGAATTTATAACGCAAGTACCCTTACACCTACTCCATATAAAACCCATTTCATTTTCATTTTAACTGATTCTCACACAACTGCGGAGAATGGATGCAATGCCCACGTTGGTTTTCCAAATAAGGAATACGTTATTTGCAAAACAATAATGATATATCAAGATGCTTATCAAATTATGTTTCAAATTTAAAACGGTGCATGTTTCCTTCTTCCTGCATATACGACAGAAAAATCCCTAGGCACGTTAAGGTTATTATGTGTTAACTGCTGTATTCCCAATAGATGTCTAGAAAGTTCTATAAAAAGTTATATTTGCATTTTTACAGCCTATCCAGACAGAAAATTGTCCTGTTTTAGATGACAAACAAACATCTTGTGAAAACATGCCGCTGTGTATGGCATCCAATTAGACTTCACTGAATGATACTGCATAGCCGCAGTGCCCAGCGGGCACATGACGTCACAATGACGTCACAATGACGTCAGATCGACGTCGATGCGACGTCATACGTCACAATGACGTCACATCAACGTCGATGCGACGTCATGACGTCGCATCGACGTCGATCTGACGTCATTGTGACGTCATGTGCCTGCTGGGTGCCGACCTAGCGTTGTCATGATTGCAAAAGTAACGTTACAACAATCGCGAGCTACAGAGAGAGTACCGTGAGAGTACAAGCAGTGCAAAGCAGACATTCTACCAGTTTATTACTGGCGTGGATCAGTGCATCCAGGAAGCCAACATTAACATTTATGAGCCGTTCAATTATACACACAGTAAGTAGCATGCTATCAAAGCAACGCAGTGTAGGCCTACTGACTGAAACTTTAACGTCTCGCAATGAAGAAATAAATAATAGTACACAGGGGACAGTCGTAGAACGCATTAAAGAAAAATTGGAGAAAATCCTTGAAATTAAAGCTATTTTTCGGTAAAAGATTTATGTCAAATCAATGTTCGTTTTAAACTTCACGAAAACATTGAATACTGACGTCTCAAAAAGAATGTGTAATACGAGCCCTGGCTATATCCAACGCTAAGCAGCCTCGGCCACAACCACGACAATGTGAAGGACACGGCCAGGAGGATTACCGTTGTTCAGTTTCCCATACAAGAGAGTAATTACACCCAGACACACTTCTTGGTCAAACGGAGGCAGGTCAGTATGCCTGGCTTGTACCCTGTCCTAGCACATCAGCTGTTTTGTTTAGTTCGTTTCGTTGTGGCCTATATCTGTAACAGCGGTTTCTGGTTGTCTATTTGTTGTGTCATGTGTTCATTTCTTTAACACATCCTCGACAGGACCGTGCAAAAGTGATAAATTACTTTTTTCACAGACTGGACAAGTTTTCTAATGATTTATGGTACTTTTGTACTTGTCCAGGACGTAAGATAAATAGTTTTAAGAATGAGTATAGAACATTTAATTAAAACACACTATAGACGTAATCCATCACGTCTTAGTCTACAAAAGTGTCAGTTATATCATTATTAGTGATTATATATTGATCTCTAATGATCTCATTTTCTCTCCTGTCTATTTCATACATTCTTATATTGCTTAAACGGTTTCACAGGAACCTTGGATGGTTGCATTTCGGATCCGAGGTTGCACTTGGTTCCGAACCGTATTTTATTCAGATGTATATTTGCTTAACCTATACCTTCAGAGTAGCTAGTCCTGGCATGGGTATCATCTCTAATTACTTTACTAATGTCATATGTGTGTGTGTCAATGCCCATGCATCAAAATGCTAATACAGTGGTAGTAGCTATGCAGCTATTATTATAGGTTCTAAATCAAATGGAACAGTTATTATTTTAATGGGGATATAGTGTTTGGTAATCAACGTACGACGACTAGTTCGCATCTCTTGTGAGAGCCAGTGACTAATCCCCCCCCCCCGGCGCACCCCCCTGGAGAAGTATTTTCTATTTTGCTAGTCACCAGTATAAAACCATTCAGGTTCTGATTCAGGTGCTGTCCACTGCCATTTGGAATTAAACAAGTGGTTTTCTATGTGGTGTTCTCTTAATGGCATCATCGTTATTCAGCGAATTCCTCTCACTGATCAATTTCATTAACTTCTTTCATTTCAATTATTGGGACATCTGAATTTGTCAAACATGTTTGAGGCGTCATTTGAACAGCTATAAAACCACGTCTAGGCCACGACTGTGTATAGGTTTATTTCTGTCCTTTCTTCTAAATACGCCTGTTGAATTTAAACAACATGGCCTAATGATGTAAGAGAACTCGTAATAAAGTTCAACTTAAAATGGTTCATTGTTAAACTCAGCCATACTCAGCACGCCAAAAGGTAATCATGACAAACCACTTTCTTCTGGTGACCTCAAGTTCAGAACATGAACAACTATTAGACATTGTTTGTGGTCATATTTGTGCCCTATCTATTTACAAATAAATAATGAATCATGCAGATGAAAAACATGATATAAATCTGTGTTTCGTGTAAAAGTTGACCGCTGACGAGCAAAATGTGACAAAAAAGAAATAGAGACAACAAAAATAAGAAATACACATTTGAAACGTGGAGGCGGGTCTCGAACACTCAAGCTCGCGCACATAGAACACAATACTAAATATAGCTTCGCTGACCGCTGAGCTATTGGGCCATTTAATTAGAACAAGGTAGTTTAAACGATATTTGTTTAAACTATGCATAAATAGGGTGTCGCTAGCTAATATACCATAAGATGCTGATGGAAATATGGCACAGGCACATTAACTATTTTTTTTTCTCGTTCCTATTGAAGACTTTTAGCTCAATTGACTATGACACTTTGATTATCCTAGAATTCAGTCTGCTATCGAGTTCCATTCGATTTCTGTGATTGATATACCAATTTTATAATGAAACTAACAAAGAACTTCCGTTATGGAATTGACATGTGTCGGAAATCGTAAGGTGAGGCTGACACTTTCTATAAATACAATAAAATGTTGTGACAAAACATTAACAACAATAATAATCAAGAGGCAAGATATAGTCAACACATGACCAGTGACAATGACTTTAAAGACGCAAAACATTAATGGGCTTGCAATCTATAGATTTCGTGCAACAAAGTGTTACAGTAGCTCGCACTTATGTTAAGGCGTATTTTACACCCAGAGATCAATAAAGAAAGGAAGAGTCTATTGACAGACGTCTGTCAATAGCAAATACTCGGTAAATGTGCTATTACCAGACGTCTGTCAATAGCAAATTTTCGGTGAATGTGCTATTACCAGACGTCTGTCAATAGCAAATTTTCGGTGAATGTGCTATTGCCAGACGCCTGGCAAAAGTTAATTTGGCGACTTATTTGGCAGATTGCTTAAATATTTTTGTAGTTGTAAATCAGCTGGTCAAGATGAAGCCATTGTAATAATTTTTGAACCATACGAAAATCTAATGCAAGAGACTGCGAACGACCTGAGTGTGTACTCAGTATATGTTGATAATACGGACTAAAATAGCAGTCACACATTAGTGTATAAGCCAAACGCACATCGGGCGTGTTGACAAGATTGTAAAATCCAGCGTACGTCAGGAGCACGTCAGAGACACGTTAGAAATGCGATACATGCGCGTTTTGTACGCTTGGTGTACGTCGCTGTAGGTCGGTGCGTCAGTTCCAAGCGTGTTTGGGCTCAAAAGATTTTTTAGCATGTTTAAATTTTCTCGAAGCCCGGCAAGTCGCGGGCGTGTGTCTTATACGTTTCGAATAAGGTCCATGCGCGTTACATGCGCGTTGAAGACGCTTTGAAGGCGTTTGGCACACGTTCTAGGAACGACAGTGTACGCTACATGCGCGTTCCAATTTTACGAGAGATTGCTGAACAGTAACGTGCCCTAAGCGTGTATGAGGCGCGCGTTGAACGTTTGATGGGCTGGAGTTTCCGATGCTACATATTTCGTGGAATCGGCCCACCGGTTCTGGAGAAAAAGATTTTTAAGTGTTTTTACCATATATGGGCGTGGCGGCCATTGGGCCATGTGACAAATATATCTCGACAACAATTTCAATGCCACTACACAAGGAGGTTCCACATAAGAATGTACAAATAGGTAATGATCAGGAAATGGCGCAATCAGAAAGAAATTCCCACTCCACAAAATTTCAAGTTGATCGGCCAAGCACATTGGTCGCGCAAACGTGCTGCGACCTTTTTGAAATTGTGGACGACGACGGACGACGACGGGGGACGGACACCGGATCATGCCTATATTATAAGCTCACTTTGAGCCTTCGAATGTTCACGATTACGATGGTATAGAGACAACGTAGCTAAATAGCAAAGGTGTCATTAGACGCGCATGCCAATCTACACCTACCGCGATAATTCACACCAGGGTATCTCTTCTATAGACAGGCCTTCTTCTTAACAAAAGATGCTCTGTCACCTTCTTCTTGGTATAAAATATTCCAGAAACTTTATACATGTACTCGCAATTTGCTGCTAATATTGTATTATCACATTCCTCATGATAAGATAGTTGACCCGTATTTTTTTGTATGGCCAAGTTATGCCCCTTTTTCTGAGTAATGTCCCTTTGAAAACAAAATTTGAAAATATTGTGTGCAAGATATCTCAAAAAGTATTTGAGCTAGAGCCTTCATATTTGGCACACTTGTTGGGGCTGAGAAGTAGATGACCTGATTATTTTTTGAGAATTTCTGTCAAATGTTTACAAAAATACGGAATTTTGAAATTTTGATTGATTTTTCCACTTTTTGGTGAAATTTGAAACGTTTGAACGGTGAATGCTAGGGTTTTGAAATTTCATATACACATTCCTCATAATAAAATAGTTGACCTGTATTTTTTGTATGGCCAAGTTATGCCCCTTTTTTGAGTTATGTCCCTTTGAAAACCAAATTTGAAAATCTTGTGTGCAAGATATCTCAAAAAGTATTTAAGCTAGAGCCTTCATATTTGGTACAGTTGTTGGGGCTGAGGAATAGATGACCTGATTAACTTTTGAGAATTTTCCGTCAAATTTTTACAAAAATACAGAATTTTGAAATTTTGATTGATTTTTCCACTTATCGGTGAAATTTGAAACTTTTGAACAGTGAATGTTAGGGTTTTGAAATTTCATATACAAATTCCTCATGAAAAAATAGTTGACAGGCATTTTTTTTTCATGTTCAAGGTATGCATTTTTTTGGAGTTATGGCCCTTTTAAAATAAAATTTGAAAATCTTGTGTGCAAGATATCTGAAAAAGTATTTAAGTTAGAGCCTTCATATTTGGTATACTGGTTGGGGCTGAGAAGAAGATCACCTGATTACTTTTTGAGGACTTTCCATCAAATTTTGACAAAATAACTCCATTTTGAAATTTTTACTCCATTTCTAACTTGTACGCAAAGGCTTACATTCTGTTTCTGGATGGAGGCAAAAAAGGCAACCCAACAGCTTTTTTAGGAAATTAAATTTCACTTAATTCGAATGAAATAATGAATCATACAAGCTGCCAGTTTAGGGACAAGCATACAGTTGGGGGCATAGTGTTTTACAAACACGCATTTCTAGTTAAAATTATATATACTAAAACAAAAGTGTGGTTTATAGCTTATTGACAACAATTGCATTTAATCCGGGTTCTGAACTTCCTTTTTTTTTCAATTTGGTCACATCTCGGATCCAATAAATAGAGAATGTCCGAGGTCACATGCACGCACGCGCACACGAAGGCATTTCCATATACTTAGATATGTATTTATTTCTATTTTTATTTTAATTTATTTTATTTTTTTTTTTTTTTTTTTTTATTTCTATTATTTTTTTTATTTGTCACGCACATATAAATAATTTGCATTTATATAATTTCAACTTGAGCAGTTTTTCGGTAGGCAGTCTATAAACTTGGATTAATTGACTATGTTCATCGTAATTTGCAAAAGTATATGAATATGCCTCAAGGCGTGAAAAGAGAGGCGTTTGCCACGCGTACTATAAAAACATGTTAGGGGTATTCTAGTTTTATGACACCTGAGCCGGGTCAAAAGTGTGGTTTCTACGCAGCTTATAGCCAACACCCCTGATTTCACTAATATTTTAAGCATTATTGCGTTGTTTATCCGGGTTCTCAACTTTTATTAAATGTGTCTGTCAGTTTCGATTTCGAATCGACCATAATGCCGTCTAGGTATTTTTTTTTAATTTGGACACACATGCACGCACGCGCACCAGCAATCATTTCCAAATACTTAGATTTGGTCATATTTTATGTTCGCGCTTGATGAACAATGATTTGCTAAGATTTGCCGAGTGAAAATAACTTCTTTTTTCCGATATGATAACTCAACTGATATAATTTAACTATATCGACAAAATAAGAAACACAATGGTTCCAAGGTGCACGGAAACATATTCTACCCATCTTTTATTCAAACTTGGGCTCTAAAGGATTGACAGCTCTTCTTGACATTTAACCGTATCTTAATTAAAAACATATATGTGGTCGGCCCCCGCCCATTGGTGCTTAGGAGAAATAGATGGACTGCTTGTGCATCTAGGCAAAGCTTCTAATCTACTGACCGACCATCTGATTACTGGTTAACCGCTTATGTCTGAGCCTGCCCAGGAAATGTGATATGGTCAAACCATCCATACATATAAACCTTATTGGCTTAGTTCGGTGCATGGTTAAAATTATGAAGCACATTTTGAGTGTCATGACATCCTAATGTTGGGTAAAAGTCCCATAAAATGGAGGCAACGTCCCGACATGACCATTGCTGTTAACTGGGACGTAAAGCATCAACTCAAACAAACAAAAACAAACATGCATACTGGAAAGAAAGAAAAAAAAAGAAAGATAAAAAGAGAAAATGCATCAAGTTTACATGTATCTGTGTCTCTTACAGGTCTCGTATTTCTTTTTCCACATCCGGCATCCAGGGTAATAAATAAAATCATTCAGTGGGCATTGGTCATGTAAATGGGATATGATGTGTCTGTCAGCAGCAGAAAGTCGGTAAATTTGTTATTACCATGGGCGTCTGTCAATAGCAAATTTACGGATTTTTTTGCTGCTGACAGACGTCTGGTAATAGCACATTTACCGAATATTTGCTATTGACAGACGTCTGGTAATAGCACATTTACCGAATATTTGCTATTGACAGACGTCTGTCAATAGACACTCCGATAAAGAAATTGTTTTTCTCAGAAGATGTATTTTCAGACGTCTGTTCCAGATATATAAAGTTGTAGAGTGACATAAACCAGAGGCATGAAAGTGTTAAAAAGTGCAACATGTCTAGGTTGCACGAAATCGCATTTGTAGCGATGTTAAATACAATGAATCGGGGAAAAGAGGGGCACTATACATCAGTCACTGGGTCTGTGCACACAACGAACCTTACACTGTTGCAAAACGTGCCTTACACTGTTGTTATTCGTTGTTTTTGGATTTCAAATGCTTTGCAGACTTTCAAGTGACAACGCTGGCCATGATTAGCGTATACGTTCATACCATTTCCGAAAATGCAAAACCTTCTGGGTGACATTCCATCCCGTTATCAAAATCACCATTGCCTTGCCATGCTTTAATATGACCTAATATTGCCACTGGTTGAACACCATATCCATTTATAATTTTCTCATCAAATTCCATTAATGCCTATGCAAGTACTTTAGCCTGGTTTAATTCAGGAATGCTAAATTGATTCCACATAAAAGTAATTGTTTTTCTGGATGAATCACCTCCTACGGTCAGTAGTTATTAATTTTCGAATTACCTAAATGACATTCTTATGCAAGAACGCATTCAGGAAAGCTATAAATATACAATGTAGGGCAATAAAACGAGTGTAATACGAGTTATGTATGTGACAATTTTATCATCACCCCGGTAGTAAACTCTACTAATGTCTCTAATATTGTTACTTAAGCTATTAGCTCAGGGAGGTTGCGTAAGGTCAGCATGAAAAGCTGGAAATCTATCCCCCTCCCACCAGTTCCAGTCTAAACTACACGATTAACATCTCTACCGTCTTTGTCGAACAGAAATAGTGTCTATTTCTAGCCACAACTCTCTCTCTCTCTCTCTCTCTCTCTCTCTCTCTCTCTCTCTCTCTCTCTCTCTCTCATTGAAGACGCCAGACAGAAGTCAATAATGGAATCCCTGATAATCTAGATAACGGAATGCATTCGCTACAGGACGCAAAAACATGTACACTCAAAGTGTATCATATAAGTTTAAACCAAGTGTATCATATGTATGACATTGTGTTTTGAGAATTCGCCTGAAACGGCAATGCTCTAATAAAAGGCTCTAGCATCAGACGTAGGCCTATAGGCTACTAAAATGGAGCCAGTTCAGCAGAAACACTTATACAGTGGCGGTCAGCATACCGCACTAAGTACAAGGTCATTCGCCTTACTCCACGAAGAACATTGAGAAATTCCTTCACTGCTGTATCTGACAGAATGAATACACACCCAAATTAGGGCATGTAAGTGTCAACAATTGGTGTCAAAGCAAATTACACTTTGTCACCTGCTGCGGCCGCGCTCATTACATTACAGCCCCGCAGCAAATTTATTATTTCAGCCAATGATATATCAATTAGCCATTCACACGCGATGTCAGCTGTAACCGGTCCGAAACTGCAACAGAGAAACCAAATGACCAGCAATAAAACCTAAACGAAAGTAGTAAAACACATACTAGCAACATTCCAACATTAGATGAGGAATGTAATGAGATGACATTTGCTACTTTTTAGATCAAACACATACTTGAAGCATCAATGGTCAATAACCAGGTAGGTAGACCATAAATTAAACACCTTTGGTCAATAAATTCGATTGAATATGCTAATAAAACAAGATCAGTGTCCTCTGAAGTTCAAAGTATCGGCTTCAATCAATCGCAAAAAGACATTTCTAGAGAGGTGATCCAGAGTCAAACGAGTCAGAAGGCTTTGATAGTAAATGACATCACAGAAACAAAGGAGGTCCCTTTTGATTCTGAGAGTCCAGCTGCAATTATCACGTGTACCATTTTGTTTAACTGGTGAACTCAAACCAAACACCGACAACAAAGCAGATCGTGTTGAAAACGAAATGCTTAAACCTGAAGTAACACGATAACCTGGGTGCAACAAGGAAGGTGTAACATCTTTTTTCTGTATGTTTTGTGTGCATTACACTCAGACAACAATACAGAGTATCTATTGAGAACTACAACCAGACCTTCGTGTCAAGAGAATATGAGCCTGTGCATGACAAAACCAACAATTTGGGTTTCCGACCAGGTCCAACACAAACCAGCCTGTACAGTCACAGAAGAAACCCAGAATCTTGAAAATTTGGGAATAAGTAGAGGAGGAAATGTACTATCCGTGTAGCGAAAACAAAGACGCTGATCAGCTTCGCGGTTACCGCGAAGCTGATCTGCGTCTTTGTTTTCGCCCATGCAAATTGTTTGTTTTCTCACGCACAGGCTCATATCATGTTGTTATCACAGGTAATTGAAACAGGTGTGTCGAGAGACCTTTCACACCACACCAGGAAGAAGTAATGCAGAGTGTTATAAATACAGCTGTAGTTGCACATCCTTAAAATGTTTTAAAAGAGGGTCAACGTAACGAATCACTTTAGATAACAGAAAATGGATACAGTGTGCAAATTGTTTGACAACAGTCCTGTCAGACGCTGTTGACAAAGGAATGTGAAATTCTACACTTGGGTACATCTGTGAAGTGTCCTTATAGATGACTAAAGCTTCATACCCGATTGTATGATAGTGCCCCAAAGCGTACCTAAACTGTGACTGTATCGTCCCATTGTGACCTTATACAATGTACCTACTATCCTTTGATGTTGTAAATCATATCAAAGTGTGTTTTATTTCGCACACTGTTGAAAATCATTATGATATTAATGATAAAGATGTGGAACGGGTTGCACCACTGGTCAAAGAACTCGGAATTGATGACGTCCCGAATATACGTAACTCTGGGAAATTTTCCAAGGTAAAATGAGCCGCGACGCGAGAAAACCGGTCTTCGGGATTTCCGACCAGGTCCGACACAAACCGGGCTGTACAAGCTCAGAAGCAGGCTAGAGGCTCGAAATTTTGGATTTAAGAAGAAGAGGGACTGTACTATCCATGTAGCGAAAACAAAGGCGCTGATCAGCTTCGCGGTTACCGCGAAGCTGATCTGCGCCTTTGTTTTCGCCTAGGCAAAAATCCGGTTTTCTCACGATGCGGCTCAAATGGTCATAACTCCAGTCGAAACATCAATGGTTTCATGTATCAGGATAACGTGTACATGAATATTTTGCCACCTTAAAAACAAATTGGAGTTTACAGGGGTATATACCTTTTTTCTTGTTTTTGCTCCAAAACATTGATTGGGTACTCTTTAGAACCGCCTCACTAACCGAGGTGGTTCTTACGCGTACCCACAATCTATGTTTTGAGCAAAAAAAAAAAAAAAAAAAATAAAATTATCAAAACATTTCCAATGAAATTTTCACTTTGTATTGATAAAAAAATCTCTGTATGAGAAAGTTTTCGTAAGTCAGAAATGTCTGCAAAATTAAGAGATACTTCGGAAAGAGTAGACAGTTTAGTCGGATAGCATAAAACGATTCGCGTAATTACAGGCGAAATCAGTAAACCTTGAAAGACAAATGTGCATCAACCTGCACTTTAACAAAAAGCAATGCATCTCTATCTATCCTCTAGATCTTCTGTGAAAACGATTACAATACACATTATGTCTAGCAATGACAATATAAGGACCGATATTATAAAACAATTTTCTCTTGACATTGCTAATTGTTCTCCCAACGACAACTTAGGTATACAAAACCATTGAGAAAGTGCAATACAGTAAAGACAACATTTTCTGTGTCGTAAGAATGATTACAGGGTTATATTCAACACTTTTACGGGCAATTAGCCTTTCTTGTTTAGATTTACACTGCGGAGTGGTAATTTTCTCGCCAGCGGTACATTACTTTACTTGGAACGGTAAACACTATGCTAGTGAATGACACTGATTTAAATGTTGAAAACGGCTAATCATGACATAAAGACCATCTCTAAGACATCATTGCACCTGATGACATTTTCTTGTCATCGAAGAAAATATGTATTGAAAAGGTAAAACGTAAGCAATGAATAAAAATTAAACTGAGATCCTTTAAGAGCAGTGAACGGGGATGGGCCATACCATGAAGCCTATGATATGCTACATTCCGAAGCTCTTATGACCTTCGGAGCAGCACTACGAAGGGGGGGGGTCAATAAAAGGAAAAAAATTATGACCTTCGGAGCAGCACTACGAGGGGGGGGGGGTCCCTAAAAAAAAAAAAAAAGACTTTTCTCCCCAGCTCTCTAAGTGTTTTCCTCAGATCCCTGCTTCCTGTCCAATAAACCCCAAAAATGTTAGCTTGCTCTCTCAAAATAAATGCCCCTTCTCCCCAGATCCCCCAAACCACTGGTAGGGAACGCCGCAAAATGAAATTATTTTGGAATTTAAATCATAACCTTCCCGAAAACCTGAAACTCGAACACAGAGCCACATCAATTCTTTAGGTGTCAGAAGTATTATCAGCAACGACGAACTGACCCATTGGCCATATCTTTTGAACAAACAAGACCTACATCATCCCATTTATATCCATAACTTGCTATAAGTGGCCATCGGTGTGATACTAATTGGTCTCTGATAAAATCTTGTATATATTTCCTTTCATCATTGTCGAAATCTGTTGTTGTGCAATTGTACACAAGTGTTACCTGTATCTCTGTATCGATCTGACAGCCTTGAGGAGCCTAATTCATCAACAGATTCTTTAGTAGGTAGACGTGGTGTAATGCAAGGTAACAACATAATGCCACTCATATTCGTTTTGTTTATATAAAGTCTAGTATTTGCACATCTACTCACGTGGACTAAATTCTGTCTGAAATATTCAACAAATTTCATATTCCGTGTTCTGGTATACACTGTTTTCCGGCTCCCTCAGTATTACATTTTTGCTTTCTTTGCACATCATGTTTTTTCTTCCTCAATTTCATCCACATGGCAGTAACCTAATTTGTAACACATGGCCACGTTCATGAATGGTCATTATGTTCAATTAAGGGGCCAGCATTTGACCTCTAAGGTGTCATCCTCGAGGTGGTCCTTGCCACAAATGTCATTTAGGGGACAATTAGTAATGGATACCTGCGATATCAAGGTTCCCACCACTAGTTTTATACGTTAGTCACCGACTTTGTTTCAACAATTGCTGGACTGCACCAGATATTGACAAGATTCGGGCTCATGATCAGGTAACACAGCCCAGGTGTGACAACTGATGTACAGCGACTACCGCCGACTGGACTTGCTTGTAGTGACCCCTGGGTCAAAGTGGTCACTGGTGTACACTGACGGCTGATATGATTAACTTCTTTTGATGACAACAATGGTACAAGATACATGATTAGGGAGATGACAGGTATCGTATGTAGGTTAGTGTAAGAAAAGTTGACCTTTGACCTCCTTATACAGTGTTTTGATGCACATAATAGTCAACCGTCAGATGTATTGTGTTAATAACATGTACGAAAGTCTTGTCAACATGGTCAATGGGTAATGATCAGTGGACGTGCATATTTAACAAAGATATAAGTAGCTGAATAATGAACATCCTATATGCATTTAAATCTGACTGAAAAGTTAAACTCAGAAAGCGCGTTTCAAAAGCGACAGTACGAAACATGCTGGTGCGAATAAAGTGACCTTCACCTGAAGTATTAATGGCGGACACCATATGGAAGTGGAAGAGCCTGTTAGTTGCACAGTCCTCGAGTCCTTGAACGTGTTGAAATGATTTCTCGATTTTATTTGCCTTTAAAGCAATTTATACATAATCACTAGTAATGTATGATGGGCTGTTTGACATGAAAGCTTAACAGTGTTATATCTACATGGCGGCATCTTTTTATATAGTGTTCGTACCTATTTACGATAGTGTTTTAATTTCGGAATGTCAAATATGAAGCGATATCTTAAAAGATCTTGTCATGATTTGTCATAATTATTTTCATTCTTCTTTACTTGAAACAGTTAAGCTTTATCACAAAATTGTGCTGGTAGTCATCAAATGTTTGGTATATTATATAAAGCTTATTGGAGTGAGAAAAACAGTCGACCTATGTATACTGTAGCTTTATTTTTTATGATTAGAACAAAGTATACAGTGCATCTTGTAAATAAAAAAGTCCTAAAACATACTTAATTCACACCCTTAAGACATCAAATGATAAAATGATTTTTATCCATTTTGATTTCAATATATTTTATTACTTTGAAACCTTTGATCATATACTTTATAGTATTATACATGCACGCCGAGCCATAGGGTAGGGCTAAAAGCAGAAAGAATGAGTTACTTTCATCACTGCGATTTAATGGGTATCTTCTATGGTGTGGTTATGGATGTCATTACTTTAACCCATATTTGACGAATGGATTTTCCCATATTATCAACTGGAAGGGTCCACTTTCAGTTTTAGGGGTGTTAGGAGTGATTTTAATATTTTATTTCATTTTTCGGTGAAATTCCTATAAGCAAACAGAATAGCCCCAGATGGGACGCCGCGTTCTGCGGCGTCCCATCTGGTGCTATTCTGTAAAGCATATGTCCCATAAAAGGGACACCATGCTCAAATAAGTTAATGCGTCATCTGTTGTATCATTTCTGGCTATCAAAAGTTGCATTATGGACTTGTATAAGCAGCAGATTATTCTTAAAGATTCTTAAAGAATATATGAGAACATTAAGCAAAGAAAGTTTACTAAATGTGCTAGTGTAAAGTATGTCGACTGTGTTTGTATAAGTGGCAAACCAAATAAAGATTTAAAAATCTAAAGTGTTATTCAATACTTTACCACCCTCAACTAGGAATTTTATGCGGTCAAGTTTAATTTTTAACGCTTAACCAAGAACCGACGGACGACAGAACAGTGCTCACCGACTTCATTCTCTAGGCTTTACCTTCAATAAATATGGCACCTGGTCATTAATGCAGTGGTATTATAAACTTTGAAACACATGGGGTCGTTTCGAGCCAGCGCCAATTAAGGTCAAAGCATAGTCAGTGCATTACAAACAGATTTCATCTGTGGAAAAAGTTAGAAAAAAGGGAAGAATCCTTTAGAAATTGTATACAAAATTTATATGAAAAGAAAATTTGTGTAAACCTAAACCCACTAAACAGTTTAAAAAGAAACTCTAGCATTTCATATTTTTATAAAGACGAGTATTAGTATCAGATGGCCAAGTGTATTTAAGAACCACTAGGTATTATAATATGATCTATGGGCCATGATAAAGGATTGGTTTAGTTATGTGCAAACTTTAAATCTCAACCTATTCAAATTAAACACGCTCTGCTAGTTAAGACTTAGTGAACACATAAACATGTCAGTGGTGATAAGTAAAATATGAAGACAGAATTTTAAAACTGCAGAAACCACGATGGCTGAAAAGCATTACGAAAACATGCCCATATGATATACTGTGATTTTTTCAGGTCAAAAATCGATAATTTTCATAGTAAAATGTTTGATATTTTTCTTGTTTTTGCTCAAAACATAGATTGAGGGTACACGTTAGAACCGCCTCGGCGAGGCGGTGCTAACGAATACCCACAGTCTATGTTTTGGAGCAAAAATAAGAAAACTACTGATATGTATACCCCTGCATACTCCAGTTTTGCTATATAAAAGTGGGGTTCAAGGGGGTATACATTTATACATTTCACGGACATGTTTTCCTGATGGCTAGCTTTGCAGTGGGTTTCTGAAGGTATCCCTGGTGCATCAGCATATGGTTATCTAGTGGTGCCATAACGCTACATGTAGATCTTGGCCTTGGTACTTGTATCAAAAGCATATTTCTCATTTTGAAGGTGGCTACCTAATTGTGCTAACCCTCTGGAAAAGAACTTGCATGGTGCTTGTTGAAAACGGTCTGTTTTACTTAGTTTCAAAGCCATTTCAACATTAACGAAGGGTACAATTTTGGTTTGAATTTTGCTACATCCATCTTCAATGCTCGTCTTACTGTCTTTCTATGCGAAACATCAGAACGCTTTTTTCTCTATCTAAATTGGATTTTACATCGAAATACCTTGTTTATTAAAACAAGAAAACACTAATGTTCATATAAAAATATAAAAACACAAATCTTGTCAGTTTTTCTCCTCGACCTGGCATGTTAAATGACATCTATACGGTGCCATGTTGTCGCCATGTTCACTTGCCTAAACATGTTGAAATAATGCGGTTGGATGAGTTTTTCACTTTTTTTTTTATGAAGTAATGACTATTATGAAGTATGATATTTGCGTTATTAAACTCACTTATTTCAATAGGTATGCGGGACCCAACCATGGGTTTTGGGGAGAAAGATCATTTATTTTCAGGGAGCTGGGAAGTAGTAGAAAAATTTAAAGGGAGCTGGAGAGCAAGCACAAATGTTGGGTGTTGCAGAGGAAAAATAAAGAGGGAGATGGGGAGAAAGGTCATTTGCTTTTTGCAGAGCAGGGAAGAGAGCTAAGACCCCATTTTCGTCCTCTCCCTGTATGGATCATATGTAAGTACTGTAAGTATTAAAAGGGCAAAAACGTTTCGGATGGAGCGAAACTACAGTGTTAAGGTGGTAACTGAAACAGCAGAGGATCAAGTATCGAGCTGCCATGCAGGGTAATGTTACTCCGACCTGAAATGAATCTTCGACAGATGGTTGGGATCGTATTACATAGGCTCGGTTTGGTTCAATGTCGGATTCCGACCTGAATACTCATGTACTCATTGAATGCATGGTACGGTAAAAGCACTAGGGTTGCCAACTAATAGTCAGTCCATGCCCATGGCTCTTAACTATCTATGGAATAATCTGCAACTCAAAACATTATATGTTAACCTTTACATAAATTTTCCGTGTTAAATTATGTCTAAGTGAAAATGTTTATTTAGTTCCACTCGTAACGTCCAAGACCATTTTTTCAGTCATGTCGGGACAAACATGCACTGCCTTCAGAGTACTTAATCAGTATTACTGGGGGCTTAAGGTGTCTTGCTCAAGGACTATGACTAAGTAGGTGCTAGTAAATAGAAAGGATATTGGCCGTAAATCTCCTTTGGTGTCCGTGTAATGGCAGCAGGTTGCACTAAATAAGTAATAAATGTTATTGTTTGTTTTAAGAGCCAGCGCACAGAAAACCCCCAAAATGATCTGATAGTGACAGCACCCAAAATATTTAAAGGACCTCCTGTTTTCTATTTCAAATCAGCCCTTATACTGCTACATAGATGCATTAGAAGACCATTCCCGGACTAGGCTCAGAGTACGCTAAGTAAAATATAGGCTTACACAAATACAGTTTCTGCGCCGATTATTTTCTATGGTTTAGCTCGTTTGTAACTGTGGTCAGTGTGGGTCGTAAATATGCGAGTACTGTCAACATTCTGTCTCAAAGATTGGATACAACACGGTTGCCTAATGCGAAATATGTGTCACTTGTGCAATAAAACAAGCACAAGTGTTAAAACATAAAATATACAAGACCTAAAATGAACCACATGGTATATCGAGTACACTATTTTACAGATTTTCATCCCAATACTAAATCGTATGGCCACCACTGTTTTGAGATATGTAATTTAATTCATCTGATTGAGTTAATTGAGAAAAAAGAATAAAAACATACTAGTTTTAATTAATTAGGCTTAGAATGGCTGAGGCTGCAACAGCTGATAATGTCACTTCCTGGAAGTGCCTCTACATTTATCGGTATCTCGTAGGACTTCATGGTGCACCTAAACTGCGATCTGGTGGTCTTGTTTATTGGTTCCAACGCACCTAAATCAGGCAGCAGATGAAGGTTGCTATGACATTTACAGTTTGGTGTAGGGTCATGAGCTGTGTTAATTACTGGTAATCAGACTATAAAACACCTCCAACAAACTGGTATACTATTAATATATGCATATTTGGAGACAAAAATGGAATTCTTATGCACCAATCGATAACAGACTCCAGTGATGCTATTTCCATACACACAAGTAGCATGACATGAATGTGAAGGAATTTATATCTTAACTAAATGACTAAATGACTAAAGAACCTATGGTTAAAAGTAAACTTGCCACCCAAACCGTATTTTAGAAACTATTGTAAAGCATCCACTTTCTACAAACATTTATAGATACAGGCAGTACATGCATGTACGCGCGCGAGCTATTTCACTCAATTTATATATCTAGATACATGTATGTATAACATTTGGCTGTGCAGACCGGTTTTTTATCATATCTGGTCAGATATCGAGTGAAACTAAATCACTTGAACGCTGCCCCACAAATTCAGACAAATTTATAATTATATTAATGGGGGTACAGTGATGTAGATAATTATTTTTCACAATGCGTACTGTACGCATCAAAATAAATGCACACTGCGTACCGACAATACAACTGTGTACACGTTTTCTAAGGATTCTAATTCTAAAACCTCTCATTTAGAATCAATTGAACTTATAGTATATGTGTACACGTATGGGTAAGACAATTTATTCAAGTAATGAAAATTCAAGTAAATTGGTTAACAATCCTGTAATTACATGTTATTCTAATATTTAGGCATGTTAAACCATACTTATGTCCCCTGCAAAGATAATAAGAGAGAAAAAATTAGGAAAACATGATAAACTGGTCTGGCTGTAGAACATGGAATACATACATCAAATTTTAAATTAAAAACAATGACCAGAAATCGATGCAAAATGCCTATTCAATAAACAAAAGTGACACACTAAACTTCATAGATAAATCTTTGGTTAAAGATTTGTCTGACGGAGAGCACGTGAAGATACATACTATATCGCATATGTTAATATGGAACGAGCAAAAGCTACATTAATATTGTAACTACTTTTCAATTGTTGACAGAGCAGCCAGACAAAACTAGTTGAAAAATTGTCATTTTGTGATATTTTTTTTATCTGAGTACGCATAAGACCGAAAACTGTCTGCGTACCGCTGAATTTTACTGCGTACATGGTACGCACAGGTCCGAATTTTCTATGCGTACAGAGCGAAAAATTGTGCGTACATACGCAGTACACATCGTTATCTATTTCGCTGGGGTAGGTCGTAATTTATTGAAGAAACAGAGGAAACTTTACGTATGAACAAAGAATGATTAATGAGATGAAAACTCAATAAAATTAAAATCAAATATTGAATATAACGATATAAAACTCACCTGAAGCTAGTTTTCTTGTAAATTCCTTATTTTCTACAATATAATCCAATCCTAATGAGGAATCCATAACTGAAGTCACACATTCGACACAAGACACTTTTAATATCTCATTGAGAAAATTAGTTGGTTGTCGTTTACATATTTGTTCCAAGCTCTCGAAAAGTAATTCCAATCCATCCTTGTTTAAAAAATTTAAAATCCATTCGTAGTCATTTTTAGATTTATCTAATTTTCTCTTTAAGTTACTATAAGTCTGAACAGACGGAGACCGTAGTAATTCAATGATTTTCTCCGGCTGAACAGCGATAGTAGAAGAGTTGTCATTGGCTAAGCTCAATGAACCAGTCCAACCAATCGATGATCGCCTTACAACTGTGTCGCGCCGTCGCAAACCTTTTCGCGGGATAAATACAGGTGTATTGTCAAAGACATCTCTATTCATGTCCAACTCACTGTCCGAGACGCTGTCAATGTCCTCCATACTGCAGGTATTTACATTTATTTACCTGTAAACAAATGATAGAACACATCTTTAGTTAAGCCATTGATTTTAAATGAATGCAAAATCATTCAAGAGAAAGGGTGAAGTTTCTAGAAGGCCTGAGCAAAAATTGAGGTGTTTGTTAAAGTAATGTCACAACTATGACAGATCTTGATAGTATGAACACGTCTTTAATATTGGTATCAGCAATTGAGAATATGCAGCATTCTTAAGTTTGATCTATATAAAATATAGTAATGTAGGTATTTTCATAGAACGTAAACGTTTCTTCCATATGTTTGCAAAAACTTGAGATCTCCTTATGCCCCATGAACTGTCACAACACCAAAACTGTGCTAACGTCAGTAGTCTCGGTGCATGCGGAGAGTATGTATATTGACCCATATTTGACGAATGGGTTTTCCCATCATTATCATTTGGGTGGGTCCACTTTCATTTTGCTTTCATTTTTAGGGGTGTTAGGAGTCATTTTTAATTTCTATCTCATTTTTCGATGAAATTCCTCCAAGCAAACAGTATAGCCCCAGATGGGACACCGCGTTCTGCATCTGGGGCTATTCTGTTTGCCTATGTCCCACAAAAGGGAGGCTTAAATGAGTTAATGGTTTGAGGTTACGGGTATATTAACATGGAAAAAAGTTGGTATTGCTGCTTTGTCAATGCATCAGGAAAACATGTCCGTGTAATGTATACCCCTTCAGTATACCCCACTATTATATAGCAAAACTGGGGTATGCAGGGGTATACCTATTTTTCTTATTTTTGCTCCAAAACATAGATTGTGGGTACTCGTTAGAACCGCCTCGGCGGTTCTAACGTGTACCCACGATCTATGTTTTGAGCAAAAATAAGAAAAATATCAAAAGATTTTCTACAAAAATTTGTCAATTTTTACTATTGAAAAAATCTCTGTATGTTGCATGGGTAAATTTTCGTAATGTTTGGGCAGATATTAGCTCTATTGGCATGTTTGAGTTGATGATTTAATAATCTTAAAATGTCTTTGCTGTTAAGAATTCATTTATATTTCAAAACAGGTGCATTTGCACAATTCTTAAATGACATAAAGTATTAATCAAAAACAAAAATAACAAACCACTTTAGGATCAGAAGTGATGAAAAGTATTTCTTTGTCAGTGCAAAAACTTGTCATAAGATGGTAGTGGAAAAACATATCATTTTTGATAATTTGAGGACGTGCTTGCATTTTAGTGCGTTCTTTAGAAATGTTAAAGTACAGCAGATGGTTTTGATCAAAGTCTGGAGTAGGCCAAAACCACTGAGGAAGTCCTGTTGATTGACCGGACAGCGTGCACTCATAATTTGCTTTTTATCAATCAAGCACGCTTTAAGTAACGGCATCGTTTTCAGCCAGTTCTAATGATCTGTAAACGCATACAGAAAGTTAATATCACCTGGATATCACCTGGCTAAAATGCATTTGCAGAGAGGCTTTTTGAGTTTCTAAATTTGAGATATGTGTTTTCGCGAATAAGCTATCTCAGCAGACCAAACGGAAAGTGGCTTCCGCTGTGTTTGCGGCAGTGGAATTATAACAATGTTATGAAAACGATTACAGAATAAGCACATGCTAAAAGAAAGAGATGTACCGATGTTACAATTTTCACTTTTGACGTTAGGGGAGCAGCTGTTGACGAGTTTATCCCCGGCCATAAATAAACTATCGAAGTTGCCAGAGTCAACAATCACGTTCAACCAAGCATAGTGGGTGCGTATTTATGACCCGACACCCTCAAGATTGAACTTGAGGGGGTTTAGAAAGGTACATGCGTACAGATTCAACGATCATGGCATTGTAAACATTGAACATTTGACATGCACTTTATGTGCTGCCCCTATTCCCTTTTCAATATGATTTTATATTTCACTAAATGAGCTCCATCATACTGGACAATCAGCAGTTTTTGCGATATTTTCAGCTTCTCCGTTCAATATCCCAGTTAATCACGGAATGACCTACAGCTTTCATGATACCTGACAAAAACTATAATAAGCTAATGATGATATACAGTGATGAAAGCCTAAATGCTTATCAGCCGCTTGTCTGCCTGTATTAAATGATGAAAAATAATAATAACTGACCCAGCTGTTTTACTTTCTCTCTAGAATTCCAGGTGTGTCGGTATGAACCATTTCACGAGGAAACCTTCATATGATCTCATATGAAGCGTAGATCACGAGGAAACCTTCATATGATCTCATATGAAGCGTAGATCAACCACATAATGTTTTAAGCATTGAACTTTTCAGAAATTTCTAGCAGTTATTTGGGAATAACCATGAACTAATGTATCGGGACGTTGCAAAACGATGTATGTCGAAAACAGATCAAAGAAAATGAAGCCATATTGTCCAGTTTCAGATCAATTTCCATCATGTTTCATATTTATTAAGAACTAAGTCTTAAAAGTGTTTCGTTGTGTATTATGTATTTTCTTTCACATTACTGGATGATTGTGTTTCTTTCACAGTTAGCACAGGGTCCGCTTTGAAAGCCTTGAGGTGTGATTGTCACTGTGCACTAAAACCCCACCCCACCCTACATGTAATGTTTGGGTCATCAAACAAGCACTGACGGCTCTATTTCCAGTTCAGCAAAGCAATTTCCAAATCTCAGCACTTCGCGAGTACCGTGCTGATATTGCACTCGTCACATCTATATGATCTTCTATATGGTGCAAAATTATCGGGGCTTAAGATTAGGAAAGAAACGAAACCAGCAGGTTAGGTGTTAGAGAGATGCCCGGATTAAGATACGTCATGTGATGGTGTTGACGTAATCTGATTTACCAGATTTATTGATAAACATGGGGAATGTATTAACCCATATTTGACGAATGGATTCTCCCATCATTATCAATTGGATGAGTCCGCTTTCATTTTCAGGGGTGTTAGGAGTGATTTTTAATTTTTATCCCATATTTCGATGAATTTTCGTTAAGCAAACCGCATAGCCCCAGATGGGACGCCGCGTTCTGCGGCGTCACATCTGGGGCTATGCTGTTTGCCTATGTCCCATAAAAAGGACACCAGGCTTAAATGTGTTAAAGGGTAAATTGCAATTTGCCGTTTTAGAATGGTGATTATCGGATCAGTATCGGTAACGAGCCCCCTTTGCATCCAGGTGTGATTGATCTGTGTCAACAAGTGGGTAAGTGGTCAGATTGCTGAGAGATCAATACGATACAAAATAATAAGAAATGCCCTTGCATGAACCACTTGCATCTTCACAAGAAAATATTTTAAGAGTCAAATATAACCATTAATTTAACATGTGAAATAATTAATTAACTATACTAAAAGAAAATTACAAAGTTAAGTGAAAGAAAATGTGGAATAACTAAATGAACAAATTGAGGAATCTCATACCGAAACCAAGAACCGAAAGAGCGATCATGGTGGATCACAAAAATGTACTGAAGTCAGCATTTAAGCTGACCAAAGTAACAAACCAACAGCCTTTCAAATGGGTGTGGAATTAATGCCGTAGAAACGAGGGTGATGTTAATCAGTTTAAGAATACAACTTTTTCGTCCTCATTTAACCCTTCGAAAACGAAGGCCTGCAATGTCATAATTACCCCATGTAATGTTTGTCTTCAAACAAATTTAAACAAAGCTGATTCTCAGTTTTCAAACTGTTTAAAGCTTTATCAGTAATGTTTGGAAACCAACGTGTATCTTGACCGATTTGCAGGACCCCCAAGTTAACATAAGACAACAGTGTGGGCTTATGGTGGATTTGTCCTCAAGTCCACCTGCGGCCGCACAATATTGAAACAGAGATGAAGTCTTATAAATGTCTAAAATCAAACAAAAATAGACAAAACAGACATAAACGATGACAAACCTTTATTGGAGAAGGATCAAAAGGCCAGTACACTTTCACTTATTCTAAACATGTATCATAATATTTCCACAACAAAATGACCGCTGGTGTTAGTTAAAATACCCGTGTTAATGTCATTAAATCCTTTTTGTTATTTTATTTATTAGTTTGAAAGCTTTTTGAACCAACAATCTTAATTTCATTATAATAGCAGGCTCACACCTTAAAGACATAATCTCATTATAAATGGACGGTATAAAACTACGTACAAACAGTGTAGGGATTGTTTAAGGTTTTTGTAAATAATAAAAGTTGTTGATCAAGGTCCAAGTTTGAGTATATTTTTGTTGAATTTGCATATTTGGTTTTAAGCACATTATAGAAAATTAGGAATTATGCCTTTTTTGCAAAACTTTCTTGCATTTTAGAGGGAGTATGGTCCTGTAAACAGTATTTTTTTTTATATTCAATCTGTATGATTTGGCATTAAGCGTCCGGCAATGAACTGTTATCATTTCTGCGTAAATCAAAACTCGTACAAGCATGTACTAGTACTTCAGCTGGGTGAAATTTTGGTCTTGTGCGCAGTGGCTATCATATTATAGGAAGTTCATTCAGGAAAACATTAGAAAGGGGCGTTTGGTTTTCAGGAGTGAGGTTAGCACCAAGTGCAATCCTATTTTTTTCTGCTAAGAATTTGACAATGAAACGCTTAAAATATTTTACAGTAGTATACCATAATTTACTTATTTACACAAGTACGTCGTATATCAAGCAATAAACAGCAATAAAAGCATTATTCAATAGTCCTCCAGATGTGTGAAATCCCATTATAGTAGTTGCCACTACAGAAACCTATCATTTACAGTTGTTATATATAAGTGGTCTTTAAAAATTATAGAGGGCTGAAATTAGCATCATACAAGTCCGAGATCCCCAAGAAAAAAATACAAGATAAAAGTTCAACCTGTGCGTCAGTTTTCCAGTTTGGTCTCCAAATACTTGTGTTTGGTGTTAAAGTGCCGGCCAAAAAGGTGTTGCCATGTCGAGACGTAATTTACAATAATTACTCTACCAAGACGATTCTCCATCTTTAGGGTTTTGTACGATACCAGTGACGTCTCTATATGTGGAGCTATGGATTACTACATCATACATGCATAATATCATGTCCTCATGACCTTTTAGATTCTAAATAACTACTTTTTGAGTTGTATTCGAAAAGCATCACCCTTCTATACAAGAATGGACTCTACATTGCAGATTAAACATAAGGCATGAATTTCCTATGTTTTACATGTTTTACATGTTTCATGTAACTGGGAGAAATAAACTTTGAAACTTGAAACTTGATTTCAAATGCAGTCCAGTTCGTTCGATAGTTTACGAGCAACACACTTCAACTAGAGGCCTTATATTTGTAAGCCAGCAGAAGCTTTTGCCGTCATTGACATTTCCGTTCCGACAAAATTACAAAGGTAAATGCTCTGTTATTTCTTCCTCTTTTGCACACTATTTCATACCAGGTATAAGAGCAACTGCCAGGTCGTCTATAAACATGACGCCACGATCTCTTATTCAACAGTTTATATCAATAAACAGTAGGTCATTCTCATTTCTGTTAAAGTCATATAGAATTTAGCATTCTTCATTTCAATATTCTTTGCTTTAAATTGTAAAACGTGACAGACTCAGAAAAACATCAAGTGCAACCCTATCGTCTTATTTGAGCCGCCTTATGAGAAAACCAACAATCTGCATACGCGAAACCAAAGCCGCAGATCAGCTTCGCGGTTACCGCGAAGCTGATCAGCGTCTTTGTTTTCGCTACATGGGTAGTACAATTCCTCTACTTTCTATAACCATCATTTTCAGCCACTCACCATCTTCTGTGACTGTACAGGCCGGCAGGTTTGTGTCAGACCTATTCGAAAACCACATTGTTGGTTATATGAGGCGGCTCATTTAAACATTCAATTCCACTTCCAGACGGGGTTTATGCAATATTATTCGACACAAGAAGGATATTGCACACTTGATTCGACACTTGTAAAAGGCGCATCAGTAATCCGGGCAATAAATAGCTTAAAGCATATAACAACCACTTTGAGTCAACAAATGTTATTTAATAACTGATCATATTCTATAATAATGTTATTACTGGTTGGTTTATCTCATTTAAGAGAATTTTTTGTGCAAATTTGCGATATTTGAATTGGTCTCTAAACAGAGAAAGTTAAACGTTATTGATATTATTTGTTGTTTTGTGTGAAAATAAAGGCCTTAATCTATTGCTTAACACCAATTGACAGTTGAAAGAATTAGGAAGCTAGGTGCTCGTTTAGTACCTATGTATGGGCAATATTTGTGTTAGAGACTCGATGCCAATGGGTTTGCACTAAAACTTCGAGGTCCGCTAAGTCTTGTCTTGGCAGCTTCGTGTGCCGCATTAGATGTTTAAACGTCTAATGTGACGCATTATGACTGACAAAGATATAATGTGAGAAATACCTCGACACGAATAAACACGTTATTTTGGATCAGAGAAACTACCCAGGATAAAAATTGTTTTTGTTTTTATTCATTTGTTTGTTTCAATTTCACATGTCGAAAAACGTTCCATATTTTCACATTAGCTAGATTTGTAGGACAGCGTTCCCATTGAACAGCACCGTGGGTATATCATCAACTGCGTTTGGTGTCAGATTGGTGACAACTTCGGCACCATAGCTCCTAGTTTCAAAACCAATATCCAAAATAGTCCCCTCAGTTTATTTTCAAACCATTGTACACAATGAGTACTCTCATTATCCAGGTGTCTCAATTAATTAACTGCTCAGGTGAAATTCATTATTTCTCTTTTTATTCTGTGGTACCAGTGTTTGCTTAATTGATCAAATATCTCTAAATATAGAAAACCTGGCGTATTTGATATGGTTTGGAGTGCGAATACTAGATTGAATAACATTTAGAGATCTAAAAAGTAACCATATAGTAACTGAGTGATACTTATTTTGCGATCATGAAATGACCAATTAAAATGGCAGCAACTGTTGTATAACACTTGGGCGTCAGAACGTCGTTCTAATGTCTAGGCTCTGACACGGTCCATACTGTGGTACACGGTCCATACTGTGGTACACGGTCCATACTGTGGTAACAAACGAAACTGAAAATTGGCGTGACGGCTCGTCTATCTCTTCGACACACACACAGTACAATGGTGCTGACTGCGCTTAAAGTTGCGTCTTGACACACGATGGCCACACGAATATGAAATTTTCAATTTCGCGCGATTTTCGTCAAGGTGGCGTCATACCTAGCCGATTTTGACACACGATGGCCACACGAATATGAAATTTTCTATTTCGCGCGATTTTCGTCACGAATTTGGCAAAAAGCCAATATTAATGTAGGCGTCATACCTAGCCGATGTTAACACGCGATGGACACACGATTATGAAAATTTTCAAATTCGGCGGGGATCGTATAGACATCGGGCCATTCGTGAGTGCATCGTTACCCATCGTATGTCCATCGGGAGATTTTTTAAGCGTTCGGCATCACCATCGCGAGCGGCATCAAAATCTTTGACATGCCAAAAAAAATACAGGAAGGACACACGATGGTTCAATTTCGTGTTGAGTTCGCGAGTACATCTTAGCCATCGTAAAGCCATCGTGAGGCCATCTTCTCACATCGGGACTACATCGTACTTCTGTCGTGTGGTCATCGGCACCATCGGCTAGATTTTGCTACACGATGGCACTACGAAGGACACACGATGCTGCCCGATTGTGTTACGATGGCAACACGACATCGGGAGGCCTTCGCAACACCATCGTATAAGCATCGTATTTGAAAAATCTAGAACACGATGGCATCAGGATGGAAACACGATATTAACCAAAACTGTTATAATATTTCCCCGGGTAACGTGGACATACAAAAAACAAACAAACAAACAAACAAAAAAAAACAAAAACAAAAAAAACAAAAAAAAAAACAAAAAAAAAAAAAAAATTAGCACCCACACAACACTTTGCTCAGAAGCCTCAAGGGGAAATACTTTTAAATCATGGCGTATTTCTATGAAAAAGAAAATAAGGAAAAAGAAGGCTGCAGCACTGCTGCTATACATCAAGCTGGAGCATGACAAAAAAAACTCCTGCAGGAGCAACATCATCTCTTACTATTTGGTTTGTTCATTACTCTGTCTTGAAAGCAGCGCCCGTTTTTTTTTTTTTTTTTCTAATAGACTAACCCATTGCAGAATTCGACAAACGAGCGTTTAAACAAGAACAGTTTTGTGCCAGTTTCATGCGAAAGATGGATTTAAAGTACTAGCAAACTGTCACCATGAAGCTTGAACAGTGTTGTAAAGTAACTGATATTAATTAACTTATTAATATGGACGTCAACAACGAAAGCACACAAATTAAATGCTTTCTCAAAAGAAACCATGCTTGCATGCAAATGAGACTGGAGCTCGTTCAACCACTAGCCTACAGTATATGTAGGTACCGTGTATTTTATGGAGGCATGGAGTGCAGTGGAACTGCGGAGTGGAGCAGAAAACTATATCAAAACAAAGCCAGTTCAACGTTATTTTGGTTATGACTGTTAATGTCTTAGCACATCATTCATGTACATTTTGGTAGATCCTTATCTTAGATAATCTGTTTGAATATGGTATGGCTATGAATGAAATTAACACCCATATTGGAAAGTTTCTTTGTATTCTAAAAAGAAGTATTTCCTGTTCCAGTCGCAACTTTCCCTCCAGGGTCCCACTTCAAGAATCAACTCCAACACGACAGCCCAAGACCACTCCAAGACTCCAAGCCTTGACTCCAACCCATAAATAAAAATTAAAACTTGAGATCCTAAAAGAGCAGCTAGGACATTAATGAGAAAGGGGATGTGCCAGACCGCGGTTTCGACTATTAAAGTCTCGTCAGTGACCCTTTAGATATGGCAACATGGAGCCAAAGAGAATTTACTGAAATTTGGCAACTTTCAACAGGGTAGTCGATACAAAGACTAGTATTATCTAAATGGGGCCAAATATATTAAACATTGGTAAGAAAATGAATCTTAACCGATAATAAATTCCTGATTCACGTGCTGCCTTCGGGACACAATCGGGAATACATTTAACACTTAACACGATGTCGTCAGGCCATCGTGAAGCCATCGTGAGGCCTTCGTGTACCATTCGCAACAACATCGTATGCAAAACTGCCAGTTCCTCTATCTTCGCGAGTCCTTCGGGTATAATCGTGAGCTATTCGTGTATCCATCGTGTGTCCATCGTGTGGCCATCGGTAGGCTTCGTGTATGCGTTGGGCTCAATATTGGCTTTTTACCAAATTCGTGACGAAAATCGCGCGAAATTGAAAATTTCATATTCGTGTGGCCATCGTGTGTCAAAATCGGCTAGGTATGACGCCACCTTAAGCCGACGCATACACGAAGCCTACCGATGGCCACAGGATGGACACACGATGGACACACGAATAGCTCACGATTATACCCGAAGGACTCGCGAAGGTAGAGGAACTGGCAGTTTTGCATACGATGTTGTTGCGAATGGTACACGAAGGCCTCACGATGGCTTCACGATGGCCTGACGACATCGTGTAAGTGCTAATTGTATTCCCGATTGTGTCCCGAAGGCATCACGTTAATCAGGAATTTATTATCGGTTAAGATTCATTTTCTTAATATATTTATATTTAATATATTTGGCCTCATTTAGATAATATTAGTCTTTGTATCGACTACCCTGTTGAAAGTTGCAAAATTTCAGCAATTCTCTTTGGCTCCATGTTCCCATATCTAAAGGGTAACTGACGAGACTTTAATAGTCGAAACCGCGGTATGGCCCATCCCCCTTCTCATTAATGTGCTAGCTGCTCTTAAAGGATCTCAAGTTTTAATTTTTATTTATGGGTTGGAGTCAAGGCTTGGAGTCTCGGAGTGGTCTTGGGCTGCCGTATTGGAGTGGATTCTTGAAGTGGAACCCTGGAGGGAAAGTTGCGAGTGGAACAGGAAATACTTTTTTTTTAATACAAAGAAACTTTCCGATATGGGTGTTAATTTCAATCATAGCCATACCATGTTCTAACAGATTATCTAAGATAAGGATCTACCAAAATGTACATGAATGATGTGCTAAGACATTAACAGTCATAACCAAAATAACGTTTAACTAGCTTTGTTTTGATATATAGTTTTCTGCTCCACTCCGCAGGTCCACTGCACTCCATAAAATACACGGTACCTACATATACTGTAGGCTGGTGCTTGAACGAGCCCCAGTCTCATTTGCGTGCAAACATGGTTTCTTTTGAGAAAGCATTTAATTTGTACATGTATGCTTTCGTTGATGACGTCCATAGTAGTAAGTTAATATTAATATCAGTTACTTTACAATACTGTTCAAGCTTCATGGTGATAGTTTGCTAGTACTTTAAATCCATCTTTCGCATGAAACTGGCACAATTAACTGTTCTTGTTAAAACGTTCGTTTGTCGAATTCTGCAATGGGTTAGTCTATCAGAAAAAAAAACGGGCGCTGCTTTAAAGACAGAGTAATGAACAAACCAAATACCTGTAAGAGATGATGTTGCTCCTGCAGGAGTTTTTTGTCATGCTCCAGCTTGATGTATAGCAGCAGTGCTGCAGCCTTCTTTTTCCTAATTGTTTTTTCATCGAAATACGCCATGATTTAAAAGTATTCCACTTGAGGCTTCTGAGAAAAATGTTGTGTGGGTGCTAATTGTTTTTGTTTTGTATGTCCACGTTACCCGAGGAAATATTATAACAGTTTTGGTTAATATCGTGTTTCCATCCTGATGCCATCGTGTTCTAGATTTTTCAAATACGATGCTTATACGATGGCGTTGCGAAGGCCACCCGATGTCGTGTTGCCTTCGTAACACAATCGGGCAGCATCGTGTGTCCCTCGTAGTGCCATCGTGTAGCAAAACCTAGCCGATGGTGCCGATGACCACACGACAGAAGTACGATGTAGTCCCGATGGCCTCACGATGGCTTTACGATGGCCAAGATGTACTCGCGAACTCTGCACGAAATTGAACCATCGTGTGTCCTTCCTGTAATTTTTTGGCATGTCAAAGATTTTGATGCCACTCGCGATGGTGATGCCGAAGGCTTAAAAAATCTCCCGATGGACATACGATGGGTAACGATGCACTCACGAATGGCCCGATGTCTTCACGATCCCCGCCGAATTTGAAAATTTTCATAATCGTGTGTCCATCGCGTGTTAACATCGGCTAGGTATGACGCCTACATCACGAATTTGGTAAAAAGCCAATGTTGAGTCGAAGCATGTACGAAGCCTACCGATGGACACACGGTGGACACACGATTATACCCGATGCAGTCACGAACGATACACGAAGTGGTAGTTTTGCTTACGATGTTGATGCGAATGGTATGCGAAGGCTTGACGATGTCGTGAAGCCATCGTGAAGCCATCGTGAGGTTTAAAATGTATTCCCGAAAGTGTCCAGAAGGCATAATGACACTTCCCGATGTGTTGTAAAAATCAATTAATGAGACTAAAAAGTGATGTTGAGAAAACATCAGCTTTGTCAGTTTCTTTCTTTACAAAATATAATTGGAAATGCCACCGAAACCAGAAAGAGGGCGTGGGAAGGAGATTGCGCCTGTCAGCTCCACCCAAGCTTCAGTCCATGACTCCACCCAAAAACTCCAATCCATAAAATACACGGTGTCTATAATGTAGGCGGGAGATTGAACGAGACCCTTTCATTCGCGTGCAAACATGGTCTCTTTTGAGAAGGTACATTGTATTTCATTTGTATGATTTCGTTGTTGACGTCCACGGTAAAAATTACTACCATGACTGTATTGTCGTTACTTTACAACACTGTTCAAATTTCTCGGTGACAGTTTGGTTGTATTTCAATCAATCTATCTTTCGCATGAAACTGACACTGTTCTTGAGTTCATAGTAGATGTAGATAAAAGACTCGTTTGTCGAAACTGCTCTACTAGAAAGAAAACAGAGTACTGCTTGAAGGACAACATAATAAACAAACCAAATACCTGTAAGAGATGGTGTTGCTCCTACAAGATGATTTTATCACGTTCCAGTTGCGTGTAAAGAAGCAGTTCTTCTTCCTGTTTGTCTTGTCTTCGAAATACACAATGATTTTTGTCAGAGCAGAATCAACAGTACTGAACTTAAGATTTTCTGAGAAAAAGGCCGCGTGTGTGTGGATGCCGATATTTGTATGTCAACGCAGAAAATGCAGTTTGGGTTAATATCGTGTTTCCATCGGGATGCCATCGTGTTCTAATTTTTGTTAGATACGATGCTTATACGATGGCGTTGCGAGGGCTATACGATGTCGTGTTGCCTTCGCAACACACAATCGGGCAGCATCGCGTCCCCATCGTATTGCTTTCGTGTAGCAAAACTTAGCCGATGGTGCCGATGACCACACGACAGAAGTACGATGTAGTCCCGATGTCATATGATGGCCTCACGATGGCTTTGCGAAGGCCAGGATGTACTCGCGAATTCAACACGAAATTGAACCATCGTGTGTCCTTCCTGTATTTTTTGGCATGTCAAAGATTTTGGTGCCGCTCGCGATGGTGATGCCGATGACTTAAAAAGTCTCCCGATGGACATAAGATGGGTAACGATGCACTCTCGAATGGCCCGATGTCTTCACGATCCCTCCGAAATTGAAACTTTTCATAATCGTGTGTCCATCGCGTGTTAAAATCGGCTAGGTATGACGCCTGCATTAAGGTGACCGTTTTTACCATTTCATTTCATGGTGGCAACCCAAACTGAGTATTTTATCATCGCATGTGATGTGAACATTTTATTATATTGACAACCTGCTTACCCAGATCTAAACCACAGAAATAAAGATGGACGGACAATAAATATAATAACATAAGCAGTAATCTTAAACTGTTATGTTTGCACCTGTGCGTAAAATTCCATCTTTTGTTTCAATGTATTTCTTTGGTTTTCAAATATGGATAAAACATGATGAACAGATCATATGATAATTTTGCTTGTAAATATCTTTATCATTGTAAAAAGAATCGATGAAGTGACGAGTGCATATTCATCTGAAGTCCAAACACCCAGACCTAACATTTAGTTGCATTACACTGCACATGTATATATCTATTGTTCAATCTGTCAATGCCACAAAGATTCTCGCCAGCACCTATTTTCGCGTAGTTATTTCGTTGAATCACATCATTTATGTTTGACCTGACAATAATGAACATCCTAACAGAATGGTCAAATAGAATGGTCAAATAATAACCTTATGTTTTGACAAAAAATCTGTAACCACAGTGATCCTACTGTTTGTCATTGTTGTTTACTTGGCATTATGTTTATTTTCCTTTTCGTACAATAATACATGGTGAAGTCGTTTGTTTTTATGCTATTAACATTTTTGGCTGACTTATTCAAAAGAACTGATGCTTTTTGTGTATTATTCATATGGTGCAAGCAACGAGTACGTATTTTCAAAGCATTCCGCCTTCGCACTTTTTAAATAATTTCGATGAGCCTGTACGCAAAACAGCAAGGACGTCAATTGGTCTGCTTACTGCAACACATACGAGCCGGGTGCTTAATAAAAACATGCGCAAGTTGCACATACTGATTTTTGCTCAAGTTGTTTGCGTCGGCTTTTTTATGACTTGTTTTCACATTAGACTCTTGTACATCATATCCAGTTCTAGCATTCTAACAATTTGAAGAATGTAATTGAAACAAAAAGCCAATGTTGTATTTTAATCAATGAATGAAAATAGCGTTTTAATTTCATGGTGAATTTCTAATCATCATAGTAAGTAATGCACCTGCATGATTCATTCATTTCACCAAAACCACAAAACTTGCAGTGTAAGCATATCCGCTCGTTCTATATTATTTCCATCGCCACTGCACGTAGCCTAAATAATTATAAGAAGCACAGGACGTACTCAGCTATGAATAATTATTACTCTTTAAGCCAGCTCTACAACGCTTTTTTTTTATCTGGCCTGTTGATGTTAAGTCAGTACTTCAAGCCAAAGTGTAAGCGATCCCAGGACAAACAGCACTGCAGCCATAGACAAACAACAATTGATCACAATTGGCTCTCAGGTGATCAGAAACGTGTTTCCTGAACAAACAAATCGCTATTTCCAGACAGAATTTCTTGTCAGTTTCTATATCAACTGCACGGAACTTGTCTGGAATTTCTCTTAATAGTGTTTATTATCATCAATATCTGGGTTATTGTAGGGACATAATGTCATTTATCAATGATCTGCGAATCAAGGAAGAGAAGTTATTATAAATCATGCTAGTGCACAAAAAAAAAAAAAAAAAAAAAAAAAAAAAAAAAAAAAAAAAAAAAAAAAAAAAAAAAACGAAACGAAGTTGAATTAGTATAGTAACTTCTAACGAGTACCCACAAGATCTATAATTCGGAACAAAAATGAAATAAAAACTGTAAATCCTTGTAAATCCCGTTTTACTATAATATATAAAAATGGCGCATATTGACGTATACCAACGACATGCCAAAATACTTAACCCTTTCCACTTAAGGTGTTCACCAACGTCATGCCAAAAGACTTAACCCTTTCCACTTTAGTTGTTGACCAACGTCATGCCAAGAGACTTAACCCTTTCCACTTAAGGTGTTCACCAACGTCATGCCAAGAGGCTTAACCCTTTCAACTTAAGTTGTTTACCAACGTCATGCCAAAATACTTAACCCTTTCCACTTAAGGTGTTCACCAACGTCATGCCAAAAGACTTAACCCTTTCCACTTTAGTTGTTGACCAACGTCATGCCAAGAGACTTAACCCTTTCCACTTAAGGTGTTCACCAACGTCATGCCAAGAGGCTTAACCCTTTCAACTTAAGTTGTTTACCAACGTCATGCCAAGAGACTTAACCCTTTCCACTTTAGTTGTTTACCAACGTCATGCCAAGAGACTTAACCCTTTCCACTTAAGGTGTTCACCAACGTCATGCCAAGAGACTTAACCCTTTCCACTTTAGTTGTTTACCAACGTCATGCTAAGAGATTTAACCCTTTCCACTTTAGTTGTTTACCAACGTCATGCCAAGAGACTTAACCCTTTCCACTTAAGTTGTTTACCAACGTCATGCCAAGAGACTTCACCCTTTCCCCTTAATTTATTTGAGAAAGCTGTTAACATCAAGTGGCAAGACAAGATTCCAGACACAGAGGTCCTGAAGAAAGCAGGGATGCAAAGCATGCATACAGTCTTAAAGCTACATGTAGCACAGCTAAGATGGACTGGCCATCTTATAAGAATGCCTGAGAGCGACTTCCAAATAAAGTCTTCTATGGAGAACTACAGGAGGGAAATCGCTCTCAAGGTGGCCGGAAGAAAGCTACAAAGACACTCTCAAAGCCTCTCAGAAGGATTTCGACATACCAATTGGGTCTTGGGAACAGACTGCACAGGGGCGATCAAAGTGGCGAGGTCTCATCAACAAAGGAGCAGCTCTCTAAGAAGGAAAGAGAATCTGTGAAGCTGAAAGAACGCGCAAAGCGCAGAGAAAGCAAAGCCAAGACCAATGGGCCATCAGCAGATCCCATGACCATGACTAGCTCTAGTTGCAACCGACAGTTTAGAGCTAGAATTGGCCTAGTCAGATCAACGAACTCACCTACACACATGAACATTATTCATGAAATCATTTAGTGGGAGATGAACGACCATAATTATTAAAATGGGGTTCAAGGAAGTATACATTTCATGCACATGTTTTCCGGATGCTAACAAGAACAAGAAACCTATTTGACACAAACAGCAAGTTTTACCAAGCTTCTCTCATCGTTATGGCACCACGAGGCGCTAACAAGTGAGCCGCGTCGCGAGAAACTGGTCTTCGGGGTTTCCGACCAGGTCCGACACAAACCGGCCTGTGCAGTCACAGATAAAGGCTAGAAGCTTAAAATTTCAGATTTAAGAAGAAGAGGAATTGTACTATCCGTGTAGCGAAAACAAAGGCGCTGATCAGCTTCGCAGTTACTGCGAAGCTGATCTGCGCCTTTGTTTTCGCATAGGCAAAAATCCGGTTTTCTCACGATGCGGCTCAAGTGTCAACAAGGTCGCACTGGTCTGTTTAGCACCGATATAGTAAGAGAATGAGCAAACAAACTTATAAAAAGTGTGCTCGCACCTGCCATCTAGTTTCTCACGACTTTAATTCTTGAAATCAATATTTGCTTTGAAGTCTATAAGATTTTATTGAATTCTAAAATCAGTATTTACACCGAAACACCTTTTTGCGTTGTCATTACGGTTCGAACTTAAAGAAACTTAAATACTATTTAAAGCATACTTTAGATATTTATAATATTTGACGACAAGCAATGTACATAACACCTTGACCTGGGTACCATTCAACAGCCTACCACTATTGTCACCTTCACACTGAAGGGTACTACTGGAACGCCCCCTACCATTGGTTTAAATTTCCTGTCGAAACGAAGGTGCTACTTAAAGCACCTTTTAAATTCAATGTTAAATCGATTTGAATAGTGTGAAGACCTCTTTACAATGGCTTTATGAGCTCTGGCAATATTGTCTGATCTTTTTCATTCAAACATGAATGGTGGGCTTTGGCTTTTTTTAAATCTGCCCACGATGACCCACGATGATCCACTATGACACTTTCAACACTTTTATTGAAGGTCAACTTGTATTTTAAGTTTAACAATCGAACCTCTGGACTTTTATGGCAAACACTAAATGTGGACAAAAACATCAAAGGAAGATCAGACTTTAATAGAGTGACATTGAAAATGCGAAGTCATTTTCTTAAATGAATTCCGAAAGCCACTTCAGAGGTCCTAGTTAGGAATGTAATTGAACCGAAAAGTCGCATTGGCCCTTGACATTAAACAAGTTAAATCTGATATTTTATCATTACTATATTTTATATTTTATTATTGCCACTGTTCTCAGACAACATGAGGAAAAAAAAACAACAGAGGAACGCCATAATTATCATCAAGCTCTGTAAAATGCAATGGCTTCTGTTATCTCCCATTGCACCACTCATTCATTCGAGATCATCTGCCGTGGTTGGGTGGTCGGGTTGGCAGATCACGTGATGCATTGCTTCTATAAATAGCACAGCTATTCGATACAATGTATCCTATAAGTATAATCTCCGACATGCTGCGTCAGGGAGTCGACTCTCTGGCTCAGAGTCGACTCTTTGGCATTGGATTTCTACCCAGGCGATCCGTGTTCGAATCCCTTAAGGAACATGGGATTTTTTCCAAAATATGGGAAAACTAACAATGTGGTTTCCGAGCAGGTCCGACACAAATCAGGCTGTACTGTCACAGAAGCAGGCTGGAAGCTTGAAATTTCGGATTTAAAAAGAAGAGGAAGTGTACTATCCGTGTAGCGAAAAAAAAAGGCGCTGATCAGCTTCGCGGTTACCTCATAGTTTTCCCATGAGGCGGCTCATTTCTTAGTATTTGTAAGACTTCGATATCATTGGGTTGAAATGGACGCCACCCCTGTCCCAGTTGTTCTCCCCGATAACGTTCGACAGTGTAAAGAAATGGAAACGTTGGTGTATTAAAATGGAACAAGATCTTGGTATCTGGCTCATTGAAAAATATAGTACGTGTATATTGTGTTAAAAAGTATCATTTTTGTATAGCTCCTGGATATTGTCCAGCTGATATTTATAAAGAGCAAACTTGTTATTCAAACCCACCCAACAGAACAAAACGCTGTCACTTTTATGAGCTTGAAAGCTATTCTTTGCAATTGATTTATAACATGCTACTTAGTAAAATTTGATTTTCTGAATGAATATTCATTTAGCATTATCATTTATTTGTCACTTGATTTAATTTGGCGTCCACAATGAGGTACGCTTGAGGAGCTCCACATAGAACCAGGAGCCATTAAAAAGTGATATATTTAACAGTGTCAGCCATTCTTTTGTCATTAATACACTTTTCAAACTGTAGCCACCTCGTGGGAAAACCAACAATGTGGTTTCCGAACAGGTCCGACACAAACCGGGCTGTACAAGCACAGAAAAGAGCTAGAAGCTTGAAATTTCGGATTTAAGTAGAAGAAGAATTGTACTATACGAGTAGCGAAAACAAAGGCGCTGATCAGCTTCGCAGTTACTGCGAAGCTGATCTGCGCCTTTGTTTTCGCATATTCAAATTGTTGGTTTTCCCATTAGGTGGCTCAAATGGCAGTCCAGTGCTGACCAATATATTTTGCAATACACTGACACAGGAGAGAAAATATATGCAAAACGTATACAGAAGACCAAAAACGCCTTTTTATGACAAGTCTCCCGAACCACAATAACTGGAAACACAAACAGAGAGAAAATCGTGCAAAATGCATTAAAGTCTCATTATACTTTCAATCAATTTTATATGTGAAAAATATTTTTTGGGGTTATAAGTTTCGTGCTAAAATGGTGCCTAAACATGGGCATTACAATTCTCATTTACGCGCCTTAATTTGAGCTAAAATTAAGGGAAATACCTTAATTTTGCTTCATTTACATTTTTCGTCTTAAGCCAAATTATTAAAATGAGTTAAAGGCGTGACTAGAGGCGTGGAAACGTAGAAGGCTTGCGCACTCAAATAGTCTCGCGTCATCTTTAAAATATAAACAACATGTATCCATGAGCGGTTCGTCAATGTGGAGGCAATAAAAGAAGTTAGTGATTCTTTAACGGGATATGGAGGAGAAGCTTAGGGAAGAGGAGGAATATTATGCGAGGTCCCATGACGAGGCGTCTTCAAAACTTCTAGACATGTGGTAAGGGTTCAGTCTCAGTTCTGTTTATCAAACATGTATAAAACTAAAAATAACCCATGTATATTGAATGCTTTTAGCTTTGTGCTTCCTGCTTAAAGAGCCAAGATGCCCCATATAAATCTGTTGAATCGCACATTGTCCACCATGCAAATTTAGACATTGTAACAATTGGAAGTGGTATAAGAACATGATTTTATATTCATGTACATGTACATTAATTTTAATTGAGGTTCACAGTGGGGTATGTCTACTTAACTTGAGACAAGAATTCGCTTCTCAAAAAACCATTAATAATAACAAGTGTCGAGCTGTACTTTGAGATTTTTATCGATAATCACAGATCATCACACTGTGCCCATAGCCAGTAATGCTCTTGTCATTTGTAACCACGCTCCCCCGGAATATGAGCGGGGCTTTGACCAAAGTTTGGCCACGGCGGCGTGGGGGAAATATCTGGGGTTTGCTTTATGTTGGCATAAAGGTCGGTGAAATGAAAATATAGCAGGCAACGGGGGAAACCAGCAGTGGTTTTACCAACTAGCAGTCCCCACAGGGTAACTTTTAGCAGGGATTTGCTGGACCAAACGTCAAGGTCCCCGCTATTCACCGGGGTTAAGAGTTAGGGCCCTGGTTACAAATGACTAGTGCATAACAACAATGCATTCACGTAATATTTCATGTTATGCTTTTATCGTTTTAGGCATTGTTAGTGAAAATCGGACAAAGAGACTGTCAATGCCTATCAAGAGGGCCCAGATGTCCTATTTTCACTCTCACGCAATATATCCAATACGTCACATTCAATAGCTATGGTCATGTCGGGACGGTGCCTCCATTTAATTGGACTTCTTCCAATCATTTGGAGTCGTGATATGCACTCGTGGGATGGAATAGATCTCTCTCTCTCTCTCTCTCTCTCTCTCTCTCTCTCTCTCTCTCTCTCTCTCTCTCTCTCTTCAATGTTTTGCTAACGAAGCTTTCTCTCATTTTCATTCTTAATCTTTTGAATTTAGTCTACAAGTCTTAGTTTCGCAATATTGCTGGCGACCCATAATCAAATGATGATAGTTTGTTTGAAGCGGCTAGAAAATTGTTGACTGGGGCGTTAAACCTCAATACAAACGAACGCAGGCCCGGTAAATCTGCAATTTCTCAAGTTTTTTGGAATATGTTGAAAGACATAAGCATTCATTAAAGAAAAAAAAACATTTCGCTTTAAAAGCAAAGCAGCAGCAACATAAAAAAAGTCAGAGAAAATGAATGTCATAATTTCGTGTGCGGCCTAAAATACCCTTCACTCACAATTTTTGAGAGTAGGTAACATCAGGGTTGGTTTGGCTATGGCTTCACACCACTATCAACAATGTTTCAGTCATCTTGGGACGACGCCAGCGGTTTCCGGGTGTCAACCAGTATTATGCGAAGCTTTATCAAGTGCCTCGTTGAAGAACACTACACGGCGGAAGTAGTTATCGTGCCTAGCTCTTGCTGCAGACTTGCCAACTACCACTAATTATGCTCGTTTGCAAAAAATTACCTTATCGTTACGAAAACTTGCCCATCCAATATACAGTGATTCTTTTTTTCATTTGTAAAAAATGAAAATTTCATAGAAAAATTTGATATTTTGAATAATTTTGCCTCGCCGAGGCTGTTCTAACGAGTAAACAAAATCTATGTTTGGTATTAAAAACATGTAAACACCTGCATACCCCGGTTTTACAACGTAAAGTTAGGGATTTTTGCTTATACTTTTCATGGATATGTCTCCTGATCTTAAAATGTATTACTGTTATTAAAATTGTGCTTGTAGGCAAAGCCTTCAAACAAAAGACGTTCCCAACTTACACAGTAGGAGAAAGTCTAATGCCGGAGTACACGGGAAGGATGACGAACATAGCACCGAAGACGATGTTGGCTGATTATGAGCGACTTCAATCAGATACCAACCAAAGTTAAGTTCAGGATGATTCAGCTAAAAGTTGGACAGGCGGTGTCTGGGAGATGTTTTGGTCCTGTTCTCACTGTCCCGTTTTACGCTGTAAAGTGGAATGAACCGCGTCAACTGACAGGGATAAACCGTGACGCCACCGTGGAAATCTTTAGCATACAGGGACGAACCGGGGTTTACTGGCGAGCCGTCACATTTGTATTAATCAAACGGTGTTTGGAAGATGTTTAAGCTATGTTCTCACAGTCCTGGATTATTTACGGTTAACCAGGATGACTCGTGTTGAACCGGAGTAGAACCATAACGTCACCGTAGACATGCGTGGCAAGCCGGGAAATTCCGTTGCAGAACTGGCCATGGGCGACACCGAGTGCAAAACGTTATACCACCGGGGTTCGACCATGATAAACCGGGATGATCAAAAGTAAACTGTGGGTAAATGGGACGACACCGTGCCATTCGACACAAACCGGGCCTTCACCGGGATTCCACCTTAATGAACAGGGGCCTTTAAAAGTTTTCCTACCTTGAAGCCCGTTTTGGATCCGTTGGAGTCCCGGTTCACCCCGTGAATCTCAGTGGTTGCTACTTTCTTCAACAACGTGAAACACCAGCACAAGACCGTTGCATGACACGACACCCTTAAGAACCAACCAGTTTAACATCGGGTTCTACCGATTCGGAAATAAAACCGGGACCCACCTGCCTGCACCGTGACGAAATTGTTAGAACGCAGCAATAAAAATGTAAACAGAGACCCTTTAAGAGCAGTGAACATATTAATGAGAAAGTTGGTCGATTGGGGATTAACGTCACACCATCAGCTAAGGTCATATGGAGACGGGACCTCGGTTTATAGTCCCATCCAACGGGCTGGAGAAGCCCGGGGTCGAACCTGCGACCCCATGGTTTACAAGGCGAGTGACATAACCGCTGCACCATACCATGTTTTCGGCTACTTGAGCCTCGTCAGTGACCGAGCTCCAACGGATCTATCTTTTACAAGATTTAACTTGCATGTAGCAGTGAAGTCAATTAAGATATTAAAGGAATAGGTTTACAAACCTTATACTTCATTTCAAAAGAAAGAGATCAGCGAAACAAACATTTTGACACCACATTTATTAAAATCGGTTAAGTGGTTTTGAAGAAAGTCTTAATATTCAACAATGGCCGCCTATGGTGGCCGCCATTTTGTTTAGCCAGTCACGTGACCAAAAAGGAAAAATGCTTATTTACAGTAGTAGACTTAATTTTTACATTTGAAAACAGATCAGTATGATTCTATTAAGTGAATGAAAAGTATTTCAACAACTTTCATACTTTAATATGCATGGAAATGGCACATATTTACAATTCCATGTTTGTGAGGGAGTGACGTCATACCCTCATAGCCTCGTACTGGATTTGGGCCATCAAAATTTTCAAATCCCTATAATTTTCTTAGACCTTGGTTGATTTTCATAAAATTTGTTGCAAACTGTTCAGCTACATGAAGGCTTTCATAAAACGCACACACAATAGTTTGTGGGCCTATTCCTTTAACAAAATTATATTTTTTATAAAAATAGTGTTTTCACCAATGGAATGATATTGATATTTTCTCTGTTGATTGAAGTCAGTCGACATTTTGGTTATTTCTGACGTTTCCATTCAATAGACTTCATCAAAGTTTATTTGTTTCACTTCAGAAAACAGGGGACCGCGGTGGCGTAGTGCTAGAGCATCGAACTCCTGATTAAGCGGTCCCGGGTTCGATCCACACTGGTGGCACCGTGTTGTGTTCTTGAGCAAGACACATTAAAACCAGAGTACTGGTAAAAACCCCGGGAGCGTTGGGGCCGTCCAGACATAGCAAACTAACAAACTTCAGAAATTAAAACTCCTACATGTATATTTAACAGAAATTTTGGGTAGTCATTAGTGTAAATCTGGATATTCATTCATTGTCTTAGAACGTAAGGAACATCAGTTGTTGTTTTTATTTTTACGCACCTGTGACAATTCTGTTTTCAACACGCTCGATGAAAAAGTATACACCTTAAAAATAAACATCTTAGAGATAATATTAAAATAAAAATGTAGAGGATTTGAAGCAATACAACCCGCACACCAACAGGAATAGTCAATAGCCAATGGTAGTACGAGGACGAGACCTCGATTTAATGTCTCATCCGAAGGACTAAAGGATCTCTGGGTTGAACACATACCCCTGTTTTGCCAGGTAAAACCACACCACGGAGGCTTTTTTTCCCAGAGATCCATGTATAGGTCTATCTTTCATACATGATACATGAATAATATGATAGGATATATTCATAAAATCTTGTGAGTCCATACAATCCCAGTAAATATACTACTGTCACGTAACAGTGACATGTGCATGTCAATTTCGATACTTATCCGGTCTTTGATCCGTCTGGGGTCATTGTCGAGCTACTTATACTGTTCTTCCTAGATTTTCCTTGCACGAGGGAATAAAGAGATTTTGACTTGACTTGATACACTGAGACCAATGACGTGAAATGTTCCAGCTGCGTATGTGTGACGTGCCTCTAACGTTCCTGTGGCGTATGTGTCCTAGTCCCAATATGTGTGGCCGCCATATTTACAGAATGATCGACCCCAATGCTATCATTACTGAGTATTATAGTACTGAGGCCGGGATCAGTTGGCATTCTGGTCGCTTAAACATTGATTGAATTTCAAAACATATGTTTCAAAAGAGGTCTTACGAGTGGGTTTATATGAGCCGCCACATAACATAACCAACAATCTGCATATGCCAAAAACAAAAGCGCAGATCAGCTGTGCAGTAACTGCACAGCTGATCAGCGCCTTTGTTTTCGCTACACGGGTAGTACTATCCCCTATCCCTCTTCTTAAATCCAAATTTCAAGCTTCTAGTCTTCTCCTGTGATTGTACAGGTCAGTTTGTGTCAAAGCTGGTCGAAAACAACGATTTTTTTTTTCATGCGAAGGCCCATATGTAATTGCTTAGTAAAATGTAGTTTGATGATCTGCAAGAGCAGCAGCGATATCTACACCATTCATACACCGTCTTTTCGTGATCTGCATGTATTTATCGTTACGTACATCCGATGCACGGTAGCGTATTAGAAGTACCTGCTGCGTCGCATTCTTATACATGTATATGTGCGAATCGGAACTGCGCTTAACCTAGACGGTTAGCTAGTTTACACGGTTAGTTCTGGATGTTCCCGGGTCGACATAGCTCATACTCGATCACTGACAACCTTATTCTCGTTTTTAACCCGGGGCATTAAGAATTGTTGCGGTAGACGTATAAAGTTTTCTTTGATTTTATTGCAACGCCACACCGTATGAATGCTGGCCGCAAAATACAGCATTACTACAGGAGGAAATGTGACGTGGCCAAGATGTTGGTGTCGTCGTTCACGTAATGCATTTAAAGAATGTGAAATTGAGTACTTCAAAGGTCTCTCACCGCGCCTATTGTTATCTTTCCTAATTTCCCCGTATGTCGCCTCTCCGTAATAAAAATCGACAAGAATCGATTAAATAAATATCACTTTGTGGTACACACCATTGCCTTTCAATGCAAGGGACAAGTAGTGAAGAACAGTAGCTCGTTTCACGAAGCTCTCTTATGACATATCTTATCTTATGCTCGAGACTACTCTGAGAGTGACTTGTGATCTATCTTAACGGTAAGACTTGTCTTATGATTGAGGTTGTGACTTGCTCATAAGATTTATCTCAATTCAAGGTCAAACACAACAAACAGTTAGTTTCAAGTATGTTAAATAAAAGAATTGATTTAATATTGGTGATAGCTCAGTGGATTTATGCAAGTAATATAATTAGTAATTTTGCCATAATATGAACCAGGCGATCCGAGATCGAATCCATTTTTCTCTCTTTTTTCTTTTTTTTCTTTCTATTTCAATATAAATACATGCACTTAGATCTACCAACTGTTTCATTGTAATGCTATAGGCTATTTCGTCTGCAAATCGAAACCAAATCTCTTTAACTCGAGTGTTTGCCTTAAACACCGTATGATAAACCTGATGCATCGGGCGGCCGATCTGTTTATCATTTGGGGAATTCGCCATATTGAACTTAGGTCTAGTTATACTAGCAATTATGTATACAGTTCATGATGTTTGCAGTTAAAATAAAAAAATGACACATTGGGGCCCTGAGAAATAATAGATGGGCTGCTTGTACCGCTTGTACCGCTCCAAGCAAAGCTTATACACTTCTGACTGGCTATCTGATTAGGCTACTGGTTACATTACAAAAACACGCCCATGCAATATACACGGATTTTTTAAGTTGTAAAAAGTGTTTGTTTGTTTGTGTTGAGGCTTAACGTCCCAGTCAACAATTTTTCAGTCGTGTCGGGACGGAGCCAACGCTTCCTGGGTTTAACCAGTACTGTAGGGAGTAGATGTGCCTTGCTCAAGGACACAACACGGTGACGCTTGTGGGGCTCGAACCCAGGACCTCTCGATTCGGAGTCCGACTTGTAAAAATTGAAAGATTTCAGTAGAAAATCTGTGATATTTTTTGCTCAAAACATAGATTGTGGGTACACGTTAGAACCGCCTCGGCAAGGCGGTTCTAACGAGTACCCACAATCTATGTTTTGGAGCAAAAATAAGAAAAAAAAAGTTTACCCCTGCAACCCATAGTTTTGCTATAAAAAAGTGGGGTTCAAGGGGGTAAACATTACACGGACATGTTTTCCTGATGAACCGTTCATGTCTGAGCCTGCCTAGAAACCGTGATTAGGTAAAACCATCCATACACATAAGCCTTACTTTGGTACTTTATACTGAGCCAAACACAACGCATCACGATTATGGCATGTTTCGCTTTTCAATGAAATGTAATACAGTCTTCCATATATATGCTGTTCAGCAATCGCCTATGATTTGAGCCGCATCGTGAGAAAACCGGATTTTTGCCTAGGCGAAAACAAAGGCGCAGATCAGCTTCGCGGTAACCGCGAAGCTGATCAGCGCCATTGTTTTCGCTACTCGGATAGTACATTTCCTCTTCTACTTAAATCCGAAATTTCAAGCTTCTAGCCTGCTCCTGTGACTGTACAGGTCGGTTTGTGTTAGACCTGGTCGGAAACCCCGAAGACCGGTTTTCTCGCGTCGCGGCTCATTTAATAGGGTACAATTTGGCTTTCAGAGTATAGACCATTGAGCTCGAATGAGATTAGCCAATGCGGTTATTTTGGTGGCATGCGACTCCTGAGAGATTCTGGAAGTCAGTCTTCCTTTTGGATCGTGAAAAATGATTAATTTCTCGATACGCTTAATACAGAATGTTACAACCAGATGTTGTTAGATGTGTCAACCGCACGGCAATCTAATCCAGTGGAAATAAAGTTTATTTGTATTACATAACAAAGAAATCGTTGTTGCGTTATAAGCTTGACTGAGTATATTTGAAGCACGTTTTGGATGCCGTGGCATCCTAATTTTGTATGAACGCCTCATGAATAGGAGGCAACGTTTCGGCTTGAACATAGCTGTTGAATGTGGCGTTAAGCATTAACTCAAACAAACAAACTAAAATAAAATTTTGGCCTTTATCAATACTGAACCAAGGTATAAATAATATGACTCGGTGGCTCAGTGGTAAGCTATGTTGTCTTCTGTCCAGGCGATCCGAGTTCGAATCCGGTCTTGGTAATATTTTGTTGTGTTTTCCCTTTACATAAAAACGTCCGCCATTTTAAGTTTACTATAAAATAAGTTCAATCATAAGTTGTGTCCTTTGTTAGGACTAAAGTTAGGACATCTTAAGGATGAGAAATATCTTATACCGAAATTAGTCCTAAGTTCAAACTTAGGATAAAATTTGTCTTAAAATGCTTTGTGAAACGAGCCCCAGGACTTTGTCTATGCACACGATCATACTTTCAAATGTGTTTATTTTAATAACTCCGAGTTGCTTTTGGTCGTAAATAGAGTTTAGCACGTGTTTCGATTTACCTCCGGTATTCCAGACCTTTGCGCATAAAATTCGAGTGTGAAGGGCGGGCAAAAATATATATTTATCACTGTCACTCATTTTTGTCAAATTTTAATTAGTCTTTAATTGGTTTATCAGTAATTCATTTGGGAAGTTTTCGACAGATCCATGTTCGGCAAACGAAGCACTAGAACATATCAAGAATTATCAAAATTGAAAAAAATGATTGAAAGTATAATGAGACTTTAATATGTCATATAGAGGGAGACATGACAACACAAATTAAAAGGCTTTAGTCGCACTAGCTGCATAAGGTGCCCGGGGGGGGGGGGCACTCCCTGGTAAGCAGTGTACCGATGCGTGATCAAAGGATTGTTGAACATACCCTAAACAGTGTGATCGACATTTAAAATTTGACCCCCCTTTTCACTGTGTTTGCTTTAAAATGTGACCCTTTCCACTGTGTCCCGTCAAAAAGTACCCCTTTCCACTGTAGTCAACTAAAACACTGGAATGCAATAATTCTTTTATAACCACGTGAAGATGCTATATGTGTAATATGCAAACAATCTGCCTGATGGCTTCAGAGAAGTAATTTTAAAATATAGACAGACTACAGTAACGGAAGATGGATGCCAGGTACCTGCCTATCCTATAAGATCACCTTTGAGACTTTGGCTCTGTTGGGTTAAAATGCTTAAAAATGTGGAACTGATATGATCATAAACAAACATTTGGTCATGCAATCAACACATGAAATAGCTAAAGTTACAAATAGGCAACATAGATGGTAAACCTTAAAATGCACATACAGAAGAAATTGTCATCACTGAAACGAGAAACAGACTAACCACAGAGGAAGTATCGCCTTGGAACTGTCAGTAATAAAGTATTGGGGGTTTAAATTGTTTCAGGGCTTTCAAGCTTTGCCCTCAGCATCTGAATTTGTTCAAATGTACACAGAAAATTGACACAAATATATATGAAATAATGGTTGGTTGGTTAATTTTGTGTTTTGTCCCACTAAACAGCTAAGGTAATATGGCGATAGGAAATTAGTTTAAGTCTTGTACGAAAAACTGGAGAAGCCTGGAATTGACCCCTGGTTTACAAGGCAAGCAGCTTTCCCACTACACCACTAGGCTTCTATACATACTTGAAATAAATCTTGATATAGTAGATAAATACCAAGCACTTACATATAGCAAGCATTATGGAGAGCAGGGTACAAAAGACAAGATTTAATACAAACCATTTTTATTTGTATGAACTACTCAATTAGCAGAAACAATAATTTCTATTGAAGCAACACACATTGTTGAACAGAAAGGGAAAATCATATCTTATCCCTTAGGTTTTAGACATTTTAGTCATTCGGCCCAAAACATATCGGCCAAGGACGCCTCGGTCCACCCCTTTTCACAGCGTTTTAGCAGAATTGTAAAAAACATACCCTTTTCCACATAAACGACATTTTGCCTACCCTAAATGATGTCAGCGCTGCGCACTGCCCTTCTTGAAAAAAAAGTACCCTTTCTCATCGTTTTTTTGATCACGCATCGGTACACTGCTTACCAGGGAGTGCCACCCCCCCCCCCCCCCCCCCCGGGATAAGGTGTTGTTTCAAGTATGACAACATGCAATCTGTGTAGAATTATAGATCAAGATTTCTATGTAGAAATTGATGACAAAGTACGTGCAAGGTATAAGGCATACCGTTATGCACCACTCATTTGTAGGCAAGGCCCCACCTACTGGGGAGGGTGGGGGTAACCGGACTAAAGATTGTCACCGCACTCAGTGCAGAGGGAATGACCATGATGACGGGATATTGACATTATGATCGTAAGCGCAAATGAACATAAGCAAACGGCAAAATCGTTTGACCTTGAACTTTGACCATCTCATTTCAGTTCTTTCTCCATTTTAAGACCATATGACGGTAACCACCACGGCCTACGTATATATTTCAAAGTAAAACCACAGTTTACATTTTACCCCCCATTAAAGCTTCCTACTGCATAGTTTTATGGTCTGATACACGCAACAATGTGAAAACCTCCGCAGTATCATTAATTCAGCAATTTTTATGAATGAGTTTTAATGGCGAGATCGAACGCAACTTACTTTTAAAATGACTCATAAACGCGCGGCAATGGTTAATTCATTAATGTATTCTGATCTTTGAAACGATAGAGAAAACGTTACAAACAATGAAAGTAAAAGTTTCATATTTTTTTAGATGTTCGAGATATGTAATATCCCCTTACCATTATTAAATTGTTGTACAATTAATAATAAGGTTGACAATGGCATAAACTTGATGCCAAAAAATTGTCAAACTTTGCAAGGCAAATTTTGAGTACAGTTTTAAGGATTTTGCTTTTAAGGGACAAACGTTTCTTTCTAATTATGTCTCCCCTCGACAGGGTCGGGAGACATATTGTTTTTCCCCGTGCGTCTGTCCGTCCGTCCGTCCGTCTGTCCGTCACAAATCGTGTCCACTGTATAACTTGAAAACCGTTAAAGATTTTTCAATGAAACTTGGTTCACTTGTAAACCACGACGAGACAATGTGTCTTGCACAAGAACCATAACTCTAGCTTGAGTATTTTTGGAGTTATTTACCTTTGATTATTTTCCATATGATTTCGTGTCCGGTCTATAACTTGAAAACCGTTTAAGATTTTTCAATAAAACTTGGTACACTTATTAAGCATGATCAGACAATGTGTCATGCACAAGAACCATAACTCTAGCTTGAGTATTTTTGGAGTTATTTCCCTTTGATTATTTTTCATATAATTTCGTGTCCGGTCTCTAACTTGAAAACCGTTTAAGATTTTTCAATAAAACTTGGTACACTTATTAAGCATGATCAGACAATGTGTCATGCACAAGAACCATAACTCTGGCTTGTGTATTTTATGAGTCATTTACCTTTGATTATTTTCCATACAATTTCGTGTCCTCCCTATAACTCAAAAACCGTAAGAGATATTTCAATGAAACTTGGTACACTTATAAAGCACGATGAGATGATGTGTCATGTTAAAGAACCATAACTCTTGCTTGCATATCTTTGGAGTAATTTCCCTTTGATTATTTACCATACAATTTGTGTCTGCTCTATAACTTGAAAACCGTAGGAGAAATTTCAGTGAAACTTGGTACACTTATAAAGCACGATGAGACAATGTGTCATGCACAAGAATTATAACTCTTGTTTTCATATCTTTGTAGTTATTTCCCTTTGATTATTTACCATACAATTTCATGTCCGCTCTATAACTTGAAAACCATAAGACATATTTCAATGAAACTTGGTACACTTATAAAGCACGATGAGATGATGTGTCATGCTATAGAACCATAACTCTTGCTTGCATATCTTTGGAGTTATTTCCTTTTGATTATTTTTCATACAATTTTTTGTCTGCTCTATAACTCAAAAATCATTAGAGATTTTTCAATGAAACATGGTACACTTATAAAGCATGATGAAACGATGTGTCATGCACAAGAATCATTACTCTTGCTTTCATATCTTTGGAGTTATTTCCCTTTGATTATTTTCCATACAATTTCGTGCCCGCTCTATAACTTGAAAACCGTAAGAGATATTTCAATGAAACTTGGTACACTTATAAAACAGAATGACAGGATATGTGATGCACAAGAACTATAACTCTTGCTTGCATATTTTGGACATGCACGTAGAAAGGGGGGAGACATCAGTTTTCACATAGAAAACAAATTCTAGTTATGTCAGTTCTTTTCATTGCTTCTAAGCTTCAGCTCTATGTTCAGAAGAGTCTATTAAAGAACGTGCAAGGTTATGCCCCTTGTTTTTTTCTGTTAATGCGAGACAGAAGAAGTAGTCAGATATCTCTGAAATGGGTGTTAACAATAGACGAGACAAAACTCGGAAAGAATCAATGGAACAATTGAGTAAAAACCTTTAACCATGCAAATGACAACTAAAATACAATTTTGTCACTGGTGGTGCTAAAAATTGCAGGTAATACTACACTAAAAACATTTTTGTTGCTGGTGGCACTAAGCTTAAATACATATTCGTTGCTTTAAATACATTTTTGTTGCTGGTACATTTTAGTTCCTAAAGCTAAAATCCATTTTTGTTGCTCGTGGTACTAAGCTAAAACACATTTTTGTTGCTGGTGGCACTGAGCTAAAATACATTTTTGTTGTTGGTCGTACTAAGCTAAACACATTTTTATTGCTGGTGGCACAATGCTAAAATCCATTTTTGTTGCTAGTGGTACTAACCTAAAATAGATTTTTAGCTCACCTGAGCCGAAGGCTCACAAGGTGAGCTTATAGTATACCAATCAGTCCGGCGGCCGTCGTCCGTCCGTCCGTCGTCCACAATTTCAAACATCTTCTCTGAAAACGCTTGGCCAATCAAAGTGAAATTTTATGTGGAGCATCCATGGGTAGGGGGAATGAAAGTTTGATCGCGAAGTCCGGGTCACATGACCAAGATGGCCGCCACGCCCATATATGGTAAAAACCACTCAAAAATCTTCTTCTCCAGAACCGGCAGGCCGATTTTCACGAAACTTGGTATGTAGCATTTGGGACTCCAGCCCATCATAGTTTGATCAAATGATGACCCTAGGATGACCTTGACCTATTTTACGGCAAGGTCAATTTTGGAAACATACGCTTTTACATGGGAAAAAGTGAAAACTATGGATTTTTTTAAAAAGTATTGCAGCCTGAGACCTGAAAAGTGGCAGATGCAAACAACTAATGGAGTAGATGAAGGTATATGATTAATTTAGGTGAAGGTCATCTATTGACCTTGGCCAGTCTGTCGTCCATACATACTTTTCAAAGATCTTCTTATCTGAAACCGCTTGGCCAATCGAAATGAAATTTTATGTGGAGCATCCTTGGGTATAGGGAACAAAAGTTTGATCGCGAAATATGGGTCACATGACCAAGATGGCCGCCAGGCTCATATATGGTAAAAACCACTCAAAAATCTTCTCCACAACCGGCAGGCCGATTTTCACGAAACTTGGTATGTAGCATTTGGGACTCCAGCTCATCATAGTTTGATCAAATGATGACCCTAGGATGACCTTGACATATTTTACGGCAAGGTCAATTTTGGAAACATAGGCTTTTACATGGGAAAAAGTGTAAACTGTAGATTTTTTGAAAAGTATTGCAGCCTGAGACCTGAAAAGTGGTAGATGCAAACAACTAATACAATAGATGAAGGTTATGTGTTTAATTTAGGTCAAGGCCATCTCTTAATATTGGCCGGTCTGTCGCCCATACACACTTTTCAAAGATCTTCTTCTCTGAAACCGCTTGGCAAATCAAAATGAAATTTTATGTGGAGCATCCATGGGTAGGGGGAACGAAAGTTGATCGCAAAATCCGGGTCACATGACCAAGATGGCCGCCACGCCCATATATGGTAAAAACCACTCAAAAATCTTCTTCTCCAGAACCGGCAGGCCGATTTTCACGAAACTTGATATGTAGCATTTGGGACTCCAGCCCATCATAGTTTGATCAAATGATGACCCTAGGATGACCTTGACCTATTTTACGGCAAGGTCAATTTTGGAAACATACGCTTTTACATGGGAAAAAGTGAAAACTATGGATTTTTTTAAAAAGTATTGCAGCCTGAGACCTGAAAAGTGGCAGATGCAAACAACTAATGGAGTAGATGAAGGTATACGATTGATTTAGGTGAAGGTCATCTATTGACCTTGGCCAGTCTGTCGTCCATACATACTTTTCAAAGATCTTCTTATCTGAAACCGCTTGGCCAATCGAAATGAAATTTTATGTGGAGCATCCTTGGGTATAGGGAACAAAAGTTTGATCGCGAAATATGGGTCTCATGACCAAGATGGCCGCCAGGCTCATATATGGTAAAAACCACTCAAAAATCTTCTCCACAACCGGCAGGCCGATTTTCACGAAACTTGGTATGTAGCATTTGGGACTCCAGCCCATCATAGTTTGATCAAATGATGACCCTAGGATGACCTTGACCTATTTTACGGCAAGGTCAATTTTGGAAACATAGGCTTTTACATGGGAAAAAGTGTAAACTGTAGATTTTTTGAAAAGTATTGCAGTCTGAGACCTGAAAAGTGGTAGATGCAAACAACTAATACAGTAGATGAAGGTTATGTGTTTAATTTAGGTCAAGGTCATCTCTTAACATTGGCCGGTCTGTCGCCCATACACACTTTTCAAAGATCTTCTTCTCTGAAACCGCTTGGTAAATCAAAATGAAATTTTATGTGGAGCATCCATGGGTAGGGGGAACGAAAGTTGATCGCAAAATCCGGGTCACATGACCAAGATGGCCGTCACGCCCATATATGGTAAAAACCACTCAAAAATCTTCTTCTCCAGAACCGGCAGGCCGATTTTCACGAAACTTGGTATGTAGCATTTGGGACTCAAGCCCATCATAGTTTGATCAAATGATGACCCTAGGATGACCTTGACCTATTTTACGGCAAGGTCAATTTTGGAAACATAGGCTTTTACATGGGAAAAGGTGGAAACTGTGGATTTTTTTGAAAACTATTGCTGCCTGAGACCTGAATAGTGGTAGATGCAATCAACTAATAGAGTAGATGAAGGTATGTGATTAATTTAGGTCAAGGTCAATTTTGGAAACACGGGCTTTTACATGGGAAAAAGTGACAACTAGGTCTCAGGTAAGCGTTTACAGGACCAATGATCCTATGGAAATTATTGCAGCCATAGACTTGAAACATGACCAAGATGGCCGTCATACCCATATATGGTAAAAAACTACTTTGTCCAGTGACTGTATTTGTTGACTCTCAGGTGAGCGATCGTTGCCCTTGGGCTACTTGTTGTTGCTGGTGACACTAAGCTAAAATGCATTTTTGTTGCTGGTGGTAATAATCTAAAACATTCTTGTTGCTGGTGGTACTAATTTAAAATACATTTTTGTTGCTGGTGGTACTAATCTAAAATGCATTTTTGTTGCTGGTGGTACTAATCTAAAATACATTTTTGTTGCTGGTTGCACTAAGCTTATTTAAATACATTTTTGTCGCTGGTTACACTAAACTTATTTGAATATATTTTTGTTGCTGGTTGTACTTAGCATGTTATAAATCAATTGCATTTTTAATGCAGGTGGTAATTAGATCAAATACATCTTTTTGTTGCTGGTTGCAATTATGTAAAATGCATTTTGTTGCCACTTTGACTAAGTTTTAATACATATTTATTGCTGATGATACAAAATACATTTTTGTTGCTGGTGGTACTATTAGCATATTTGAATTCACTTTTGTTGCTGGCTGCACTAAGCTTTAATGCATTTTTTGTTGCTGATGGTACTAAGCTAAACTACATTTTTTGTTACTAGTTGCACTAAGCTGAAATACATTATTGCTGCTGGCTGCACAAAGCTAAAAAACATTTTCGCTGCTGATGGTACATAGCAAAATACATTTTTGTTCTGCGAAGTATGGTAAGTTAGTCAGCTTAGAAGACTTGATACATCCGTAGTCACCAGTAAGCGAAGCCATATTGTTTTAGACTTCCATGAGGACCTTAGTTTGAATTTGTTGAATCTTTAAAATGCTGGAGCGTAAACCATTATTCAAAATTGAGAATTTGATGCCACCAACAAATTCGTATTGTATTATTTTCTTTGCGTTTGAACGCGATTCAATAATCACAAGCGATAATCAGTATTGGTATCATGTGGTCACAATATGAAGATGACCGCACTAGTTGTAATTAAATCAAGCAAATAGTTCAAAACATTTGAGAAGGATATTTGATATGATACGTTTTATAGTCTTAAGGTGGAGCCTGTCAATTCATGTATAAGGTGGTTTGATTTATATTTTCGCAGTTTAGCGGAGACAAAAATCTGTACTTTGTGGGCCAAAACTACACATCAAAAAATGTTTTGCTATATATATGAGCCGCCTCATGAGAAAACCAACAATCTGCATATGCGAAAACAAAGACGCAGATCAGCTTCGCGGTACCGCGAAGCTGATCAGCGTCTTTGTTTTCGCTACTCAAATAGTACAGTTCTCCTTCTTCTTAAATCCGAAATTTCAAGCTTCTAGCCTGCTTCTGTGACTGTACAGCCTGATTTGTGTCAGACTTGTTCGGAAACCACATTGTTGGTTTTCCCACGAGATGGCTCATATGTTGATTGTTTTAAAGTTGAATCAATTACTCACGAAAATCTGACTAAAACGCAAAAAAAAACTTGGGAGGTTGTAGGCGAAAACGCGCCTTTTACTTGGTGTATGCAATTTTAGATCAACAGCTGACCACCTATTTTCAATGTTTAAAATGTTTGGTCTTATGATAAGGTGAAATTGAAAATACATCAGGAAAACATGTCCGAGCCATGTATACCCCCTTTAACCCCACTTTTATGTAGAATAAATGGGGTTTACAGGAGAATACCTAATTTTCTTATTTTTGATCTAAAACCTACATTGTGGGTACTCGGTAGAACCGCCTTCGCGAGGCGGTTCTAACGTGTACCCATAATGTAAGTTGTGAGCAAAAATATAAAAAAATCAAAATTTTTCCAATGACATTTTCATTTTTAAAATTTTCTTCTGAAGAAATCTTTACTGCTTGGGCAAGTTTTCGTAATGGTTCATTTTGTGTGTTTGATGCAATCATAAGGTCTCATATGGTCACAAGATACACCAGCGCATCTATTTTTTTTTATTTTTTTTTAATTCAGTTTTACGTCCCTTTCAAGATTATTTCAGCTCATATGAGACGGGCCAATCAGTAGGTGGGGCGAAAACGGGAGAACCCCGAGAAAAACCACCTGACACACCCGCAAGCAGAACTTGGCTTGTCTCACATGTGGCCAGAGCGGGGCACGAACCCACATTAGACACAGCGGTGAGATGATCGAGTGATTAAGAAACAGCGCTCTTAACCGCTCGGTCACGGGGGCCGCCCCAGCGCATCTATGACAGAATCTGTCTTTGTTCTCGATTGTAACATTAATGCATAAGTTTCCATCATTATTATATAACGCCATGCACCATATTGCCACCTACAAGGCAAATAATCCAGGCTTCTCCATTAAAAATTTAATGCACAAACATGACAAATTATTACCAACACGTTCGTATGTGTCCAGATTCCTAAACATTAAATGCAATTTGGTCGTATTTTCATCTAATGCTTTTAAAAATTTGAGCCGCTCCATCAGAAAACCAACAATTTTCATTTGCGAAAATTAAGGCAACACAAGCTTCACGGTAACAGATAGTACAATCCCTCTACTTAAAAAAATCTTAAGCTTCTATCATGTTCCTGTGACTATACAGGCTTGTTTGGTTTAAACATATTTATTCAGTATGAATTCTCAATGTTACATACAATACAAAATATACAGTAGGATGCAGAAAGAAGCCAAATGGCTTATACGAATCTGTCATCCTTATAACATAAGGCGTAAAAAATAGCCGTGTTTCCGCTAACATGCCGAAAAAATCAGGGTCGGTAGGTAGGCCAATCTTTTTATTTTTTTCTCTAATATTTATTTGTTGAAAACAGGTAAAAATTGATAATATGCAACTTAATTCATCTCAAATACTAGGAAATTACAGAAATTGAGGTTTAAAACATAAAGAAAGTTAAATAAAGTGATTTTAAATATTATTTTTGCAGTTCTGACTTGCAGGGTCGGCACAAAAAAATCAGGGTCGGTCGGGTTAGCGGAAACGAAGCTTTTTTTTCGGCCTAATTACAAACAGTCGGTGACATAAGTAGCTATTATTATAACATATGAGCCGCCCCATGGGAAAACCAACAATTTGCATAGGCGAAAACAAAGGCGCAGATCAGCTTCGCGGTAACCGCGAAGCTGATCAGCGCCTTTGTTTTCGCTACTCGGATAGTACAATTCCTCTTCTACTTTAATCCGAAATTTCAAGCTTTTAGCTCTTTTCTGTGCTTGTACAGGCCGGTTTGTGTCAGACCTGTTCGGAAACCACATTGTTGGTTTTCCCACGAGGCGGCTCATATTCATTCAATCGTTCAAACCAGTAAATCTACATGTAAGGCTGGTTTGTGTCGGACCTGTTCAGAAACTTAAATTGTTGGTTTTCTCGTGCGAAGGCTCTAATATATAGAGAATATTTGCTTTTTTGAGGTGAATACCAAATATATTTCATCGAATGAGTTGAAAACATCGGAATCAACTCACGAGATGAAATATATTTGGTATTCACCGAAAAAAGCAAATTTTCTTTTTATTTTATACAATACACCAGGCATTTTCCAATTCACAAGGCAGGCGGTGAAAATGCAAAAACCAAAACTTTTTGAAAAACCAAATAATTTTGGTACCACATTGTTCCTTCCGTTCTGACTAAGAAAATGAATACCCAAACTTTATGTTTTCTTTTTCATAAATAACGGAGTTATAGGCGTTTGAATTTCTGAAGTGAGACACATTATTTTAATGACGTCAAGTAAATGGAAACGTCAGAAGTAATCCAAAATCTACAGTGAAGATATGGGCTGGCATCAGTGACTAGTGACTTTTAATATCAGTGAAAAAATTTATATCAGTAGAAATTTCATATCAATGAAAATACCAATATTATCAAGTTTTGATATACATTGGTTTTCACTGTAAAGTATAAAATAAAATTCACTTGTATTAGTTCTTTGGGTTTCTATTCTTTAAAAACACTAAAACTTACTTAAAATAGCTGTACCTTTTACTCCAAAAACAAAACCTATTATGCTGCATTATAAAACATTTGTATCTATGCCCTGAATAGGGTAATAAAACGAAGTCGTTGATTTTTCTTTTACATTTTTACATAATTTGTGTTTTAGCCTAAAATGTTAAGAGTGTTTCGCTCCATTGTTCAATCATTGTAAAATAAATGCATTACGTTTGAAAATGTTTAAAATGCATTTTTTTTTTTTTGTGAAATCCTCTGTTCAAAAGTAAACTCAAAATATTATATACGTTTAATGCATGCCGTTTGCAATACATACTTTTTGCAATAAACTGTTCAAATTCCGAATTTGCCTAGCTCAGATTATGATTAATGGACTGTTATCAAATGAAATATCAATGAATGCAAAACATTAAAAAGTACACACTTTTTAGTAAAATAACACATAAGGTAATGAATACATAGAAATACATGTACATACCTTGATTGTCCTGCGCTTGGGTATCCTAGATGTGAAGTTCCTGTGTACGTACTGTATTTTGGTGTTTCCGGATATACTGATTTGAGTCATGGCTGCCTTTTATAGCAATGTGTAAAACACACGTAATGTATATGTTGTTTACAAATAAGAATGCTATTATCTTTACATGGACGGTGGCCCTTAAAAATGGTCATTCAAGCCTAAAGAAAATATAATTCTCTGTAACATGAGGGGTCATCGCACTTATATTTACTGTTCCTAATATTATTGTTAACAACCCATTCAATTTCGAGACCTTGAACTAAAATCTGTATATTGCATTTCAGACTTGCATTTTTAGTATTGTTTCTGATCCAAATATTGTAAATTAAGGCTTCGCGTAGCATGACGTATCTAGAATTTTATTTTGTAAAACCAAATTAGGAAATTATGTCACTTTTCGTTTGAAATTGTTTTCTCTTGCTGAATGTATTTGAGCCGTCTCGTGGGAAAACCAACAATGTGGTTTCCGAACAGGTCCGACACAAACCAGGCTGTACAGTCACAGATGCCGGCTAAACTTTTTTATTCTATTTTAGAACTGAAACAGTATCCCAATTGCTAGGTGTTCTTAAACGTTATTCGACATTTAGCTTTAGGTAATACTGTCATTTTTTATTTTGATAAAAACACTGTAATACGAAGGGCGTTCAAAAAGTTCGCGGAAAAGTGCCACCATATTCTTATTTTGTGAATCAGCTGAATTAAACTATTACAGTTATATAGACAAACATTATTTGTACTTATGCAGCAAATTTTGCTGCTCTGGCATGAGTACAATGTTAACAGTGGTTGCTATGGAAACCGTACATCACGATTACCGGCCCACTTTTGTTCATTTTTTGCAAAAAGTCGATGTTAAATTATAACATTGCATTTGATAGATTACCGTGCCTTAATTACCAAACTTTGTATGAGCAAAGTTCAATATGTTTGCGGTGACCACATGGCGTCATATAAATGTGTGTCGTCATTTGGGCGTACAGCGGCCATTTTGTTTAGTGGGTATGCCTAAAATGCAAAGGAAACAACGGTATTAGATAAATTGTGTGTTTGGAACGGACTATAAAAGAAAGAAACACTGCTAAGAGCAGAAAGCGCATATGGCAACAAGGAAAATAAGAAAACGGCAATCAACAAGTAGTATGCATGATTTCTACACGGCCAGAAACGAATCCATGTCGACTCGCGCAGCGTAACGTCAAATAACGTCATACTTTCGAAAATGATCGGCGTGATAGGAAATAGAAGAATTCGTGAAATACACAACATATCGAATTGTAGTTTCGGAACAATTCACCGCATTATACACACCAAACTGACAATTAGACGCCCATATGCCAGGTAGATTCCAAAAATGCTGAAGAGCTTACCAACAGCGGCATGAATGCGTATACCATGACGCCATTATGACGTTGGGCCGGTTTTACAGTTGTTACCCTAGAAATGCACGTGATAAAATGTATAACTGTCATCCGATTTTATTCAAATTTTGTGCATATGTTGACTATATGTTATTGTACAATATGCACAGAGAACGCAAACTTCCCATGACAATTACAAATTTGGCAGCACTTTTCCTCGAACTTTTTGAATCCCCCTCGTAGTTTGGTTAAAGCACAGTTTTATTTCAAAATGCATCACAAATCAGGATTTTGTATGCCTATGTAGACTACATATTGTACACCAACCAGCACCTGGAAAAAAAACGTACAATGAACCAACCATCACTGTGAATGGACAAAAACTTAAAGTTGTTGATAAATTCACCTACATGGGAAGCACTCTTTCCAGAGCAGTGCACATTGATGATGAGGTCACTGCAAGAATTACAAAAACCAGTTTGACATTTGGAAGACTCCGTGCAAATGTCTGGGAGCAAAATGGAATCAAGCTTGACACCAAGCTGAAAGTCTACAAGGCTGTGGTACTGCCAACCCTCTTGTATGCATGTGAGACCTGGACAGTATACCAGCGTCATGTTAAGAGACTGAACCATTTCCACTTAAGCTGTTTGAGAAAGCTGTTAAAAATCAAGTGGCAAGACAAGATTCCAGACACGGAGGTCCTGAAGAAAGCAGAAATGCAAGGCATACACACTGTCTTAAAGCTAGCACAGCTAAGGTGGACTGGCCATGTTATAAGAATGCCTGATGAGCGACTTCCGAAGAAAGTCTTCTATGGAGAACTACAAGAGGGAAAACGCTCTCAAGGTGGCCAGAAGGAACACTACAAAGACATCCTCAAAGCCTCTCTGAAGGGTTTTGACATACCAATTGGGTCTTGGGAACAGACTGCACAAGAGCGATCAAAGTGGCGAGGTCTCATCAACAAAGGAGCAGCTCTCTATGAAAAGAAGAGAATCTGTGAAGCTGAAAGAAAGCGCAGAGAACGCAAAGCCAATACCAATAGGCCACCAGCTGACTCTATGACAGTGACTTGCTCTACTTGCAACCGACAGTTTAGAGGTAGAATTGGCATAGTCAGCCATCAAAGAACTCACCAACACACACGAACCTATTCAAGAAAAAAATGATGGTCTTTCTCATAAGTGAGAGACGAACGACCATATACATTTTATAGCTGACAAAACAAAATACACTTACCTTGTATATAGAGACTACAAACTAGACAGCGGTTTTGTTCTTGTCAGCTACAGAAAAATGATGTGGCTTTTATTCTTTTCTGGCTTCATCAAAACAATTTTATGCATAACAATCGTATAAGTTATACTCATTAATGACTATTTACTCTAAAATATGTAACAAGCTGCACCCTTTCTGTTTTAAATATGTATACTTTACCTTTATAACGATACCATACTGAAAACTTTAAATGCCATTTAGAATTGAGCTTACCCCACCCACAATTTTTAACATTGCCAGACTTCCGTGTCAGTCGATATTGTATATCATGGAATATATGGGCTTAAGAAAAAATATGCCTTTGATGTTTTCGACCAGGTCTGATAGAAACCGGTCACGTGCCTTTGTGTGCATTCTATATACCAAAGGATATTACCTCGTGACGCGGCTCCAATAAATGAGCCGCCTCGTGGGAAAACCAACAATATGGTTTCTGACCAGGTCCGACACAAACCGACCTGTACACTCACAGACAAGAGCTACAAGCTTGAAATTTCTGATTTAAGTAGAAGAGGATCTGTACTATCCGAGTAGCGAAAACAAAGACGCTGATCGCGGTTACCGCGAAGCTGATCTGCGCCTTTGTTTTCGCCTATGCAGATTGTTGGTTTTCCCATGAACAGATGGTTACCGCGAAGCTGATCTGCGCCTTTGTTTTCGCCTATGCAGATTGTTGGTTTTCCCATGGGGCGGCTCAAATGTTTTCTAAAAACGCGACTCAGTTATATACAGATATATGCATATGCATTATACTAAAATGTGAAAAAATATAAAAGCTGTAATAAGTGGCATGATAAGTGGCATAAAAACCAGAAATGTCTACATTACCGATCCAAGAACTTAATCACATTTCCATTTCCTCTTTCCATATGAAAACAACACACAACAAACAATCTGTCAAGGTCAACACGCTCCCGTGATTCTGGAAATTCTCGTGCTGTCATCAGCTGTTCATCTGCTACTATACAAAGTCCTTGTGCTTTTTGAACATTTTCGGCATAAGGTTTTTGTGTCATGAGAAAACCAAGCTTAACGCAATTAAAGGACAAAGATGCAACACCATCAAGGCAACACCTTTCTTTTTTGGTTACTTTGCTAGTAGTCAAATTCTATAATAAAGACACAAATTTCAAAATAAGCAGAACTTCAAACCGCTTCTTTCATGGCTTCGCACACTGGTTTGCATCTCGACTGATCAGTTTCTCCTTATATAGGTTTTTCAACAACGCGACATCTCTATTTTGTAACTTGTCATCAGCTTAATGAGTTATGTGACGGTAAAATTAACGGCAAATTAAAGAGATCGACGTAAGAATGTCAACGCTGCTAAGCTAATATTCATTCATGGTCAGTTCCGCAAGTTAAACTTTACACATATTTCGTTGTTGCTTCAGACGAGGATAATCGGGGTGAACCTGAAAGCCAATAACATGACAGAAGCAGATGGACAGTCTAACATATGGTCCTTCCCAAGACTGGTAAGTATTGGCACGTGTAGAGGTTAATCGACATGCTACTTGCAGCCATAGTGGTTCTGATGATAACTAAATACCAACTATCAATGAAAAACTCGATCAAATAGAAGAAACTATCACACTTCCAACTGTGAAAATGGCAAATGGAAAGAACATTTTCTTATTGGATGATTATTCTTCTTGAAAGAGGTAGTCTCCATCAACACCATTTGCGTATACTTGTCACCCACCTCTCACTGTCTGATACTAATGATCTATATTAGCTGAGGAAAATATGTGTACTTGGAAGTACAGCAACAAGTAAAGAGAAAGTACATTTCACACGTACTAAACATATTATGGAGGTAATAGATAATAAATATAATAAAATGTGCATAGAAGATCATCATTCGGCACTCAGAAAACAATAAAGATACGCTCTGGGCACCTCTTAGGACAACTAATGACATATTAGTAGCAAAATATTTTCCTCTGTATCATAGTGACTCATCGCCAGTCCGGTAAGGCTAAATCGCTACTCGAAATGCAAAGGGTGATTATATTTTAGTCGCCGCATGGGAAAACCAACAATCAGCATTGGCGAAAACAAAGGCGCAGACCAGCTTCGCGGTAATCGCGAAGCTGATCAGCGCCTTTGTTTTCGCTACATGGATAGTACAATTCCTCTTCTTCTTATAGCCAAAATTTCAAGCCTCTAGCCTACATATGTGACTGCACAGGCCGATTTGTATCGGACCTGGTCGGAACCCAAATTGTTGGTTTTCTCTCGCACAAGCTCATTTGTACTGAGTCTCACAGAACCGGACAGAGAAAACATACACACGCTTATACAATCTATGGTGGTTGCAAACCAAAATCAAAATGCAAGCTGGTGTGCTAGGTGGGTTCATACTGGTAAGCTCAGGCAAAAGTACAAGAGGTAATGATATCATAATCATGTAAATTGTAAACTCCATGAACCCACAATCAGAACAAAAAGACAGAGGTTGTACACCAACCAACACTGGAAAACCGTACAACAAACAAACTGTCAATGTGAACGGAAAGAAGCTGAAAGTTAATAAAAATGCATGGATATTAATGGTGAGGTAACTGACAAAAGCCAAAACTACAAAAGCCAGTTGCCATTCGGAAGAAAACTTTGAAAGCGATGAGCTCGACACTAAACTGGAAGGCTGTACATACATGTAGTAATGCCAATGTCATGTCAAGGGACTCAAAGTTTCCACATACGTTGCTTCAGAAAGGTAATATTTCAGATGCTGCCTCAAGAGGTCCTAATAAGAGCAGAGATGCAAAGCGAACGCCCGGAATGCTATGATAACTTTTTACAATAGTCCATAGTAAAAGAAGGTCGGAAGTAAGGAGGATACACGATAGAACAGTAAGGAGCATACAAAAGACCTGAAAAGTGCAGGATGTTTTTGTTTGTTTGAATTGAAGCTTAACGTTCCAGTCAACAATTTTTCAGTCATGTCGGGACGGAGCCAACGCTTCCTGGGTTAACCAGTACTGGAGGGTGTTAATGTGTCTTGTTCAAGGACACAGCACGCAGAATGTGACACAGCACGCAGAATGTGTGAGTTGCATGTATCCGACTATAGAATTTCAAAGAATGTGTTCATCGCAGTGTTATAGGCGGTGAAGCGCTCTCAAGGTACCCTAAAGAAAACCCCAAATAATGATTACAATACCCCAAATGAGACCTGGCTGCACAGAATCAAGTACACAGGTGATGTGTTATCAAATGTGAATAAAAGCAAAACCACGAATGGTGAACAGGGTATTTTTTTTTTTCAAGGTAAAACTCACATTGAATATGTAAGTACTGGTGATTTAAAACATTCATCACTGCTCACGATCACCTGGAGGTCATTGTATATATAGTTCATCTTTACCATGGCGATCCTATTGTTGGACAAGGTCAGTTAAGTGGACAACAGATCATCTTATACGTATATCTTACAGGTATTACGTCGGTGGGTTAGGGTAAACAAAGTTAATCATGCCGAACTTGATAAACAAATTGTTTGTGTTATTTTGATAATAAGTCTTTGAAGGTCTATCAGCGCAATGTTTCACATAGGTCTTTATGGTAATGGTATGGTATATACAGATGACCTTAACCCCAGAACATTGCGCTGGAAGAGGTGACACTCCATGGCATTTCAAATAACCTCCACTAGTATAGAAGCCTAGTTTATTCCCGTAATGACCTCTCTGATTGTTCAATTTCATCTAATGAAATGCCAGATGATTATGTACAACTTTGCACCCCCTTTGTATGAGCAAGGTGTTATTTTCAACTCCTTGGCGGATCATGTATTTTGTGTATTTACACAGACTCTTAAACCTATATATTGTTTATTTTAAAATTATTCGATCTAGACTCTTTGAGCAGTAATCTACGACAGGCTTTGTATCAGCTAACCTCATTATGCACGGACAATCTCATGTTTAAGCAGTTTAATACACTATGTGCTCAAACTTGGACACTCAGTTCCTTGGGCATCATATTATATTATCTGAATATAGGTATTATCTGAATATATGCAAACGTTATCACGTGAGATTACTGCAATATACGTTAGCCGAGTTCTGTTAAATCCCTGTTGACGGATATATATATATATTACAATTCGGTCCACATGTTGTTAAAAGTTTATCAAGATTGCTAATGCCATTCTTAAAGATGAAAGTAAGGTCGCGAGATTTTCAATTTTCATTGCAATAATAATGGATAACACTCGCTGTCTAGCAGTTCAGGAATCGACCATTAAATACAGGCTTTGATAAAAATAAGAGGTGTGTGAAAGTCAAACAGCGATCAAGGATTATCGCGGATTGTGGCTAACATTCCGGGCTTCACACCTGACAACCGCTCCGCTGATAAGTCACGTCCTGACTCGGGACACTTTGACGACGATGACTTAGATAATCGGGACCTTTCAATAGAAAACTTGTCTTCGATGAGACTCGAACTTGATGTTCTCCGTTTTAAATCACTCGTAGATAAGGATAACGAAACACGCAGACAACAAAGTCGAAAGTCAGAATGCGTAAATGCGCATTTTTGCTTGCTAACGTATATTTGTTCAATTTCGCCCAACAACAATGGAAGGTGAAACAGTTGCTAAATCCATAATCTCTGCTTGTTTCAAGATGAATCCTTTTCAGCCCTACTGTCAGAGCGTGTTTGTTTGCAGCTTTGTTAGCCAAGCGTCATCCACGCACATTCTCGAATATCAAAAATATTCCCCCTTCCGTACGCTGCATCGAGTCAGTTTTGACAGATTGGTGGAGCCAGCTTTAACTGAATATCAAAATCTGTTTACCCTAAGATTTTACATTTAAAAAGTGCAAGCTGTACCTTATCTACGGAGCATAACCGACCACGTGGAAAAATATCTTTTTGATGACAAACCAAAAAAACCCTACCCAAGGTTGTGTCTGAGGGAAATTACACAATATCCGACACAAGCGATATGAAAAGAGACGCTAAATCATCTGACGTTACCGCAGAGGAAAGAGAAATGCGGACGTTATTCGAAGACAATAAACGTGTATAATCATTTCAAACGTCATAGACCATGAGCTCGTAGTAATACAGAGCATGGTCAATTCTGTTATCCGTATTATTGGAGAAATCAAACAGAATACCATTATTTATAAAATAAATGATACAAAGCTTACCTGTGAACAGTCTTTATGTATTTCTGCGAACCCACCAGATGCCTCTTTATGTACATTTGCAGACTTCAGTTAGTCTCATATTGGGAGTTAAAGCTCCAAAACAACCAAACTTTGTGACTAATGAGAATAACAGTTTTTACGTATTATTTATTTATATTTTCACAAAATCTCTTTTCTTTCTTAATGGAAATTGGCCAATGATAACAATATATAAAATCTTGAATATTTCAATAGGTCAAACAATACAATTTATCAGACTTAGGTGTGAAGGGCTTGGTTAAGTGCGTATTTTTATATATGGACAAAAACTGAATTGATTTGCACATATCTAAATGACTTCAACCTGTTCCTATACATAATAGATCCTTTCTTATGATAATGGGTTGAAATTTGACAAATCTGACTATTAACTAGTAATTCTGTAATTCAAAATAAGTAAGGCACTACAATTTACAAGTAACGGACAATGGCCGCATAGAGTATACGTAAGATATATCCGTTTTGAAATTCCTTAACTCGAAAACAAGATCATTATCCATGTTTGGCGACCATGATTCTATAAGCGAAAACCCAATGTGTGACGAAGTATGCATATTTTTCGTAACATGTTAGCATTTGGGATCGCGAATAGTTCAGGTGACCCTCCATCCCGGAAGTAGATGTTTGAATCAGGTTCGTAACTGCTGAAATGTCAGATGATTGTGTGCCCAGATCGCTGCTCTTGTGTGTACATGTATTAGGGACTAAATTTCTCCATCCAACCAATCCTTGGTGAAAAATTGTCATTTGACCAGTTAACTTCAGATTCAGATTTAAGATTACAGAATTTCTCTTTGGCTCCATTTTGCCAAATCTAAAAGGTCACTGAAGAGGCTTAAGTAGCCGAAATCGCGGTATGGTCCATCCCTTTTCTCATTCATATGCTCACTGCTCTTAAAGGATCTCAGTTTTATTTTTATTCGACTATATCTGGTTCAACCTCTCTGACTAGAAATGTTGTCTTTGTCATTATACTTTAGTATAATGTAACTGATTGTATCCGTCTTGTCCCTCAACTCGACAGACTCGATGTAAATTTAGAGAATGTTATGACCATATAAACGAGTGACATAGTATTCACAATTGTACATACAATGTACATGTATAAGCAGTTCTTACCTGAATTCAGTACCTATTATATATCCAGAACAATTGATGATAAAACTCACACAAAATACATGTTAAAATATTTGTAGCATGTAACAATGTTTTCTATAATGTCAAATCACTCTCATTTATGCATTTGTGACGGATTGACAGTCATAATTTAATAGTTATGTCCGTCTCGTGATACTAAATTACAATACTGTCTTTTGATCTTTTGGCCATTTTATAGGCTTACTGATGATTTTTTCTCCATTCGAAGGTGTTAATTCGGCATTGGTTTATCTTATTCGTAGATTTGATGTTTAAGGTGTTACTTTCATTACTAATGTGCACTGTTCCATTTTGTCTCGGTTTTTTAGATCACTTTTATTAGGAAATGTAGGAATTTGTCTTTTTAAAGGAGGTCCTAAGGGTTCTGTTGCAAAACCTTGCGGTTTTTGAGGTCACCTTTATTAGGAAAAATTGTCATTTGTTCCTGTTATATATTTCGCAGTACGCCTATATCGCAAGTATCTCAGTGAAAAAAGCAGCAGGTCTGACTAGGATCCAATGCTAACAGATGAAATTGTCTTTTTAAAGGAGGTCCTAAGGGTTCTGTTGCAAGACCTTGCGGTTTTTGAGGTCACCTTTATTAGGAAATATAGTCATTTGTTCCTGTTATATATTTCGCAGTACTCCTATATCGCAAGTATCTCAGTGAAAAAAAAGCAGCAGGTCTGACTAGGATCCAATGCTAGCAGATGAAATTGTCTTTTTAAAAGAGTTCCTCAGGGTTCTGTTGCAAGACCTTGCATTTTAATGACTTTTCAGCAAAGACACACTTTGCGGAGCCGAGCTTTATTTACAACACCTTTTGTATGCTGATGATACCACGGTCTCTCTTATTCACAAACATTTACATATTTTAAATAGATGTTGAAGGCTTTCACGCCATATGTGTCGATAACAAGCAAACGAAAGCGTTGACTAGCTACTTCGACTACGGAACAAATAAAAAAAAATCAAAAATAAACAAGGAAAGAAATGCCACAATATTGATTGGTGTTAATTATGACCATTTGTTTTGAAACACATTTCTAAAATTGTTTGAAGGCATCAAAATAATACGTCATCTTGAAAATAAGAACTAGGGGAGTTTATGACAAAAACAATAGAAAGCGACAGCATAAGAGCTTTTCATTGTTTCAAAGTTATGTCAGCATAAGTAAAACATGTCAGCATAAGTAAGCATACGAATCATGAAAATTGACAAAATTGTAAAAGAAAAACATAAAAATTTTACATCCATAATTTTATTTGGCTTATGACAAGTAATGACAGAAACTGACGGTCCAAAGTATCAATTGATGTGCATGCGATGCATGGATACTTATTCGGTAATACTCGTAGTTACAAACAAAACCAAGATTGGGGAATGTCCTTAGACGACGTCATAAGGTTTAGAAAAGAAGTCAGGGGGAATGTTTGTATAAAATGAAACTTTGTTCTGCTTTGAAACTTTTGTCAGAAAAATTGAATAAATGGTTTGTGGTTTTGAGGAGATTTGTATTAGAAAGTGACCCTGCTACTTATCGAACTTTATCAAATGTGGACTAAGCCAGAACTAAGACCAAGGACAAACGTTAAACAGACAATTTAAAACAACAATTTTAAACCTGTCTTTACATTCTCTAAACCATTGCGCTACATCTCCAGGCTTCATTACCAGACACACATCATACTATATTGTCTATGGTTGAATATAAATGTATGTTATAATGGATGGTATGACATTTCGGTAAGTTAGAGGTAAAATTTTCTCGACATGTTCATAATGTTTACCAGTACCCTTTGAGTTGATGTTTGTATTACGATTAAGGACCATGACCCCTTGCAGAATATAGCAATGCTTTATTACTGTTATCAGATAATGGTATAATATGTATGGTGTAAATGTATTTCCAATCTATGGTAATGCCAACAAGAAGATTTACAGTAGTGTTTACGTCATTGAGTAGCACATATTGGACACTGCAGATTAACGTTGATAACTGGGTAAATCAGTCACTCTCTCTTTAAATCAGAGACTTTCTACTTTAATCGGCCACAAACCAACGGGACGTTTCGCGAAAAAAATTAAAAATATTTCCTCCCGGGACTGTTTGGGTCGTCTTCTTATTATAGCGAATCTAGGCTTTGATCGTAGATACCCTGACGTGGGTTACATGGGGGGGAGGGGGTGCTTTTCCGTCCATTACATTGAATTCCTGGGTCTGTATCCGAGAGCGGGGCTGCAGGTCAAAATTCAGAACTCTGTTAAATTGACCGTACTGCAAAATGGTTTTCAACAAATTGACATATTGATTATCGTCGTGCTCTCTTTAGAATTGGCTTTGGTTCCGCAACACCAGAAGTCTTGACCAATGCCTTGAGTGGCACTAAGGTTTCACAGATACACACATTAAAAGGAAGCTAAATTCACGTACAAGAAACAAAACTGAAACGTATGAGAATCGAAATAAATTACGAATCAGGGAAACAGCAGCACTAGAAATCTACAGTAAAAGAAAGCTTTACTGTTAGCTCTTATAACCTTTTCATTGGTTTCCTTTTAACTCATTTAAGCCTGGCGCCCCTTTTATGGGACATAGGCAAACAGCATAGCCCCAGACGTGACGCCGCAGAATGCGGCGTCCCATCTGGGGCTATTCTGTTTGCACAGAGAAATTCCACCGAAAAATGAGATGAAAAATAAAAATCACTCCTAACCCCCCTAAAAATGAAAGTGGACTCACCCAATTGATAATGATGTGAAAATGCATTCGCCAAATATGGGTTAAAGAAGCCAACTTGTGTTACCTCCAGTCAAAGAAAATGCTTCGTTATTCCCGTTGATTTAATGTACGTTCTTAACCCATATTTGACGAATGGATTTTCCAATCATTATCAACTGGGTGAGTCCACTTTCATTTTAAGGGGTGTAAGGACTGCTTTTTTTTTTTTTTTTTTTTTTTTTTTTTTTTTTTTTTTTTTTTTATCTCATTTTTCGATGAAATTCCTCCAAGTAAGCAGAATAGCCCCAGTTGGGACGCCGCGTTCTGCGGCGTCACATCTGGGGCTATTCTGTTTGCCTATGTCCCATATAAAGGACGCAATGCTTATATATAAGTTAAGTAAATCTATGCTACCTTTCTTGCAAGTAAACGAAGTCGGGGTTCTTATCGAAATGTAAGAAATTGCGAGAGCGACAATATGAATGACGTCCGAAAAGGTACGACAGGTAAGATGAGAGGTGTTGAAGGTTCAATATAGACATGCTTTTGCACTGCGTGGCTTTTCTTTTCGTGTAATCGTACAAGCAATGCCTCGGTTGTAATTTCAACATCTATAACCAGTTTAGTGACCCTACATTTTCATGATAAAATGGTACTTTGTATCTACCTTAATAAAATTATTAATTCAGCTTTTGAAGAAATGAACATAAATCAAAAATCAAACTTCCGAAGCCTTCACTAGAGAACAATAATAAATATTTCATTTTGTTTGAAGGCAATACCCTTCCGTGTATTCGTTTTCTGCAAGTAAGTACACTGTGTAAAAAAAAAAAAAGCCGGTAGGCCCCGCTTCGTCACGGTCTCGGTCAAGTCCCGGTTTGTGCGAGAATAGCTCGGTCGTCCCGGTTACCGACGGTTTACTCCGGATCATCCCGGTTTATCACGGTTGAGTGCCGGTTGTGATGCCAGGTTTTACCCGTTTTTTGACATCTCTCCCGGTTTTCCCTGGTACGTCCCTGTTGTATAAAACATTTTAATAGAACCGGGAAAGCTCGTCAGTTAACCCCGGTTCGTTCCGGTTTGCCCGGATAGATGCCCACGGTAGCGCAACGGTTCTATCCCGGTTTACCCCAATTTATCAAACCGGAGTGAACCGGGGAGCTGAACCGTGAAAGTGAGAACAGGGCTTAAGGGGCCCGTCTTTATTTGCTTCACGTACCATAACGGGTTGTTTATAATGGTCTGTAGTGCTCTCTTTTGCACATTCAAATAGGTAGACCTCAGTATGCATCTTCTCCCATCAGGAAAACATGTCAATGCAATGTATACCCCCTTGAACCCCACTTTTATATAGTAAAACTGGGGTTTGCAGGGGTATACCTATTTTTTTTATTTTTGCTCCAAAACGTAGATTGTGGGTACTCGTTAGAACCGCCTCGGCGAGGCGGTTCTAACGTGTACCCACAATCTATGTTTTGAGCAAAAATAAGAAAAATATCAAAATTTTTCAGCTGAAAATTTTCAATTTTTAAAGCTAAAAAAATCTCTGTTTATTGCATGGGCATGTTTTCGTAATGCCTCAATATGGATGTCTGGTATGAATCATTCTTTTAACATAACACCGTGTCAATTTCATTTCGATTGTTATGTTTCGATGTCAGTAAAGTTTAAAAAATGATATTTTTCTTATCCATGTTCCATATAAAGGATAAGAGTCTTCGTGTGTAGTAAAAACGTTCGGGTTGACGCAACAACATGCGTCGGTTTACAATGATTCAAACTATCTAAAGAAACTATTTACTATAAATGGATACAATCAATGTTAAAATGAACCATTCGATTGCATTCATCTGCCAGTTAATGAATCGTATCAAATTTGAATTCAACATGCATGCAGTGTAATAGTTAGACCTCTTCATGTGCATCTTCTTTGCAATATGAATCATGTATGAATCATCATTCAGTTGTGACTTTAAAGTTGAATTCCATTTTTCGATGAAATTCCTCTAAGCAACAGAATAGCCAAAGATGTGACGCCGCGTTCTGCGACGTCCCATGTGGGGCTATACTGTTTGCTTGTGTCCAATAAATAGGACGCCAGGCTTATTTGAGTTAACAGTGAAAACCCAGAGCATGTTGCTCCTTGGCATTCCATCACTCATCATGCTCATATCCCGGCATTTTTACATCTTTGTCTCTCATGCACATACATGTCAACCTCATTATAACGCTTTTCTTTTGGGTTTGGGAGCAGACCGTGTTATAAATGAAACCGTGTTTTAATGCCGTTACTTACTATATACAAATAGCAAAAATAAATGTGTTATATTGAAACCCGCATTATAGCTAGGCGTTTTATAATGAGGTTGAAGTGTAATAAAATGTTTGAATATCTTCACACAAACTGGAATCGTCTCACTGGCCTATGCCAACAATAAACGTTTTCGACCAGGTCCGACACAAACCAAGCTGTACAAGCACAGAAGCAAGCTGAGCTGGACGCTTTAAATTTTTCATCTCAGAAGAAGAGGGATTGTACTATCTGTGAAGCGAAAACAAAGACGCTGATCAGCTGTGCAGTTACTAGTACTTCATAGCTGATCTGCGCCTTTGTTTTCGCATATGCAGAGTGTTGGTTTTCTGACTTATAGTATCAACCTCAATAAGGCAGACTATAACCTGATACACTTGTCTGTCCGTTGGTCTGATGATTTGGCCTCGAAGAAAAATAAAGGTGGATAACATTAGCTCATTACCAGTCATGATGCCTCAAGCAGTAAATGGGAAAGTATGCAAAAGTGGGCATAAAGTGCCTTTGAAGGGTAAACTCATATATGTGAAGGAGCAAATTTGTAAAAATTGTTTTTTCATCAATATAAAATTAACTGTGATCAAAGAAATTAAAATTTTCGATCGTAATTGTTAAGCGATTGGTCCTCGACTTCAATGCATTCGTTCGATCTTAAACACTACCCCACGTGGACATACGATGCATTTAGGCTTAAATGTGTTTGACTCGTTTTGACGGTGGTCAAAGTTTTGTTTCACGTAAAAAGAGGAGCCGGAACCTTCCAGACATGGTATTATTAAAGGCGTTCGAAAAAGGCATGGATATGTACCATATGCACATTGTCTTAAAATGAGTCGCGTCATGAGGATACCGAATTTTGTCTATGCGAAAATAAAGACGCAAATCAGCTGTGCAGTAACTGCACAGATGATCAGTGCCTTTGTTTTCGCTACACGGACAGTACAATCCCTCTTCTTCTTAAATCCGAAATTATAAGTTTCTCAAGGTCCTGCTTTTGTGACTGTACAGGCCGGTTTGAGTCAACCCTGGTCAGAAACCCAAATTGTTGTTTTTCTCATGCAAAGGCTCAAATATCATATGCACGTTGTCTATTTAATATTTCAACTGAAAGATCCAAGTTTATGTCTATGCCGGATTTCTCGACAACTGATTCCAAACAATATGGAAATTCCTGTACACAATATTTTAGAAATTGTGGGTGCATCTCTGGCAGTACATTCAATTTGTCCGCATCTAATCCATACGTTTAGCGAGACTTGACAACATTCTGCTTGCCAGTGTATTTTTTTTTCGACCTGAGAAAGAACGCCAAGAATGCATTATATTATAAAACATTATGCATGATCATACCCATACCTGGTGAGAAAGTTAAAGAAATTATACAAACTGTTTAATGCTTGGCAAGACTTAATCTGTGCATTTGACCTGCACGCCATGTGTCTGGTTGGCACAAAAATGTAAAGATTTATTTTGAAATTCTGTCTTGCTTTAATATAGATGAGCGTTAAAATTTATGTTCAATTGCCCTGCATTGATATATTATTGCATAAATATCTTGAACATTCTATTAATATTTGAGCCGCCTCATGGGAAAACCAGCAATTTGCATATGCGAAAACAAAGGCGCAGATCAGCTTCGCAGTAACTGCGAAGCTGATCAGCGTCTTTGTTTTCGCTACTCGGATAGTACAATTCCTCTACTTTCTAAATCTAAAATTTCCAGTCTCTAGCCATCTTCTGTGCTTGTACAGTCTGGTTTGTGTCAGACCTGTTCGGAAACCACATTCTTGGTTTTCCCACGAGACGGCTCATTTATTAGGTACAATAAGGTTGTAGCAGCTGGTACATGTATCCTAACATTGTCGTTGATGTGTTCTACGGGGTCATTACCTACAGGATGATAACGGGTTGTTATTCCAAACGTGATACCTAAAATATGGACGAACAGTTTCAAATGGATCTGATATGGAAACATTAATGAGCCGTCTCGTAAGAAAACTAACAATGAGGTTTTCGAACAGGTCTGTCACAAATCAGACCGTACAGTCTCAGAAGCAGGCTAGAAGCTTGAAATTTCGGATTTAAGAAGAAGAGGATGTGTACTATCCGTATAGCAAAAACAAAGGCGCAGTTACCGCGAAGCTGATCTGCGCCTTTGTTTTCGCATATGCAGATGTTGGTTTTCTCATGAGTCGGCTCATTTGTTTTACACTTGATCAATATGAGCGTAACTTTTGTTTAGACTTTCGCCGTTTTCTATGATTGTGATGATATATTGTGGTCTTTGGTCTCTGTCGTTTTGGTAGGGTTTTAAGTTAGACGACTACCTACTTGGGCTTCCCAGTTGATATTTATGTACTAAATAAGTTACCACCTATGGCTATTAATTTTCTCTTCCACGTGCACTGAACTTTGCGCTGTCACATCATGCAGTTCTTCGATAACATTACGAAAACATGCCTATGCAATATACAGTGATTTCTAAAGTTGTAAAAAATGAAAATTTTCGATATTTTTCTTATTTTCGCTCAAAACATAGATTGTGGGTACACGTTAGAACCGCCTCAGTGAGGCGGTTCTAACGAGTACCCACAATCTATGTTTTTGAGCAAAAATAAGAAAAATAGGTATACCCCTGCATACCCCAGTTTTGCTATATAAAAGTGGGGTTCAAGGGGGTATACATTACACGGACATGTTTTCCTGATGAAATCACCGATTTTACAAATTATGCCGTGATCAGGTTGTGGCAAGGAATGAAGTAAATAAAATTTACACCAAGATAACTTCTTTATCTCCTCGAATCTACAATGATTTGCAATTCTTGTAATCACGACTTTATGGCGATAATGTTTGATTCTTAACTATTCAGAGATTGCGATGTTTGACACGATAACGCGCCATTGTCTGTGGAATTGTTTTATCCTTATTACCACCATGCCCCTGCTGAAAACCGGCGTGCGACAGGCTTTGTTGACAAATATCAAATTTTATCCCCTGCCTGTCACGGTCTTTATTTACATCAAACTAGGTTAATACTAAAACAATAGATCAAAACAGAATTATTCCAACATTCTTATGGAATTTAGGTCATGCAAGTTCTGTCATTAGACAACTTGGTTTAAACATATTTTATTCGTATTCAAAATACATATATACATGATGAACATAACATACAACATATACTAATTTGAACGAAAGGGATTCGGAAGAAAGTCAGGGACTTATTTTATAGTAGAGTTGCTTATGTAACGAAAAATGCTCCCGTGGACTTTTCTTGTTAATCAGGGTTTTTATATACCAAAATGTTCATTAGCATGTGTAGGTTTCAAAAATGTTTCCTGCCATTTTTTCTATTAACTTTCAAGGTCAAGGTCAAAGGTCAAAGGTCACGGCTAAGGCTTAATGGTGTGACTTACAATATCAATAATTATGACCAAGATAATGTTTTTGAAAAGTACAAAACTAGTGTAATTGATAGTAAACACATTTCGACAATTTTTGATGTCACTTTCAAGTGACCTTGAAAACCCAATTCTAAAGGTCAAGGTCATTTATGCCAAATTTGTAAGAAAAAATACAGACATACGGCTTATTTATCGGCGCATTACAAAGTCAGCAGTATATAGAATGAATCTTTGACATAGATGGTATCTTGAATATTTGTGGGTTTGGTATATAAGTCATTTGCACCTCCATGTCACAAACAGTTGCCATAGCAACAGCACTTTATGGTAGCCTTAGCGTGAATTTTCAATGATTTTAATAGCTCATTTAAGTGCTTAATCATTGAATTATCTATTAGTTTTGTAGTGGTTTTGAATCAAGATTGGGATAAATGAAAATGTTTTAATGTATTTATTAATTGCATAAACAATCCCCACAACGTTAATTTTACTGTTAAAGGTCAAGGTCAAATGATAATGGTCGAATGATACAACGAACACCCACCCGTCCATGACCCCCTTTTTAAATAGCGCCGAAACGGGTATATATATATACAAGATTAATCATATGTCAGCAACAACTTGCCTTAAATCATTGAATGTGGTATCAAATCGAAGCAAAGAGAAACCCCTTTCATCTCATGGTAACATTTGCAAATTATCTAATTTGCATATTATTATCTAATTTGCATATTCATGAATATTAATGAAAACATAAAAAATCAATGAAAAAAAAAACAAAAAAGAAAAAAAAAACAAAAAAACAAGAAAACCACCGTCGTATTCCTGGAGCTAATTTGACCTACCTTGCGCCCCAGGATGATTTTAATGGGTGCAAAATCGTTCATTGGGACCCCAGAAAGGCTTTTGTTCATAAAGATAAATTTGTTTGCACTATGAAAAAATGCATGGTTTCCATAGCAACCATTTACACGATTTTTGAGCATGGGCATGTGCATACAAAATTGGTCATATATCCGCTATTATTTATCCTAGACCACTGAATCAGATCTCATTTTAAAGCTTAGACATTGTCCTTTTATCCTATGGTACGTAGTAACAGAGTCCTATACGTGATCTCATGTAGAGTTTTTTTGGTACCGGTATCGATCGTTTGAAGATGGCGACGAGTCAAACAGGGAATTTGTAAGTTGCCTTTCATTTGTAAAAAATAGTTATTTTCAATGCTAGGGGCCCATCTCAGACACTGTCAGGATAGGAAAAAATCAGATTTTAGGATTTTGATATTGCCATTTCGCAGTCTTGCCATTGTAGCAAGAATTTGGCCGAAATGAGTGGGTGGCTTACGTGATTTTAAATCCAAGCGGAGATCGATAAGGCTGTGGCGACGTTTTGTCTTTTAAACTGCAAATATCGTCACTTTTTTACAAAATTCTATTAGCCAAGACCCCCAAACACTTTCCCTAGCCCTGGTAGCACACAGAAACTTTCCTGGTAGAAAAATGTGCTTGAATTTACCAGTCAGGCTACTGTGTAGAGACCATTAAATTTTAGCCAGCAACCGTGTAGACACAGGTAAATTTTGACTATTATGTAACTGTGTAGATGCAGATTTTGGATACTGTGTATACGGTCGGGTATATCTACCTGTTTCAATTGCTAGCGGTAAGTTGCCACTGCGGAATTAGGCGAGTACGCAGATTATACACGAGTATATCAGATTCTGAGTGTCACAGCAATCATTTGATGCCAATTATAGCTCTCTTTGTCTATCAGAAACCAAGATACAGTTGATTTTTTTGGTTACCGCCTTATTTTTCGTAATTTTCCCGTGAATTCGAAAGGTTTGGTTAATATTCATAAAACAAAAAGTCAAATGATTTATTCTTATATATTGTAGTACAGGATGATATAATTTTGCCCTAGCAATCATTTGATGCCATTTTCAGCATGTTAGGGCTTTTGGTTGTAGGTTTACCCGTTTAATTTTCCCACTTTTTCATTACTATTTATGAAGTTTTCATTAAAATTCATGAAATTAAAAATCAGATCATTGATATATGTGACTTAAGTGTCATAGTACACTGCAATAGCATTCAATTGATACTTCTTTCGGCATACTGGGTATGTAAACAACTATGGCGCAAGTGGTTTTGTGCGTATACCCCATATTTTTCCAAGATTTTTTCTCCAATTTTTGTGTGTTTTATTAATTTTCATGAATATGCAAATTCAATAATTTGTATGATAGGTATTAAGGTTAAACTGCTAAGTCCATGCTTTACTATCAGACCAATTGAAGTATTGTAGAGCATGCTATTGTTGGTATTTGAATATTTTTGTGTGTACAACCTAGTCTTTAGAATCACACTAGGGTGGGTGTGGAAACTATGTAATGTTGCATTATGCAAAAGTGTTCATTGTTAAGGACAACCTTTATGGCATTAAGGTGGTCCCTCTGATCACACTGGCAGCCATGAAAATTGTTTCAGGGATATAATTATGGACATTATAACTCACCCAAAACCTTGCAATGGCTATAGTTTTCCCTCGTTTATCCTCGATTTTCGAATTTTTTGTTAATATTCATGAATATGTAAATGAGATTGTTTTCATTTTGGGTCCACAACATCAATAAATATATCATATGATATGGTTCTATAATAAAGTGTCACAATGATAATTTGATGGTTTGGGCCTGAAATTCGTTTATTTATGTATTGTTAACGATTTTTTTTCTGTCATTTATTAATGTTTACATTAAAATTCATGAATATGAAAATTAGATAACTTGCATTACTTACAATAAGTTCAAAAGGCAATGTCTAAGTATTAGTATTTACTACCATATAATGATATATACATTGAATTGTAGCCGCATGATAACTAATGATATAAATGCTGGTATAATATTTTGAGTTTGTGACCTTTGATCAGTTATCTTGACCTATAGTGATCAAAGCTAAATAGACAGAAATCATTTTTGAAACAATTATTTTGTAGTACCTTAGTCATGCTTGTAAAAATCCATCGAATTCGACTAAAATCTTGTCGAAATATTTATTCAAACCCCATATTGTTTTGTTAATAAAAGTCTTGGTTGCCTATGGCAACACAATTAGAATAAAGATAAAAGTGAGATTTATATTACAGCCATCAAAATACAAAACATAATTGGTCGCTGTAAGTTATCTTATCTTGCTCTGGCTTTGTAATTATGTTGTAAAATGAGATTCTTGCGTATATTTTCGACATATGTGAGCGAAATGACCTTGACCTTTCAAATAAATAGTTCAAGGTCATATGAGAGTGACATAAGAATTACGGTCAGGTATGTGCTAAAGATTTTACCTAGTTAAATGGCAGTTTCAAAAAATGGCCCCAAAGTGTGACATTGGCTTAACACACTAGTGTTATTTTGCAGACAAATCTGGCCTTATTTGTACCGTTATACCACTAATTTAAAGCACTTTGAATAGAATCAATAAAATATGAAGAATGGTTCTTAAAAATGATGGCGTTTCTTCGAATTTTTAGCTGTAAAGTGGAAAAAAAAATCTTACAGTCCTTACTTTCTAAACAAACACTCATAAAAATGTAAAGAAGTGACAGAGCTAAACAACTGAATTGGGGCATGAGCTTAGTATAAACGGTAAGAAAATAAATGACAACCACAAGTATTAAACATTTGTTGACCAATACTTATGAAATCTTACAATCATTACTTTTAGACCCCCAGTGGATTTCCGTGCGGTGATACAAAAATCCGAAACTACCAGAGTGGTGATGCTGTTCATTATTTTTATCTATATATTCATATGTTTTATATTTTGTATCTCTTCAATTTCTATTCCTTAATTTGATGCAGTATGATAGCTTTCAAATTTGACTTCATTGAAAAATGTCACACTAAAATCTTAAACACCTTACATCATATATCTGTATAACTTTTTTATTTATAAGTTACATAGTAGGGATTTTGTCAGATCAAGCCTGACTGAGCGCTTGTTATTTTGGCATATCACTTGATAATTTCCATGCATAGAGTACAGTCTCAATGGGGTCTAAAGCCTCAAAATAGACCGGGGCCATTTTTTTTAAACTGTCCTAATATCAAATATACGCAGAGAAGCAACCACGAATAATAATATTTTTGTCGGTCCCATAAATTCTAGAACCGTGACATTTGACCTTGACCTTAAGATATGTGCACAAAAATGGCAGGAAGCATTTCTGAAATCTAAGTGATAAAACAAACATTTTGGTATATTACAATCATGATTGTCTAAAAGTTCATTAAACAAGATAAGCAACTCGAAAACTTGACCATTTTCCTTAATTATGCACAGCATTCAAAGGTCATACCATGTCCTGCCATTAACCTTCGCTGCTATGGCAACTCCTTTGGTGGATCGCTGCAACTTAAATATATACAGTATAGAACCCTACAAGAATACCTACCATATAAAAGGTATTGAATTCAACCTCCCTCGTGCCTGTCATAGCACGCGCGTAGTTATTTTGCGAATTTTGCGTTCTTCAGTTTGGGCAAATTTTGGATAAATGACCTTGACCTTTCAAATGGAGGGGTCAAGGTCATTTGGAAATTGCACTCGGTAATTGCTAAAATGTATTTACTTTCGATATTTTCCAGTTTGCAGCAGATTCACATGGAAGACCAGCCATAAATTTAGAGATAGTCATATGCCCTATGTATTTAATAGCCGTGACCTTTGACCTTTGACCTTGACCTTGAAAGTCAACAGAAAAAATGGCAGGAAACATTTTTGAAATCTAAAAAATAAAACAAACACTTTGGTGTATTACAATCATGATTGTCTCAAAATTCATTGAACAATATAAGCAACTCCAAAACTTAACCATTTTCCTTAAATATGTACAGCACTCAAATGTCATACCATGTCCTGTCATTAACCTTCGTTGCTATGGCAACTCATTTGGACGAACGCTGCAACTTACATACATATCGAACCCTAAAAGAATACCTACCATATTTAAGGTCTTGAATTCAACCTCCCTCATGCCTATTGTAGCACGCGCGCAGTTATTTTGCGTATTTTGCGTTCTTTTGGGGCAAATTTTGGGTAAATGACCTTGACCTTTCAAATGGAGGGGTCAAGGTCATTTGGAAATTGCACTTGCCAATTGCTAAAATGTATTTGCTTTTGATATTTTCCAGTTTGCAGCAGATTCACATGGAAGATCGGCCATAAATTAAGATATAGTCATATGCCCTATATATTTAATAGCCGTGACCTTTGACCTTTGACCTTGACCTTGAAAGTCAACAGAAAAAATGGCAGGAAACATTTTTGAAATCTACTCATCAAACCGAACATTTTGGTATATAGAAACCCTGATTAACAAAAAGTGGCCACGGGATTACATAAGCAACTCTCTATTAATCCGTATCCCTCAAATAATTGACGACGTAATCAATTTGTGATTGTTAGATAAGGATGAAGTGAATTTCTTCTTATAAAATTTGGTAGAAGCTGTAAACTTGTAAGATAAAATAGAGTTGAGTTTGGAGGGGGGGGGGGGTGCTCCACGAGGGCCAGTTTTTAATTATACCTTATACTGCCAACATTTATCAAAAGGTTGTATGATCATTTCAAGTAAATGGTTTGGGAACATAGCTGTGTTTAATTTGAATAACAAATGTTCCAATTATTTGTTCTATTCTTGTGACAGTTGTGGCAATAATGAATATACGTACTTTTTCATGGGGATTGGTAGACATGCAATTTACGTGCACTTCCTGGTGACCTTTCAGTCGTTTATAAAGAACACAAGTATTAATAAAAAAAACGGAGTCAAAGTCAGTTTTCGGCATGTACACAAGAAGACAACTTGCTTTGCATATACGTGTGTTTACCATAAGCGCGAACTGCAAGCAGCTTTCGCTTTTTAATCTGTTTAGCTTGGTTATTCGCCAGCAATTGGTATACGTTCATACTTGTTTTTGGTCTTCATGTCGTCAAAACGTTCAGAGATGGATTTACATCTGATCTGGTTGGCAGACTGATGGCATGGCAGGTTGTTTCGCGACAAAGCAAATATATACATAAAACATCTGAGAAAACCAACAATATGGTTTCCGAACAGGTCCGATACAAACCGGTCTGTACAATCACAGAAGATAGTTAGAGGCTTGAAATTTTGGAATTAGAAATTTGAAACATTGTACTATCCGTATAGCGAAAAGAAAGGCGTTGATCAGCTTCGCAGTTACTGCGAAGCTGATCTGCGCCTTTGTTTTCGGATATGCAAAATGTTGGTTTTCCCATGACGCGGCTCATTACGACATTGTGTGTGGCAGCACGAAAACAATATCACAGATTTTTGCTAAACACACATTTCGAATAGCTTACAGAAAAACCAATTCTACTCTTGATGAAAGGCAAATTTTGACTGGAAAAGAGCAAACTCTGGCTTTAAATGTACATGTAGTTTTTATTTTGAAAAAAAAAAGTGACCCGGAACTGGGCAAGTTACTGTTCTAATAGAATTGATTCCATGGATATATTGCCGTTTAAAATGCATGTATGATTCAAAAACCTGTACAACGTACTGAAATTTCTTCAAGACAAAGGAACAAGGGTAATATGACATGAATCACTTATAACTTTAGGGTCATTAACTTTGAAGAATAATTTTCATTAGGAAAACATGTCCGTGCAATGTGTACCCCCTTGAACCCCACTTCTATATAGCAAAACTGGGGTATGCAGGGGTATATCTATCACCGAGGCGGTTCTAACGAGTACCCACAATCTATGTTTTGGAGCAAAAATAAGAAAAATAGGTATACAAAAGTGGGGTTCAAAACGTTTTCGTGATGGATTCAAAATCCTGTACAACATACTTGTCTGAAATTTCTTCAAGACAAAGAAATAAGGGTAATATGACATGAATCACTTATAGCTTAAGGGTCATTAACTTTGAATAATAATTTTTATAACAATGAAGACGGTCAGTATTGTTCTAGTTGATTAACGTTTCTGCTTAGTCCACTGTTAATTGTTCTAATTGTCAATTAGTGAGACAAATATATCTTAATGTACGGGCCACACCGCAAACTGTCTTCTTTCGCAAAGTTCGCGATCGTGGACGGTACAGTCACAGAAAATGATTGGAGGGTTGAAAATACTTTCGGCATCAGGTGAATAAGGGAGGCTATTTTAATGAAAACCCAAAACCCCGACCGGTCTATCTGTATTTGCTATTTCACCATTTTGAAATACCAGGATGAGGTTTTCACGTAACGATTCTTAAATGTCATATCGCTAACAAAGTGTATTTAAAGTTGGATTCGAATTAAAAACTAACAAATTTCAAATCTACAAAAATGAGCCATGCCATGAGAAAACCAACAACTTATGCATAGGTGAAAACTGACAAATGCGCAGATCAGCTTCGCAGTAACTGCAAAGCTGATCAGCACCTCTGATTTCGCTACACGGATTGTGCAATTTCTCTACTTTCTAAATCAAAATTTTTCAGCCTATAGCTATCTTCTGGGCTTGTACAGCTCGGTTTGAGTCGGGCCTATTCGGAAACCACAGGGTTGGTTTCCTCATGACGCGGCTCAAATATTAAATAACAAAAGTACAATAGAAACAAAGACTGCATTCTGTGCGTTTTTTTGAAACACGTGAACCTTTGAAAGACAGATAAATTGATTAAGTTGGAACAATCACATTAAGTGCGCACATTTTTGTTTATTTTCAAAATGGCTTAGATACCATCTTCTTAAAGATACTTGATTTTATCGTGTTTGCTTTGTCATTTGCAAAGTAATTGTGAATCTTGAAATAATCAAGCACACAAAGATCATGTTATGCGACCGGCTGATTGTGCAAATCTTGTGGAGAGCAGGTCCCGAGATTACTTGAAAACTTTTGTTCAGCTGAGACTAAAATCTATATCCTGCTTATAAATGTTAAAATCATTAATGCCAACAAGTGTTGACATTTTTATATTTATTAGCAGGATAAATTAGGAGCTTTGGAGTTATAAACCTTCAATTTCAAGACATTTAGACTATTTCTGTATTTATGAGCAGGTTATATTTTATGCTAAGCTGAGTTGAGCATGAAAAACGTTTTATAACCTCGGGACCTAGTGTTCTAACACTGCATTTATAGACAAAATGTCAGAACACAATTGCAAGATACAAAAGTTGTGCTCCTTAGATATCACAAAGCTGTGTTCTGAAGTATATCAAAGGTTGTTACGGGCCCTTTGGGCATATAAAGGGATTTGAAAATTCTGAACAAAATAAGTTATTAGCTAAACCCAATATTTGATTAAAAGGAAAACGTTAAATTTTCATTTCGACTATCAACTTTTGGGTTCAAGAAAATTGAATAAGTTATGCCAGGCTCTCAGTGGCTTTTATAGTTCATTACAATTCTGTACGACTTCAGTGTTCTTCGTTGTTGTATAAATATCAAAGCAGGTGCAATATTTGCTCCCAATCGACGTCTCTAAGGTCGTGGCTTCTGCATTTTCGTGGTTGTGAAATGGTTATGGAGTCTGGATCAAACGGTGATTTGTTGCTAAAATACAATTCTATTGAAAGTTATTTAAAAGAGTGACTCACTGTTAAACTGTCGTTTAACCTGATGTTGTTAATGTATTACTTCTTAATTCTGTTGTTTAATGAATGTTTGTTGACCATTGTGCACTGTTATCTTGAGGACTTAACAATGTCTTCGCTGTTGTCAGGCAACAAGGGTTGGGGAAAACATCTGACCTTAATTTGTTAACTCACTTTCATAGTCATTAAATTTGAGCCGCGACGCGAGAAAACCGGTCTTCGGGGTTTCCGACCAGGTCCGACACAAACTGACCTGTACAAGCTCAGAAAAGAGCTAGAAGCTTGAAATTTCGGATTTAAGTAGAAGAGGAATTGTACTATCCGAGTAGCGAAAACAAAGGCGCTGATCAGCTTCGCGGTAACCGCGAAGCTGATCTGCGCCTTTGTTTTCGCATAGGCAAAAATCCGGTTTTCTCACGATGCGGCTCTAATGTGATAAGGTATCTCTAGGATGAAGATATTTAAGACCTATGATACAGATGAGATGGGTACATACACAGGTTTATCGGATGGCTACCTTGTTGGGAAAGAGCTAGTCATTCTGCTCTTCGAGTGTGTTGTCGGAAAAAATATTTTGTTATGTGATGTATTTTCTTTCCCACCTGGTGTCTATGTTGGGTCTTTAAATCTAATTGCATCGATTTCTTGTACCTCTATTCTTGCTTTAGACGCTCGGATTCCCCTGACTCGTAGCACACGTTTGGATTACCTTTGTACAGAGCATTAGCGAATTTGTGCTTATTTGTTCCTTTTCAATTTACTAGTAGCCGCTATTACAGATCTGTATAAGGCGACGTCTTTGACACAATTTCCAACTTAATGTTATGTTTTGTTTCATTTGAAGAAGACTTGAATACGAGGCCTTAGAAATATTACATGTCATAAGTCATCCGTAATGATTCCTATAGGCAAACATTTCCTCTTACACCGCGTTACATTATCATGACACTCAACGGGCCTTCCGTACGCCTTGAAACATCAATTGTATTCCTTCAAGGAATAATCACAGCCAGTGACGGATTTGTCGCATCAAGTGAGAAAAATCAAAGACTTACCTCCTTATGCCAAGGCTTATTTAAGCCGCGTCATGAGAAAACCAACGATGTGGTTTCCGAACAGGCCCGATACAAATCGAGCTGAACTAGCATTGAAGATGGGTAGAGACCGGAAATTTTGATATTATAAAGTATACGAATTGTACTATCAATGTAGCGAAAACAAAGGCGCTGATCAGCTTCGCAGTCACTGCGAAGCTGATCTGCGCCTTTGTTTTCGCATATCCAAAATGTTGGTTTTCTCATGACGCGGCTCATTTGCTGAATGAATCTGCAGGTCATCTCTAGGCTGATACCCCAGTTATTGTTTGTGTCAATGTTGATAATGTTCTTGTGAAGTTGAGAATAGTGCTTAGGATCGTCCAGCAACCTAGCAGCCGATATAGTATGCCAACTGATTCAAAGGTATGATGAGGAATTATCTGCGTTCAAATAGGTCAAGCTATGGAGGCTACTGGTTGCGCGGTGGGACGTGACGTGTGTTTTAGAAATGAAAGCAACACTTAACCAGAGGACCAATGGTCCTGTAAACGCTCTCATAAGTTCTGAGATATAGACCAAGCTTGTCTGATTACAAAGGTCATATTATACAATTATTCACTTCAATTTCGGTAGATATAAGGATTTATCTACCCTCAAAAGTGATATTCACCGAGGCCGGAGGCCGGAGGCCGAGGTGAATATCACTTTTGAGGGTAGATAAATCCTTATATCTACCGAAATTGAAGTCAATAACTGTTTTGTTATATGACTTTTCAAGTATTTTAATGTTTATTTTATAACAAATAAATAAACAAAATCATATCAGATGTTAAAGAAGGTTAGACAATGAGGAACAATATTGATTATGATAAGATAAGTTTGTTAGTTCTTAATAAAACCTATGTTATGGGTACTCATAAGAATCACCATGATGAGGCAATTCCAATGGGTACCAACAACATAGGTTCTTATGAAAAATAAACAAAATTATCTCTTAATTATCACCAAGTACACCTCACTATCTAGTGCTTTGTTTGCCTGTAATAGTGTGTTACTGCAAAGCATGTAGATTTCATGCAGGCTATTTATAGCTAACTGGCAGGTTTTAAAGACCCATGTTGATTTCATGCTGGTGCTATTTTTGGGTACTCAGGAGCGTAATATAGATTTTGGAGGTTAATATAGAAAACCTATCAAAATAATTAACCTCCAGGAACTGGTTTGATCTGGCTTTCATCAGTTTGGTCTAGTTTCAGAGAAATATAAGGATTTATTAATACTGAATGAACCAATCAGGAGACAGGATTTACTTCAGTCATATAACAAACATGTATATAGCCCCAGAACAGGGTCAGAATAACCCCTGTGGTTTATTTCTTAAATAATTTCTTTTCATAAATATTCTGTGCACTTGCCCATTTCCTGAAAGTTGTTTTCCCTTCAGTGTCAGTTTAAGAGTTTTCTACATATGTGACCTATGTTGACCTTGCCGTAAAATCTGTCAAGGTCATCACATGATCATGATTTATAAACACATTATACTACTCTAGTCTTAATTGCTACATATCACGTTTCGTTGCAATTAGATTCAGTTCCCGTAAAGATTATTTTGAAGGGTTTTTACCATATATGGGCATGGCGGCCACCTTGGTCATGTGACCTAGTTTATTAATAATCGTATTGGTCTCCCCTTCAAACAGATGCTTCCTATAAAATTTGACTGATTGGCCAAGCTGTTTTAGAGAAGAAGACCTTTAAACATGATTATATGCATGTATAATGCCCCGAGACAGGGACAGACTCACCCCTTGGGGTCCAAATTTTTTTCAGAATATGAAATCTCCACTTCATTTCACCATTTCGTGCAAGTTTTGCCCGTCAAATCCCATTTTAACAATTTTCCCCATTCACATGCATAGGCAACCTATAAAATAGGTCCGTAAAATAGGTGTAGGACATACTGGGTTCATGATTTATACAATCTTTGTACAGCTCCAATGCCTGATGCTTTATGCCAAGTTTCAAAATCACAGACCTTCTGGTTATAGAGAAGATTTTTAAAGGGTTTTGCTATTTATAGCCATGGCGGCCATCTTGGTCATGTGACCTTGACCTTTTATAAAAACTTTCATTACCCGTTCCTAACGATGCTTCACATGAAGTTTGACTTTGATTGGCCACGCGGTTTTAGAGAGGAAGATGATTGAATATTATGGTCATATACATGTATATAGCCCCGGGACAGGGACAGACAATCCCCAGGGTACAAAGGTTTTTCACAAACATTAATATTCGGTCCATCTGCCCATTTCCTGCAAGTTTTGCCCTTCAAATCACATTTTAACAATTTTCCCCATTCAATTGCATGGGTGACCTATGTTGACCTTGTCGAAAAATAGGCCAATGTCATCACAGGGTCATGATTTTATAAAGTTTCCCTGATGCTTCATGCAAAATTTCAAGATCATAGGCCCTTTGGTTCTGGAGAAGAAGTTTTAAAGGTTTTTTGCTATTTATAGCCATGGCGGCCATTTTGGTCATGTGTCCTGGACCATTTATACAAACTTTCGTTCCCCCTTCCTAAGGATGCTCCACATGAAGTTTGTCTTTGATTGGCCCAGCGGTTTCAGAGGAGAAGACGTTTGAACATTATGGAAAACGACTACAACTACGACAACGACGGGCGTAGGAGCATGGGCATACTATAAGCTCACCTTTGAGACTTCGGCTCAGGTGAACTAAGAATGCACATTATACGTATGATGGACTGACGCATAAATTGACTCCATTGGCCGTTCATTGCGGCCCTACTAAGGATTTGTGGAGCTAGGGAGAATGTTAATTTATTTTCAGGGCTCTGGAGAGAACTAGAAAATATAGAAACGGAGCTGGAAAGCAAGCCACACTTTTGGGATTTTATGGAGCAAGGAGTAAGGAGCCGAAAAAGATCATTTAAGGGTGCTGGGCAGGAAGGACTTTTTCTTTAAGGGAGCAGGGACCTATCCCCCTCTCGTAGGACCTCTTCTTTGTTTAGGTCAACAGCCGGTATAAAGGAAATAGTTTTAATACCAAATGATTAAAATGGTTTTCAAATTAACGGCATATAAGTTTATAATAGAAGAGAGATAACTGCGTAAATAATGATAACATTAGATGTTTACAAATTCAACCCTTGCTCATGTATAAGAAAAATAAAGACCCTGACACTCTAATAAATGCTGTAATTGAAATAACAAATTAAACAATTTATTCTGATAAACAGCAATGAGGTAGAAACGAAAACTTCTTGGATACAAAAAATATGTATAATGTAGATCCTCTATTGAACGTTTAACTCTAGCAAAAGTGGTTTGCGTTACAGTTGGCGTGGTGAAATATTGGTCATACAGACAGAAACTTTTCACATGCCACCCTTGTTAATTCCTTTCGGGATACTTTCCCAGTATATGTTTCTGGAAACTCTGTTAGAAACATGTAATACGATGGCAAAACAGTGAATAACCTGGGCTTATCGTTGTGGACATCCTCGCAGTATTGGCGTAGTTGATCCTCCATAACTTCTGCTCCATCTTCTAAAATGACACATGCGCAAATCACTTGATACATGACGTCATGCGCAACAGGCACGCAAATCACACGTGCAACACCTGGGCAATTACACAATGCAGCCTCTAGTATGGTCGGAGCAACATTCATCCCTCCTGATATAATCATTTCTGATTTTCGCCCCTCGCAGAAAAACAGTCCTTCCTCCGTGACAAACCCAATATCGTCCGTTTTAAACCACCCATCTTCAGAAAATGCGGCCTTTGTTTTCTCTGGGTCGTTGTAATACCCTAGAAACATGCCGTCACTCTTCACGTACAGTTCTCCTCTCTGATTGGTTGGTACTGGTTCCCCGTTATCATCACACACCCTGATCTGCACCCCGGGGTACGGGTAACCAATGGAGTACTCTTGAAAATCCCCTGGATCGTCGACCGTCATCCCCGTACCAATCAGAAACTCGGTGGCACCGTAGCCCGTACCAAACTTCTTGCATAGCTTACCAATACAGTTGACAACGTTCTTAGACATTGGTTGTCCACCACTGCCAACGACCATCACGGGCCAGCCGGGACTAATTTTATCCTGCAGATGATAAAAATAGCTTCGTAATTATGCCGACGAACAAATCGTAAATGGACGGATCGACCTGAAAATATTCATGTTGTTACTATTATATTTTAACGGTTGGATTTGCGATTACGCTCCAATGTTATAACCATTTGATTTAACCCTATAAAATTTCACTAAGTATTTGTATGAAATGTTACGTAAATTAAAAATGCTTTGCAGATGGAATTAATAATATTAGCGCGGCGAATTTTGCTTTCCCGTAAAATATTCAAATGATTCAAACCTGTCGTTCCATGAAACTGTTCAGTAGAGGTGGGAGGGCAATAAGAAACGTACATCTTTCCCTGTGTATGACGTCAATGAGGAAGCCTATCAGGTCAGTAGGTTGCTCAGAGTAACCAAAGCGCGTGACTCTCGTTTCCCCGGTTACAACATTCAGAGGGTAGCCACCAATCCAGCTGAAAGGACGATCGTTGAACGTGATGCTACGCTCCTCTTCTGTATACGGCGTAAGAAACCCGTCGAAACAACCTATGATTGATCGGTTAGTATGGGCTACTGCCTTGGGGACTCCAGTGCTACCCGACGTCTGGAACAATGTGATAATATCGTCTGGGTAGATTGTCGGTAGCCTAACATCATCAGACTTCCGGTTCAGCAGTTCCTTTATTGTAAGAACTACGCAATCTTCTGTCGGCTTGTTTCGACAAATGAGGTACTTTAAATATGGTAGTGATTCGCTCTCAACGTTACCCATTTCGTCATATTTTGAAACCAATTTCTGAAATATTTTCCACGTGTCAACATCTTCTGATGGATCAAGCACAATCATAGAGCAGGTTTCCAGTTTCCTCATCATAGCAATGACGTCACTTCCGTCCGTGTATGTAAACACCAAGCTAATTGGTCGAGCTCCTGCCAACATGGCGCCGAATGTGACGTATAGCCATTCTGGACAGCTTCGTAGATTATTGGCGATAAATTCCGACTTCTTTACACCTAGTTTTACGAGTGATTTTGCCAAAATGTTGGCATTTTCATATAATTGTTTGAAAGTAACAACAGTTCGTGATCCATCTGTATGAGCGAAGACGTAAGCTTCCCTATCTGGATGATTCTTGTAGCGAAAATATAGAAAATCTGGAACTGTTTTCAACTGTTCTGTTTCCATCTTATACTGGTGCTCTCAATCTTTTAAGACACAAAACGCATACTAAACTGTAATGTTCAGCTACACAGCGAACTACACCTCAAATATTCGTATGTAAGCATGTACATGCTTTAGAATTCATTAAAAATACATACGGTCGAAAAGACATGACATGGCATTTTGATCTGTTATAACCAACAAAAATGTGGATTCGGAAATTCTATTCATACATCAATGAAATTTTAAATAAAAATCGAATCCTTGTATTTATTTTTATTATTTCGTAATTCTTCTAGGAAAACAAAATCCGTATTTCTTAAGATTCCGACTAAATCTACCCGATCTACAGTAGATTAAGCAGATACAGCCACCTCCATGGCCACTAGAGTGTGCTTTCGTCAATTCAATATCAAAATGTTTTTACGAAGAAAGATGGTTTAGACTTCCCTTGTGCAAATTTTAAAAATTGCAGTATATTTATCTGGCTATCGTCGCCGGTTTATAAAGGGCCACTGATGAGAGTTCAGTACCCATGGTCCATTCCACCTCCCTTTGAACGTTTTCACTGCGTCCAATGGATCTTACGTTTATATTTTATTTGATATGCTAGAACGACGATCATGAGGAAAAGAGATTACTGTCATCGTGTTCATGGAAATATTGCAGCTGAAAATATCAAATTAGGCAACACATTATTTTATATCTAAAGAAGACATCCTTTCTGGCTGTAGTGCCTGATTTGAGCCTGGCTAAAGGCTTGTAATTTTGGCTTGTTGGATAAGATTACCCATGGATTTATACTCTCCAGAAGTCAGGTTAGGATCACTGCTACTGTATCATGTAATCAGTTCGGCCTGTTATCACACGGAAAAATGGGACACGTTAGCTTGAATGGGCGGTTACCCATTTAGGAGATTGATATCTCTACACAAAAATCTAGCCTGGCAGGGGGAACTCATTCGTTTTGGCCGGAGTTTGCGGACCCCTAAAGAAAACCAAGAAAACCTGCAAAGGGTTGATGGAGCTCTTCAGTTTTGGCCATCAATTCATCTAAGTAAAAGTTATTACAAACCAAAACCTGCTTGTCTGGATATGCCTTGTCCAGATACGAAAGTAACAAAACACTTAAGATGTTACGGTCATCCACTGCATCCAAACCCAACTCCAGACCTCATGACCTGTGTCTTGCCCCTTGGCGCAGTTGGGAGAGGACGAGTGAGTGAGGTTAACGCTGCGCAGCTCTTCCTCACTATATAATCAAACGAATAGCGCACGTCATCTTATTTCTCAATACACACGATATCGCAGACGACGGCGTTGACGTCTGGTAATTGTACGGGTCACCAGAAGGGTAATCAGTCACATATTCAAGGCACTGACTCGAACTTGGTGTCTGTCAGACTCATCAAGTGGTTGGACGGAGGTATGTGGACGAGAGCCTGTATATGATGCTCTATTCTTCGAGCGATGTACGACTCGCTGGAGCGAGGATTTTACCATATTAAAGTGGGGTATCAGGGGGTACACATTTCACGTACATGTTTTCTTGATAGTTATTAATGAAAACAGCAAAAATAGTTAACATAGATCTCTTCAGTCCTGACAAACTAAAAGCTTGTGGTCTATCATCAATGTTAATCATATTATTTGATGGACTTGATCCGAAGACAGACTGCCTCAAAAATAGGTTCATTTGTCGTTCCCTGGGGCCGACTGCCAAAGGTTTTGTGGGACCAGGAAGAATGACAGTTTATTTTCAGGGCTCATGGGAGAACTAGAAAATATTGTAAGGGAGCGTGGGAGCAAGCAAAAACTATTTGGGGTTTTAGGGAGCAGGAAGCAATGAGCTGAGTAAAATAATTCAATGCAGCTGGTGTAAAAAGGTCATTTTTATTTCAGAGAACAGGGAGCTTCACTGATTTGGTAAACAACCGGTATAACATAACGTGCAAAGAAAAACTAGTGTTCGAATTAAAGGCACACAAAAGAATAGAGATAACTGCGTAAATAATGACAACATTAAATGTTTACAAATTCAACCGATATAGACAATGACTGTTCATATCGTCGGCTATACACTGTACTGAAAAATAAAGACCCTGACACTATAATTGTAATTGAAATAGCAAACTAAACAAGTTATTCAGATAAACAGCAATGGGGTAGGAGACGAAAACTTCTTGGATACAAAAATATGTATCATGATCCTCTATAGAACGTTTAACTCGAGCAAACGCTGTTTAGAAAAGAAAGTGGGGTTTGCGTTACAGTTTCGTGGTAAAATATTGGTCATACAGATAGAAACTTTTCACTTGCCATCTTTGTTAATTCCTTTCGGGATACTTTCCCAGTATATGTTTACTGATCGTTCCAAGTCGATACTTCTGTGGTGGTTCTTTTTGTTTTATGTCTTGGTGTTTAAAATTTTTTGTGCTGTTGGCGCCTTATGTATGTTTTCATATTTTTAGTTAAGTTAAGGTAACTGAGTGGCCACCTATTGGGAAAATAGCTGCTCATTCGGCTTACGATATGTTTCATGGTATAAGTACCTGATTGTTAGTTTGGTTTTTTCCCACCTCGGTTTTTGGAGTGGGAATCTTTTTCTGATTGCGCCTTTTCCTGATCTTTGCCTACTTGTACCTTTTTTCAGGAAACTCTGTTAGAAACATGTAATACGTCGGCAAAACTGTGAATAATCTGGGCTTATCGTTGTGGACATCCTCGCAGTATTGGCGTAGTTGGTCCTCCGTAACGTCTGCTGCATCTTCTAGAATGACGCATGCGCAAATCACTTGATACATGACGTCATGCGCAACAGGCACGCACATGACACGAGCAACCCCTTGGCAATTACACATTACATCCTCTAGAATGGTCGGCGCAACATTCATCCCACCTGATATAATCATTTCTGATTTTCGCCCCTCGCAGAAAAATAATCCGTCTTCCGTGACACACCCAATATCGTCCGTTTTAAACCAGCCATCTTCACTAAATGCGGCCCTTGTTTTCTCCGGGTCGTTATAATACCCTAGAAACATACCGTCATCCTTCACGTACAGCTCTCCTCTCTGACTGGTTGGTACTGGTTCCCCGTTATCATCACACACCCTGATCTGCACCCCCGGGTAGGGGTAACCAATGGAGTACTCTTGAAAATCCTCTGGATTGTCAACGGTTATCCCAGTACCTATGAGGAACTCGGTAGCACCGTAGCTCAAGCCAAACTTCTTACATAGCTTACCAATACAGTTGACAACGTTCTTAGACATGGGTTGTCCACCACTGCCAACGACCTTCACAGGCCAGTCGGGGCCAATTCTATCCTGCAAATAGAAACATAAAGCATATTAATCACTGCGGTTTGGCATCGTGAGGATTATTTGTTTCTTTGACACCCAATTTAATTTCGATGTTTCAACCTTAGCTACAAGTAAGCTGCGTACCTGGCAATAAGACAAGGGTTGAATTTGTCTTTACGCCCATTAATCCTGCTTGTATAATGGCATCTATTTGGTTTAGCCTTAAATTACCATTTAAAGATCTTTACTTTACACAAAAGACAGTCCCCTCTCAAGACTAAAAAAACTCAAACCTGACGTTCCATGAAGCTATTAAGTAGAGGTGGGAGGGCAACTAGAAACGTACACCTTTCTCTCTGTATGACGTCAATGAGGAACCCTATCAAGTCCGTTGGTTGCTCAGAGTAACCAAAGCGCGTGACTCTCGTTTCCCCGGTAATAACATTCAGAGGGAAACCACCTATCCAGCTGAAAGGACGATCGTTGAACACGATGCTGCGTTCTTCTTCAGTATAGGGTATAACAAAACCGTCCACACAACTTATAATTGATCGGTTGGTATGTGCTACTGCCTTAGGGGCTCCAGTGCTACCCGACGTCTGGAACAATGTGATAATATCGTCTGGACAGATTGTTGGCAGCCTAACATCATCACACTTCCGGTCCAGCAGTTCCTTTATTGTCAGAACTTCGCCATCTTCTGTCGGCTTGTTTCGACAAATGAGGTACTTTAGATAAGGCAGTGATTCGCTATCAACGTTACCCTTTTCGTCATATTTTGTAACCAATGTCTGAAATATTTTCCATGTGTCAACATCTTCTGATGGATCAAGCACAATTATAGAACAGGTTTCCAGTTTGTCCATCATAGCAATAACGTCACTTCCGTCCGTGTATGTAAACACCAAGCTGATTGGTCGAGCTCCTGCCAACATGGCGCCGAATGTGACGTATAGCCATTCTGGACAGCTTCGTAGATTATTGGCGATAAATTCCGACTTCTTTACACCTAGTTTTACGAGTGATTTTGCCAAATTGTTGGCATTTTCATACAATTGTTTGAAAGTAACAACAGTTCGTGAACCATTTGTATGAGCAAAGACGTAAGCTTCTCTTTCCGGATGATTATTGTAGTGAAAATATAGAAAATCTGGAATTGTTTTCAACTGTTCTGTTTCCATCTTATACCGTACACTAAATCTTTTAAGACACAGAACGCACAATGAACTGCAATGTTCACAGAGCAAACAACACCTAGTACATTCATATATAGGCATGCTTTGGAATTCATTAAAATACATACGATCAAAAAGACATAACATGGTATTTTGACCTGATATAGCCAACAAAAAAGTGGCTTCGGAAATTCTATTCACATATCAATGACACTTTAAATAAATATCGAATCCTTGTATATATCGTAATTCTTCTTAGAAACAAAAATCCGTGTTTCTTAAGATTCCGTATAAATCTGTCCGATGTACAACAGATTAAGCAAATACAGCCACCTCCATGGCCCCTGAGTTGTGTTTCGTCTATTGAATATCAAAATGCTTTTACAAAAAAAGGGGTTTTACATGCTAGAACGACGACGATGAGGAATAGAAATTACTGTAATCGTGTTCATGGAAATAATGTAGCCCAAATCATAAAATTGGACAACACAATATTTGTATATTTCAAAAAGACATCCTTCCTGGCAGTAGTGCCTGGTTTGAGCCTGACCTAAGGCTTGTAATGTTCGATAGGGGAACCCATGGGTTTATACACTCCATATGTCAGGTCGGGTTCACTGCTACTGTATCATGTAATCAGTACTGCCTATTATCACGCAGGCGGATGGCTCGTTAGCCTTGGGTTGCAACTCATCTAGGAGTTTGATATCTCCACACATTCGTTTTGGTCAGAGTTTACAGGCCTCCTCAGAAAACCTGGAAAGAAAGGATGGAGCTCTTCAGTTGCGGCCAGCAATTCATCTACTGTAAAAGTTATTACAAACTAAAACCTGCGTGTCTGGATATGCAAAGACTGTTTCGGCAGACGTATCGGTAGAAATCAAACTTTGATTCAAGGGTTCGGAAAGCAATACAGCAACATTTTGTGGTTTATGCAGAACGTAACAAGGCACTGAAGACGTTACGGTCATCCACTGTATCCAAACCCAACTCCAGGCCTCTTGACCTGTGTCTTGCCCCTGGGCACAGCTGGGTGAGGTTAACGCTGCGCAGCTCTTCCTCACTATAATCCAACTCATAGCGCACGTCATTACGCACGATATCGCAGACGACGGCGTTGACGTCTGGTAATTGTGCGGGTCACCAGAAGGGTAATCAGTCACATTTTTAAGGCACTGACTCGAACTCGGTGGCTGTCAGACTCATCAAGTGGTTGGACGAGAGCCTGTATATGATGCTCTATTCTTCGAGCGATGTACGACTCGCTGGAGCGAGGATTTTACCATATTAAAGTGGGGTATCAGGGGGTACACATTTCACGTACATGTTTTCTTGATAGTTATTAATGAAAACAGCAAAAAACAGTTAACATAGAGACAAACTAAAAGCTTGTGGTCCACCATCAATGTTAATCATATTATTTGATGGACTTGATCCGAAGACAGACTGTCTCAAAAATGGGTTCATTTGTCGTTCCCTGGGGCCGACTGCCAAAGGTTTTGTGGGGCCAGGAAGAATGGCAGTTTATTTTCAGGGCTCATGGGAGAACTAGAAATTATTGTAAGGGAGCTGGGGAGCAAGCAAAAACTATTTGGGGTTTTAGGGAGCAGGATGCAATGCTCGAATTAACGGCACACAAAAGAAGAGAGATAACTGCGTAAATAATGACAACGTTAAATGTTTACAAATTCAACCGATATAGACAATGACTGTTCATATCGTCGGCTATACACTGTACCGAAAAATAAAGACCCTGGCACTATAATTGTAATTGAAATAGCAAACTAAACAAGTTATTCAGATAAACAGCAATGGGGTAGGAGACGAAAACTTCTTGGATACAAAAATATGTATCATGATCCTCTATAGAAAGTTTAACTCGAGCAAACGCTGTTTAGAAAAGAAAGTGGGGTTTGCGTTACAGTTTCGTGGTAAAATATTGGTCATACAGATAGAAACTTTTCACTTGCCATCTTTGTTAATTCCTTTCGGGATACTTTCCCAGTATATGTTTCTGGAAACTCTGTTAGAAACATGTAATACGTCGGCAAAACTGTGAATAACCTGGGCTTATCGTTGTGGACACCCTCGCAGTATTGGCGTAGTTGATCCTCCGTAACTTCTGCTGCATCTTCTAGAATGACGCATGCGCAAATCACCCGATACATGACGTCATGCGCAACTGGCACGCATATGACACGAGCAACCCCTTGGAAATTACACATTACATCCTCTAGAATGGTCGGCGCAACATTCATCCCACCTGATATAATCATTTCTGATTTTCGCCCCTCGCAGAAAAATAATCCGTCTTCCGTGACACACCCAATATCGTCCGTTTTAAACCAGCCATCTTCACTAAATGCGGCCCTTGTTTTCTCCGGGTCGTTATAATACCCTAGAAACATACCGTCATCCTTCACGTACAGCTCTCCTCTCTGACTGGTTGGTACTGGTTCCCCGTTATCATCACACACCCTGATCTGCACCCCAGGGTAGGGGTAACCAATGGAGTACTCTTGAAAATCCTCTGGATTGTCAACGGTTATCCCAGTACCTATGAGGAACTCGGTAGCACCGTAGCTCGTGCCAAACTTCTTACATAGCTTACCAATACAGTTGACAACGTTCTTAGACATGGGTTGTCCACCACTGCCAACGACCTTCACGGGCCAGTCGGGCCCAATTCTGTCCTGCAAATAGAAACATAAAGCATATTAATCACTGCTGTTCGGCATCGTGAGGATTAATTGCTTCTTTTTGACACACAATTTCCCTTTCGATGTTTCAACTTTAGATACAAGTAAGCTGCGTACCTGACAATAAGGAGGCTTGTATAGGGTATTTTGGGATACGGGATATTCACCCATTTTTATTTTGGGATATGGGATATTGACCCTATTTATTTTGGGATATTGGGATATTCAGGAATTTTGGGATATGGGATATTAGAATTTATTTTGGGATACGAGTTCAGTTAATTGTGGAATATGGGATATTTTGGACGGTTTATTCTGGGATATGGGATATTGCCTACCCCGCTAACCAAGCCTCAATAAGACGAGGGTTGAATATGCCTTTACGCCCATTAATCCTCCTTGTGTTATGACAACTATTTGGTTTAGCCTTAAAATTACCAATTAAAGATCTTTACTTTACACTAGAGACAGTCCCGCTCTTGCTTTGTCGAAAAAGACTAAAAAAAACCTCAAACCTGACGTTCCATGAAGCTATTAAGTAGAGGTGGGAGGGCAACTAGAAACGTACATCTTTCTCTCTGTATGACGTCAATGAGGAACCCTATCAAGTCCGTTGGTTGCTCAGAGTAACCAAAGCGCGTGACTCTCGTTTCCCCGGTAACAACATTCAGAGGGAAACCACCTATCCAGCTGAACGGACGATCGTTGAACACGATGCTGCGTTCTTCTTCAGTATAGGGTATAACAAAACCGTCCACACAACTTATAATTGATCGGTTGGTATGTGCTACTGCCTTAGGGGCTCCAGTGCTGCCCGACGTCTGGAACAATGTGATAATATCGTCTGGACAGGTTGTTGGCAGCCTAACATCATCACACTTCCGGTTCAGCAGTTCATTTATTGTCAGAACTTCGCCATCTTCTGTCGGCTTGTTTCGACAAATGAGATACTTTAGATAAGGCAGTGATTCGCTATCAACGTTACCCTTTTCGTCATATTTTGTAACCAATGTCTGAAATATTTTCCATGTGTCAACATCTTCTGATGGATCAAGCACAATTATAGAACAGGTTTCCAGTTTTTCCATCATAGCAATAACGTCACTTCCGTCCGTGTATGTAAACACCAAGCTGATTGGTCGAGCTCCTGCCAGCATGGCGCCGAATGTGACGTATAGCCATTCTGGACAGCTTCGTAGATTATTGGCGATAAATTCCGACTTCTTTACACCTAGTTTTACGAGTGATTTTGCCAAGTTGTTGGCATTTTCATACAATTGTTTGAAAGTAACAACAGTTCGTGAACCATCTGTATGAGCAAAGACGTAAGCTTCTCTTTCCGGATGATTATTGTAGTGAAAATATAGAAAATCTGGGACTGTTTTCAACTGTTCTGTTTCCATCTTATACCGTACACTAAATCTTTTAAGACACAGAATGCACAATGAACTGCAATGTTCACAGAGCAAACAACACCTAGTACATTCATATATAGGCATGCTTTGGAATTCATTAAAATACATACGATCAAAAAGACATAACATGGTATTTTGACCTGATATAGCCAACAAAAAAGTGGCTTCGGAAATTCTATTCACATATCAATGACACTTTAAATAAATATCGAATCCTTGTATTTATTTTCTATTATATCGTAATTCTTCTTAGAAACAAAAATCCGTGTTTCTAAAGATTCCGTATAAATCTGCCCGATGTACAACAGATTAAGCAAATACAGCCACCTCCATGGCCCCTGAGTTTTGGTTTCGTCTATTGAATATCAAAATGCTTTTACAAAAAAAAGGGGTTTACATGCTAGAACGACGACGATGAGGAATAGAAATTACTGTAATCGTGTTCATGAAAATAATGTAGCTCAAATCATAAAATTGGACAACACAATATTTGAATATTTAAAAAAGACATCCTTCCTGGCAGTAGTGCCTGGTTTGAGCCTGACCTAAGGCTTGTAATGTTCGATAGGGGAACCCATGGGTTTATACACTCCATACGTCAGGTCGGGTTCACTGCTACTGTATCATGTAATCAGTACTGCCTGGCGGATGGCTCGTTAGCCTTGGGCGGCAACTCATCTAGGAGTTTGATATCTCTACACAAAAACTAGTCTGGCAGGGGAACTCATTCGTTTTGGCCGGAGCTTGCAGGTCTCTAAAGTATACCTGGAAAGGGTGGATGGAGCTTTTCAGTTGTGGCCAGTAATTCATCTATGTAAAAGTTATTACAAACTAAAACCTGCGTGTCTGGATATGCCTTGTCCAGATATGCAAAGACTGTTTCTGGAGACGGAGCGGAGGAAATCATACTTTGATTCAAATGTTCGGAAAGCAATACAGCAACATTTTGTGGTTTATGTATCTAGCGTACCGAGGGCACTAAAGACGTTACGGTCGTCCACTGCATCCAAACCCAACTCCAGACGTCTTGAGATGGCGCGGGGGGGGGGGGGATACAAATGACTGGTGCGTTACACATGAACAATCTGCTAACAACAACATTTAAAAGGAAAAACACATGTTGATTTATCAAAGGAATTTTAATTTGTATAACTAATATTTTATATTTATCAATCCAAAATAGCATCGATTGTTGATATCAGTAAACACCATTAGTATATGTACATAACGGTGTCTCTGATTTCGAAAAGGGTCAAATGAGAAGGGCCTTATATGTACAGTTTCCTCAGAACATTGCACACAATTTCGAAGCCAGTAGATAGCATGTTGGATTGTTTCTGTTTGTCTCCTAAGAACTCCCTGTCGACGTCATAACCTACGTCATTTCCGGCGTCTGATCTCACACTCCTACTTCTAGGTCGGCTGCACTGTGGCGTTCTCCTACCACATGCAGATGCGCGCGCAGATTGAGACTGGACGGCGCGAAATAGCTCGTTCATACCCGGAGTCCTTGACACTTCTTCATTGGCGGTGTTTGGTCTTCTCATATATTTTCGATATGGGTGCTTGGCGTCGGAGTTGTTTTTTGTGAAACTGTCGTACGGGTGGCTTGAATTGACGCTGATATATGGTCGACGCGATTGGTTCGCAGGGGGAGATGTGGGTCTGTTCGATTGTATATGATCATAAGCCGGATGTTTCGATTGCCTGTCTTCCTGTCTCCTGTATGGGTGATAATACTTCCCAATAAACGTTTCTGGTGGTATTACTTTCGGTTTCATCAGTCGTCTGCCATTCACCACACCAGACGATATCGCAGACGACGGCGTTGACGTCTGGTAATTGTACGGGTCACCAGAAGGGTCATCAGTTACACAAGACACCGGCTCGAAATTGTTGTCCGCCTGACTCATCAAGTGGTTGGACAGGGGTATGTGGGTGAGAGCCTGTATATGATGCTCTATCCGCCGAGCGATGTACGACTCACTGGAGCGAGGTTCCGGTGAGTTTGGACCACTAGAGTATCTCGGGCTATCTACGCTGGTACTAGGTACGTCGACACTGAGGCCCGGGCTTTGCCCGACACACATTCTACATCGTGGTACTTGGCCAGACATCTCGTCCATAGACCCTGAAATAACAATATTAAATAAATAAGGTAAACAGACTTTTCGCCCATATCAAACAAACGTTCATTTCCATTTTTTTACATGTAACATTAAATGTTTTAACTTTACAAGCGTTTTAGTAATTCTAGTTTTATACGTGTAAACGGGATTATCAGCAGTCATATTCATACGATATTGCTTTTGTTGTGGTACTTTACAGGCCACAAGTATAGAGATGTAACTTGATTTCGTGTTAGTTTCTGTTATATTTCCCAAGTTTGTATTGTTTAAATGCTTAGGCAAGTGAATGTCTATATTTTTTTTAGAAAAAGCTACGCATGGTTTTACCGTATGATCATGTTCTTTTCATCACGAAAACATGCCCATGAAATACACAAAGATATTTCAGCAGAAAAAAGAGAGTTTTAGAAGAAAAAAATATTTCATATTTTTTTTTTGCTCAAAACAAAAGATTGTGGGTACACGTTAGAACCGCCTCGCCGATCAAAATGAGAAAAATTGTATATCCCTGTATACCCCACTTTTACTATATAAAAGTGGGGTTTAATGCCCTTTAGGGGTATATTTTTCATTGAAATGTTATCCTGATATTTACCATATTTCTGGCAGATACAGTCCTGTAGACGCTCCGCTATTTTCATGATCTCGGCGACTTCGTCATCACACGCCTTTGCGTCCATGTCCTGTTGAAAATAGAAACTGCAAGGACTAGGAACAAGAACAATCGCACTCTGTGACATCAGGAAAAATGTCCGTGAAATGTATACCCCCTTAAATCCCACTTTTATATAGAAAAACTGGGGTTTGCTCCAAAACATAGATTGTAGTTACTCGTTAGGACTGCCTCGCTGAGGCGGTTTCAATCTATGTTTTGAGAGAAAAAAAAAAAAAAAAAAAAAACTACTGAAAATTTTCTTTCTTATACATATAAAAAAGACGACATAGTAAAAAGTCGAGCTATTCAACCGAAAGAAAATAAGCAAATGAATTTATAAACAAATAAAGTAGGGTCTACTTAAGCTACACATTTTCATGCCGATGTAAACCCCGATTGAGTTTATTTCATCGTTTATTTATTTATTTATTTATTTATTTATTTATTTATTTATTTATGATCATTTTGCTTATCTATTTCAATGTGGGTAATCTAACGTATGACCCTGTTATTTTTGAATAAACCGTTAATCGATTGCTTAATTTCGAATTCTAAATACGATTCAATTAACAAAAATAATTCATTAAAATTATTTTACCTGAGAGCACTGGTTGGCACACTGTGTCAAGAGTTGCCGGTGTTGCTCTGGAGTTATGCCGCAATTGTACTGCCCCTGGTCTGGAATCGCCCTTCGACCGTACTGACCCTGGCATGGGCTTGTCCTGCGGTTGTATTGACCCGGCCCTGGACCTGGGCTTGTTCTCCGACTGTACTGCCCCTGCCCCGGACATGGGCTTGTTCTCCGACTGTACTGACCCTGCCCCGGACATGGGCTTGTTCTCCGACTGTACTGACACGGGTTGGGACTTAGCCTGTGATAGTATAATTGACCCTGGTTCGGACTGGGCCTACGGTACCGGCCTTGGCATGGACTGACCCTTCGGTTGTACATTTCGTCCAATGGTAAAATGTACAGGGGAAACTACAGACGTACTACATCGTTTTGTGATTTTCGAATCGATTATTGTTATCCCTGTCCAAGTTTGATCGAACGGTCAACGTCGTCGTTATAGCGACGTAACCTGGCGTCAAGTTACGTCGCGCGATTTATCAATTCATTACTCTTTTTCATGTCCGCGTCATGCTTGTTTATCGTCCATATGCGGAATCCCTACCTGACACCACTAGGGGCTGGGGTTAAGAGGAAGGGGATGATAGATGATAGCTTGATATGAAAGTATGATAGGAAATCATAATCCAATCAGTGGCCAGGCCTCGAGGTTATAAAACTTTTTTCAAGCTCAGCTCAGCTGAGTATGAAATTTCAACTGCTCATGCCAAAAGTTGTGGTAAATTCAGGTTCAAAACTCAAAAACTAGTAATTTATCCTGCTCCTAAATGTTAAAATGTTGTTGTCATTTTAACATTAATGAGCAGGATAAATTGTAGTCTCAGTTGAGTTGAGCACGAAAAAAGTTTTATAACCTCGGGGCCAGTTCAGTACATTATTCATAAAACTGCATTTTTTTACAAAATGACAATATTACATGATTTCCATAGGCTACAAATGGCAGACCTGAACGTAGTAAGGTCTTCTGACAGGACAGCCCAGGTTGGGAGATTGTTCCACTGTACGATTGCCAAAGGGAAAATAAAATATTTGCAGTAGTTTGCTGTTGTTTGGATTTGAATAATGTATGTACGAGATTCAGATAGAAGTATCTGTAGTGAAGTGGTGAACCTACTTATCATTTAGTTTAAACTGTATTTATTTCTTATAATCATTATACATCATCATAATTGAGCCACATCGTGGGAAAACCAACAATGTGGTTTCCGAACAGGTCCGACACAAACCGGGCTGTACAGCTACAGAAGCAGGCTAGAAGCTTGAAATTTTGGAGTTAAGTAGAAGAGGAATTGTACTTTCCGAGTAGCGAAAACAAAGGCGCTGATCAGCTTCGCGGTTACCGCGAAGCTGATCTGCGTCTTTGTTTTCGCCTATGCAGATTGTTGGTGTTCCCATGGGGCGGCTCATATAATACAACATTACAAAGCATGATAGTAAATTCAAATAGGATTTGAAAACAAGCAGTACTTTGCTTTTACTTAATCATTTCCTGCAATATAAGTACATTTTGCGAATGGAGGTAGTGGGACTACAACCATTATCATATAGACATGAGAGTATATAATATACCCGACAAAAAAGAAACGCAATGGTCATAAATTCGATTATTTCTGGAAAATTACATATGACATATAAAAATCGTTAATAATATTTGAACGAAGGATCTTTCGACAGTTCATTCCTGAATTTTCATTGCAATATGTCTTTTCAATACATTATGACGCGTCTTTGAACGCAGTAGGGGTCAATTTTAACTTTCACATTTTTCAATAAGATGTACATCTGTCCTCTGTTAACATGTATGAACGCTGTGTATCGTCTCCGCATAGACCTGATGATAGTCCTAATGGTATCCTGGGTATCATATTCCATTCTTGGTGTAATGCAGCCATCATTTCCTGCGACGTGATGGCGGTTTCTTACGTTACGCCCCAATATGACCCATACATGTTCAATTGGGACCAAATCTGGACTGTTATATAATAACCGTTTTGGCAATTACGTTCTGTTTAATGTCACTGGCAATCGAAGTTACCGGTAGGAAACGATCACGAGGCGATGCCAAACGAATGTAACGATCGTCAGCATTCGACAAACTTCTAGGACGTCCTGATCGATGCGCAACATTCACATTGAGTCGGAAACGACATCTCAGCAGAATTAACGTCAAATGTCCAAGCGACGTTTGCAAGACTTTGACCGGCAGATAACAAACACACCGATGGCCCTGTCTAGCGCAAAAGTCTGCAGCCGTGGCAAAACAACGTTTATCATAAAACACAATCAAAATTCAAAAGCGATTGTACACTGTAAATTTCATGTAGACAGTAACCATAAACGAAAGCATGGGAATCATGTCCATCGATTTCATGGATGCAAAATTTTCATGCTTATCAAAGGTACGGACATTATTCTATGCCATGTCAAAATTTCAACAAGATTCGGCCAGAAATGCAAATTTACGGACATTTTTAAAACGTGCTACAAAAGGAAAATTAAATGGGAAAATTTTACCATTGCGTTTATTTTTGTCGGGTATACATGTAGGTACTGTGTCACACAAAAGCCGTGTTCATGTGCAGTTTTGCACCCGGATGCAAAAATACTTCCGGGTGCAAATCTGCTCCCGGGTACTCTACCCATAGTCCACCGAGCTCTCTTAACATTGAAACCATAAGTTGAAAATTTTATCCGCCCGATAGGCCGCGTTTAAAGGACTTGGTACTGTGTAATATTGCATGGTGACATGCCGTGACCAAACTTATCCAAGTCGATCGACGGACCGGGGGAAAGCCTCTATGTGCCTGGATACTCGGGAACCCGTATCAGTCGGATGGGGCGTGTTGCGGGTGAAAGTGGCCCTTGGGGAATTCAATATTATGGACATTTTCAACCATGAGAATTTTAGTATCGTTGATTCTCATAACTATACTTATTATTTTATTATTATTATTATTATTATTATTATTATTATTTTCTATACAAAAACGCAACTGAAATGTCAACCAGTTATAAAACCCATACAAAGTGTATTGCGATAATCGTTTTGCGTTCATGTGCAAAAATACACCCAGGTACAAAAATACACTGGCCCGAGTGCAATTTTATTTGCTCCACCTCGAAAGTAGGGGCGAATTCACAGCCGGGTGTATTTTTGCACCCAGGTGTATTTTCTTAAAACACCGTTCACATGACATAAAATACACCCGGGTGCAAAATTAATGTTGCACATGAAAACGGCTTAAGATTAACAAGAGAGGGCAATAGAAAAATTGAGAGAGAGAGAGAGAGAGAGACAGAGACAGAGAGAGAGAGAGAGAGAGAGACAGAGAGAGAGACACAGAGAGAGAGAGAGAGAGGGAGAGACGCTGCTAGATACCTATACTGGCAAATACATATATCAGCCGACATTTACAAATAAACATTTAATATACTCAGTACCATTTTATACATGATGAAAAAGTCAAAATACAACCCAAATATAGTCATAATACATGGCAGTATTATACAAGCAGAGTATACTAGTACGTTCTTCCAAAATATTTTTATTACGTTATGAAAACCGTTTTGCTTGGGTCAAATAAAGAATCTGTGACATTCTTGGGGGTTTTATGCCTCGTTTTCAAAATACCATAACAATGTCTCAAAGGCTCTGGTGGTGGTATTTCATGATTAGGGCAAAAGCCCAATGTATTCTGAACCTATAACTATTAAAAGTTTTGACTATTTCCTCCAAATAGTGTAAAAAAGGCAATTTTAGCGGGGGTGGGGGTCAAAATTTCATATGTGAGAAAAATTTAATTTTTCGCTTTTCCTTGCTTGTACGAGGTCTGTCCCGGGAAATCATAAAGATGTCCAATATTACGTAAACGGTTCGTTGAAATTTTAAGATGTGTTCTTGCTTTTAAACTACATTTGTACTGACCAATCTGTGAAAATATTAGTTATGGCGATTTATATGATGGTGTATCGGCGTTTACGGCGCACGTTGAAAATAATTTTGCTCTACGTCTTTGTGGAGGGTAGGTTAATTGTTTTGTGTGCAGTCTCCTTATTAGAGCCGTAATGGTGATAAATGTTGTCATCTAAGCATTGATTAAGTCTTCTTAGTTAAAATTATAGTCAATAATATGAGTTATAAATGATAAGTAGAAAAAATAGCATGATCAGTTTCATTTTATATGAGGAAACACTAATTTTATTTTAGACTGAAATAAAACAAAAAGATGTCGCTTGTTTAAAATGACAATAAGAAGCGAACATTTAGAATATTTAAAGAAAAATGCATACAGCATCATCACAGGATAATTAATGACACAATAGAAGGTTGATTTTATAAATTAATTTTGTTAAATATACTTAACTGGAAAGAAAAGCTTGGGGAAGGTCTAATTTTGCGCCGCAAATATTACATTACGTCAGTATTTTCCAATAAAATAATTGCAGTAGGTTTAAGAAAACTTCTATAAAATCAACGCTGACGGTGGAAATTATTTCAAATTTTCAAAAACTTATCTTACATAATTACTCGTGCAACTGATAGTTAGAATTGCGTAATAGCACCTCAACTCGCAATTACAGTAACTGTTGAATTTGATCTTGATGAATTTCAAAACAGTGTTTTTGACGTGCGCCGTAGACACCTACCCCTCTTGGAATAAATGCATATAAATCTGTTGTGTAAGGGGTGAATTCATCCATATTTGTTCGAAATGTTTCTTAGATGTATGCAGACAGATCATATAAATTTCATGAAATTCTGCCGACAAATTACTGTTTTATCACAAATGTCTACGTATTTCTGGGACAGACCCCGTAGTCCTTTAATTCCACTATTGTATCATATTTTGTGCATGCAACACTGTGTAAAATGCGATATACATGCATAATGCCATTGAAATAAAATTGAAATATTACGACGTCAACATTTTGGGTACAAACCTTTAGCAGTTACCTGTATCATATTATTGTCTAAGTACTACCAAACATTATACAAGATACTGTTACCTCATGAGAAAACCTGCTATCTGTTATATGCAAGACCATATACAGGTTCGTTTCATTAATAACATACCCCTGCAATGTCGCAAAATAAATTGACCACGCACCCTACATTGCATGGCTCATTGCTGGATGGTTATTAGTCTGGCCTGGATGAAACTTCTACAATTTGTGTATACATTTGTGTGTTTTAAACTGGTAGTTTGTTTATATTGATCGTGAGCAGTCCGATTGGACAGGAAGCTGTTTTCGGTATGTACCAAAATTCCGACAGAATTAATGTCAAGTTTTCCACTTTCGGCGATTGGTATTATGTAAGTACTGTGAATACTGCCACTTTCTGACCTGAATGTTATTCATTGACATCTATTTGATATACATTAAAACTTGTACCGCATTCGCAATACATATAAAGTTCAGAAATAATGATTAAATAGACGCTATTTCCTTCATTAAAAACATATTTCAAGGAAGCAAAACTGCTCTTAATGTCTACTTCCATCTTAGTGTGCTCTCGCGCGTTTAATATTTGATTCGTTGAAGTTTCTCTTGGATGATTACTAATATAAGCCGTCTTGTTAAAATCGCCAGTCACACTTTTTCAATCAATTGTTTTCAAAAACCATCAAATGTCCTTAATAAATATATGTTTAAGAATGTCATTACATAACTTAAAACAATGTCATAGGCAGGTACACATTGCATTAGATACAAGGCATCGTTACTCTCTTTAAATAATCATGTCAACTGTTAATGATATTCTCAGATGTCCAGTTTTTAAATTTGATAAACTTTCAGACAATTTATGTGCTGAAAACATGCATTTGCATGGTAGCATTATACAGGGTAGTAGGTATAGTTAGATATTCCATTTCTACTTCAGTACTTCAGCGAATGTGATGTAAGTTTTAAGGTATCTACAATAGATGCCAATGAACAACATTCATGTCAGAAACTGGCAATATTCACAATACTTACAAAATACCAATCGCCAAAAGTTGAAAACTTGACATTTAATCTAGCAGAATTTTGGTACACGTCGAAAGCAGCTTCCTGTCCAATCGGACTGCTCACGATCAATATAAACAAACTACCAGTTTAACACACATAAATATATACACAAATTGTAGAAGTTTCATCCAGGCCAGACTAATAACCATCCAGCAATGAGCCATGCAATGTAGGGTGCGGGGTCAATTTATTTTGCGACATTGCAGGGGTATGTTATTAATGAAACGAACCTGTACCCAGATCAGCGATGACCAGTCAGCTACTTAGAATTGTGTCATTAATGAACAAAACTTCAATCCATCTTCTATGTCTTGCACAGCTTGATAAGAGTTCGATCTTAACCAAAAACATTTTCTCAAGACATGACCCATTGTGACAAAATTGGTCACACTGAGTAACCTTGCATGAATATTTATTTACCTGTATAAATCTGTTACAACACGGCCTTCAATGTATTTATTTTTCTGATTCGCTTTAATGTCCCTTTCAAGATTATTTCAGCTCGTATGAGATTGACCAATCAGTAAATGGACGAAAACATGAGAACCCAGAGAAAAAAACTTCAGGCACACCCGCAAACAGAACTTGGCTTGTCTTACATGTGTCTCGTTTCAGTATAATAGTTGTGTCGAAGTGATTATAATCATAAAAGTTATTTTTGATTCGATTAGATTATGGCCGAGCATCCTTTAGTAGGAACAGTTTTTCAATCATTTTGGGATTGAGCAACATATTACTTCCTGTACCAAGTACTCAAGAGGGGGGGTGGTATAGTGTGTCTCAGGCACAGCACGGCTCCCCACGATTGGATCAAACCCAGGGCCTCTATTTAGATTCACTTTCATTAAAGAACTGAAAGATTCTTGTTTTGATGCCTAACGTGATATAATAAGCAAATGTAGTTTTTTGAGAATGAATGGAAAATTGAGTAAACACCCTTAAAGTTGGTGATTTGAAACTTAACGTCGCTGTATTGTACCAATGACAAAGACATTTTACGTTCCAATGGTACTGGCTAATACCTAGACAGTGGTGGCATCGTACCGACCTGACTGAAAAGTTGTTGATTTGGAAGTTAATACATTTTTTTAAAAAAAAAAATAGGAAAACAGTCCAACAATGTTACTGTTTGTGGTGCAAGAGGTTATTGGCCGTGTAAACAAGTGGACAATATTAGTATAGAATGATTACAAAAGTTTGTTCCACAGAATGTACAGTACCCTCATTTTCTGGGGAATGGAACATAAAAAGTGGTTATAAATCAAACAGATTGTGGTTAATTTTGGAAACAAATGTATATATCCATTTTTGTACTTTATATATGGCATACAACTTAACTGCTGTTTTGTTTTCTTTTTAATTTTAAGTTAAAAACACTTTCACATACTTGGGCTCTAGTACTGAGATAACATTTTGGGCTGTAGAGTACTGTCCCCCCCCCCCCCCCGAGTCCCAGAACGCCATTCACATATACTATGTATAATATGACAATACATTCATATGCAAAGGGATTTCTTGGGACTCGGGGGGGGGGGAACAATGTTAAATAAATACTTTTCTATTTTTCTATATGTTTAATACAAAATATGTCCATTTTAACCCAAAAATAAAGCAGTACTTCTTTAGAAACAAGAACCACAATCCAATATCATAAACTATGGACTACCAGCAAACATGCATACAAAAACAGAAACATTTGACCAACATTTATTTTTATCAAAATCTGAGGCAGCTATACATTATGGCTCCCATGTCCTTTCTGAACAGCTCTAACTTGACAAGGAAGTATCCCCATTCAGTCACATCAGACTTTCTATTAACAGTATCAAACATTTCCTTACATGGGACATTTAATGAGATAATGATGATTATTTTCTTTAGCTCCACATGGAAAAAAAAGCATTAGGAATCAATTGTTTCTTGTGCAAGTAATTCACCAGTCATTTGTATCCCCGCTCCCCCCCACGGGACCGGGGAATAGCGGGGCTTTTAACTTTTCAAATTTTAAAGCCCTGGTTAAAGCCCCACATCCCCGGGGGGAACTGACTATATAATGAGGAACAACAAATGACCTTAAGCTGTTTGAATAATCTTAAATCATCTATTCCATGCTTACTGGAATACAACAGATGTGACTTGTTTTCATGAAATTAAATGTGAAAATACAGCTAAATGGTTCTAGCAGTTAATAATGCGAGACATTTGTGTTTGAAAGTGTGGTTGGACACATAAATGCAAGAAATGAATCAATGAGTGTTGACACAGACCAAATATATCTGTAAATGTTGCATATAGCAATGGAAGAGGACAAACTTTGCACACATTACAGTTTCTGCAGAGACCTTTATGTCCAACCTTATTGAAGTTATAACCCGATACACACATACATAGCAAAACTGGATGTTGACTTCGCTGTAAATTATCATGACTGACCAATCTCTGTGACAGAATGTTTTGCAAGGCAGGGAGGTTGGGCCAGTGAAAAAGGTGCAGATACCATCAACAGAGCTAACAGGACCATGCAACATCAGAATTTCTAATCAATAAAACATCTCGGTAATAATAATAATGATAATAATGTTTGCATCACCACATCCTTATGGCACATACCTTGGAATCTGTCTCAAGTCTGCAATTATAAATAGGGATTATCCATCTCAACTTAATTAATTCATCCATAAAAGCCATAGCATTTTCCACTTCAAAATCTATTCTTTTCACGTTTAAAAGAATACACTACTTCACAAGTTGATGCATATCTAAAGGCATGAAACATTTCAAACAACAAATCAGTCAAGTCTATGTAGATTATCGACCCCCAGGACATGACCAAATTTGACCCCAGGGGCATGAATGGCACAATTTTATATTGGGGACTAGCAAACATTGCTACATACAAAATATAGAAGCTCTGGTCCTCGTATTTTCAGAGAAGAAGAGGTTTTTTTAGTTTTTCCCATTGTAAGTCTATGGAGACTATCGACCCCAGGGGCGTGGCCAAATTTGATCCCAGGAGCATGGCTGACAAAATTGTTGTAAAGGACCATTAGCCATTGCCACATACAAAACATCAAAGCTGTGGGCCTTGTGATTTCAGAGAAGATTTTTTATTTTTTCCCATTAAAACATATATGTTGCCATGGCAACCAGAGTTCCAACCTGATCTGCCCAAAACAATATGCAACCTTTTCTACTGCCAAGTGATGCTGTGTGTGTAATTTAATCAAGATCAGCCAACTGGCTTTGAAGATATTGCTGTTTGAATGCTTTCCAATAGTAAGTCTATGGAGACTATCAACCCCCAGGGCGTGGCCAACTTTGACCCCAGGGGCATGATTAGCACAATTTATATTGGAGACTTCGCAACATTGCTACATACAAAATATAGAAGCTCTGGTCCATGTGGTTTCAGAGAAGAAGATTTTTTTTAGTTTTGCCCCATTGTAAGCCATATAAACTATCGACCTCTAGGGCGTGGCCAAATTTAACCCCAGGGGCATGGCTGGCACAATTTATGTAGAGGACCATTAGCCGTTGCCACATACCAAATATCAAAGCTGTGGGCCTTGTAATTTCAGAGAAGAAGATTTTTGATTTTTTTGCCATTAAAACATATATGTTGCCATGGCAACCAGAGTTCCAGTCCGATCTGCCATAAACCAATATGTAACCTTTCCTACTACACAGTGATGCTATTTGTGTAATTTGATCAAGATCCCCCTACTGGTTTGGAGATATTAATGTTTTCCCATAGTAAGTCTATTGAGACTATTGACCCCAGGGGCGAGGCCCCAGGGGCAATGAATGGCACAATTTATAAAGAGGACCATTAGCCATTGCCACAAACCAAATATCAAAGCTGTGGGCCTAGTGGTTTCAGAGAAGAAGATTTTTTTAGTTTTTCCCATTGTAAGTCTATGAGAGCTATCTGTTGCTATGGAAACCACAATTCTGATACAATCTGCTCCAAAACCTAATGTAATCAATCCCCCAACCCAATGATGGTTCACAAAATTTGATCAAGATTGGCCCACTAGCTTCAGAAATATTCTTCTTTGAAATTGTGAACGCCGACGACGACTACGACGACGCCGACGGACGACGGACCCCTGCCTATCCTATAAGCTCACATGTGAGCCTTCGGCTCAGGTGAGCTAAAAATGGGAGTCCACTGTCACGGTGCCGATTAATATAGTCCTAGTAGTAGTAGTAGTAGTAGTAAAGATTAGGCTTTTAACGTCATCCTGGGCCAAACGGACTTAATCCATGTTCCCACCACAAGGACGTTAATATAGTCCTGATTTCCAGGGTTTATTTATAGTTTCTGTGGTTTCTGTCACCCGACAAGTATGAATGAGCCGTTGCGCGAGAAAACCAACAATCCGGGTTTCCGACAAGGTCCGACACAAACTAGACTGTACAGTCAAAGAAAAAAAGCTAGAAGGTTGTAATTGCGGTCGTATATAGAAGAGGTATTGTACTATCTAAGGAGCGAAAACAAAGTGTTGCTGATCAGCTGTGCAGTTATTGAACAGCTGATCTGCGCCTTTGTTTTCGCATTTGCAGATTGGTTTTCTTACGCGATGGCTCATATGAAAATAGTAAAGTTGTCCATATATATGAGACACAGAACTTTTCGAGGAGTAAATTAGTTTATATTCGTTTGTCTTATTTATTTATTTATATACATTATTTAAAGAGGGTGAAACACATTTAACTATATAAAGCTATTCTGCCATGTGGCCCTCATAAAACATATACACATATTTACATAAGTCATAAAATATTGCAACGTAGTAAAAACATCGGGGAGCCTTAAGTGTAGACTGGTTTAAAATAATAAAAGGAATAATTTACTGATGCATACTAAAATTTTATACCTAATAATAATAAAAAAAATAAATAAATAAATAAAAAATGGCATCTAGAGCCGGGCGGGTCGGGCATAACGAAATACATGGGGCGGAAACCAATGTCCAGACATCACGTTTCGATGTCCGAACACGGCTCTAGGAAATCTGGTTTGATGCTGCTGAAATGGACATGACTCCTTTCTACTAAGCTAACATTTGGGCGTATAAAAAAATCAAAAGCAAAAACATGTGATAATGATAAAATACTGGTGGAACGATAAAGGTCATAAAATGTCACATTGTATTTAAAACCTTTGAATTCAGTCACATAAGACAACATGAATTGCACAAAATAATCAGTATTACAGAAAAATGGGTGTGGTATTATCTTTAAAACTTTTAAGAGATGGTGCGTTGCGCACTTTGTTTGGAATAGAATTCCATAGTCTTGGTGCTGTATAAGAATATGATCTATCGAACAGGGACGAGCGTGGCCTAGGAACCGCTAATGCACCATTAACCGAAGAGCTCAGTGTACGGTTATGAGTTTCTGAGACTGGTTTTAGTAAATCAGTGATATACTGGGGTGACAAATTATTCAAGGCTTGGTATGTAAAAACGGCCTTATCATTTTTCAATTGTTTGTGAATAGGTAACCAGTTTTTTGTTTCAAACATTTGTAATGCTGGGGTATTGAAATCGGCGTGCAGCATCATCCGCGCTGCACGTTTCTGAAGTTTAGCTAATCTCTCAATGTTAAAAGTTGAAGTAGAGCCCCATACGACAGCACCATAATCAATTAAAGGTAGGATATAACCTTGATAGAACTTCTTTTGAACATCAACTGGAACATATTTGGACAATTGCTTTTATAAAGATATCTTTAAAGAAATACTGGAGCATAATTTGTCTATGTGGTAAGACCAAGATAGTTTATCATCGATATGTACACCGAGAAGGTTTTGCTCATGGGTCTTTTTTATCTGGTTTCCATCTATTTTGATATTGAACTCGGGTGGTTCGCTAAATTTATTTGATGTACTTAGTATCATGTAGCTTGTTTTGTTATAATGAATATGCATTTTATTTTTTCGACTCCAATCTTTTGCATTGTCTGCACCATAATGTAATTTATTTTCAACTGTTTCGAGAACTTTATCGTATGTGTGGAATGTAGCATCATCTGCAAAGAAATCTGAATAGCAATTTTTCATGAAGAGAGGCAAATCGTTGATAAAAAGTAAGAAAAACGTTGGTCCAAGTATGAAGCCTTGTGGAACACCAAATTTGACTTGCGTAAAGGCAGAAATGTTATTACCGCTGACGATTGCTTGATGTCGATTGCTAAGGTATGATCTAAACCATTTCATAGTTTTGAAGTTAAATTTATACTTAGTGAGTTTATCTAAAGGGATTGAGTGATCGACAACATCAAATGCCTTTCTAAAATCAACAAATAAGGATCCTACGATAAATCTTTATCTATACTTTGCATCCACTGATCTATCAATTTTACTAAAGCAGTTTGGCAACTATGTTTTTGACGGAATCCAGATCGGTTTTCATGAATAAGTTTGTATTTGTTTAAGTAACCCATAAGATGTTTGTTTACATGTTTTTCAAAGATTTTAGAAATAGTAGGTAAAATTAAAATAGGCCTATAATTTGATGGATCTGATTTTTGTACACCCTTATAAATAGGAAATACTTTTGCATTTTTCATTTGGTTTGGAAACGATCCAGAGTCTATGCTTTTGTTTATTAAATCAGTTATCAGTGGAGATAAGGTGTGACCTGCCAGTGCCGATGCCGTCTGTCCCTATGACCTTATATGCGTCAAGATTATTTATTACTGAGAGAACTTGCTCTGTCGTAATATAGGGTATATTAAAAAAAAGTAGCATTAGGAACCTTATTATTTACAAAATCTGTAAGTTTAGTAAGATCTGGTTCTGTCGATGATGTATTAGCTAAGCATATTACCCTTTTGAGTTTTACCAGAGCATGTTTGTCTAAACACTGTAAGATAATGCAATAAAATTCTGCAAAATCATGATCTATTGTAATTCGGTCAGATTTAAAGTTCGTTAAACAACTTGAAAGGTCAGACAAGAACATAGTTTCGTCGAATTTCTTGAAACATCGATAAGAAGTGGTAGTATGACTATTTTTGGATATTTTTGCATTGACTTTTCTAGATAAAGAAACTAGAAAATGATCACTTAATGCATAAGTCGGAACGAATGTCTCAATAATATTTTCTGGGTTACTTGTATAAATATGGTCAATGATTGTTGAAGATGACTGCGTAACACGTGTAGGAGAAGATACAAGCTGTGTGAGATCAAAAGCTAGAGAAGATTCATCCATTTAGTATTTACGGATTGCGATCAATATTAAAATCACCCATGAGGATAAATTCTAACCCAGTCGTCTGTGCAATAGACAGCTCTTCCTCACAAGATTTTGTCCGATTTACGTATAATACTACTGTCAATATAATACAAACGTAATTTGGAATTCCACCTCGGCGGCCACCTGTGTTCCTTTCTCTACAACTCTGTAGAGTGACTTGTATGACTGCTTGTAGCTGGCCCTAAAATGTAACAAAACAAACTTCTACTACTTATTTGGCTGAATGGCAACTTCCATCATTAAAAACATACAAAAATATTTGTGATAATAAAATACCCACTAGTCTTGTTTCTAATATTAATTTTCATTCAGTGGAACTATGAAACAGGAAGAATGTTTCATCAGTTTCGAACTCAGCGCAAATAAAAAGAAGCAAGTTATTTATGGAAAGCATTATTTTAGTTATGGCTGTAATGTGTTTTGTTAATAAGCCGTATATACCGGTGAACATTAATTTAGGGCCAGTTCGTCTACAGCCTGTTTTCCACGACATTTTTCTTTGACGAAGATTATTAGTCACAGAAACTTTAGCAATGAGTTTGCGTTCATACACAGCAAAGATTACTTATTTTACTTAGCTTGCTTACCTTTGTCACATACAATGAAACTTCGCCAGAGAATTGATTTTACACGAGCATATTTTTCTGCGACAAACCTACTTTGTCAAAGAAAAACTGTCCGTGGAAACGAGGCCTACTACAATATATATGTGAACGAAGTACTCACTTGCGTTTTGAACGTTAATGCGTGTCGGATGCCATGTCCGACTCATATCATTAGACATCTGATTATTTTGTTTTGTCGTTCTGTCGTCTGTTGGTCTAGATTTCCCAGTCTGTTTGAAAGTTTGGTCTTCCATGGGCCTCGTCAAACTCTTCGTTCCTTCAGCAACACCCTTAGACAACAGTGGACCGTCATTGTGTAGTCTAATAGCTGGCCACACTATGTAAGCCGTGTACGGGCCATTGTGTTGATATCCCCTGTACCGCGCAGTATCAAACTGATCAGGCTTTGTGTTGTCCAGAACCATGGGTGGGTCTTGTACAACCATCAACCAACATATTTCAATACACCTACGGATATAAGTGTTAACATCGCGACTGTCTGGTAGAGCAGGATTACATCTTGCACAAACGTCTTTCTGTAAAATCTGAAACAAAATGAAGCTCCTAAAAACCGGTGGCGTACAGTCGGCAAATGCCGAATCGATATCCTCAGTACCCATGGAAGCTACAGATCTTTTATACGGCTCCGTGAGTGCTGCCTATACCACTATGTCACTGCGCTCCTTTAGCTATGGAGATAGGGTATGAACAAACTTCATATATCAAGCCTGACTTTCTGCACACCAATAACAACCTAAAACCCCTGTCACACCAGGGTGGCGTTCTCGCGGCGTTCTACAAAAATGCAGAACGCCAAGGTGAACGCCGTGAGAACTCCATGGACGCCGTGGCAACGCGGTGGGAACTCCATCGAACGCCGTGGGAAATCCTAGAACGCCAAGGGTCGGCGTTTCTTTTGGACATGCTCAAAACAAACGCCATCACTCGGCGTTCTAATAAGAGCGCCGTGGGGACGCCGTGAGGACGCCGTGGCAACGCAGTGAGAACTTCATCAACGCGGCGGGAACGCCGTGAGAACTCCATGGACGCCGTGGGAACTCCGTGGAAACGCCATGGGCTACCACGACGTTTGCACTACGATCTCACGGCGCGCCCGCGGGACTCATCCCGTTGTTTTTGAGGTGATGGTGCTGGACTGATTTCCACTTGTGGTGATAGTGTCGGTGGTGGTACGTCATCTGTCTTTTTCGGACTTTTCCCTTTAGTCACCGCTTTCCTTCTTCCCCTCTTACCAGTCATGCTGTCTTCTTGAAAACAAACGTACAAATGAGTGAGTCTTTGTTTCTGTTTTGCCTACAAGCCGTCAGAGCAGTGCTCGAACGCCGTGGAAGCGCGGTGCGAACGCCGTGGAAGCGCGGTGCGAACGCCAAGAGCGCCGCGCAAACGCAGTGAACACGTCGTGCAAGCTCCATGGAACGCCACATAGAACTCCGCAGAACGCAGTGAGAACTCCGTAGGAACGCATTGGACGCGACGAGGACGCCACGAGGACGCCACGAGGACGCCGTGAGGACGCCATGGCTTGCTTTTTTCACAAATAAAATCATTTTTTCCTGGAGTTCTCGTGGCGTTCTGGAAAAATTAAGAAAATTTAAGAACGCCACGCAAACGCCGCGCGAACGCCTTCTGGTCTGACAGGGGCTTAATGAACAAATGATGTGAGTTACCTGGCTTAGATCTTGAACAACAACCACAGCGTTCTGCTTAAAATGAGCGATGATTTTCTGTCTGAATTCACTATCAATCTGCAACATAAGAAGTTTTCCTAGTTATCTCAATGTGAATCAAACACCCATTTTCATAAACCAAGTTTAAATATGGCCATTACACTGTTGGGTGATGTTGGCTGGTGTAAGATAGACAAAGAGACATACACCGACAGACAGACAGGCAGACAGACACAAACACAATTGACAGGCAGACAGACAGGCAGGCAGACAGGCAGGCAGTCAGTCAGACAAACAAACAGATAAAAATGAAACAACAATTAATAATAAATCTAACCATACAAGATCAGTTTCATAACAAGAGAGAGAGAGAGAGAGAGAGAGAGAGAGAGAGAGAGAGAGAGAGAGAGAGCAATACCTTTATACAACTAGTATCAAGATATGTTCGGATTGGCTTGGACAGTTTCAAGCAGCAGTCATAGGCACTCTAAAAGAAAATTACGTAACAAAAGATAACCAGAGGACCAATGGTCCTGTAAACGCTCACCTGAGATCTGGGATATGCGATCTCAGCTGACCTTGCCATGAAATAGGTCAAGGTCATCCGGGGGGTCATGATTATAAAAGCTTTGTAGAGCTCCATTCACTGATGCTTCAGGCAAAGTTTCAAAATCATAGGTCTTCCTCTTCTGAAGAATAAGATTTATAAAGGTTTATGCTATTTATAGCCATGGTGGCCATCTTGGTCATGTGACCTTGACCATTTATATCAACTTTCATTCCCTTTTCCTAACGATGCTCCACATAAAGTTTGGCTTTAATTGGCCAAGCGGTTTCAGAGAAGATGATGTTTGAATATTATGGTCATATACATGTATATAGCCCAGGGGCGGGGGCATAAACCCCCTGAGGACATTTTTTTTCATAAACATAAATCTTTTGTCCATTTGCATACTCCCAGCAAGTTTCCCCCCAATTTAATTACATTTTACTAATTTCCCCCATTCAAATGAATGGGCAAACTATGTTGGCCTTGCCATAAAATAGGTCAAGGTCATCCAAGGTCATGATTTATATAAACTTTGTAGAGCTCCTCTCACTGCTGCTTCATGCCAAGTTTCAAAATCATAGGCCTTCTGGCTCTGGAGAAGATTTTCAAAGGTTTTTGCTATTTATAGCCATGGCGGCCATCTTGGTCATGTGACCTTGACCATTTATATAAACTTTCATTCCCTTTTCCTAACGATGCTCCACATAAAGTTTGGCTTTAATTGGCCAAGCGGTTTCAGAGAAGATGATGTTTGAATATTATGGTCATATACATGTATATAGCCCAGGGGCGGGGGCATAAACCCCCTGAGGACATTTTTTTCATAAACATAAATCTTTTGTCCATTTGCATACTCCCAGCAAGTTTCCCCCCAATTTAATTACATTTTACTAATTTCCCCCATTCAAATGAATGGGCAAACTATGTTGGCCTTGCCATAAAATAGGTCAAGGTCATCCAAGGTCATGATTTATATAAACTTTGTAGAGCTCCTCTCACTGATGTTTCATGCCAAGTTTCAAAATCATAAGCCTTCTGATTCTGGAGAAGAAAACTTTTAAAGTTTTTTTTCTATTTATAGCCATGGTAGCAATCTTGGTCATGTCACCTTAACCATTTGTATAAACTTTTATTCTCCCTTCCTAAGAATGCTCCGCATGACGATTGGCTTTGATTGGCCAAGCGGTTTCAGAGAAGAAGATCTCTGAATATTATGGTAATATACATGTTCCGGTATATTGCCCCGGGGTGCCGGGGTGGGGGCAGATCTGCCCCTGGGGGTCCATTTCTTTCAGAATCATACATTTTCTGTCCATTTGTCCATTTCCATAAAGTTTTTCCCTTCAAATGACATTTTGACAAATTTCCCCATTCAAATGCACGGGCGGCCTATGTTGACCTTGCCGTAGAACAGGTCAAGGTCATCACAGGGTCATGATTTATATAAACTTTGTAGAACTTCTCCCCCTGGTGCTTCATGCCAGGTTTCAAAATCGTAGGCCTACTGATTCTGGATAAGAAGATCTTTAAAAGTTTTTCCTAATCATAGCTATAGCGGCCATCTTGGTCATATGACCTTGACCATTTATATAAACTTTTGTTCCTCCATCCCAAGGATACTACATATAAGATTTGGCTTTGATTGGTCAAGTGGTTACTGTGAAAATTAAGTTTTACATTTAATTTGTAAATGACCTCTGGCCAAAGTCAAAAAATGACCTTGACCTTTTATACTCACAACACTTCATTAGCTCAGCATGTTGTCTGTATTATCTACCAACTTTCAGGTCACAAGCTACAAAGCTTCCTGAAAAATTCAATATTTTCACTTTTTTTTCATTGAAAAAGCCTACGTAACCAAAATTGAGCTTGCTGTAAAATAGGTCAAGGTCAACCAAAGGTCATTTTTTATATAAACTATGATGGGCCAGAGTCCCCAATGCTACATACCAATGGTTCGTTGAAACCTGTCCACCGGTTCCAGAGAAGGAGATTTTAACATATACACTGAAACAAAGTTATAAAGAGGCCACTTTTCAAACTCATTTTTTGTTTCTAAGCCAAGTTCAAAATTGCACAATTTTTTGCCAAAAGACGTGTCTTTCAAGTAAGTAAAGTTCCAAAGTGTTAAGAAATAATTTTCTTTTACTAAAGGCGTTTTTTGGAGTAAAAATGCAAAAATCAATGTTTTTAAATAAAAAATTGGATACAGCACACCATTTATTGAAATTAGGAACGGGTGTCATCAAAGGGGTCGTTACGGCTCGGAAAAACATCAAACATTCGAATTTTCTCTACTGGTAGAATTTTTATGCATTTTTAAAAATCGCCAATTTTGAGATTTTTTGAAAAATTCATAAATGTGCCTCTTAAACATGTTGACCCCTGTTAAATTCACTTGATGAGGCCTGGAAATGAGAGATATAATTCGACTGAACTGTTTTTGACCATTTTCGAGGACCAACATGTCAAGGCTGCCGCACACTTCCGGTTTCAATGCCAATTTTTAACGAACAAAATAACAAAATTTGTGGACGATTTTTTTAATTTTCAAAGTTTATCAGAGTCTAGTATTTGACCTTAATAATCGCTGAAAATTTCAATGCCGTGCTGCTGATAATAACGCAACTGGAGAAGAACAAAGTTGGTATGCAAATTGCATACAAAAGCTGAATTCCTGTTATTCAGGTTGTTGTCTTCTTGCATGTGCAAAACAGAAACGAAGATTCTTATTGCAGCAACACTTTTGACTTAATTTTATCTTGCATCATGGCAGTCAGTAGCACTTTCAAATAAATTAAAATGTAAAAACACAACGTCATAATATGACATTTAATTTGATGTTAATAAAGTGTGACTTTTTGAAATAGGGTACCTTTACACATGCTTCGTCTGTGTGAGAAGTATCACGCATTTTGGAATGCAGAAACTCACAGAGCCACTGTTAGACATTGGTTTATTCATATGATCATGAATTTTAATTGATCGTATTTAACTTTCTGAACTAGAAGACAAAATATGAGGTGGCCTCTTATAACTTTGTTTCAGTGTATGGTCATGGCGACCATCTTGGTCATGTGACCTGGACCATTTATATAAACTTTCATTCCCCCTTCCTAAGGATGTTGCCAAGTGGTTTCAGATGAGAAGATCTTTGAAATTGTGGAAGGACGGACGACGACGGAGTATGGCCATCCTATAAGCTCACCTTGTGAGCCTTCGGCTCAGGTGAGCTAAATATGGGAAAATATGATTTATAGATCACAGACGATCGTCGTAGACTTTCGTCACAGATTAACCGTTATAATTATGAATGACACGCCTGTTCGTATTGGTCAAATACATTCATTCCATTCATAATTATAACGGTAAACCTTTTGATAAAAATGTAAAATTCAACATACGCCAGGAGCACGTCAGAGACACGTTAGAAACGCGTTTCGTGTGCTTTGGGTACGCTTGATGTACGTCCAGCGCGTCGCTGTACGTCGCCAAAGGTCGGTGCGCGTTTCGTGCGCGTTTGGACTAAAAAATATTAAAACATGCTTAAAGATTTTCTAGAAGCCCGGCGTGTCCCGGGCGTATGTCTTATACGTTTCCAATACGTTCCACGCTCGTTACAGGCGCGTTGAATACGCTTTGTATACGTTTGGTGCATGCTTTAGGTACGCCAGCGTACGCTTCATGCGCGTTCTGATTTTATGAGGTATTTCTTCAGTAGCGTGCCCAAAGCGTGTGTGGAACGCGCGTTGAACGTTTGCTGCGCACCTATAGCGCGTGCTTAGCGAGTTTAAAACGCAACACAAACGTAGAGATCTAATACAAAACTTTGAGATTTTTATACGTCCGGCACACACCTTAGTCACGCGCTAATGTGTGACTGCTAAAGCGAGTTAAAGGAACAAATTCATTTTAATACGTCAAAAATCTTCAGCGTGTTAAGATTTTTCATACATGTACGCCCCGCGCGCGTTTGGGTTATACGTTAATGTGTGACTAATGTGTGACTGCTAAGTACTATGGTCGTCCGGGATCTATACATGTATATTTCCGATTTTTCCAATGAGAACATATATATGCATTCTGTGAAAATCATTTACAATCAAGAAAGTTTTCTTCTTTTAGTCTTAGAGGCAAGTAGTAATGGGTAACAGATTTTATAAAATAGACACAACTTATACTTTTTAAAAAAAATAAATGACATCTGTAACCCTTCCGAATGCAATGTTTACGTGTTTTATGTCTATGTTTGTTTGAAATGAATTGTATTTGAATAAATTAAATTAAAACTGAGATCCTCTAAGAGCAGTGAACACATTAATGAGAAAGAGAATGGGCCATACCGCGGTTTCGACTATTAAAGTCTCGTCAGTGACCCTAGATTTGGCAACATGGAGCCAAAGAGAATTACTATAAGTTTTCAACTTTCAACAGGGTAGTCGATACAAAGACTAGTATTATCTAAATGGGACCAAATAAGTTAAAAATATTGGTTAGAAAATGATTCTTAACCGATTATAAATTTCTGATTTCTCAGAATATCCTCGCTGATCTCAAAGGACCAAAAAGAAAATATAACCTGCACTATGGATGATGTACGGGGAGACTTTTTAGGGCCGCCACACGGCACAACACCAGCTGCAGTAATAGCAAATAAAATTAAAACTGAGATCCTTTAAGAGCAGTGAACACATTAATGAGAAAGAGAATCGAATAAAGTATTGATTAAACTGGTTGCAAGGAATAAGCACTTTCAAGTCAAAAAATCCTTTAAATGAGTAGTCGCATTTGATAGAGGCTATGCAAGCTGTGTTGAACAAGTCTTTCCATGCGAAAAATGCATCGTCATTTAGAATTAATGGTACCATAACAAGCTTGTTGAGTAGCTGTATCGCTTCAACTTCTGTTTTTGAATGGCACAATTCGTCATAAGCGCTGGTCCATTCATTATCATAGAGTTCCGAGAACATCTCTCCAATCTTAGAGGGTCTGTGTGGATCACTGAGGTCTGTTAGGTTGGGGTTGTTATCTCTCAGTCTGCTTGATGTAATGGCACTCAATCTGCAAGATGTCACGTATATTCTGGACAATATAGGAGCCACCGTATAAGAAAAACAACAACATGCATAGGCTAAATCAAAGACGCAGATCAGCTGTATACAGTAACTGCATCGTTGACCAACGTCTTTGATTTCACTACACGGATAGCACAATTCCGCTTCTTCCTAAATCTGAAATTCTGAGCCTACAGCCTGCTTCTATGACTGTACAGACCGGTCTGTGTCGGACCTGGTCGGAAACCCAAATTGTTGGTTTTCTCATGCAGCGGCTCATTATTAGTACCAATATAGCCGCAATCACCTCATAATAATGAGATCCCGAATAAAGAAGAGAAAAAATGACCGTTTACAGTATTCGTAAGAATGGCGTATTGAATTGACGGCCACCTCCTCTGGTAAATACAATGCTTATATGGTGCGCGCGCGTGTAAATGATAAAAGCATAAATGTACAACGAAGACTACATGATAATGATACTTTTGATTCAAGGACAGAACAATTAAAACATATATTAATGAGTCTGGGTAGTGGGTACCAATAAAAAGACAACTGCATCGAGCTTGACATATTTTAGATCAATTCCGTGAAAAAGAAAATATTTCGAAAAGTCGATTTTTCTCATTTTTGAGAATCGATAACTTTTAAAGAAGCATGGATACCCCCACATATTTTTCTGCTTTTCTAGTAGCTTTCCATCTATATTTCAAGATATATTAAAATAACAGATTTATTTATCAACAAAAATTAGTATCAAGACGCCTTAAGTATCAGGAGGCAATTAAAAGCTAGGTATGTTCAATAGAACCAAGCAAGTAGCAGTCAAACATTTCCAAACTCAGCTAGTTGCTAAAAAGGTGAAATTTACATTTCCTGTCAAATATGTTGATCAACCTTTTAACGCACATTATCGCGCAAGTATATCTGATGATCAAGTCAAGATCAGGGTTGCTATTTGTGTTGCACTCGAGGCAAAAATATTTTCATTTTTCTTGATTTATAATAACTTAATACCACTCAGATTATATTTTGGTTCTCATGTGTTTTCGAATTTCACCATAGTAGGTAATGGGGATAGATCAGTACAGGAGCTTCAAAACAGTGTTTTGGACTGCTTAAATATGCAGCCTAGGTAAGTAATGTTCCATGTTAATTTAATACAATGTGTGTTTGCATATGAAATTCAGACTGCAACCAACATTTTATTTCTATAGTGCACCTTACCATGGGGCTACAGACTCTACAGGCCATGCAAAAATATATTTGACCATATCAGCAGTATTATTTTTAAAAGACCTTGTTAATAAAAACCTGGTTTTGAACTTTCAGTTTGAAAATAGGGGCTATGGACTCTTCATAAAATGACGATTTTTAAAGAAACAAGTACTCTTCACTGTGAGGAATAAATGCAACTTCCATTGATTCTAAATTTTCTTTTGTCTTAACAATGAAAGACTAGATACAAAATAAATAATGTTCTAACCATGGGTGTAATTCGTTTGGCATGCAAAATAAAGACACCAAGAATAGTTGAACCAGAGGGTCAATGGTCCTGTAAACGCTCACCAGAGATCTGGGATATATACCAATGGATTTGTTTGACTATTATGGTCATAAACATGTATACATGTAATTCCCAAGGGCAGGGACAAATGAACTCCTGGGGTAATTTTTACTTTCAGATTCATAAATATTCTGTCCATTTATCAATTTCCTGGATTTTTTTTACCTTCAATGACATTTTACTTTCATTAATGTAATTTCATCCATTCTGTCAATATGTTGTTGTAAATATGTTTTAAAAAAACTTGTTATAGACAACCCCAGGGAAGATTGGTTCTTACCAATTAGGACACCCTCTTTAAATAAAGAATTTGCTTACTTATATACTTACTTACTTACTCACTCACTTACTTACTTACTTACTTACTTACTTTAACAGTTTACGGCATACGCGACCTAAGCTGCTGTAAAATAGGTCATGGTCATCGTAGTGTCATAGTTTATGTACACATTGTAGTACTCTAGGTCTCGGTGCTACATGTCAAGTTTTGTTGGCAGTCCATTGGTTCCAGAGAAGAATTTGGAAGGGTTTTTACCATATATAGGCATGATGGCCACCTTGGTCATGTGACCTAGATTATTTATGTACACATTGGTTCCTCCTTCATACAGGTGCTTCATGTAAAATTTAGATTTCACTGGCCAAGCAGTTTCAGATAAGATCTTTGAATGCCACGGTAATAAACATGTATATTGCCCCAAAATGGGGGCAGACCAGCCCCTGGGGACCGAATGTTTTAGAATCATAAATCTTCAGTCCATTTTCCCATTTTTTTTCTCAAGTTTTTTTCCCCCATCAAATGGCATTTTCACAATTTTCCCCATTCAAATGCATGGGTGACCTATGTTGACTTTGCCGTAAAATAGGTCAATGCTACATAACAAGCTAGAGGCCAGCCCCTGGTGTACATTTTTTTCTTCAGAATTACAAATCTTCAGGGCATATGCCGAATTCCTTCAAGGCTTTCCCTTCAAATGACATTTTGACAATTTTCCCCATTCAAAAAGCATGGGCGACCTGTGTTGACCTTGCCGTAAAACAGGTCAAGGTCATCGCAGGGTCATGATATAGAAGAGGATTTTAAAGTTTTTGCTATTTATAGCCATGGTGGCCATCTTGGTCTTGTGACCTGGACCATTTATAAATGCTTTCCTCCACCCCCTCCCCCTTTCTTAAGGATGCTCCACATGAAAATTGGTTTTAATTGACCAGGCGGTTTCAGAGGAGAAGAGCTTTGAAGAGTGTGGATGACAACGCCGACGACGGACGCCGTGTGACTGCCTATCCTTTAGACTCACACAGGTGAGCTAAAAATATAACAAAAGTACAGTTTCACTTCCTAAGCCATATTTTTTTCATCATCTGGTTCATGTTATTTGAGATGTAGGCAAATCTCAAAGACAAACTTGTTTTCAAAATGGTAAAAACTGCAATTTTGTTATACTGTTCCCTCCAGAAATGTTAGTGTATTATATCAGATCTTTAATGTTTGTCTGTAACAGATCATTCCAACATACTCCTCCTTTTGCTCAGGCATGACGTATAATGTGCAGAATTCAGCATCAAGAAACAAGACATATCACCAAAATAATGCATAATAAACCTATCCGGCAACTTTCAAAATCAGAAAGACCGAGACAAAACTGTCATTTATTCTTTGCTTCGACCTGCTTCCGTTCTAAATCAATGAAGTTTTGAAGTCGTATAATGCTTTGGAAATATTTTGCAGAACATTTATGTTTAGCACTTAAAACTAATATATGCTAAACTTTGGACGAGATGTATATTTACATTGTACCTGCATGACTGTTGTGGACTGTCAAAATTTCCTCTTTGACAACTGATTTTGGGATATTTGAAACTTTTGAATTGCTTAGTTTGTAAATGCGCGGTTGTAAAACTGTACCTTGTAAGAGCATCTTGTTTCGCTTCTCTTTCCCTTGACAGTTCTTTATTCAAGCTGTAATGGAAAAATGTTACACCCTTTGCCTTTATTATTCAGTCACGATGAACATTGGACAACATATGACAGGACAATGCTTGGCTTAAAATGCTGAGCGCCGATCAAGGTAGCCACGGGTACCATTTTACAGCTTTACAACTTTAGTTTGACGAGATCCGGGCTCAAGCCCTCGACCTTCCGCTCCCTCTATAAGACAGTAAGAATTACTACCTTCTGACAGACATACACATTCATAGGTGAACGTAAGTCTTGTTGTGATGCTATCGGTGATTTAGGGCGTTGATGCAGCCATCGAAAACAGCCGATGCACAAGACCATAACCCAGTATGTTTATTTTATTTTATTTATTTATTTATACAATGTTTTATGAGGGTGGCACAATTAGCTATAAATAACTATTCTACCTTGTGGCCCTCGAAACATAACACTAGTATATACATATGTACAAAAACAACAACATTGAATAATAAACATGTGTCTAGCAATCATATTTTAAAAACAGATTCTAATTTCAATGTTGTCACTTAAAATTATAAAAGTAAAATGAATGCACCATTACTGTACAACGAATATGTGACTAAAATGGAAAGCACATAAAACCTTAGTACATTTAACCAGATTAAGAAACATTGTAGCATGTTGTGTCGTTAAGATAATTAAAATGTTAAACATGTTTGAGTACCAACAAGAGCATTTACCGTGGTAGTAGGATACCCAGAGGAAACAGGAGGATTGTGGCGGAGACCAATGTCCAGACAGCACCCTCCTGTTCCAACTGATGTATCCCTTATGGAAAATCGCTCAATTTAACGCCATGATTTATGTTTTAAAAGCAACAAAATCTTACAGTTAAAAACTTGATTTAAGAGATTTCTTAAAAACTTTTAAAGATTCCGCATTTTTGACTGTTTGAGGAAGAGAGTTCCACAATCGAGGTGCAGAACAAGAAAATGAGCCATCACACAACGATGATTTTGATCTTGGAACAAATAATGAGCCGTTTTCGGATGAACGCAAATTCAAACCGTGGACTTCGGACATTGGTTTTAAAAGATCGGATATATATTCGGGCGTTTGATTATTAAAAGCCTTGTAAGTCAAAATTGCTTTATTATATTTAAGTCTGTCAAATACTGAAAGCCATCCCAGTTTTTCAAACATGAGAGAAGACGAAGTAGTGAAATCGGCATGCAGGATTATTCGTGCAGCACGTTTTTGCAGTTTTTCCAGACGTTCGAGGTTTGCATCTGAGGTTGCTCCCCATGTAATAGAACCGTAATCAAGTAAAGGAAGTATATAGCCTTGGTAGTAAAGTTTTTGAACTTGTGTCGGTATATATGTGGCCAGCTGCCTTAAGAGTGAAATTTTTGATGATATTGTAGAACATAAATGGTCTATTTGTGGATTCCAAGTAAGAGTTTCATCAATGTAAACCCCTAAGAGTTTTTGCTGGGAAACAGTTTGTATGTTTATACCATCAGCTTGTATTGCTAGGGGGCGAGATTCGTTTAATCGCTGCCTGGTTCCAGCTAGCATACATGTGGTTTTTGTAAGATGGACTTGCATTTTGTTATCTTTGCTCCATAGTAATGTATTACCGAATTCGTTTTGATAGTCAATGTCGAATGGGAATCTCGTGCGATTTTTTTGACGATTTATAACGACCTATATAAAACTTATCTATGGGGTATATGTGTAACATTAAACCTGTTCGTCGCACTTACATCCGCGTCAGAGTCGATTTATGACGTCATCAATATGGCGGCTATTTGACTATATATGAATTATTCGTATTTCCATCAAAATCAATTGAAAACATCGCATTATTGCTTTTTTTGCAAAGAAAATTTATAAAAGGCATCTGATTATACACACGATAGACGAATAAAGTCGATGTAGTAAAGAATTTTGCTTTATCCGGTCGTATGTTCGTTCGTGCATACGTTGGACATACGTTTTTCTTCTAAAACACCCCACAACCTAAGTACTTCGGGAGCTAATTTGATGCACCCCTAGGATTTTTTTTTCATGAGTGCCAAGTCATTCATTGGTATCATAGAAATGCAAAAAAAAAATCGTCCTCAAAGATAAACTCAATTGCACTTTGAAACAATGCATGGTTTCCATGGCAACCGTTAACGCGATTCTTGAGGATGGGGGTATACATACAAAATTGATCATATCTCCACTGCTACTAATCCAAAACTACTGAAAATGGTATCATTTTAAAGCTTTGACATAGTCCTTTCTTCCAATGGTGAGTAATGCAAATTATCTTATTTGCATATTCATTAATTTTAATGAAAATATGAAAAAATGGCAAAAACGTCTTTATAAACCCATAAATGAACTAGTTTAAAGCCCAAACTGCCATTGTGACACTATTTTTTATTGAACCAGTAATATCATTTGACAAATTTATTGATGACCTGGTCCTATATGAAAATTATCCCATTTGTATATTCATGAAAATTAATAAAAATGTCAAAAAGTGAGGAAAAAACGAGGGAAAAACTATATCCATTGCAATGTATTGCATATGTTATAAGATCTATCTTGCATCCCTGGAACAAATTCTCAAGGTTGTTAGCGTTGTCAGAAGGACCTTCTTAATGCCATCAAATATTGTCCTCAGCAATAAAATCATTTGCGTGATGTAAAATTACATAGTTTCCACACCCACCTCTCATGTGACTAAAGAATAGGATCAAACCATTATATTTTATTTACAAAAATACCCATATCAACATTGGTATGCCATAGAATACTATAATTGGTCTGATAGTTATGTATGAACTTAATAATTTAACCTTGGTACCTAATATATAAACCATTGAATTTACTTATTCATGAAAATTAATAAAAAAAAAAAAACAAAAAAAAAAAAAAAACACACACACATTAAAAATGAAGAAGAAATGTAGAAACGTAGGGGATATATATATATACAGAATTGCTTGTACCAGAGCTGTTTATCAACCCAGGATGCTTAAAGAGGTATCAAATAAATGCTATGTCAATGTATTATGGTCCTAAACTATGATATAAGAATTATCTGATTTTCAATTTCATGAATTTGAATGAAAACTCAAGAAATTTTAGAGAACAGAAAATGAAAAAAGAAATAAATGACTTGTATCTCGGCAATCAAAAGTCATATAGTGCTGAAAATGGCATCAAATGGTGTCTAGGGCAATATCATAACATCCTGAACTACAATGTTTGAGTCATTTGGTTTTAGTTTTAGGAATATTAACAAAACCTTCAGAATTTAGGGGGTGGGGAATAAGGCACAATTAAGGGTGTATACGTGGAAAAGCGCACGTATCTTAGCTACTGAAATACCAAGAGAGCTATAATTGGCATCAAATGATCGCTAGGGCAATGTTCTGTAACCATATAATCAGCCATTTGTTGATTCCAAGTAAGAGTTGTTGGTGTAACCCTTTATTTTTAATTGATTTTGCTCTTATTTATTAAGATCGCATTAATATTAATACAAACAAAATAGCTGAAGCTATATTTTCACTCTCTAAAATTTCGTAAGTTTTCATTTAATTCGTAGAATTGAAAATCATATTACTCTTATACCATACTTTAGGGTCAAAGTACATTGTCAAAGCATTCATTTAATACCTTTTCAGCATCCCGTGTTGATTAACAGCTCTGGTACAAGCGATCTTGTACAAAAGCCCTCTATTTTTCCACAATTTTTGTTTGTTTTATTAATTTTCATGAATAAGTAAATTCAATGATTTAAATAATAGGTATCAAGGTTAAATTGTTAGGTTCATTCATCACTATCAGACCTGCAGACCGATTGTAGAGCATTCTAATGTTGAAATGTAAGTATTTTTGTAAGTACATCCTATTCTTTAGAATTGCATGAGGAGTGGTGTGGAAACTATGTTATTTTACACCATGCAACCTTTTTTATTGACGAGGACAATATTTGATGACATTAATGTGGTCCCTCTGAAAACACTGAGAGTCTTGAGAATTTGTCCCAAGGATGCAAGATAGATTGAATCTTATAACCTATCCACTACCTTGCAATGGATATAGTTTTTCTCTCGTTTTTCCTCACTTTTTGACAGTTTTATAAATATTCATGAATATGCAAATGAGTCAATTTTCAAATAGGACAAGGTCACCAATAAATTCATCATATGATACTGGTTCAATAAAAAAAAAAGTGTCACAACGACAATTTAGGCCTGAAATTAGTTCATTTATGGATTTAAAAAAAGTTCTGCCATTTTTCAGGTTTTCATGAAAATTAATGAACTTGCTAATTAAATAATTTGCATTACTTACCACAGAAAAAAGGGTTATGTCTAAGCTTTAAAATGAGACCATAGTCAATAATCCAGGATAAGCAGCAGTGGAGATATTGATCAATTTTGTATGTATACCCCCATCCAGAAGAATCACGTTAACGGTTGCCATGAAAACCGTGCATTTTTTCATAGTGCAATTGAGTTCGGGGACATTTCATTTCTGGCGTCCAATTAAATGATTTGACACCCATGAAACATTGTCTTGGGGGATGCAAAGTAGGCCAAATTAGCTCCCGTTGTACTATGCAGATTTTGTCGTGACGTGGCTCATATTTTCAGTCCTATGCTCCGTGTGAGAGATTCTTTTGTGCTAAGATAGCTTTTATAGCTTTTATAAATACAATTGGCAAAAAGCACCCATTTAAAAACAGCGAGAATCTGAAAATCAAATTTTATATAACAAACATAGTATGAAAATTGTTGTTTAAAATGCATATTATGAGTGCGCTGGTCGCCATTTTGATGGCGTCATATCTCAGCCCAGACGCGGGTCTCAGGGCGACGAACTGGTTTAAATTGTTGCATATGCCCCAAAGTTTGATTTAAGGTAGGTCGTCACAAATCGTCATGAAATTCCCACGGGACGATTTTTTTGGCCCATTCGACACTGACTATGAAGGTTATTTTCAATAGTGTCAACAGTTTTACTATGGGTATGAGCAGTTGCGTCATCGGCGAATAGAGCAGAGGAACAGTGTTTGAAATATAGAGGGAGGTCATTAATAAATAGCAAAAACAATGTTGGGCCTAATATAGAGCCTTGGGGTACACCATAACGAACATGGGCAAAATCTGCAAGCCCTGCTTCACTTTCAATAGTTTGTTGTCGATTACTAAGATATGATATGTCGAAGCCCTGTACTGATTTTAGTACAGCAAATTCGTTGTGCAAAACTGTTTGCATATGTTTACATGTATTTCTTTCTTTTTGAACCACCATTTAATTAAGAGCATTTTAACTATCCTCTTTAATAGTTCACGTGAGCAATCGAAACCAAAGAATATAGGTCTACCTGTTAAGTTGCCATCTCAGTTCCCTAGTTTCTTCGTCATTCTTTGTCCTCGTTTGGCGTTCAGCTTCCTGTAGGATCCTCACTTTCTGGTTAAGACTGAAATGTACTGATACTTATAATGAAGGGTTGTGGATGTCAGGTAAGGATTGTTGATATTTTAAAAGACAAAGTGTATCACGCTGTTCAAGTTCAAGCAACTTCTAACGGTGACTTCTGACGTATGCACTTCTAATAATTGCACCGAATAAAAAGAATTTGAAAATGAAAACAAAATCTGATTTACAATTCAACGCAATCTACGATTTCTAGAATTTTCAGTGGTACCGCAACGCGTTGCTGTTGAGACAGACAGACATAAATGCAGACAGACAGACAGACAGACAGATAGACAGTGAAATATTCGCGCTATTTTTTGAAAAGCTCATGTACCGATCAATTTCAGCTTGCTGTTGCAGTTTATCTTTTTCTCGATGAAAACAATTGGAACATTCTCCTGGAGTGGGCTTTGGTGGCAGAGCATGATCATCCTTCTCGCCGATTGTCTACAACATAAAATCATTCATCTGAATAATCGGAGTGATTACAATAATATTTACTGTAAGACCCATCTTAAAACACAAAGGGTTAATTGCTTTTAAAAATACAATCCATACAGTCATATCCTTGTGAGGGTCGTGAACCCATCTTAAAACACAAATAAAAGGCTAAGTTACTTATCAACATATTCGTTTATGTCGGATAAATTGTGCTCTCGGACTCGAACATGCCTATTTCGAACGTGCCCATTTAATGTCTTAAAAGATGATAAATTTTATTTATTCACTGCATATAACTGTCTGGTTTAAAGCCCCGTTCTCTCTGTCCCGGTTCTACCCCGGTTCGTCCCGGAGAAGACAAGCCGGTATACCGTGATAAACCGGGGAACTGTTCCTACCAAATCGTGTTCTCACAGGCACGGTGTTACCCAGGTGTAACCCTGGTCTTCTTCCCGGTTCTACCGCGGTGTCGTCACGGTGCAAACCGATTTGCCCCGGCGGCGTCCCGGTTCACCCCGGTGGAGTCCCGTTGAAGCCCCGGTTTGTGCAGGAATAGCCCGGTGTCGTCCCGGTTACCAACGGTTTGCGCCGGATCATCCCGGTTTATAACGGTCGAGTCCCGGTGCAATCACGGTTTGTCACGGTGTCGCCCTGTTTTTACCCCGGTTTTACATCTCTCTCAGTTCGCCCCGATTGTATTTTAACATAATTTTAATACAACCGTGAAAGCTCCCCGGTTTAACCCGGTTTGCCACGGTAGCGCTACGGTTCTATCCCGGTTCGTCACGGTTTACCCCGGTTAATCAAACCGGGGATTATCAAACCGGGGAGCTAAACCGGGACAATGAGACCATAGCTTTATCGATTATATATATACTGACTGACAAAAGAAACGCTACATCCTAAAAATTGTGATTTCTTTTTAAAACTTAGAAAAAAATCCGTGTTTTCTCTTGCTCCCGTAAAACCCCACTTTATAGAGAAGGTCAACACAGACATGTCGATAATGTATACCCCAACCAAGGAATGCTACAGGCGCTGTAACTAAAACACGTTTTTCGTGATTTAATTGGCACCATAACGACAAACTTTAAATTTTGCAACTCCTATGCAATCGACATATTACCAGTGTTCAGAAAAAACACCCTACATTTGACTTTTTTAATATTTCTGAAACGTCACGTCTCAACAACGTCAGCAGTTAGCGAGCCATTGGTGTGTTTGGTGGTGATCTTCGCCCAGGTTTTGAAGTCGTACGCTTCGGTATACACTAAACCTTAACAAATCAACTTGCAAGCATGTTAACAACGGCATTGACCACCAACGACCAACAAAAATCTCAGAGGCAATGAGTTACGTCACACATGCATGATCGCTACATTTGATTACGTCATTTTCGCATTAGTTGTGCAAATGAACATACGATTGCTACAGATCGTCCCTGTTGTCTTTTGATTAGTTCGAGAAAGGTTTTACGCCGACTTGCAGCAGTTGGTTCTCGTCCACGTAAGCCCAATTGCGCTTCTTTTCTGACGCAACGTCACTTACGTCAACGCATACAATATGGATTTTCTCAGGCGAAACAACATTGATGTTACTCCCAGTGTAACTCTAACAATTCATGTCGCCAAAACTTCCCTTATGGGATCTTTGGATAGAAGGGTCCGTAAACGTTAACAGAGGCCACAGACGCTGAATGATCTGCGAACTGCCTTAACGGAATATTCGTAGCGCATTTGCCTATTCCATATCCGTCAATTAACTGTTTAAAACCCCTAAATATATCGTCGAAGCAAGGTGGTGATTGATAAAATGGTGATTTGCCCAATATTTGGATTATTGTGAAATGCGTTTTACGGGTAGCTTGACGTCGGACGCTATTGTACAAAATCTGAAGGTGGTATCAACTTCAAATTCATGCTGTGAACTGCAAGATTATCTCTTGTCAATTTAATTAAATATGTTTTAAAATAAATAATAAAGATATGAATTTCTTAAAGTAACATATGTAGCGTTTCTTTTGTCCGTCACTATATATATTTACCGCATTTAGCCTTTTCAGTTCCTTCTTTAATTCAGTCAACCAGTAGTCATAATTCTCCTTGCATTTTCCCAACTTTTTGCTCTTTTCTTGTTGTTCTTTTCTGCTGATCTTTTCTTGCACTTTGAAAAGTTTCTTTCCAGCTTTCCCAATTATGTCAGTAGAAAGTTGTATACTATTCGTATCGAGTTTGTAACGTTTCTGTTGTGATTCAACTCGTTTATCCTCGGCAAAGCCTGCTTCTTCGTCAGACCTTAAAATGTAGAAAATTGTCGTCAAATTGCACACATAGCAAATGAAAGCTTTTTCGGTTACCACGGCACTCAGTGGAAGGATAAACTTTGAGCCCCCTCCCCCCCCCCCCCCCCCCACACACACACACATACCATCTGGGTCATGACGGCCCAGGAGGGGTCCGATAATTGTTGCTATTAACATTAGTATTTAAGAAAATTGTGAGTGGTCCAGTTCCCATACAGTACATGCATGCTAAAATATCTCAAATTGTACACTTCCCATACGAAACTAAATCCTCCATCCTAATTTCATTACCAGCCCTGGGTTGTTGAAAGACGTGCGGAAACGGATAAAATACAGGCGTATCTTGCCTTGGGCCTCAGCCTTGGGCATTACAAGAAGCCGAATTCAACCTTAAAAATGAATAATAATAATCGAAATGATTATTATAATAACACGTTAATAATGAACCGATTCGAAAACGAAAGTAGAGCGTTTTAAAATCGAAAGTGGAGCAAAAAATGTAAACTAACTAAAATCTGAAACATGACAACTTACTGATGTCTTTCTCCCCGCCTTCGTAGAGAAGTTGATCTTCTCACCCTGAAGCCACCGCTGGCCATCGAGACGTTTTTCAAGCCTATCAATTACAAAGCTGAACTCCCTTTGTATTGATTATAACAAGTTTCGGCTTTTCGTAAGGTAAACGATTTACTTCCTTATTAAATACAGGCCGACTTCGCTATCTCAAACTCGGTTGTCTCGAAAACCCCACTTATGTCGAAGTGATCTCCCACTCCCGAGCGTCTCTCCCTATATGTTATTGTATTTCAACCTTGCTTGTGTCGAACTCGGTTATGGCGAAAACCCGGCTGTGTCGAAGTGATAATTCGATCCCCACAGAAAAAAAGCCTATATATACTGCATTCACTACGGTCGTCATGTATTCAGCGCATTGTTTTGGGTACAGTAAAATGTCTAGTTCCGCAAAAACGTTTCGTACTTTTCTCATTTTCTTCAAAGTTTTGACTAACTGTTGGATGATTTTGCTTTTTGACATCACACTTTGACTTAAGAAGCCAATTTCTCATGATTTTTTTCCCGAACAACCACGGGTTAAAACAAAATACGTCAAAATTAAAGTAACGCACGATAATACGGCAACCTGGTCTTTCGAACTTTGCAAGTATTTACAATGAATAACATATTTTAAGGGGTAAAAGCAAGCCAAACGCTCATTTGTCTCCAGTTTACACGTTTGGTGCTCGTCAATTGTACAAAGCTGAATCCTTGCTGTAAAACAGTAATTTGCTGACCATGTTGCTCGGTAGCTCTGTTGGCATAGCTATCAAAGAAGCAGAAGAAGAATGTGGCCCGACCAGGGCACGAACCAAGGGTCTCTCTCTTACCGTTTGAGCATATAGTTAGTCCATTACTTTGAGACTGTCAGTAATAAATTACAGAGAGATTAAATCAAATATATGGACAAACCTCCTCCCTTTCTACAATTTATCTATATTCTGATGTTGTCCGAGTCATATAAATTACTGGAATGACCCCGAGTGGGTACTCTGACATTTTCGCCATCTCTATACATAGGCATGGCCTATTTTTTTTGAGTCAACATTTCGAATTTCGGTATTTTTGGGGTTTTCAGAAAAAATGGCTATCTTTTGGGTAGGGAGATTTAAATGGATACTTTGTTGCCCATTGTTTATTTCTTTTTTTTTGGGGGGGGGGGGGGTGCGGGGGGGGGGGGCGGGGGTTTGTTTAATGTCAAATTTAAGTTGTTTTTCATTGTTTTTTTTTTTCTGAAATTTCAAATATCTTTTTGAAAAGGTTAAGATTTCATTAATTGGGGGGGGGGGGGGGGGATAGCCCGTCATACCCGTTTAAGACAGGAGCGTTAAGGCTTTACGTGGTCCCTGAAAAGAAAACAAATCAGATTTAGTAGCCATCTATTATCGGAATGCTAGTACCGATTGATTATACCGTCATACCCGTTTAAGACAGGAGCGTTAAGGCTTTACGTGGTACCTGAAAAGAAAACAAATCAGATTTAGTAGCCGTCTATTATTGGAATGCTAGTACCGATTGATTATCGAATGATTAATCATCAGAAATCCCAGTATTACTTTAGGCAAAACTTTGTTCAGTTCTCCCCTTGTCTGCTCTATCATGCATGTTATTGCAATACCCTATAGTTGCCCTTCAGTATGTAAGATAAAGATTACGCCTTAATGGCTCCCTGCTCTCACCTTGGGCTTGGCGGTGTCATGGTTACAAATTACTCTCATGATGCACAATGTTACAACAATCTTGTTTTGGATATTGAACAAACCGGCAACTTGCAAACAATTAATATTGGAAAAGAAGGAAACCCTTCCCCATCCCCCTCATTATCTGATTGACATTATTTGTTTCGGCTCCATTGTAAGAACACATTGTTGTAGCCAGACGCATATTAATCATCGTATCTGTAACTTCCGGATTTCTACTTTCGTTTTCAACAGAATCCAAGTGAATGATTGATCGCAGAGATATTAAACAAGTATTAGCTTTTCATAAAGCTGGTCAACGTTTAGCTAAAGCTATGTGTTTTTTTACGTTCTGGTCAGGCTTGAATTCTTTAATATTTCCAGTTAGCCAAGGTAATATCACGGGCCCATCAAATAGGGAGCGGAAAGACCAGGAATGTTGCACGATATAAATGCCAATAGCCTAATTCCACTAGGACAGAGACCAGTAAATGTAACGTCGCCTGTGATTGGCCCGAAGTGTGGGCAGATCTACCGCGGCAAATTTAAGATGTAACGCTACCTACCATTGGTCATAAATGCGTATCTATCAAATGTCTTTTGTCACATGATAGTGTAGTCGTTCTTGAATATTTGGCTATATATTTCTATTTAATCGGCTGCTGTTTTGCCATGCTATGACCAAATTGCGGATGTAGTCATTTTTGAATAATTATTTTTTCATTGTTGAGCGATTTTGGGGTGTCCCTAAACAGCGAAAAGTACCGTCCTTGAATGCTGGCTAACCCCCTATTTTTTTGCTGCACTTGTACACGGCCTGGGGCGATCTCTCGTCTGCTGAATGTGTCGGGGTCCACTATAAGCTGTGAAGCCTAAGATTGAGTCTTGTTTTGGGGCAAATTACAATGGGAGTCTATGGGAACGATAATTAGAGGTCTCTGCCCTAAAGAGAATATCACCTTCAGGCGTGCTCCCTGTTTCGACACTGAAATGAAACTGTGTTTTCAGGAACCAATACCCCCTTTGTATCTCTTCATGATTTCACATCTGAAGCCCAAGGCGGAACAGACAGAAACTGGCCATCCTCGAATTTTAAAACAGAAAAATTCACATAAAAACGCACATACAAACAGATCAATAAACAGACAACATAAAGATTTTTCCCAACAGAACAGCACTGGAACTGTTATTTAAGAAATGACTTGGGTGCTTTAACGAAATTTACTGGACCAAACCTCGCCCATTGCGTCAGTAGTGGTTCCAAACACCTCTGGAAAGGCAACAAGGTGCAGTTATGACCCCTATAATGTATAATGTAATCATTAATGATTTTCAAGTTTTTCACGTTCTCTGGTGTAATAAGGTTAAACTCACCATGATAGTGCATCATAATGTTAAAATGAAAAGAACAATATACAAAACAGACAAACTGAAGGTCAAGGTCACAGCTTTTATCCGTTATTTTGTGAAGAATAGGTAATTTTGGTGCAAAAATCCAATTTTAAGTGTAGAATTGTGACTATCATAAAGGTCAAGGGTCAAAGGTCAAGGTCACTGAATTGCCTTATCTAACCTTTCCTGTCATAGTCCTTAACAAAACGATACCAGAATTGGTGAAGCGCCAATGCTTTGAATTAATTCAGTGGCTGTATCTTTACCATGTAGAGAGGCAAATTTGTCTTATTTTGGACTTATTGAAGTAGGGGGTCGGTTGACTTTTTGAATAGCTCCAAGACTATGATACGTTTAACCAAGCATCAAACAGCATCGTTGTTATTGTAAGAGCTCCCTTCATTGTATAATTGCAATATCTCGTCAAAATAAACGAAATAATGGGTGTCTTTAGGACAGAGACCAGTAAATGTAACGCTGCCTGTGATTGGCCCGAAGTGTGGGCAGATCTACCGCGGCAAATTTAAGATGTAACGCTACCTACCATTGGTCATAAATGCGTATCTATCAAATGTCTTTTGTCACATGATAGTGTAGTCGTTCTTGAATATTTGGCTATATATTTCTATTTAATCGGCTGCTGTTTTGCCATGCTATGACCAAATTGCGGATGTAGTCATTTTTGAATAATTATTTTTTCATTGTTGAGCGATTTTGGGGTGTCCCTAAACAGCGAAAAGTACCGTCCTTGAATGCTGGCTAACCCCCTATTTTTTGCTGCACTTGTACACGGCCTGGGGCGATCTCTCGTCTGCTGAATGTGTCGGGGTCCACTATAAGCTGTGAAGCCTAAGATTGAGTCTTGTTTTGGGGCAAATTACAATGGGAGTCTATGGGAACGATAATTAGAGGTCTCTGCCCACTAGGACAGAGACCAGTAAATGTAACGTCGCCTGTGATTGGCCCGAAGTGTGGGCAGATCTACCGCGGCAAATTTAAGATGTAACGCTACCTACCATTGGTCATAAATGCGTATCTATCAAATGTCTTTTGTCACATGATAGTATAGTCGTTCTTGAATATTTTGCTATATATTTCTATTTAATCGGCTGCTGTTTTGCCATGCTATGGCCAAATTGCGGATTTAGTTATTTTTGAATAATTATTTTTTCATTGTTGAGCGATTTTGGGGTGTCCCTAAACAGCGAAAAGTACCGTCCTTGAATGCTGGCTAACCCCCTATTTTTTTGCTGCACTTGTACACGGCCTGGGGCGATCTCTCGTCTGCTGAATGTGTCGGGGTCCACTATAAGCTGTGAAGCCTAAGAATGAGTCTTGTTTTGGGGCAAATTACAATGGGAGTCTATGGGAACGATAATTAGAGGTCTCTGCCCTAAAGAGAATATCGCCTTCAGGCGTGCTCCCTGTTTTGACACTGAAATGAAATTGTGTTTTCAGGAACCAATACCCCCTTTGTATCTCTTCATGATTTCACATCTGAAGCCCAAGGCGGAACAGACAGAAACTGGCCATCCTCGAATTTTAAAATAGAAAAATTCACATAAAAATGCACATACAAACAGATCAATAAACAGACAACATAAAGATTTTTCACAACAGAACAGCGCTGGAACTGTTATTTAAGAAATGACTTGGGTGCTTTAACGAGATTTACTGGACCAAACCTCACCCATTGCATCAGTAGTGGTTCCAAACACCTCTGGGAAGTCAACAAGGTGCAGTTATGACCCCTATAATGTATAATGTAATCATTAATGATTTTCAAGTTTTTCACGTTCTCTGGTGTAATAAGGTTAAACTCACCATGATAGTGCATCATAATGTTAAAATGAAAAGAACAATATACAAAACAGACAAATTGAAGGTCAAGGTCACAGCTTTTACCCGTTATTTTGTGAAGAATAGGTAATTTTGGTGCAAAAATCCAATTTTAAGTGTAGAATTGTGACTATTATAAAGGTCAAGGGTCAAAGGTCAAGGTCACTGCATTGCCTTATCTAACCTTTCCTGTCATAGTCCTTAACAAAACGATACCAGAATCGGTGAAGCGCCAATGCTTTGAATTAATTCAGTGGCTGTATCTTTACCATGTAGAGAGGCAAATTTGTCTTATTTTGGTTTTATTGAAGTAGGGGGTCGGTTGACTTTTTGAATAGCTCCAAGACTATAAAACGTTTAACCAAGCATCAAACAGCATCGTTGTTATTGTAAGAGCTCCCTTCATTGTATAATTGCAATATCTCGTCAAAATAAACGAAATAATGGGTGTCTTTAGGACAGAGACCAATAAATGTAACGTCGCCTGTGATTGGCCCGAAGTGTGGGCAGATCTACCGCGGCAAATTTAAGATGTAACGCTACCTACCATTGGTCATAAATGCGTATCTATCAAATGTCTTTTGTCACATCGTTCCCATGTCTTTATCGTTCCCATAGACTCCCATTGTAATTTGCCCCAAAACAAGACTCATTCTTAGGCTTCACAGCTTATAGTGGACCCCGACACATTCAGCAGACGAGAGATCGCCCCAGGCCGTGTACAAGTGCAGCCAAAAAATAGGGGGTTAGCCAGCATTCAAGGACGGTACTTTTCGCTGTTTAGGGACACCCCAAAATCGCTCAACAACGAAAAAATAATTATTCAAAAATAACTACATCCGCAATTTGGCCATAGCATGGCAAAACAGCAGCCGATTAAATAGAAATATATAGCAAAATATTCAAGAACGACTATACTATCATGTGACAAAAGACATTTGATAGATACGCATTTATGACCAATGGTAGGTAGCGTTACATCTTAAATTTGCCGCGGTAGATCTGCCCACACTTCGGGCCAATCACGGGCAACGTTACATTTACTGATCTCTGTCCACTACAAGCTCAGTATGGTAGCAGGGGACAGTTATTTTGGAATATTTTCTAGTCAACGCCACCTGCCCTCCTAGAAATCCTATAAACAGGCCCAAAGTCTGCACAGACACACTGTTCCCAATTCAAACTCTTATGTACATGCAGTACTGCTGAAAATGATAGAGAGACACACTCTGGAATGCATTGCTAGCTGTCAGCTTCCAAGTATTAGTACACCAGACCTCCAATTTTCCGTACGAAAATCAGACCGACCCTACACAGGTTGCCCCTAATGTGGAGAGTTACTTGCAAACACCTGGACATTCACACTGCCTTACATTTATACAGCAACAGAAGGCAATTTCAAAAGTAGAAAGTAAATGGTGTCACGACTGGTATACTTTTCCAGCATTCAGTTTTGAAATTATACCACCTTTTCAAGCACGGCGGTAACAGAGAAATTCAGAGGTGCCGACATGACCTTGAACCGTCCAACAATCTGTGGACCTGCTCTTGAGCACAAATCCGCGTGTTGAGGTACTATATTATAACACTCTACAAACAGGAAAAGACAATAAACAATTATAAGACTTCTTTTTCTAGAGTCAGCAATGCCATTTCCAAGCCAAGTAGTAAAATAGTAGGTAGTAAAATAGTTTAAAAAAATCGAAGGGGGTCAAAGTACGAAACTATCCCCTGCTACCTAAACAGCATGACTCTAATATATACCAAGTATAAGCTTTTCAAAAAAGCTTGCGATCTCTCAGCACTTTTTTCAGTGTATTACCACGTATGCCGTGACCAAAAGGACTCTTGCAGCTCGGCTCGGCACTGCTATAAATAGCTCTAAAAATAGTTATGTTCTACGGTGCCGTAGATACGGAAATATGATGAATACCAATAATGATCTAAAATTGAGTTCCCTTGAGCTATGCAAAAATTCAAAAGAAGAGGTTGGGCCAGACAGATCTGTTTCGAGTAATAAATTCTCCTCAGTGACCCTGAATAAACTGGCAATGAACAGATAAAATATGTACAGTAATTTCAAGCTTCAGCAATGCAGTCAATCAAAAGACTGATATAAATGGTATCCGAATAGTAAAACCTGTAAAAACTCAACTCAAATTAAACCATCAGTCAATCAATTGTACTTGGGAGGGATTTAATCATTGCTCAATATATCAGTATTTACACAGAAGTGTGCTACTTTCGTTTTCATGAAAATCGTCTTTTTTCTCTTTTCTTTCTTTCTTACTATATATACTGACTTACTGACTATCGATTGTGAATTCTTTTAATCGATTGCCGCTGCTGACTCGCCGCATAACACTTCTAGATAAGGCTGTAGCATGTATGTATAGGTGGTACCCCCCCCCCCCCCCCTTATAATACACCATCCTGGCTGCGCGAAAGAAACATTGAAACAAATCTGAAACTGTTTTATTATTTGGGCATAAATAGAATACAGTATTCACAACTTGTGGTTAAACGACCACCGACTTCTGGTCATCTTGATTGGACCATGCAATTGCAGTAGGCCATACGCGCATGCCGAGAGATCTGCCCGAGCCTTTCCTGATCTTTGACTATTCTGCTATTGATGATGGTTGACACATGATCATACACTTAAGATAGCGATGTGAGATTGCGAGCATCTCTTGGAAAAGCTTAACTTTTGTTGAATATACATTGTGCAAAGATGATTGAGCGTATATGCGGCGTGACTATTTATGCAATGCGCTCTAGACCAGGGGTCCATAACCAACTCGCACATGCACCTGGCACATGAACACACTATGTTAATATGACCTATGTTTATTTCATCAAGATTGACACAGAGATTGACGAAAAAGAGGACAAACAAAATTTACGCGCATGCCTCTTACAAAGATTGGCTTTTGTTCTATTGGCTACCGACCTCAGACCTTGCTGCCCTCATAGTCCAGAAGCACATGATACGGTATTTTATTTAAGATTAAACTATGGAATATTAATTAATGTTAAAATAAATAAGACGTCGCACAGAGTCAACATTCATAAATTGTTGAAGCCCTTTTATATGCTGTTTATGGACAAGGGATGGAATGCAACTTCAGTAAGATATTACACCTGGAAATGAAGTAACCTGGACCTTACTTCAAACTACAACGGGACTTGACAACAAATGAGCATTTGGCTTGCTTTTACCCCTTAAAATATGTTATTCATTGTAAATACTTGCAAAGTTCGAAAGACCAGGTTGCCGTATTATCGTTCGTTACTTTAATTTTGACGTATTTTGTTTTAACCCGTGGTTGTTCGGGAAAAAATCATGAGAAATTGGCTTCTTAAGTTAAAGTGTGATGTCAAAAAGCAAAATCATCCAACAGTTAGTCAAAACTTTGAAGAAAATGAGAAAAGTACGAAACGTTTTTGGGCGAATGTTATTTTCGTGTATGGCCGAACTTGCAAAACAATAATCTCCTCGAATGTTTGCGAGTCCTATCGAAGCCTATGCATCAGTAGAACACTCGGCAATTAGAGGCATGTATGTAGATCCGGATAGGCTAGATCGTTCGTTGGAAAGGTCTATTTAAATAATTCAAATAAAAGTTTGTAAAAACTTACCGCTAAAGTTTCCTCCAAAAATGGCGGCGAATCCGAAGGAGACTACCGCAATCATACGTGAAAATGCCGCCGATCATGCGTTACGACCTCTTTTCATGCGTTTCGAATGGACACGGTGAAGTTATCGAAATATAAATTTTCACGAGATAACTTTGATAGCGTCTCCTTTTGGGTACAATAGTTACAAAAGTGTGCCAGTATTGCCGACTTTGAGTTCTGAACATGCCAGTAACACACATGCGTATCACCATCTTTCCTAATGCTAAATTGTAAATTATTGTTTTCGTCTAAAGAGCGTATAAGACAATATTATCAGCATGTGCCTGGGCAATATGATGTGTTTTTTTTTGTTACACTACTTGTTGCTGTAGTGTAAACGAAGATATTTAATCCCCCACCCCATTGTGTTGTACATTAGATCAGCTCACATTGACCAAGCTGCTGTTCCTCATTGCCATGAGTTTTACCCCCCCCCCCTTCCTCACGTCTCGACACTATTGACATTCCATCCTTTTTGTAGAAGTCCCATAAACTAGCAGCATTGTCCTAACATGTCCACGGCTGTTGTCTGGGACGTCAGTTAGTTGTGTTTGAACCGCATCAACTAAACGTACTGATTTCAGCAAGGTGAAAACGAGTTTGCGGAACTAACAACACACCTTGCTTATGCTTGACATGGAATAATTTTTACAGCGTTTGCATATTTTCTATTTATTTTCATGAGTGCATACCTGATAAATTTGTCTTTCAGTCTAGCCGATTGAATTTTCATGTGACACGCCGTGTGTACCAGTATTACGTCATTGATCGGGTGTCATAAAATATCAGACTCGCTTAAAAGCGACTTAAAATAGATGTGTAAATTACCTCAACTTCTTTTGTCGTGGATATTTATCAGATATTGCAATATTTTGAAAAAGTGTTTTCGCTAATCGAAAGAGGAGTGAAAATGGATTATAACCCACCATAAACTTATTTTTTGTTCGTAAGGTAAGGCATGTTGAAAAGCGACTGAATGTAGGAATTTGCTAAACTAACAACTTTGCTAAACTAACACTTTAACTGTATTTGGTCTTCATCAACTGTCAGTAATCTTGATCTTTTAAAGGGCCGCTCATACCACAGCATATAGCGCCAACGTATGCCGACGTACGAAACATTGCATAAGTTACGGATACGCTAGCATACGTTGTAGTACGCCCAGAAATTTTGTGCATGCACAGCCGACGTACTGATATTACGCTACAGTGATGGCATCATTTCCGCTCTGTCCTCAGATCCGCACACCCCCACTTTCAATCGCAATTCAACATGCTTTACCTTTCAGAAAGAAAATACGTTTATGTTTTTTTATAATCCATTTTTATTCCTCTTTCGATTAGCGAAATCGAATTTCAAAAAATATTACGCCACCTAATCGTTATCTTCAACACAATAGCGTGATGTCAAATTCGTAAATCTATTTTTAGTCGCTTTTCACGTTTCGATTTTTTCACATCCAATTAATGGCGTAATTGCTGCTACACGTTGGGATTGTACAAGACATTTGTATTCCAGGAAGGAAGACAAATTTGTCAGGTATGTATTCATGAAAATTAATTGATAATTTATAAATGCTGTAAAACTTTATTCCATATCAAAGAAGGGCATGGTGCGTCCTCAGTTTCGCAAACTTGATTTTCATGATGCTATTATGGCAATTTGAATGGCCTTTAAGCGAATATCCATAGATTATGCTATTCCAGTGTCCACATTATAATTGTTGTTTCAGAAAGAGAAGATAAATAATGTAGATCTTATACTCTCGACTCTTCTTTCATTTTTCACCAATAGTTATATACATGGGAGGAGCGCAGTGGCTCGGTGGTAGAGCGTCGTATCAAAGGCTCGAGCAAGACGCATAAACTTCCCACAGCTTTTGGGTTATGCACTAGTCATTTGTAATCACGGTCCCCACCCTCAGGGCAGGGCGGGGGTAGCAGTGGAAATGAGCGGGGTCTTGATCAAAATTATGTCACGGCAGTGCTGGGGAAATACCCGGGGTTTTCTTTATAAATGCAAAAAGGGCCATGAAAATGTAAAATGAAAAATATACCAGGCTGCGAGGGAAAACAGCAGTGGTTTTACCAACAAACAGTCCCCACATGGTCACCCGGGGGCTTTAGCGGGGATTGTCCGCGCTATACCCCGAGGGTGGGGCCGTGGTTACAAATGTCTAGTCCATTAGGCTGGTAGCTCCGGCCGAAACTGACTGTAAAAATGTTGACTGTGGCACACCTTATTACCAACAATTCATGTAAACATGGAATTATGTAACCCCGGCAGTTCGTGTCCAGAATGACCAGGAAAGTCATGTTAATAAAAGAGGAATTCTGTACAAATGGTTGGGCCGACCTAGGAATTATGTTGCTCGATAATAATTCACAGATTACTCGGTCTTAATACAATTGAAAATGCATGGATCAACATGGTTTTGTTACTACAGACAATAGGTACATGTACAGCAGTGCATATTCTTACTCTAGGCTTTGTGGGGGCCTCTCAGGGCTTTTGGGATCTGGGGTGAAGGGTAATTTATTTTCAGGGATCTATGGAGAACTAGATTCTGGGGGGGGGGGGGAGGGTGTGTGTTAGGGAGCAGGGATTTGACGAACACATTCTTAGGAGCTGGGGAGAAAGGCAATTTTCTTTCAGAGAACAGGGAACTGAGCCCCCATCCCCAAACCCGGTAGGGTCTTCGTAGGGCATTTGTTTTCGAGGAGTCGTATTTACAAATAAGAACCATTCATAACAAGAGCGCTCGTCCGTCCACAATTCGTTCTATATTTCTCTGTAGCAATGAAAGCGGTACGCATGAAACCGTGCTTAGATGTTGTCCTTGACATACTCTACAAACTTGACGTGATGTCCTTGGCCTATGTATCATGGTTTATCGACTTTGAGAAAATTTACGTCAAGTTGCGGCGAACATTCTATGTTCTAACGTTGACGAAAACCATTACTGCATACTTTCAAGATAAATGCAGAAATTACATTTTGATCATTGTTACTAATGATTTGGTTGAACAATCTATTTCTGGTGGCCATTTTGGATACCATCTTGAAATGTTTGATGTTCACAGTCTTCTCAAAACGAGTGAAGTTTCACCTTTAATCATCCTCCATGATTTGATGACAAAATAAGCACAAACATATTTAAAATCATTTTGACTAATAATAATTATAGTTGAAAATCCTGTATTGGCAGACATATTGGACGCCATCTTCTATTTCTCAAAACCCTCAATGATAAAAAAGTGTCGTCGGTCAGATTCTTTAAGACAATGCCTATAGAACAGGAATCCATCAAGAAAAAAAAACAACAACAACTTTTTACCTAGTTATCAGGTCCAGTGAAAATCTGGAATATACGTTGTAATAACGTTGCTCGTCGAACATGATCCATTGATTTGGTTAGGTCTTAGACAGAGCGGAAGTGTATTATACTACGATGCGCCTTGTCATAGTTCTCTACAACCATTTTATACACAAAGAAGAGTTTCCTTCACTTCTTTGTATGTGAATTTTACTGATCTGATTGCGTTTGTGGAATTGGGGACAGGTGTGCGGAAATGGGGACGCACGGGACCCTTATATTTGGGCTTCCAGGGTGCAGACGGAAAGTGTGAGTATAAAAATCTTACTTGCATATGAAAGAATAATAAATTGTTTACAAGTGCATGCCAAGCCCTTTTTGATATATGAAATAGTATTGCGAGGAACAGCCTTTGACGAGAACCGTTTGCGGAAATGATGCCATCACTGTACTCATAAGTTAGGCGTACGCAACGAATTCTCTCGAATTCGTTTTGCATAAATTCATGAACATTATCCGTGTAAGTAACTCACTACGTACGCACACGTTGTCATACATCAAAGCCCACCTAGATGTTTGTTTAGCATATGAGAAGCGTATGCATAACACATTTCCACCCCACGAGCAGCGTACCACCGACATATGATCGTATTATACATGCACATGTATGAGTATTTCATTCTTCAAGTAGCTTTATAAGGATCGTTTTATGTGGCCAAAGTCTGGAGAACCATTAACAATAAAGGAATAAAGCAATAATCATACCAATTCAGAATAACGTGTAATCGAACTCACCGAAAATATAAGCAGATGACATCGGTGGCGCCATGGCCGGTGTCATTTCGGCGTGTTTTAGTACACGTTCCGCTGATTAGAATTGACATGGTCTTTTTGACCAACGCAGTGAGCGAGGCACGGCTCGAAATGAACATAACTGCATGTTATATAACATATAAGGTAGATTATTACGTGTAGCGTTCTCACTTTTGTTCAGTTTAGTTAAGACAGGAATTGTGAAAAGTTCGTTAAAGGTTTGTTAGCCGTGTATAAGGTAGATTATTACGTGTAGCGTTCTCACTTTTGTTCAGTTTAGTTAAGACAGGAATTGTGAAAAGTTAACAAGTACAGGCATTTTGTGAGGAAAAAGGTTTGACACTTGAACTAGGGGTAATTTGGGGCGCTGGTATTGTCAGTTTGACGTTTCACCAGTAAACTATTCTGATTCTGATTCTGACCAATGTTGGCAAGTTGAGAAATGACGTCTTCATGTCCTAATTTGCATATATTCAAAATGGCCGCCAAAATATCTAGAATCTGTTATATTGATGAAACGTTTTGTTTGTTTGTCATGATCTGAGCCTAAAATCAGTTAAAATATATTGTTAGATAATTGCTTGACTAAATTACATAAATTTAAATGCAAATAATTTTGCCTGCAAAGACAAACTCAATTGCACCATGAAAAAATGCATGGTTTCCATGACAACTGTTAACGTGATTTTTGACGAGAGGTGTGCCTACAAAACTGATAATATCGCCATTGTTTCTCGTCCTAGACCACTGAGCCTGGTCTCGTTGTTAAGCTTAGACATATTCCTTTTATCCTTTGGTAAGTAATGCAAATTATCTAATTTGCATATTCATGAATTTTAATGAAAACATTAAAAATGGTTTAAATCCATAAGTAAACAATTTTCAGACCAATACCATCATTATGACATTGTTATTGCTCTAGTTATATATCATGTGACAAATATATTGATGTTATGGACCTATTTGAAAATTTTATCTCATTTGCATATTCATGAATATTAATTATAATGTTGAAAACTGGGGCAAAAACCAGGGGAAAACTATTGACATTGAAAGGTTTTTGGTGGATTACAAGATCTTTCGTGCATTTTAGGACAAATTTTCATGGCTGCCAGTTTGGTCAGAGGGACCACTTAAATGCCGTGAAATATTGTCCTCAAAAATGAACATATTTGCATGATGTTAAATCATATTGTTTCTGCGCCGATCCATTGTGTGATTCTAAAGAATTGTATGGACTTACAAAAAAAAAAAACATACTCTACCAATAGCATGCTCTAGAATACTATGATTGATCTGATAGTAGTGCTTGGACATAACGACTTAATGGTAATACTTATATTCAAATCATTAAATTTGCATAATCATGAATATTAATGAAAATGATAAGAAATGGGAGGAAAATCCTGGAAAAAATATTGGGTGTACATACAAAATCTCTTATACCTGGGCTGTAAATAAACCTAGGACGGTGAAAATGGTATCAAATAAATGCTTAGGTATTGTACTATCCCTTTGAAGTGTGATATAAGAAAAATTTGTTTTTCATTTCATGTATATTAATGAAAACGTTTGAAATTGGGTGAAAAAAATGGAAAATATTAAACAGATAAACCTTCAAATGCACTTGTATCTTGGCTACCAACAGCCCCAAAGTGCTGAAAATTATGGGGTGCCGTTTTACTATTTATTCCCTATTTATGGATATCCTAAATTCATTTTAGGATATCCATAATTCATTTATGGATATCCATAAATGAATTAAGGATATCCATAATTCATTTATGGATATCCTTAAATCAATTTATGGATATCCTTAATTCTGCTGAATTATGGATATCCATAATTTGATTTTAGGATATCCTTAAATGAATTATGGATATCCTAAAATACAACACTATTTAAGGATATCCATAATTCTATTTAAGGGTATCCTTAAATCGTATGAATATTGGATATCCATAATTCGATTTAAGGATATCCATAAATGAATTACGGATATCCTTAAATAAGATTGTATTTATGGATATCCATTATTCATTTTAGGATATCCTAAAATCAAAAAAAAAAAAAAATAATAATAATAATAATATAGGGCACAATGATTTAAGAGGAGAAACGACTTGGAGGGAAACGACGGGGAAACATTTTGGGTGCGAAACGTCTTGTTACCGATAAACCGAATGTGAAAGAAACAGACGAATGGTTGGTAAAACCTATTCCTTTTTTACCTTTATTTATATATAGAGAGCCACAATTTCAACATAACTCATATAAGCACACAGTTTTGCATTTGGCGCTATGCATTTGCCTATATTTACCCATTTTACTGCTATTTACCAAAGATTTGGTGGTGGAAGGGCATGTACGGTGGTGGAAGGGCATGTACCGGCAATCAACAAAGAGCACTACTTACAACCCTACTTACAACCCCAGAGACAAAGGCGGGCTATACGGGCAACAAGATACTCAGGCTACGAACACAAAAACATTGTCGAAAATTACGTAACAAAAAATTCAAAGTGTTTCAAACCAATCCTATCCAAAACAGAGAACTTTAGAAATTCTTTCTTCGTTAGAACAATTTACGATTGGAACAAGTTAGAAGACAGTGTGGTCTATTCTGATAGTGTGACCAGCTTCAGAAATAAACTTTCAACCTCTCATTTTGACTAAATGCGCACTCCTCCCCATCGTGTAAAAGCCAGTATTGGTGCCTACGATGTAAAACTATACAGATACAGATACAGATACAGATTTTAAAGGAACATTCCGTTAATCAGGTTGATTGGCTTCCGTTTCGTTCAGTTTACTGTAGCGCATGCGTATTCGTCAACACGTGGGAGAAATCATTATTTAAAAGAAATATTTTTAAAATTGAATTATGGATATCCTTAAATCGAATTATGGATATCCTTAAATCGGCCTATGTAAGGATATCCATTATTGAATTATGGATATCCATAAATCGAATTATGGATATCCTTAATTCCAGATTATTTCTGGATATCCTTAAATACATTTAAGGATATCCTTAAATAGGCTGATTTAAGGATATCCATAATTCGATTTAAGGATATCCTTAAATCGAATTTTGGATATCCAGAATTCAGCATGATTTAAGGATATCCTTAAATGCATTTATGGATATCCTAAATTCAATTATGGATATCCTATATTCATTTATGGATATCCATAATTCATTTATGGATATCCATAAATGAATTATGGATATCCATAAATAAGGAATAAATAGTAAAACGGCACCCCATAGAAAATGGAATCAAATGGTCGCTTGGGCAATATTATACCATCCATACTGTAATAGATGAGTTATTTGTGTTTCATTTTCATGAAAATTACTTAAATCTTTAGGAATTGGGGTAAAATGCAGAAAAAATTAGGAGGTATACATTTAAACACATGTATCTTGGCTACTTAAGGACCTAAAGAGCCGAAGTTGAAATCAAATGATTGCTATGACAATGTTCTATATAACCATATGAGCTGATATATAAGGCATCTAGATATTTTTGTTGTATGGATATTAATGAGATCTTTTAAATTAGAGAAATATCACCGAAAAAAGTAAAGGCGGTTTACCAACAAAGTTGCTTATATCTCCACTGCTAATACCCTTAGAGGGATGAAAATGGTACCCGTAAAATGTTAGGACATTATAGTCTGATAGTTAAACAGTGTCTGAGTAAAACCCATGTAGTCTGATAGAAAAAAAAAACATCTTATTGTGTACCTACCATTATATAAACAATGTGCTTCATGTGGACTTTGACAAAAGCTTTACGCTTAATGCCAGATCCTGTCTCACATGGCATTGTATATATTAACCCATGTACTTTATACGAAATAAATATTGTTTAAACCAAAACATCTTATTAAAAGCCATGGATGTCCTAAAGGTGTTGTTAATATTCATGAACATAAAAATCAAATGACTTTTAAATTGTTTTATAAGGTGGCATGATATTGCCTTAACAACCATTTGATACAGTAATCAGCACGGTAGGACTTTGGATTGCCAAGATACAAGCCATTTCTTACGTTCAACCCTTTAATTTGCCATTTTTTCTGTCCTGTTTTTAAAGATTTCATTAATATACATGAAATTACAAATCTGATTATTCTTATATCATATTTCAGAGTGATAGTAAATTGCTACAGCATTCATTTGATATCTCTTTCGGCATCCTAGGTTCACTAACAACCTGGGTACAGGTGTTTTTGTACGTACACCCCCTATTTTTTCACTTTTTTTTCTCCCATTATGATTTTGTTTAATACAGTGTATTCATTCAAAAAATTCAGTATTAGTTGTGAAGGTTAAATTGCTATGTCAGTGCAATACTACCAGACATTAAACTGTGATAGACAACGTGCTTTATACGTTTTATGTTTCCAGTATTCGCCAAACTTGTCAAACCCTTACAGGACCTTTGGTCAGACAGACTCTAGATAGCAGTTTGTCTGACCGAACAATTTTTTACCTGACCAAGAATATGTCACAGGACATTCGGTCCTGTGCTGCAAAATTTTCGTCTGACCGAGGCTAGTTTTTGTCTGACATGTCAGACAGTCAGACAGATTTGGCGAACACTGTGTTTCTATATATGTATGTAAGACTATGTGTTGATCTTACAGAATAAATATCAATCAATCAATCTATGAGTGACGTAGTTCATGAAGAATGTTTTTTTTTTTTTTTTTTTTTTTTTTTTTTTTTTTTTCATTATTATCTACGCGCCAGCGCGTAGACTACTCTAAAGTTTGAGACTGACCTACTTACATGTACTTACATAATTAAATTACAAGACAACTCATACACCTCTCTACAACTGCAACTGCACGTTTGAGTCTAGTGGCTTGACCATCGTGTTAGTAGGATTCCGGGTCGTTTCGCCAAGGACCGTGTAAACACCCAAAAACACCCATGCAAACCTCCCTTTGGTTGGTAACATTTGTACCAATGGTGCAGTAGGTACCAACAATGGGGCAAATTGTTAAATTCGTGGAACTGGTGCATGATTACATTCTATCTAAGCAACAACAGAATGAAATGAACCGACGGTATTGTGACTCTATATGGTCAGGTATGAAAGCTTTGACCGCGCCCTACCTGCCGTGTAGCCAATTACATTCAATCCAAGCCACAACGGAATTCCTAGTTACAAATCTAGCGGCACGATTCTGAACCTTCTCCAATTCCTCCTGGAGGCATTTAGTATGAGGATCCCAAACAGAACTTCCATATTCCAGGACTGGGCGCACCAGTCCTTTATAAGCTGCTCAGAATCAGAATAGTTTACTGGTGACACGCCAAATGACATTATTTCACCAGGGGGTTCGGATGGGGGGGGGGGGATTAGTCCCTTGAACGCACGAGTGAAGCGAACTTGGACACACAATCATCTGACATTTCAGCAGTAGGAAACAGAGAGTCAGGGAGGTCATTCCAGTCCCTGATAGTCCGGGGAAAGAAACTGCATTTATAGGCCTCTATACTAGCAGATGGAAGCTGAAATGCCTTGGAGTGGCTATTTCTACAACGCCTAGTCTTTGGGATAAGGTCATCTGTATGTATTCCGGAATGAAATGAACCGACAATATTGTGACGGTCGATTGTCAGGTATGAATGGTTTGACCGCGCAGCGTTTTATATCTGTTTACTTAAATGAACCACGATGAAATGGGAGTACGGTCAGATTCTTTGACATTCTAGTTTATATATGCGAAGCGTAGACCTAGCCTTTTGTTAAAGCTTATACTTGTATTTGTTTGTTTGTTTGATTTATGAGTTCACTATCTTGAACTTTAATGAACAAAACTAAACTGAATGCAACGCAGAAATCAATGCAGATAAAACTATTTCTGCTACAATTGTATACATACAGCAGGATCGGATCAAGACTTTGGTCTCCTGGGGGGGGGGGGGGGGGCACAGCCCAGCATGAGGGCACCAATTAATATTACAAATCGATGAGAACGAAGTTCAGGTTAGATTTTCGAGTTTTCTCCTACAGCGTTTCTTCTACTGACTGATAAAATAGGTGCAGTCAATTCAGAAATTGAACATTTATTGAAAGAAAGTAACATAAAAAAATCCCGGTTATTTCGTTTTCGCAAACACTTCAATGTTATTGTGTTGGAAGCACTATATGTTCATGGGTCGGAAGTGTTTGCGAAAACGAAATAACCTGGATTTCTTATGTTACTTTCATTCACCCTATCCATACCATGTGTTTATCAGCCGACGGGTTCAGGGTAATTACTGTGTTCGATTTTTTGCTCAACACAAACGAGTCGTGAGGACTCCACCTAGTATCAGGGTTGGGCAAATTGACGGTGCATCGACAAATTGAATTCATGTCTCGCCAAAGATCAGCAACGATCATCAAAATAGAAGAATTTCTTTATCTACGTTTTTATTAAAATTTTACAGTCGCGAATGCCTATTTTGACAGCTGAGGCTTTTGAAACTTATGCATTATTACCTTGTTTTGTTTGTATTGTTTTATTGAGGTTTAACGTCCCAGTCAACAATTTTCAGTCAGGTCGGAACAGAGCCAGAAATTCCTGGGGTTTAACCAGTACTGTGGGGAGTTAATGTGTCTTGCTCAAGGAGACAACACGGTGCCGCCAGTGGGTATCGAACCCATGACCTCTTGATTTGAAGTCCGATGTTCTACCAATACGCCGCCGCGCTCCCCGTATTGGTTACTCCGTGGGTCGCTTATCAAAACTATAGTCTTGTCGTGTTGAAAATCCCCAGTACCATTTTCCCGTAGCGTGGCTCCTAATTCAACAGTGGCACACCAAAGTTTTAAGGTGAGCCGCGTCATGAGAAAACCAACAATCTGCATGTGCGAAAACAAAGGCGCAGATCAGCTACAGCAGTAACTGCGAAGCTGGTCTGCGTCTTTGTTTTCGCCACACGGATAGTGCATTTCGTCTTCTAAATCCAAAATTTTCAGCCATTTTCTAGATCTGTGCTTGCACAGCTCGGTTTGTGTCGGACCTGTTCGGAAACAACATTCTTGGTTCTCTCATGACGCGCCTCAATGTGTGCGTGGTTCCTGTACTCATTTTCTCAGGATTTTATTTCCTGAAAATGTTTTCACAATGTTGGTGAAGTTTGTGACGAATACATTCGTTATATTCTCGATTTTTGTTTCTTTTCAGTCCGTTATCAGTTGGTGCTTGTACTTAGGTTTTATTTGCAAAGACTAGCTTGTATGTGCGTCGGCTATACTACAAGTACAAGATAAGCAATGGTCAAAAACAAGGTCCGCTGAAAGGTCACTGATCTATTCTGTGGCTTGTGTCAGAGACGAACGTCAATTTAAGACACCAATATGATGTTCAAAATTGCGTTTGCAGGACTATGTGTCTTTATTGTGTGTCAGGTATGCTTTAACCTTTACCTTTCTCCATTGCAAATGTTGATATTTCAAAAGTTGTCTGTTCTTCTCTGTTTTTGACTTGGTTCATTTGGACCCCCTCCCCTCATCGTGACAAGATCAACCCCTAAAGCATGTCTTATACAGATCAGTGTTGTTCAACATGACTATAACCACTGTGACCCTATGTTCTAGGCAATGTTCCTTGACAACATTCACCTGATGAACGCATGCCAAAGCAACACTGACTGTCCCGGGGGATGTTGTCATAAAGATCTCCATGGTAATCGTTGCCATAACTACAGTCTGGACTCTCAGCCATGCCACCTACCAAACCACACAGTGGCCGTTATGCTTTATCCATGTGGATGCCAGACAGGTTTGTTCAGGGTTTTATTTATTTTTCAATTATTTATTTATTATCATGAGAGCAAGGGATCCACTGATGTGATATCGTCAATTTGGCACTTTACCCGTGAAATACTTGTAAGCTGAATCTGGAAGTCCGTCTGGGGTTTAGTCTGTTCAATCGTAGCTAAGCATCTGAGGGTTTTGGTCTGTTCAATCTACACGTACACAAGCTAAACTCTGTCTTACATGAAATTTGTAAGTTTTTATTTTTATTTTTATTATTTTTTTTTTTTTTAGCAACGGAGCCTCATTTACGCAGTCTCTTTTTGCAGGTCTGAAATGCCAAGAGATACATTTCACACCAGATATGCATGTGATTGACGCCAATGGTTCTGATCCAATAGGACAAGTGGAACAGATGTTGTTGACACATGGTTATGGCTTGTGTAAACCATGATCATTGTATTTGATATATTTATGTCACTAATAAAAAAAAATCAAAGAACCATGAATGTTATATTTATATATTGTTTACTGTGAACAACCAGGCATCAAGGTTATAAAACGTTTTGCATGCTCAGCTCAGCTGAGACTAAAATTATCATGTTCATGGTTGGCATTTTAACATTTATTAGCAAAATGAATTACAGGCTTTGCTGATCTTAATCTGCATTTCAACCAGTTTTGATTATTTCTGTATTTATGAGCAGTTTAAATTTCATGCTCAGCTGAGTTGAGCACGAAAAAAGTTATATAACCTCAGGGTCAGTTTTGTTGGTGCTTGCCGGGTGGCTATCGTGTTGGGAAAGAGCTAGTTACTTTGCTCTATATACGTGTTTTGACATTTTTGTGATACTTTGTGCTGTGCTTTCTTCTTTTTCGCCTAGTGTCTAGAATGAGGCTTTAAATTTAACATGCATCAATTACTCAAGTTTATAAAACTTTTTTCATACTCAGCTCGGCTAAGGCTGAAATTTATCCTACTCATAAATGTTAAAATGTCAACAATGAAGAAAAAAAAATTAATACTGGCTTTGATGGTCTTAACGAAATTTAAATTAATTTGGGCTATTGCAGTATCTATGAGGAATTAAAGTTCCATGCTCAGCTGAGTTGAGCATGAAAAATGTTTTATAACCTCGGGGCCAGGTCCCTCTATTTTACTTGGAATGATTTATATTGATGTGAATTGGCAAGGGAACGTGCTCTGTCTACATTGTTGAATCTGTAGGTTCTGTATCTCAGTGGCAAAGAATATGTGCCGTATAACCAACGGTTCATTCCAAAGACAAAGAATTACAAAATGTGCGGAGAATGTGGGCAAAAATCATGCACAGCTACACTTATCTGGGAGTGCTAAAGCGACAGTACGTAAATAAGGAATATATGGGGTGCCGTTTTACTATTTATTCCTTATTAATGGATATCCAAATTCATTTATGGATATCCATAATTCATTTATGGATATCCATAATTCCATAAATGAATTATGGGTATTCAAACATGAATATAGGATAACCATAAATGAATTTAGGGTATCCATAAATGTGTATTTATGAATATCCTAAATTCATTTTTTGGGGGTGGGGGTGGGGGGGGGGGCAGGACCCTTTTCTGTGACGTGTGATTGGCCTTTTTTAAAGTCTGTGATTTGTGAATTTGTGAAAAAGCAAAAATTAACTCTGTGATTTGTGACAGAGGTATTATGATGTGTGAAACACAAATTTAAATCCCTGTGATCTGTGATTTGTAAATTTTCAAGTCTGTGAATTGTGATTTTCGTCATTCCTTGTGATTTTCGTCATTCCTTGTGATTGTAAAACCAATGGTCTAAACGTGCATTAAAATCGCATTCATGGACCTCCGAACTGCGAAACTGATCAGCGCCTTTGTTTTCGCTACACGTATGGTACAATTCCTCTACTTTCTAAATCTAAAGTTTCCAGCCTCTGAAGGCTATGTGCACTAATTACTGGTAATCTCTTCATACTTTGGGCGTGCACAAGAACATCCTAGTCAGGATATCCTCATTCGGCCCGACGCGACCTTAAGTCCAATTCGCATGCGCAAAAAATACACGCGTGTAAATATACTCCGGTGTGTAAATATACTCTGGTGTGCAAATCAACCCTTGAGTAAATTTAAATTGCGTTCGCATGGGTTTTACCACCAGGAGTATTTTTGTATGTTAATTTATCATTTCTGGTTTAAAAGCTGTTCATTTAAGTTTTCTGTACTTGCAAAGCAAGAAAAGGCTGCTTCAAGGTGTTCTTGTAGACTTTGGCAGCAGAGGAGAATCATGTTATGGTCAGGCATAACCTAAGCAGTTATACAGTTCCCTTTTTATCATCCTTTCACAAGGAATTACTGTTGAAATGTCCCAAGAATCTCACCAAGAATGATGAAGAAATAGTTTGGCCGTTTGCACTCCATATGATCTAAAATATGATGAATGGCAATAAACTCTTATTTAGCAAAGATGTCCACAATTTCAGCAACTGTCATATAATCAGTTATGAACAAAAAATGTGGAAATTTGTTATCTAAAAGCAGAATATTGACTTGAAATAAAAATACTCATGGGTAAATTTTACTTTGCGTTCGCATGGAACAAAATAGTAAATTTACACGTGTTTATTTGTAAAAATAAAATTTGCATCTGGTCAGACCCAGGAGTAATTTTACCCATATGTAAATATACTCCGGTGTGTATTTGCGTTCGCATGCGCCATTTGCTTACCCCGAGTAAAATTTGCACACCGGAGTATATTTACACGCGTGTATTTTTGGCGCATGCGAATTGGATTTTAGTATTTGATTATGAACGCGTTTAGCATGAAAACTTTTTTTAAAATGTTGTCATTTATAATCTACTTATGATGATAACCTGTAGCCAGGTAATGGTACCCGGCTTTATTGAATATTTTCTAATACATTTGATTCAAACGCGTGGTTCAAACTGTCAAACGTGTCTGTAGAGGATACCGGTCTAGAGTCGAGTCCCAGAGGTCATGGAGTTGCCTCGGCGAGTGCTCATCACAGGTTCATCAGGTCTTCTTGGCCGCGCACTGTATCGGGAATTCAAAAGGGAGGCGAACTGGGAAGTGCTGGGCCTGGCTTTCTCGCGGGCGGGCGGAGAACTGAGGGCAGTGGATTTGACAGACAAAGCTGCTGTCAAGCAAGTCGTACAGGAATTTCAGGTATGTTAGAGCTAGTTCACGTCACTGTTCAACTTCACCTGCTTTATAATAATCTTTATTTATAGTCGCTTTATATTTCAACAATCAACATAAGCTCTGTAGAGCTTTTTATTGCGACTTATTAAGAACATATGTACATTATTTACACATCGAGCTGTGGAAATGTGACTTGCTCAAGGCCACAACAGACGACGCCCCGGACGAGGATCGAACCCGGGACCCCTCGGCCCAAAGTCCGATGCGCTACCAACTGCGCCAGTCCGCTCCACGGTCCTGTTTACGGGCCTCCTTACCGCACACCAGGTATTAATTGGCAATTTTATCGAGTACAGTCAATGCTCATAAGTACTGTTGTACATCAATGGCTGTATCCGGGGGCTGTATACACCAGCATCTATGTAATACATGTACAGTGATGGCATCATTTCCGCAAACGGTTCTCGTCAAAGGCTGTTCCTCGCAATACTATTTCATATATCAAAAAGGGCTTGGCATGCACTTGTCAACAATTTATTATTCTTTCATATGCAAGTAAGATTTTTATACTCACACTTTCCGTCTGCACCCTGGAAGCCCAAATATAAGGGTCCCGTGCGTCCCCATTTCCGCACACCTGTCCCCAATTCCACAAACGCAATCAGATCAGTAAAATTCACATACAAAGAAGTGAAGGAAACTCTTCTTTGTGTATAAAATGGTTGTAGAGAACTATGACAAGGCGCATCGTAGTATAATACACTTCCGCTCTGTCTAAGACCTAACCAAATCAATGGATCATGTTCGACGAGCAACGTTATTACAACGTATATTCCAGATTTTCACTGGACCTGATAACTAGGTAAAAAGTTGTTGTTGTTTTTTTTTCTTGATGGATTCCTGTTCTATAGGCATTGTCTTAAAGAATCTGACCGACGACACTTTTTTATCATTGAGGGTTTTGAGAAATAGAAGATGGCGTCCAATATGTCTGCCAATACAGGATTTTCAACTATAATTATTATTAGTCAAAATGATTTTAAATATGTTTGTGCTTATTTTGTCATCAAATCATGGAGGATGATTAAAGGTGAAACTTCACTCGTTTTGAGAAGACTGTGAACATCAAACATTTCAAGATGGTATCCAAAATGGCCACCAGAAATAGATTGTTCAACCAAATCATTAGTAACAATGATCAAAATGTAATTTCTGCATTTATCTTGAAAGTATGCAGTAATGGTTTTCGTCAACGTTAGAACATAGAATGTTCGCCGCAACTTGACGTAAATTTTCTCAAAGTCGATAAACCATGATACATAGGCCAAGGACATCACGTCAAGTTTGTAGAGTATGTCAAGGACAACATCTAAGCACGGTTTCATGCGTACCGCTTTCATTGCTACAGAGAAATATAGAACGAATTGTGGACGGACGAGCGCTCTTGTTATGAATGGTTCTTATTTGTAAATACGACTCCTCGAAAACAAATGCCCTACGAAGACCCTACCGGGTTTGGGGATGGGGGCTCAGTTCCCTGTTCTCTGAAAGAAAATTGCCTTTCTCCCCAGCTCCTAAGAATGTGTTCGTCAAATCCCTGCTCCCTAACACACACCCTCCCCCCCCCCCAGAATCTAGTTCTCCATAGATCCCTGAAAATAAATTACCCTTCACCCCAGATCCCAAAAGCCCTGAGAGGCCCCCACAAAGCCTAGAGTAAGAATATGCACTGCTGTACATGTACCTATTGTCTGTAGTAACAAAACCATGTTGATCCATGCATTTTCAATTGTATTAAGACCGAGTAATCTGTGAATTATTATCGAGCAACATAATTCCTAGGTCGGCCCAACCATTTGTACAGAATTCCTCTTTTATTAACATGACTTTCCTGGTCATTCTGGACACGAACTGCCGGGGTTACATAATTCCATGTTTACATGAATTGTTGGTAATAAGGTGTGCCACAGTCAACATTTTTACAGTCAGTTTCGGCCGGAGCTACCAGCCTAATGGACTAGACATTTGTAACCACGGCCCCACCCTCGGGGTATAGCGCGGACAATCCCCGCTAAAGCCCCCGGGTGACCATGTGGGGACTGTTTGTTGGTAAAACCACTGCTGTTTTCCCTCGCAGCCTGGTATATTTTTCATTTTACATTTTCATGGCCCTTTTTGCATTTATAAAGAAAACCCCGGGTATTTCCCCAGCACTGCCGTGACATAATTTTGATCAAGACCCCGCTCATTTCCACTGCTACCCCCGCCCTGCCCTGAGGGTGGGGACCGTGATTACAAATGACTAGTGCATAACCCAAAAGCTGTGGGAAGTTTATGCGTCTTGCTCGAGCCTTTGATACGACGCTCTACCACCGAGCCACTGCGCTCCTCCCATGTATATAACTATTGGTGAAAAATGAAAGAAGAGTCGAGAGTATAAGATCTACATTATTTATCTTCTCTTTCTGAAACAACAATTATAATGTGGACACTGGAATAGCATAATCTATGGATATTCGCTTAAAGGCCATTCAAATTGCCATAATAGCATCATGAAAATCAAGTTTGCGAAACTGAGGACGCACCATGCCCTTCTTTGATATGGAATAAAGTTTTACAGCATTTATAAATTATCAATTAATTTTCATGAATACATACCTGACAAATTTGTCTTCCTTCCTGGAATACAAATGTCTTGTACAATCCCAACGTGTAGCAGCAATTACGCCATTAATTGGATGTGAAAAAATCGAAACGTGAAAAGCGACTAAAAATAGATTTACGAATTTGACATCACGCTATTGTGTTGAAGATAACGATTAGGTGGCGTAATATTTTTTGAAATTCGATTTCGCTAATCGAAAGAGGAATAAAAATGGATTATAAAAAAACATAAACGTATTTTCTTTCTGAAAGGTAAAGCATGTTGAATTGCGATTGAAAGTGGGGGTGTGCGGATCTGAGGACAGAGCGGAAATGATGCCATCACTGTATTTGGTTGAATCAGTGGCTGGACAGTGGTGGTAGCCTTGTAGTTTAACGCCCCAGTCAACAATACTTCAGTGATGGAATTCCTATGTATCAACAAATCCTTGTCCAAGGGCGAGCACACAGTTTTTTTCTTTCTCTCTCTCTCTCGCTTTCTTTTTTTAACTATATATATGTGCTGTCTTATTTCCAGCCCAGTATAATAATTCACAGTGCAGCTGAAAGACGACCAGATGCTGTAGAGAAACAACCTGAGGCCACGAGGCTGATCAATGTGGAATCTACACGATATATCTGTGAAGCAGCTGGTACGTTTACCACACTGATTACCGTTAGTGATTACCGTTTTAAGGTTACCATTACGAAAACTTCCCCATGCAATAAATAGAGATTTTTTTTGAGCTTTAAAGATTGAAAATTTTCAGCTGAAAGATTTTGATAATTTTTCTTGTTTTTGCTCAAAACATAGATTGTGTGTAACGTTAGAACCGCCTCGCCGAGGCGGTTCTAACGAGTACCCACAATCTATGTTTTGGAGCAAAAATAAGAAAAATAGGTATACCCCTGTAAACCCCACTTTTACTATATAAAAGTGGGGTTTAAGGGGTATTCCTTGCACGGACATGTTTTCCTTATGCTATCTAGGCTGTGCTTAATATCCGTTTTGTTATCGTCCTAAACAGACACACTCTAGATGAACCATACAATCAATTGATCATGTTGCTAAACCTACAATGTGCTGGCGATTTCTTGCACCATTGACTGATCCGAATGCAACATAATAATGCGTTTTTGTGATTATGTCCCCCCTCCGAAGGGGTGGGGGACATATTGTTTTTGGTGTGGATCCCGTCGGCGTCGTCGGCGGTGTCGGCGTCGTCGGCGTCGGCGGCGTAGCTTTTTGTCTGCATGATATCTTCTGAACCACTGGATGGATTTACACAAAACTGGCACAGAAACTTCATTGGGACAGCCGAATGGAGTGATTAGATTTTGGTGACCTTGACCTAATTTTCAAGGTCACAAAGGTCAATTAACTTTTTGAAAATCCAGGTGTCTCCATTCGTTTCCGCTCTCTAACTTGAGTAGTTTTTGACCGATTTTCTTCAAACTTTGCATATTAGTTGATACCAGCAAGGAGTGGTTTGGGATTGTAGATGGGTAAATTTCGTCAAACAACCTTAGAGTTATGGCCCTTGATTGAGGTTAAAAATTGCATTTTGTTCGTTTCCGCTCTCTAACTTGAGTAGTTTTTGACCGATTCTCTTCAAACTTTGCATATGAGTTGATATCGACAAGGAGTGGTTTGGGATTGTAGATGGGTAAATTTCGCCAAACGTCCTCAGAGTTATGGCTCTTGATTGATGTTAAAATTGCATTTTGTTCGTTTCCGCTCTCTAACTTGACTAGTTTTTGATCGATTTTCTTGAAACTTTGCATATTAGTTGATACCAGCAAGGAGTGGTTTGGGATTGTAGATGGGTAAATTTCGTAAAACAACCTTGGAGTTATGGACCTTGATTGAGGTTAAAAATTGCATTTTGTTCGTTTCCGCTCTCTAACTTGAGTAGTTTTTGACCGATTTTCTTCAAACTTTGCATATGAGTTGATACAGACAAGGAGTGGTTTGGGATTGTAGATGGGTCAATTTCATCAAGTGACCTTAGAGTTATGGCCCTTGATTGAGGTTAAAAATTGCATTTTTTTTCGTTTCCGCTCTCTAACTTGATTAGTTTTTTACCGATTTTCTTCAAACTTTGCATATTAGTTGATACCGGCAAGGATTGGTTTGGGATTGTAGATGGGTAAATTTCGTGAAACGACCTTACAGTTATGGTCCTTGATTTATGTTCAAAATTGCATTTTTGTAAAAATTTAGGGTTGGGGCCGAGGTGGTCCATTACTTTTTACAGCTGAAACATGTGATATTTTAAAATGTCTGTTGCTATATATTGGTTTTAATTTAAAATGTCTGTTGGCATATATTTTTTAGGGTTATATGTAAAAATTTACAAAATTAAAAGTGGGTTGGCGCAGAGAGGGGGGACATATGTTTTCCTCTGAAAACTCCATCTAGTTTGTCTTGATTTCAAGTTTGTTGGCTGTACAAATCTTACATTCTGCACTTGTATTTCTGTTGCAGCTGTAGCAGGGGCCTGGGTATTGTTTATCAGCACAGACTATGTTTTTGACGGAACCAAACCACCATACAAGACTACAGACGAGCCCCACCCTCTCAATAAATATGGTCTCAGCAAACTAGAGGGTGAAAACGTTACATTAATAAATGATGGTAAGAGCTCAAATGTCGTTTAAATTACAGCTCTATTATAATAAAATGATGCTTCTTCGTTCATACAAAATGCCAAATTGTAAATGCATTTACTTGACAAACGGGTGCCACTGTGCCGCCCATGCCAATTTTGTTATAAATTAGACATCACGTTTTCTCTGTCTGATGTTGAAACACTGTTTTGTAGATAACGGTGTTCTGAGACTGCCTATATTATACTCAGAAGTAAAAGATCTTGATGAAAGTGCCGTGACCTGCTTGTTCTCAAAGGTCAAGGACACATCGAAGACTTGTGTTATGTCGGACCATGAGAGGCGGTTTCCCACAAATTGTGAAGATGTTGCTTATGTTGTGAGAGAGCTGGCTGAAAAAAGATTACAAGTACCATTCGTATGTACAAATCTTTTCTGCTTTCACTTATAATTATTTGGTTGAAATCTGATCTGTTTTGTGTTATTCCCTCGGATCCAAAATCCGAGGTTATTCCAGGCGAAAAAAAAAATAACAAGAAGATATCAAATTCAAATATCAATATCATAAAAGTAATTTTAAGTGAGTCTAAGAACTTGATCTATATCAAACAATAGCGTCACAGATAGGCGCTGCATTGTGTCGTTTCTCCGTTTACCAAGGTAGCAGTCTTACTTTAGTCATCTTCCCGATTTCGACGCTTCCATTGGGCTGATATTCTTATTGCAGTTTCATTGCTTTTAATATATATAATCAAAGTAGATATTTTATGAAAATATCCCTAGCCAATGCACCGGTTCACATCGCTATTGTTTGTGCTCAACCGTTTGAAATCTTAGCAGATAAACTTCAATGGAAATACGAGGCTTGTCCCCTTTTAATATTTTCATGTCCCCGGACCAGCATCACCATACACTGTTTAGATCCTCTGTTTTCAGGATAGTCCGATCAAGGGGATATTCCACTGGAGCGGAAATGAGAATATGACAAAATATGACATGGCCGTTACCATGGCAACGGTATTTGGAATACCCACAACCCACATCGAGGCTGATAAAAATCCCTCAGCAGGTGCCCCTAGACCTTTCAATTCACAGCTTGACTCTAGCCGGATAGAACAACTCGGGATCGTTAAAAGGACAAAGTTTGCCGAGGAGATTAAGAAAGTGTTATCCCCCTTTTATCCATAAATTCAGAAGTGCATCTTGGCGTATCTTGAGTATGTGGGCTGGTGGCCGCAGCATTTACCGGTTTTAATCTGAGTGATATAATTATGATAATGAATAAACATACATCAATTTTCTCTGACTGACGAAATGCATGCAAACATTGGCAAGGCAGTCTGGATCAGTCTGGTTAATGATTCTTGATATAGTGAATGTTATGACAATGAATATTACTGTACATGTACACTTGTGTCGTTTGTTTTTCCTGGTTCGCTCCTGATTCAGATGCTCTTGTGGACCAGAGCCCAGAATTACAATCCTCCCATAAAGTTAAGGAAGACCTTAGTTAAGGTGACGAATTTCAGCATCCAAAACGATGCATCTGAAATACTTATTGGTTTATTATGTAAATTCCATTTTATTTCACACATTCGTATATTTTGGTTAAAGCAGTTATTGATTTGAATAGTATTAAAATATCGAGTTAAAAGTCATCTTTACTTACATGTAGATGGGTCTTAACTTAAAGGAAATATTGTAATTCTGGGCCCGGGGGAAATGTTGCAACGACCAGAAACTGGCAAATTAGGACAAAAACCTTGACATTGAAGCCGAAATAAGAAACTACTTGAGCCGCGCCATGAGATAACCGGATTTTGCCTATGCGAATACAAAGGCGCAGATCAGCTGTGCAGTAATTGCACAGCTGATCAGTGCCTTTGTTTTCGCTACACGGATAGTACAACTCTTCTTCCTAAATTGGAAGTTTTAATTTTCTAGCCTTTTTCTGAGTCTGTTCAGGCTGGTTTATGTCTGACCCGGTCGGAACCTCCGAAGTCCGGTTTTCTCGCGTCGCAGTTCTCTTATAAAAACAGTGTAAATAGTGGCAGCAACTAATTTTATAATATTATTTCTAGAAAGATTGCTCGTAAGATTAGATTCTTTAACCGAACTAAAAAAAATGAACAATAAACGAAACTTAAAATCAGAAGCAGAAGAAACTATAACCATAATGATCCATAATAAACAAGTTTGGAACGAACCGTGATGAGGTGCGGAAGACCATGACAGAACATTATCATGAATTCGTTGGTGTTTGTGGATATTGTGAGAGCCTCCCTAAGACACAAACACACGGGGACGCACATGCCATGGCACACACACATGCGCATTTACACACGCACATATGTTTGTTTATAGCCTACATGCTATCTATCTATCTATCTTCCTTTACAGCTTAACCTCCGAGGAGGACTTCAGGTGGTGTTCCGGTATACCAAGAGCTGAAGGGGGCTAGTTGAAGTGGGTGACAAGGCTTTGTACAGTGCGATCAAGAGTGTTAGTATAGTTAAAAGATAATAACAGATGCTGGTATTCAAGGACTTTTGTGGGTTATCTGGCAAACAGCTGTGCTAAACCGAGCCAGCGTGGGTAGTACGGGGATATGCGGTGGTAGGGCATTCCAGTGTATGATTGTCCGGAGGGAAAATGTGAACTTGTAGTAGTCTCTTAGAACTAAGATATGCCTGTATGCCATGGAGTGATTTCTGGATAATTGTCTGGTGTTCCGGATCAGGTAGTCGTGAGCAGGGATGGCTACAAGGTCGTATGTGACCAGGTATATTAGGACCAATCAACTATCTATGCGTCGTTGGTCGAGGGTGCGCCAGGTTGAGATCGTGTAGCATCGCGGTCACGCTAGATGTTTGTTGGTAATCTCGCATTACCCATAGATCTAGCGGCCCGTCGTTGCACATTTTCAAGTTTATTGATGTCTTGGTCAGTGTGAGGGGACCACACAGTAAAGGCATATTCTAACTGTGGGCGGACAAGGGTCTTATATGCTGTGGACTTCAGGTCCTTGTTGTGGACCCGGATATTACGTTTGATGAAACCGAGAGTGATTTGATTTTTAGCTCACCTGAGCCGTCAGGCTCACAAGGTGAGCTTATAGTATAATGCTCCGTCGTCCGTCCGTCCGTCGTCCGTCCGTCGTCCACCATTTTCAAAGATCTTCTTCTCTGAAACAGCTTGGCCAATCAAAGCCAAATTTTACATGAAGTATCTATGGGTAGGGGGAACCAATGTGTATATAAATAATCCAGGTCACATGACCAAGATGGCCGCCATGCCCATATATGGTAAAAACCCTTCAAAAATTTTCTTCTCCGGAACCACTGGACCGATTTCAACCAAACGTGGCATGAAGCATCGATGACTCAAGTACTACAATGTGTATATAAATCATGACCTTGCGGTGACCTTTAGTCCAGTTGCCAAACATGGATTTGGCATGTGACCTGGAAATGTGTGCCGCATAAAATGTTTTTATGGATTTTACTTCTTGATACCTTTTGGATGAAGAATCCGAGTGATGCCACCTTGGCATCATTGAGCATTTTGAAATATTCAAAAATTCAAAATGGCCGTCAAATGGGTGAAAATATTGCAAAAAACCAACATAAAACATGTATGTGAAGCAAAAAGCTCACTTCTCTTATTGTCCTTACTGTCCTCTCCGGGTTATCAGACCATGCCAGTTCAAAAACGGCATCATGAATTCTTTAAAAAAAAAATAAAAAATCAAGATGGCGTCCAGGATGGCAGGCATAAACAAGAAAACCGCATCCCAGAGTTGCATATACTCAATGTTTTGTTTTTAAACTGCTCATTTTATGTTCTTATTAACAAAAACACCATATTTTAGTTTGGTTTATGTTTTGACGCTCCAATCATAACAAAAAAGGCAAGATGGTTAACAAGATGGCCGTCAAAATAATGATATAGAGAACTTGATCTCTAATGAACTGTCTTAACTGTCTTTTTTATAATTTACGATATTTTGTTAGCAGTTCAGGTTCGAGTTTAGTTTGTTTGTTTGTGTTGGGGCTTAACGTCCCAGTCAACAATTCTTCAGTCGTGTCGGGACGGAGCCAACGCTTCCTGGGTCTAACTAGTACTGTATGGAGGTAATGTGTCTTGCTCAAGGACACTCCACAATGACGCTTGTGAGGATCGAACCCAGGACCTCTCGAGTCGGAGTCCGACGCTCTACCACTATGCTACCGCGCCCTCTAGTTTAGTTCTGACCCATTATTATAACAATGATGCAAGATGGTGGTCAAAATAGCCGCCTTAATCTTAGTGTAAGGGAAAACGGCCACTGATTCTAAAAGCTTATGTAATTGTTAATTTGTTTAGTTTTAAGTAAGCAGAATAAAGAGAGGGATGCAAATCTACATCATATAATAAATGATAGAATAGGTACTTTATTCTAAAACCGAGATTAGATATTCGTCTCCATCATTACCATTGTTATAATTAGCAAAATCACCAGCTATACTGTTTAAGTATTGCAACAATTGCTTCTTCACTTAAATTGCATTTGCAAAACACTGTACAGGCCAATCGATTAATGAAGCGCCTGTAGTTTGGTGATGAGCATGGTTGTTCAGAAGCATACCCACAGCAAATTATTCTACTTTAAGTATAATATCCGTAGTTGGAGCCACACTGTCGGCTGTTGTAATTTGAGCAAGCGCTCAGAACCCTTCAACATTATTTCGACCACCTGACTTAAGTTGGATATAAGACCAGGCACCCTTGACCAAGCGTGGATTATTAAATGGATGTCTGGGCATAAGTTGGTTTCACATTGTTTTGGTAAACTACTGTTTATATGGTGATTATATGCCTTAAGCTTGGAAGTGTTTATTAGCCTTTGCTTACCAGTTTTACATTAAACCATATATTTTACAGAAATAATTCTACTATGCTGCTATAACATCCTCCAAATGCGAAGGTAAAAGGTAAAGGCTTACTCCGTTTAAGCTTGTCAGGTATGAAACCTTTTGCCATTGATTTCAAACTGGACTGCAAGAAGGAAGCAGACTGCGTTTTGATGTTTTACTTCTTAACCCAAGATTTACGGTCTTTCAAACGTCCCTTTTATATGGTCATTCCCCTTTCACATTAATGCATTCTCTGCTCTTATAGGGACTTGGTTTTACTTTTTATTCTTTTCTGTTTATATTGATTGTAGATATTTAATCTTCAGCAATACATAGACGTTTGTGTATGACGCTTACACATTTTCCTCAATGGTTCGCAACCATCTCACTTCTTTCCACTGTAACACTATGTCTCACCTGGACAGAGTTAGGTCCGAACACGATTAGCGAGTGTGCTTTTGATCAGTCTGTGATATCACAGCCCTTCTTCAATATGAGTTGGTCGAGGTTGCATGCACAATCATAAACTTCCCAAATCATTGTATCTTTTCAACAGTGGTTATAAAGTTGTCATTTGCTGAGAAGTTTGAATAGTGTTGAGAGAATACTAGTGATTTATGTTAAACCTCTTGTCTTGCTTGAGAAGTTTTGGTTTTGCTTTTAACGCTACAGTCAAAGTAACGATGGTTCGTCCACATAATAGCACATCTCATCGGTGACTACTGTATCAGGCCAGCGCAGTGTATGTGGATTTCTCAACCACTACATTTTGCGTCCAAACTTATTGTGTGTTTGTAATCCTCTCTTGTCCCCGCTTCCCTTAGCATTGAAGAATGCTGGGAGGCAACTCCTGAGGGTATTCCATGGCAATGTCAATCTACCTGGAAGAGTATTGAATAAATAATCTTTGCTTCGAATGCGTTTGTGGCTTTTACTTGAATGAGTTTTGCGTACCGCCATTGTAATAGCCATAGCAGTGATCAAGCGATCATCGTTTGGAAACTTTCCAGCCAACGTTTTTCAAATTCATCCATCAATTTAAATCCATGCGCTAAGAAGACGGGGTCAAGGTTTACACATGTATTAATTTGAAATGTGAAAGCAGCATATGGTATATAAAGTTGTGATGTTGTATTTTCCAATATTCAGAGTTTCTATGCACGTTTTAAACTTTTTCTGTTCCGCTTAGCATTAGCGTCAGTTCGGCTATTCCTTTCCTCTTTTTGAACCAACTTTATTTGCGTTTCTCAGTCTGTTACATCCTTTCCAAATATGCTACAGACCAAGCGCCTAGCGTTTTATAGCTCTGTTGAAGGATTCACTCAATTATCTTTTAAAGAAACAAATGCAGTCCTCTTTTCTTCTTTATTATATTTAAACTGTAAATGTTACGAGTACTTTAATTTAGTGGTGTAGATTGATTTGCTTACCTCCCTTTATTCTGTAACACTTATATAAACTGATGTTTTGATCAGTCGTATTATTATTTCGAAGGACACATATGCCCCAGTATCATTTTGCGGTGTCAAAACAAAACACGAACATTAAATTGCGATGTTTACAACATAAAATGATCATTTCAAATACAAGTCATTCAGTACTTGCTGCACTGGAATGCTGCTGTAGCCAGAGAACATTAAAGTATGAATATGATTGTCCTCTTGGTCACCATCTTGTTTTATTGTTATCATGATGGGTCAAATACCGTATTCGTTCTAATTAGCGCACATGCTCCAATAAGCGCACACCCTGGTCGTTTCCGAAAATTATGTGCATAAGCGCACACTGCTTGACAAGCATATTGGTATTTTATACACATTTTACACATCTTTACTGCATTTACTGCGTTAAAACTAAAGTTTAGATGACCAAACACTGTTTTGCAACGATTTTAACACTTTAATGACATCGTCATTGGTAGTTTTGACATGGTAGTTTCGGCACTTTATGTGTTGTTTCCGTTCCTAGTGTGCGCTTATTAGAACGATATTTTGTTACCTTAACTTTAAAGTATTTTGAAAAGTTCAGCGCACAGTGCGCTAATTAGAACGAATACGGTATTATACAAAAACACTTCATTTGCCAACATAGTTTGAGCATTTGAATGACAAAACATTGAGCAAATGCAGCACTAGTATGCTGATTCAATAAGAAATGATGTACTCATATATTATGATTATGGCGGCCATCTTGGCCACCATCTTGGCTCATTTTTATAATGAGGAAATAAACAATAAACCTTCTGCTCACAACAATATATGAGCATTTCAAATGCATTCAATTTAGTATATTTAACACAGGTATGGTGTTTTAATCAAAGAACACAATCTTTTAAATTATATTTATGGTGGCCATTTTGGTCGCCATCTTTATTTCGTTGTAATGATGTGGGGTCATAATTGAAAACCAAACACTCAAGTATAATGTGTACAACAAAAACGGACTTTCAAGCACAATACGCTGTTTTATGCAGCACTTAAAGGCCGTTTTATTACGAAATAATGCTTTTAGTATGATTCCGGCAGCCATCTTGCCTGCCATCTTGCCTCATAATAACAACATAGGGTTCGAAACTTAAAATTATCTTTTAATATTGTTTGCAGCATAAACTGAGCATTTTAAACGCAGAGAAATGAGTATTTTAAACTCTGCGGTGCTGTTTTCTAAATTTTGGCGACCATCTTGGACGCCATCTTGATTTTTCCAAAACGCTCAATGATGCCAGGGTGGCATCATGCAGTTTCTGAACTAGCATGGCCCAGTGAACTGGAAACCACAATAAAATTTCATGCGGCACCATCTTCCAGGTTATGCTGAGGGCTACTGGACTACTTGACCTAGTTTACGGCAAGGTTAACATAGGTCGCCTTTGCATTTGAATGGGAAAAATTGTTAAATTGTCATTTAAAGGAAAAATCTTGCAGAAAATGAGCAGTAGGACTGAATATTAATGATTCTGAAAAAAATTGGGCACCAGGGGCTCATCCGCCCCCACCCCGGGGAAATATACATGTATATTATCATAATATTCAAACATCTTCTTCTCTGAAACCGCTTGGCCAATCAAAGCCAAATTTCACATGAAAAGGTACAAGTAGGCAAAGATCAGGAAAAGGCGCAATCAGAAAAAGATTCCCACTCCAAAAACCGAGGTGGGAAAAAACCAAACTAACAATCAGGTACTTATACCATGAAACATATCGTAAGCCGAATGAGCAGCTATTTCCCAATAGGTGGCCACTCAGTTACCTTAACTGAACTAAAAATATGGAAACATACATAAGGCGCCAACAGCACAAAAAATTTTACACACCAAAACATAAAACAAAAAGAACCACCACAGAAGTATCGACTTGGAACGATCAGTAACACAAAGTTACTGGCGGGCTTAAACCGGTTTTACATGGCCATAACCTCACCCTCAGCTTCTGCAGTGGTTCATAACATTTAGTTAGTTATTCGGTCCTCGTGGTGAATCTCTAACTAGTCAATGAATCATCAAGAATAAACAAATAAATCATGATGAACATCCTGATGAATCAAAAACCAGGACTCACAGACTGAGTAAGCTGCCCGACGATGGAGATCCCTGGGCGCCGAATAACCTACTAACTCCGGAGCAAAAGAAAAACACCAGTTGGACCCCGGTGGGCCAAGCAACAGACAAGAAGCTCCGGCCCCAACCAACTAAAATGAATAGCTTTATGTCGGGGCCATCATAGAGTCTGACGCCCGACCCACCGGCGTGCAATTAAAGAAGGCAGCATAGTTATCAACCATTATTGGGTTAAAAACTAAGCATGCAGACTGTCGCATAACATTCAAGTTATAACCTATACGTCTGTAACGTGTTATGATTTTTCTGAACTGAAAAGAAAAATCATTAATTCCTTTAAGTTTCTTAAATTTGTAAACCAAGTCACCATAAAATTCAGGTTCCGAAAGGCCCTCACTTAAAAGCGTCTTTAACCCAACACTATATTTGGAAATCAATTCATAGTGTCTACGATAAAATTTAGAAAATGTTTTTCGAAGTTTATGATACCGATAGCCCTGTTGGAGAAGTTTTGCCGTTAAACATTTATTTCGAGCGTTGAAGTCTGTAACATGATTGCAGACTCTAGCAAACCTAATAAGTTGCGAAATGTACACACCATAAGAAGCACGACGAGGAACGTCACCATCCAAAAAAGGAAAATTTACTATATCAAAATCAAAGTCATCGCGCTTATCATAAATTTTAGAAGAAACAAATCCATTTGCAACAGTAAGATGTAGATCTAAAAAGGGGGCTTCAGTATCTGAGATATTGGCTTTGTTCAACTGAAGTTCAGGTGGATAAATCTGATTGACCATACCTTCAAAATAAGGGTTGTCAATGTTCAAAAGGTCATCGAGGTACCTAGATGTGGAATTAAAAGCCTCGATAACATCAGCTTGATTATCATGGTTAAGAGAATCCATGAAATCTCTTTCGTAGCAGTATAAAAATAAATCAGCTACGAGAGGTGCGCAATTTGTACCCATCGGAATTCCAACAATTTGTCTGTATAACTTGGTCCCAAATCTAATATAAATATTATCAAGGAGATAGGATAAGGCGTCGCATACATTCTGACATGACCAAAGTGTATACCGACTTTGGTCAGAGGAAGTGAAAAAAGCCTTTCTGTCATTACATGCCAAATAAAGTGAACCATAGTTTTTTAATGCCCTTTTGAAGGTCCACTCTATCAAATCCAGAAGTTTTTCTTTAATTAGATTATGTGGTAATGTTGTATACAGAGTAGAAAAATCATATGTGGACATCTATGGGAAGGGGGAACCAATGTGTATATAAATAATCCAGGTCACATGACCAAGATGGCCGCCATGCCCATATATGGTAAAAAACCTTCAAAAATCTTCTTCTCCAGAACCGGTTGACCGATTTCAACGAAACTTGGCACGAAGCATTGATGGCTCAAGTACTACAATGTGTATATAAATCATGACCCTCTGATGACCTTGACCTATTTTACGGGAAGGTCAACATAGGTCACCAATGCATTTGAATGGGGAAAACTTTTAAAATGTCATTTAAAGTGAAAGTCTTGCAGGAAATGGGCAGTAGGACTGGATATTAATGATTCTGAAAAAAATTGGACCCCAGGGGCTCATGTGCCCCCACCCCGGGGCAATATACATGTATATTTCCATAATATTCAAACGTCTTCTCCTCTGAAACCGCTTGGCCAAACAAAGCCAAATTTTATGTGAAGCATCCATAGAATAGGGGAATCAATGTGTATATAAATAATCTAGGTCACATGACCAAGATGGCCGCCATGCCCATATATGGTAAAAACCCATCAAAAATCATCTTCTCTGAAACCAATAGACTGATTTCAAGGAAACTTGGCGTGAGGCATCGATGGCTAAAGTACTCCAATGTATATATAGACCCTGTGATGACCTTGACCAAGTTTATGGCAAGGTCAACATGGGTTGCCTATGCATCTGAATTGGGAAAACTGTTAAAATGTCATTTGAAGGAAAAAGCCAACAGGAAATTGGCAAATGGACAGAATATTGAAGATTCTGAAAAAAGAAAATGGCCCAAGGGCTTCATCTGCCCCTGCACTGGAGTTAAATACCATAATATTCAAACATGTTTATTGGTATATGCAGCTGATCTCAGGTGAGCGTTTACAGGACCATTGGTCCTCTGGTTTAGTAATAGTGTTGATATGATTTGACCAGCTGAGGTCTTCTGATACAGTGATCCCCAAGATATTTAGCGGAGGATACACTTTCACACGGCCACCAATCCAGCTCTTTCATAGCTAAATGCAATGATAATAAATTCATTTGCGGTACTTCCCACTATGCAGCTGCGGGGTTCGAAACTTGTAAGTGACTTCGTGTTCTCTTGTTTTATTATCTAGGACATCTGATTTGGAGCCATTTAGAAGAACTGATTGTGATCAATTGTCAAGAAAGTATTTTATCCAATTTAGAGTATTCTCCCTTATACCGTAAAAGTGTAGTTTGAAAAGCAATTTTTCATGGGCTACTTTGTCGAAAGCCTTGGATGAGGTCGGTCTGTTTTTTTTAGCTTATAATAGTAATAATAATAATAAATTCTTTATTTTAAGAGGATGGCGTATTAAGCAAATAAAATTACTTATCTAACATATGGTCCTCTGCAACTAAAACAGAACAATAGAACAAAAAATATTGACAAGATTCTTTGTATAATATATACATACGTTTTAAAATAAGTCTAGGAAACAGGATATGAGTAGATCTCTGACATTGATAAAATAATGCATATGTGCTTAAGACATTCGGCTTAAAAGTTAAAATATTTGTTGTGAATTAACCTTAAACTGATAGAAAAAACCTAATGTGCTTTAAAATGGGAAAAACTTCTTGAATTAATAAATTAATCTAAAATGAAAACATGATGCATGATCGACGAGCATTATTAATTGTGTCTCGCAGGACCTCTTTTCTCGGAACCCATGCTGCAGTTCAAATAATATGTGTTGGTCAGTGAAATGTTTAGAGGTTCCAGAAGCCACGACATGCTCAAGCACCTTGCAGAGAACATAGGTCAAGGAGATAGGACGATAGTTGGATGGGTCGGTTTTATCCCCTTTTTTGAAGATAGGGGATACATTTGCCTATTTCCAAATGGAAGGTAGCTTTCCTGTGTCAAGGGATCTTTGGTAAATCATTTGCAGTATTGGAGCGAGTTCCTTATGGAGGGTCTGTAGGACAATTGGCTTAAGTTTGTCTGGGCCAGCAGCCTTGTGGGGGTTTAGAGATTTTAGCAGTTTCTCTATGCATGAATATCAGGCATTTTGGGGCGTGGGCTGGGTCTGAAGGATTGTTTTGTGCCAGAATCATGTAAGTCCTGTAGTAGCTCTGAGCAATTTGCTTAAGGCTTATCGGGCTTTTGGGGCTAAAGACTGAGTTAAATTGAGCATTTAGGGCATTGGCCTTATCCGGGTCTTCAGTATAAGTTTTATTGTTGGCCTTCAGTGCAGATAAACACGCGTGAGAGGGAATCAGTCGAGGGATAGAGAGAGGGGAGTATTGGTCACGGTGCAAACTAGTGTATTTTTGTCATACCAAAATAATCGCCTTTGTCTAAAATGTTTACGTGAGTTTCATAGTTAGTGTAAAGGGACCTACGAGGTACTATGATCTGTTATATATTCCAAAAGGATACTTGGAGTAATTCTTACGTTATTCTGAACAGAAAGTACATGGCATTACAAAAATGAATTTAAATCATTTAAGCCTGGCGTCCTTTTTAAGGGACATAGGCAAACAGTATAGCCCCAGATGGGACGCCGCAGGTCTTCAATCCCAAATGACTCCTTCCAGATATAAACACCTATACAATGTTTGAAGAAAATTGGTCAATAAATCATAAATCAAGGGCCATAACTCTATACTGATTCGACGAAATTTACCCATCTTCATTCCCAAATGACTCCTTCCTGATATTAATTCCTATACAAAGTTTGAAGAAAATTGGTCATTAAATGCTTAAGATAGAGCCCGGAAACAAAATTTTAACGTAAATCAAGGGCCATAACTCGGTACTTATTTGACGAAATTTACCCAGATCTTCAATCGCAAATGACTCCTTCCTGATATGAACCCCTATACAAAGTTTGAAGAAAACCGGTCGATAAATGCTTAAGTTAGAGACCTGAAACAAAATTTTAACGTAAATCAAGGGCCATAACTCTGTACTTATTTGACAAAATTTACCCATCTTCAATCCTAAACCACTCCTTCATGATATAAACTCCTAAGGGTGGTCGGGTGGGAATATGGGCCCCCGCCCATTGGGGCATAGGAGAAATAGATGGGCTGCTTATGCCCCCAGGCAAAGCTTGTACACTGAAAGAAAGTCTATAAAAGGCCACTTTTCAAACTCATTTTTGTTTTCTAAGCCATGTTCAAAATTGCATGATTTTTTGCTTAAAGACGTGTCTTTCAAGTAAGTAAAGTTGCAAAGTGTTCAGAAATGAAATAATTTTCTTTCACTAAACGCGTTTTTATCGCACCTGCTTATAGCAGGGTGCGATATAGGAGTCCAAATTTCCGTCCGTCAGTCCGTCCGTCCGTCCGGGCGTCCGTCAACAATTACGTCGAAGTTAGGTTTTCTCTACACCTATAATAGCTGTGGATGTGAAACCTTGCATAGTTATTGTCCTTGACATACTCTTCAAGCACGCACCTTGACCCGATGTCCTTGACCTATATTTCACGGTCCATTGACTTTGTTAATTTTTACGTCGAAGTTAGGTTTTCTCTAAACCTGTAATAGCTGTGAATGTGAAACCTTGCATAGTTATTGTCCTTGACATAACCTTCAAGCACGCACCTTGACCCTATGTCCTTGACCTATATTTCACGGTCCATTGACTTTGCTAATTTTTACGTCGAAGTTAGGTTTTCTCTACACCTGTGATAGCTGTGAGTGTGACACCTTGCATAGTTAATGTCCTTGGCATACCCTTAAAGCACGCACCTTGACCTGATCACCTTGACCTATATTTCACGGTCCACTGACTTTGTAAATTTTTACTTCGAAGTTAGGTTTTTTTTCTACACCTGTGATAGCTGTGAGTGCGAAATCTTGCATATTTATTGTCCTTGGCATAACCTTGACCCAATGACCTTGACCTATATTTCATGGTTCAATGACTTTGTTAATTTTTACCTCGAAGTTATGTTTTCTCTGCACCTGTGACAGCTGTAAGTGTGAAACCTTGCATAGTTATTGTCCTTGACAAACCCTTCAAGCATGCGCATTGACCAGATGCCCTTGACCTATATTTCATGGTCCACTGACTTTGTAAATTTTTACGTCAAAGTTAGGTTAATCTGCACCTGTGATAGCTACGAGTGTGAAACCTTGCATAGTCATTGTCCTTGACATACCTTTTAATTGCACAATTTGAACTGGTGCCCTCGACCTTTATTTCATGTTTTTATAGCCTCAACCCTTCAATGTATTATTCTGTAGCTATAACTGTAATGTAAAAGGCCCATATAGATATCCATCCGAGAAAAAAAGAAGTCCGGTTTTAAAAGATTGTTTATTCGTCAACATGATTATTTTAGGATGTAAAGCTGAAGACATACAAAAAGTAAATCGATTGTTTTGTCAACTGGGACACTTAAAAGTTTGAAAGTTACTAACGTTTCAAATTAAAAAGAATGCTTAGAGGCCATGGGTAGTGATTCGGTCGGCGGTCATCAGTCTGCGGTCTTTGCAAGCCTTAGGCATATTCGTCCCCAATTATTTCGATACAAATTGTTATTTCGGTTTCTAATCTATAAACGACATGCTTAAGACATGATTTCTATCATTGATTATGCCTGTAGTGCCTGCCTGTTCTTCGTAATAATAATATATACTCAACAAAATAAGTTAAGGAGAATGCTTAGAGGCCATGGGTAGTGATTCGGTCGGCGGTCATCAGTCTGCGGTCTTTGCAAGCCTTAGGCATATTCGTCCCCAATTATTTCGATACAAATTGTTATTTCGGTTTCTAATCTATAAACGACATGCTTAAGACATGATTTCTATCATTGATTATGCCTGTAGTGCCTGCCTGTTCTTCGTAATAATAATATACTCAACAAAATAAGTTAAGGAAAATGAGTTTGAGTGCCTGTAACACAAGAACTGTTATTTTTCATGACATATGAGCTCCATATCATCATAAAGTGTCTTTTTATCTTTCAAATGAGGGCTTATTTGAGATGATGACACTTACAGAAGCTTTAAAAATCAATGTCAAAGTTGACTGGTCGCCCCTCCATGTTTCACAAAATTGCCATATTGTTCAATTTGTGCATCAATTGTCACTGGAGCTTTTTCACACAATAACCATGTCTCCATAGACACATTTTCTCATGAACAGCTATACAGTGCATACACTGAGGTGAGCAAACCTGTTGTAAAGCATTTTCAGCACCAGTACCATTGTTGGTACCAGGAGGACAATGTCAGATGAAATCGCCCCAGTATCACCCCCAAGATTACCTACGTCGGTACAACGTTGAGGTCAAGGACTAGGCAACCCACCCACCAGACATGCCTCCCGCTGAGCAAGTGTTACACATTCTGGGACAGCATGATATGGTCTGGTATGGAATACTGGCACCAAAACCTCTCCAGGCTCTTGCTGTGGAAAAAAAGGCTGATTTCTCAGCACCAAATTCGGCATATTGCTAGTCAGATTAAATAATTGTCGGTTGACTGAGGTGCTTTGCAGCCTGATATTGACATCTAGGAAATGTTGCTGATGCAGGAAAAGCAGTATGACATGCATCAACATCTTGTCTTGTGCACTGATCTGTTGTCATGAGAAAACTTGTCTTCAAAGTCTATGCTTTTAAGGCAAGAGTCTATATTGTCACTTTTTACTCAAACCAAACAATATTGCAATTTTGTGAAAACTGGATTGACGACTAGTCAACTTTGACATTGCATTGCTCAGCCACTGCTGATGCTACAAGTTCGAATGAGGCCTCATTTGAAAGATAAAAAGACACTTTATAACATACTAAAATTTGAATTTCTAACTCTCTACTAGATTTACTGCAATAAGCACTTGAACACATTTTCCTTAACTTTTTTTGTTGAGTATATAGTTCATCGCGGTTTGTATTTAGCGCTACGCTGCCGTGGTCACTTCAATAGTTTTTTTTTTTATGATAACCTTGAAGGTACGAATGAAGCCGAGATAGCCTAATTATCTTTTCTCTTCTAGTAACCAAGGGCGGGAAAATGATACGGTATCAATTAAGCATGACACTGGTTCCTATTCCGAATATATTTACATATAACATAAACCTGATAACGGAAAACCAGCCGATAATGACAACTATTTTTAGATTATTATTTATAGACGATAAATATTAATAATAACATGAGTAGTACCGTTAAATTGTCGGCCCTATTAGCTCAGTGTGTTAAGCATCGGTCTTCTGATCAGACTCTTACAGGTTCGAATCTCGCCGCGTATCCACTATTCATTTTTTTTTTTTTTTGTTTTTTTTTTTTTTTTGTTATCATAATAAGTTTCTTTTCTTTCTTCGTTCGTTTTAATTCTTCCTTTTTATGGTGTCTATTTAGCAGTATGCTGAAAAATGTTGTTCAGTACTGGCGATAACTGGTAGGCCCAGACAGATGAATGTTGCATTATCAAAATTTAATATTGAATTTTGAAATGATGTTTAACCGTATCTTCAATGGCAAAAAAGATAAATGTATTACATAGGTGTAAATTATGTAAAGTGTATGTTGAGATATCTGATGATTTTCACAAGTGATTGATATCAGCCGATATTTTAACTGTAAATTTCTGATAACTTCTGACGTTTCCATTCACTTGACGTCATTAAAAAGTGTTTCACGTCAGAAATTCTAACGCCTTTAACTCAGTTATTTAAGAAATAACATAAAGTATTGGTGTTCATGTTCTTAAAGTTTTTTTATTTAGAACGTAAGGAAGAGTGTACCAAAAATATTTGTGTTTTCAATATTTTTTTTGTTTTGCATTTTCACCGCCTGCCTCTTCAATGGAAAAAATGTACAAAATCAACACACTCTATTAAATATATTTGGTATTCAATTCAAAAAAGTAAAATATCCTCTAAGTATATACCCATACTCATACATACACGTCAATCTTGAAAAGTCAATCGCACATTAACGTACAAGACAAACGCGACCCTGGCGTATGAAAAAAATCTCAACACGCTGAATAAGAAAATTTGCTTCTTAAACTTTAATTACCTATAGTATCACCCTGGTCCGTCATTACGTACAGCACATTAAAGCAACGTATAAGTAACTAAAGCGCAACGTATAGTTTCTTAAAAAAATGGCGGATTTTGGTGGACACGAATCGGTGAGTAAGATTCGTTTATTGATTCTGATGTTCCTTTTTTGTTTATCTTAATCAAACACGCCTTACGGACCAGCAAAACTATTGTGTTATTTGCCTCGATCGGTACATTCTGCAGGAAATCACCCATTTAAGTATAATGTTCGACACCCTTAGACAGCTGATTGCCAAATCGTGTGTTTTGAACTTCTCCGAGAAGAAAACCTTATATTGTGGTCAAAGTTCGATGGTAAATGCGTTGATTTTTGATGTCGAACATAGATACTGACCTAATAAGACGATCTGGCCAAAAAAAAATTTCAAATGTCCTTTGATAGCGAAATTATTAATGATTTTTCATTACAACGCATTCGACACCTAAAACGGTACAACGAAAAAACAACTAAAACGTTCTAATTTGGGTAAAATAAACCTTATTACGATACTGTATGTAACATTCTTTGTTACTATAGCGTTTTATTTCATCCAAAGTTTTCATTTGTATACTTTTATCTCAAGATTTGCTGATATAGCTCACAGGTTAAACCCTAAAACATTAAAATAGGCATCAAAACCATCATATGAAGCCAAACTCGAGTTTTATGGCGACTTAATGTTTGAATTTAAGAAAATTTTGGATGAGAGTAATGAAAAGACAAAATCTGATCATTTTGCTGTTAAATTTAAAAAAAAGATAGTCAGTCGATATCGAAGAATCGGTTGAATTTAGTGCAATATACTGCATGCTTAGTTTTTAATCCAGATACGGTAAAAAACTTTACTTTCCTCTTTAAGTGCACGCCGGTGGGTGCATGGGCCCTCAGACTCAATGACGGTACAGAACTAACGCTGTCTTACAGATGGGAGGGACCTGACAACAAGTTAAGGTTACGGGATAAACCTATGTCTCTGGTCGGGTCCACCAAGGTTGAAATAGTTGTTTTCTTTTGCTCCCGGCGGTTTTTCAGTGTCGGCGTTACTGTTGAGTCCTCGTTTTTGTTTCATCACAGTGCCGGTTTACATTTGTTTTCTATGATGCTTCATTGACGAGCTAGGACACTTCTATGAGAACCGAACATTGTTTGTTATTGAATCACAGTAGACTAAGGGCGAGGTTTGGCGCCAGTAAAACCGGTTTAAGCCCTTCAGTAAAATTTCTTTTGCTGACCATTCCAAGGCGATTCTACTGTGATTCTTTATGTTGTATGTTTGGCATGTCAGCTTCTGTTGTATACGCTTAATTTGTATTTAGTTGAAGGAAGCCGGATGGCTACCTTCCTTGGAAAGAGCTAGTCATCTTGCTCTTCATGTGTGTTGTCACATTTTCATGTTCAGGCATCCTGAACCTTCTGTTGATCTATTATGTTTGTTCTTGTTAAGTCTATATCTTTCCCTCTTGGTGTCTGAGTTTGGATTTTAAATTTAATTGTGGCGGCCCCCGTGGCCGAGTGGTTAAGGGCGCTGACTTCAGTGCTCTTGATCCTTCGATCATCTCACCGATGTGGGTTCGCGCCTCGCACGGGGCACGAATTCATATGTGAGACAAGCCATGTTCTGCTTGCGGGTGTCAGGTGGTTTTTCCCCGGGTACTCCGGTTTTCGCCCCACCTACTGATTGATTCGTCTCGATATGAGTGAAAAAGCTTGAAAGGGACGTAAGCGAACTTTGTCTGCTATAAGCTTTGCCACATTCATCACACTGATGCATTCTGGTCTGAAATACAGTAAAACAACTTAACATTTAGGCTTAGTATAGGTAAACATTTAGTTTTGATGGCTATTTGGGTTCTAGATAGTTGTACAGTTTCCTGTCATCTCGGCCCATGAAGCCTAGGGCCAAACTCTGGGGCTTTGTCCCTGCTGTAAATGACCTAGTGCATGGTATTAAGGCTACATTAAGTAACTCCGTTAACTGCTATTATAAACAGTGGCGGATTTAGAGGGGGTTCGGGGGGTTCACTCGAACCCCCCCCCCTATGGGATCAAATTATTTCATTTTCATGGAGAAATTTCAGAAAAGTTAGGTTAATATAGGAAAACGAACCCCCTTTGTAAATTTGAACCCCCCTTCCAGAAAGGAAGCGGGTCAACTCGGCCTGATACCAACTCGGCCCGTGAGTCAACTCGGCCTCGGGTCAACTCGACCGGGTCAACTCGGCCTCTTATTTTTCCTATAACAGGAAGGGTATTTTATAAGTATATGATGCTTTTAGATATGAATAATGATTTTTAGGTTGGGATATATTCCGGATATGTACATAGAAAATATAGGATGGCATTATTTTAGTACATGTATTACAAACACATCATTGTGAACAATCAGGCAAAAGGCCCATAGGGTGTAAACTGTCTATAGGGTGACGAGCATGCTAGTTTATCAGTTTGAATCTGAGGCATCTGTGTATTATAGTAAGGTGTTCACACATAAAACAGTATCGCAATTAAATAAAGTGTGGTTACTGTTTGGTTACACCCAATTGCAGCGGTAGGCCTACATGTATATTCAATTGATGATTAACATATTTTAATTCTCATGTATATTATGGAAGAGACGGACGAAAATAACTGGTTAAAATGAGAATTATATACAAGCGTTGCCTCATATCCGTCCCACGTGCTTTAACCATAACTATTATATACTTATATATAAGGCCGAGTTGACCCGGCCGAGCTGACCCGGGCCGACTTGACCCGAGGCCGAGTTGACCCGGATTCTTCCAGAAATCCTGGATCGGCCCCTGTATAAACAGCATCTGGATTTTTTCTGAAATATGAATGAAGCCATGAAACGTGAAATTGCAATTTGCAATTTTGCATGCATCACTCATTTTCCAGAACACAATCCGAGATGCTGTCAGCAGTTAATATATGCCATGTATAGCCTCCACACCATTCACTAAGTCGCTCATTGCAACAGCAAAGTAAAACCTTTAACTCCAAAACACGGAAGCAGAATCTAAATTCTTCGGGCAATATTACCTGTCTAGGGTTAACTAATCGTCAGGTCACCCTCGCCCAAGGGCAACAATTGTATATTGTTCATTATGAGCAGCATCTTGAGTAAACCGGTTTTTTTTTTTTTTTTTTTTTTTTTTTTTTTTTTTTTTTTTTTTTTTTTTTTTTTATGCAAAGCTCAAAGGCGCAGATCAGTTGTGCATAAACTGAGAAGTTCAAAGGGGCCGATCAACAGATCTTAGAAAAAGGTACAAGTAGGCAAAGATCAGGAAAAGGCGCAATCAGAAAGAGATTCCCACTCCAAAAACCGAGGTGGGAAAAAACCAAACTAACAATCAGGCACTTATACCATGAAACATATCCTAAGCCGAATGAGCAGCTATTTTCCCAATAGGTGGCCACTCAGTTACCTTAACTTAATTCAAAATATGAAAACATACATAAGGCGCTAACAGCACAAAAAATTTTAAACACCAAGACATAAAACAAAAATAACCACCACAGAAGTATCGCCTTGGAACGATCAGTAACACAAAGTTACTGGCGGGCTTAAACCGGTTTTAGAAGCTGATCAGCTCCGTTTTTTTAATTTATAGACAGAGGAATCCCTTTTTTTCTCCAAATAAAATATGCGAGTTCTCTAATTGTACAACACGTTTGTATTTGATCTGGTCGAGAACCCCGAAGACAGAATGTGGAAGTCAGTTTTGACCACCTCTTAAAGTGTTCTCTACATGCATGACCATATTAGGTAAACCACTAAATGTCAATGACAAAAGACAATGTACAGGTAGTTATCTTATTCACATACATAAAAGGTATGCCATGTAGTGAACCAGAACATTCAGGGTCAAAATCCATAAATTAAGGGGGATGGTCCGGTAGTTTCTGATTGAAAAAATGGGTCGAGCTGACATAGCCGAGACTTTCTTGGACAAGAAAATTTGGATCGAGGTGACTCGGAACCCATGTATTATTATTATTATTATTATTATTATTATTATTATTATTATTATTCATGCCTATGCAATTGTAAAGTTTTTTTCTCACCTGTAAAACAATGATTTTCAGTTATAATTCTGATATTTTTTTAATTTTGCACAAGAAATAGATTGTGGGCAGACATTAAGAGGATCTAACTGAGTCCATAGTATCGTAATAAGGTTTATTTTACCCAAATTAGAACGTTTTAGTTGTTTTTTCGTTGTACCGTTTTAGGTGTCGAATGCGTTGTAATGAAAAATCATTAATAATTTCGCTATCAAAGGACATTTGAAATTTTTTTTTGGCCAGATCGTCTTATTAGGTCAGTATCTATGTTCGACATCAAAAATCAACGCATTTACCATCGAACTTTGACCACAATATAAGGTTTTCTTCTCGGAGAAGTTCAAAACACACGATTTGGCAATCAGCTGTCTAAGGGTGTCGAACATTATACTTAAATGGGTGATTTCCTGCAGAATGTACCGATCGAGGCAAATAACACAATAGTTTTGCTGGTCCGTAAGGCGTGTTTGATTAAGATAAACAAAAAAGGAACATCAGAATCAATAAACGAATCTTACTCACCGATTCGTGTCCACCAAAATCCGCCATTTTTTTAAGAAACTATACGTTGCGCTTTAGTTACTTATACGTTGCTTTAATGTGCTGTACGTAATGACGGACCAGGGTGAGTATAGGACTTACGGCTAATCAATTACTAGAATCTAGTAAAACCACAACATGAAAGTATGGAGAAATCTCCGACCACTTTTGCAACCTCATGGCGTGATTTGTTTGCTTGAATTGATGCTTTATGTCCCTGTCAACAGCTAAGGTCAAGTTGGGATGTTGCCTCCATTTTACAGGACTTTTACCCAAAATGAGGATGTCATCACATCCAACAAGTGCTTGAAATATAACTATCCAACTAAGACCCAAAAGGCTTATACGTATGGATGGTTTGACTTGAAATGTTTCCTCGGCAGGCTCAGACAAGTGCGGTTAACCAGTGATCAGACGGTCAGTCAGCAATGTATTTAGCTTTACCTGGAGGCACAAGTAGCCTATATCTATTTCTTTAGGCCCCAATGGGAGGGGGCCCATAGTCTCTATGGTGAAATTAGCAGTCACAAATGATTAGCGTGTGTCTAAGGTGTGTACAGGTCGTATAATAATCTCAGCATGCTAAAAATTTTGGATTGCATGTACTTTTGTACAGTTATGTTAAGCACACAATACAGTATAGGCGCGTATCAAACGTTTAATGTAATGCGTGTTGAACTTATTCGTATAAGACACATACCCGAGACACGTCGAGCTTTAAGCATGCTGCATGCTTAAAATACTTTAACGTACACCAAGCGTACAGAACGCACATGTACGAGGTTTGTGGCTAGCAGGAAAAGTAAAGTGCTGTTGTTTAAGTTTTTTTTTGTTTTTGTATAAATATAAGCAGCATTATTATATAACTATAAATAGACAGTATTTCAGACAATGCTTTCAGCCCATTGCATATTTTGTCATATTCTATGATCTGGGGTTTTTCCCATTGAATATATGTTACTAAATTTAGAACTCTCTCTGTCATTGGAAATATACATTGATTACTGTCAAGCAGTAATGCCGATGAAGAACAAATGGTGTTTATTACTGTTTAGTGTATTTGAATTTAGACTTAATGCCCCAATGAACATTTTTCAGTCATGCTGGGACTATATATAAACTGTATCTATACACTAATTTTTTTACAGATAAAGTAGTTTTTTCATGTTTGTATAAAAAGAGTGTTATATAATAAAACAATTGTTGACTATTGAGTCATTGAATATGATGTGATATCCAACAGAGACTACCAATATTGACCTCGGCTTCGCCTCGGTCAATATTGGTAGTCTCTGTTGGATATCACATCATATTCAATGACTCAATAGTCAATAATTGTATAATATCTTATGAGCATATTTGAGGAATTTGTTTCAATTTGAAGTATCAACACGTTAAGTATGACATATTTTCTACTTAAGCGTACGTAGGGCTACACGGGACAGGTGCCAAAACGTCAACAAAATGTGACGATTTTCATATTGTGTTTTTCCCTGTCAAACGGCACTTAAATATGTTATAACATCAAAATATTTCGTCCTAAAACCATATAACACTGACTTAGTTTCAGAAAGATTCCGACTTGGCGGCAGTGTTGTTTGATTTATGTGAAACAAAAATCAGAAGCAGACCGAAAAATCTGTTTGAAATAATGGCGTAATTTGACGTCGGAGAACAGCCGACGCCGATTGTATGTTTCGTTAAGGAAATCACCCACAGATACGATGAAAATGTTACAAACAGTTAAGTCAGTTACTATTTATATAGTTCACAGTAGTTGTGGCACAGACAATTTTCAGCTGCTCAGAAGTCCACCTATGATGATAAACGGAATATCACTTGTCTGGCATGCTCGCCGCAAGAAATTGTTACACATGTTCAACAGGTGGATGCACAATTTTGTGAGAATTGGTACGGCGTATCTGCATTTGACACCTGGATACACAGACATAAAAATGTTGATAGACGAGGATCTTTTCTTACAAAAACACCCTGAAACAAATGTATAACGCGCTGGCGGCTTAAAATGTCAAGTAACGTCATATAGAGACGTTGATCTTTGCCCCGCACTCGGTTCGGAAGTGCAGGGAAAAGGCTGTAGATGACGTGTTTTTGTCAGATTTCAATAAAATTTCTTGTATATTTGCTTATAAAATACTTTTGCAAAAGCAGATATATTCATTTTTCTGTTGAAAATATAAATGGTGTACACGAACTTTTCTGACAAACCACGTATGTATTAAACGCATTTGTTACGTGCAGATATATTCATTTTTCTGTTGAAAATATAAATGGTGTACACGAACTTTTCTGACAAACCACGTATGTATTAAACGCATTTGTTACGTGTCTCCGACGTGCTTCTGATGTTTGTTGAATCAAGGTATCTCTATGTCTATGGAAATACATTGGTTGAATTTGCGGCATATTTTTCCACACGCTCGGTGCGCGGTTTGTCTTATACGTTATTGACTGCGATAGAAAATTGAGGCTATTGATATGACACTTGTGTCATATCTTTTCTTGTTAATTATTTTGCCTGATGCAGGTGCGATATCGACCTCCGTGGCGTTCTTGTTGGAGTAAAAGTGCAAAAATCGTTTTTTTTTTTTGTTTTTTTTTTTTTTTTTTGTTTTAATAAAAAAATGGTTAAAGCACAATATTTCTTGAAATGAGGATCAAGCAAGCAAACAAAAAAAAACAAACAAAAAAACAAACAAACCAAGTTTGAAGAAAATTGATGTGAAGTTAATCCAAACTGTTCAGGCAGATATAGTCCAATTTACCGGTTTATAACACAGGCTTTTTTTTCTGGGCGGAATAATTCATAAAATATTAATTAATTGATAAGAAATTGTCATATCAGTGAATTGATAAACAATGTTTAGGAAAATATTAATAAATAGTCCATTTGGTTTCAGGAAAAAAGGCTCAATATGGGGTTCATGAAATTGCCTAAATTTAGCTCCTCTGGAAATTGTTTGAAATTTGCTTTATTAGCATGTTGTTTTGCCAGATGGTTCCATGTATGTGTTTGAGAATTTTTCTTCTTCTAGTTGATGTTATGTTTATCGGTGTTTTGATTATTTATTTGGATTTCATCAGCTTTGCATTGTTCTGTCTGTTTTCATATTCAATTTGTTTTCCCTATATGGGGCCTCTATTTGCCTCCACAGCTTAGAAGGACCTGTCGGCCATTAATTTTACTTACTTGAATCAATTGGAAATATTTTGTTTTTGTTTTATTAGTTAGTGGATATCAGTTTTGTCATATCAGAGGTTGGAGAGAAGGATTTATTTGCTTAATTTTTCTAACAATAGTTGTTATTAATGATTTTTATTTTGCAACAGGTGTCTATTGACTGTGACTGTACAAGCTGACCTACTTTCAGTTGAATAACTTGACCAAGGAAATTCCACTGGTAAAGTCCAGTTTTGAATAGCATAGGACTTACATGTTTGCCAGATGTTGAATATCTTGCTATATTTAATATTTAGTTTTTCTTTGTTAAACCTACCGGTATTCGAAGTTGGTACCGTAGAGTATCAAAATCCACTGTGATCCGTGTTTACAAAGAAAGAAATGACTCAAGGTTTGTATCACTCTTTCTATTTGATTGTCAATCTAGAGACTAGGGGCTAGTTGTTGAATACTTGGAAATAGAATTGCGGAGCATTTCATGAATTTTTGGTCACTACAGTAGGTAGTATTAACCAAATGTTACTGTAATGCTTTTGGAATGCAATGTCATTTCTTGTGAAGTATACAAGTATTTAAGCTTTTCAAAAGGCAGTTTCTAGCCATCCAGTCCCGGACCTTAAATTTAGACCAGGAATCTAGCTTCGGGTCTGGACGCTTGCTGTCTGGTAGTCTTGGAGATTCTAACCAACAGGACCCCATTGGAAATAATCGACACGCATACTGTGTATTATATAACCATTTGTTTTATAAAAAAAAATTCTGTCTGTTTTTTCATCTTTCACACTCTTGGGCACTGTTCTGTTGGCGGCACCAGGCGTGATGACTTCCAGAGAAGTTGGGTGCAGGTGAAAAAGCTACCTATCTTCTGAGTCGATCAATTTCTGATCTACAGGGAGTGCGGTGGGGTAGTGGTAGAGTGTCGGACTCCGAATCGAGAGGTCCTGAGTTCGATCCCCACAGGCGTCACCGTGTTGTGTCCTTGAGCAAGACACATTAACTCCCTACAGTAACGGTTAAACCCAGGAAGAGTTGGCTCCGTCCCGACTTGACTGAAAAATTGTTGACTGGGACGTTAAGCCTCGATACAAAAAAAACAAAATTTCTGATCATCACCTCAGGTGTGGGGTGGTTGGCTAAATTTAGAATTTAGTTTTGGGAAAAATAGTTTCGGGGTGGACCATTTGAACTATTTACACTAAAACGACTGCCTCGATATGGGCCTATGTTTTAAATAGAAACCTTAAATTCCTGAAATGGTCTTGGATGAGACCACTCGAGAAGGGATACTATTCCAAACCTGAATACTTCTGGGGAAAAATGAATTTTTCAGGGCTGATGCAAGTCAGGATTGAGGTACTATACCTCGATTGAGGTTTGTAACCTCCATTGAGTTTTGAAATATGCATAGACATGTGCAAAATTTCGAAAAATGACCTTTTTACCCATTTTCAAGAAAGAAAACCAGAGGACCAATGGTCCTGTAAACACTCACCTGAGTCTGCTGCATATACCAATAAACATGTTTGAATATTATGGTATTTAACCCCAGTGCAGGGGCAGATGAAGCCCTTGGGCCGTTTTCTTTTTTCAGAATAATCAATATTCTGTCCATTTGCCAATTTCTTGCTGGCTTTTCCCTTCAAATGACATTTTAACAGTTTTTCCCATTCAAATGCATGGGCAACCCATGTTGACCTTGCCATAAACTTGGTCAAGGTCATCACAGGGTCATGATTTATATATACATTGTAGTACTATAGCCATGGATGCTTCACGCCAAGTTTCATTGAAGTCAATCTATTGGTTTCAGAGAAGAAGATATTTGAAGGGTTTTTACCATATATGGGCATGGCGGCCATCTTGGTCATGTGACCTAGATTATTAATATATACATTGGTTCCCCCATCCTATAGATGCTTCACATAAAATTTGGCTTCAATTGGCCAAGTGGTTTTAGAGAAGATGTTTGAATATTATGGTAATATACATGTACATTGCCCCGGGGTGTGGGCATTTTTTTTTCAGAATCATTAATATTTAGTCCTACTACCCATTTCCTGCAAGATTTTCACCTCAAATGACTTTTTAAAAGTTTTCCCCATTCCAATGCATTGGCGACCTATGTTGACCTTGTCCTAAAATAGGTCAAGGTCACCACAGGGTCATATTTTATATATACATTGTAGTACTTCAGCCATTGGTGCTTCATGCCCAGTTTCTTTGAAATTGGTCCACCAGATTCGGAGAAGAAGATTTTTGAAGGGTTTTTACCTTATATGGGCATGGCAGCCATCTTGGTCATGTGAACTAGATAATCTATATACACATTAATTCCCACATTCCATAGATGCTTCACATAAAATTTGGCTTTGATTCGCCAAGCGGTTTCAGAGAGGAAGATGTTTGAATATTATGGTAATATACATGTATATTGCCCCGATGTGGGGGAGAGATGAGGCCCTGGGGCCCAATTTTTTTTTTTCAGAATCATTAAAATTCAGTCCTACTGCTCATTTTTTGCAAGTTTTTTCCTTTAAATGACAATTTAACAATTTTACCCATTAAAATGCATACGCTACCTATGTTGACCTTGCCGTAAAACAGGTCAAGGTCATCACAAGGTCATGATTTACATATACGTTGTAGTACTTAAGTCATCGATGCTTCATGCCAAGTTTCATTGAAATCGGTCCAGTGGTTCCGGAGAAGAGAGTTTTTGAAGGGTTTTTACCATATATGGGCATCTTGGTCATGTGACCTGGATTATTTATATACACATTGGTTCCCCCTTCCCATAGATGCTTCATGTAAAATTTGGCTTTGATTGGCCAAGCGGTTTCAGAGAAGAAGATGTTTGAATATTATGACCAGAGGACCAATGGTCCTGTAAACGCTCACCTGAGATCTGCTTCATATACCAATAAACATATTTGAATATTATGGTATTTAACCCCAGTGCAGGGGCAGATGAAGCCCTTGGGCCATTTTCTTTTTTTCAGAATAATCAATATTTTGTCCATTTGCCAATTTCCTGCTGATTTTCCCCTTCAAATAACATTTTAAAAGCAGATGAGCCCCTGGGGTCCATTTTTTTTCAGAATCATTAAATTTCAGTCCTACTGCCCATTTCTTGCAAGACTTTCACTTAAAATGACATTTTAAAAGTTTTCCCCATTCAAATGCATTGACAACCTATGTTGACCTTGCCATAAAATAGGTCAAGGTCACCACAGGGTAATGTTTTATATATACATTGTAGTACTTGAGTCATCCATACTTCATGCAAAGTTTCGTTGAAATCGGTTCACCGGTTCTGGAGAAAAAGACATTTTAAGGGTTTTTACCATATATGGGCATGGCGGCCATCTAGGTCATGTGACCTGGATTATTTATAAACACATTGGTTCCCACTTCCTTTAGATGCTTCATATAAAATTTGGCTTTGATTGGCCAAGTGGTTTCAGCGAAAAAAAATCTTTGAAAAGTGTGTATGGACGACAGACCGGCCAAGGTCAAGAGATGACCTTGACCTAAATTAATTATATACCTTCATCTAATCCATTACTTGTTTGCATCTACTTTTTTCAGACCTAAGGCTGCAATAGTTTTCAAAAAAGAGCTAATTTCCACTTTTCCCATTATAAGTCTATGGAAACTTAAAGTTACCATAGCAACCAGAGTTCTCATCCGACTGGAATAAAAAACACAAATTATGTAGAGGCTACTGTCAGGAACATGTATACAAAGTAAAGGATTCATCCACTTGACAGTTTCTGAGAAGAAGATTTTTGAATGTTTTCTTCAAAATTTTGCCCTTTATGGGGCCCCAGCAACCAATCAAAATAAAGGATTAGGACAAAACTCGCAAGAAACGTCAAACACTACTCAATAAACATTTCTGCAAAAACGAAATTCAAATGTCTGCAATTTTAGCGGAAAAATAGCCGATTTCCACTTTTCCCATCATAAGTCTATGGAAACTTAAAGTTGCCATAGCAACCAGAGTTCTTATCCACCTGGAATAAAAAACACAAATTATGTAGAGGCCACTGTCAGGAACATGTATACAAAGTATAGGCTTCATCCCCTCGACAGTTTCTGAGAAGAAGATTTTTTAATGTTTTTCGAAATTCTGCCCTATATGGGGCCCCTGCAACCAATCAAAATAAAGGATTAGGACAAAAGTCATATGAAACGTAGAGGACTACTCAATAAACATTTCTGCAAAAACAAAATTCAAATATCTCCAACAAGACAGCAAAAACTGGCAATTTTCACTTTTTTCCATTATAAGTCTATGGGAAGCATAAGTTGCCATAGCAACCAGAGTCCTTATCCGATCAAAACAAAAAACACAATTATTCTTTCCCCCTACCTGTAGATGGTGTATGTGTAATATGAGAACAATCGGCCCAGCGGTTTCAGAGAAGAAGATCTTTGAAATTGTGGACGACGACGGACGACGGACGGACGGACGGACGGACGCCGGAACATGGGTATACTATAAGCTCACCTATGAGCCTTCGGCTCAGGTGAGCTAATAATATACATGTATATTGCCCCAGGGTGGGGGTGAATGAGCCCCTGGTGCCCAATTTTTTTCAGAATCATTAATATTCAGTCCTACTGCTCATTTTCTGCAAGATTTTTCCTTTAAATGACAATTTAACAATTTTTCCCATTCAAATGCAAAGGCGACCTATGTTGACCTTGCCGTAAAATAGGTCAAGGTCACCGCAAGGTCATGATTTATATATACATTGTAGTACTTGAGTCATCGATGCTTCATGCCAAGTTTGGATGAAATCGGTCCAGTGGTTCCGGAGAAGAAGATTTTTGAAGGGTTTTTACCATATATGGGCATGGCGGCCATCTTGGTCATGTGACCTGGATTATTTATATACACATTGATTCCCCCTTCCCATAGATGCTTCATGTAAAATTTGGCTTTGATTGGCCAAGCTGTTTCAGAGAAGAAGATCTTTGAAAATGGTGGACGACGGACGGACGGACGACGGACGGACGACGGACGGACGGATGACGGAGCATGGGTATACTATAAGCTCACCTTGTGAGCCTGACGGCTCAGGTGAGCTAAAAATACACAAAAAATATAAAGATTTTCCGACCTACCGCCTCTACCCTGTCTTCGGCATGTTAGCGGAAACAAGGCTATTTTTATTTTACGCCTTACATTGAAAATTGCAAAATTGTGCTTTGATATATCTGTTAACCTTGGTCGTTTACTTATTTTTGATACAACTGTTTTGAAAATTAATCCAGTGATGTAGATAATTATTTTTCACAATGCGTACTGTACGCATCAAAATAAATGCACACTGCGTACCGACAATACAGCTGTGTACACGTTTTCTGAGGATTCTTATTCTAACCACTCATTTAGAATCAATTAAACTTATAGATACATGTATGTGTACACGTATGGATAAGACAATTTCTTCAAGTAATGAAAACTCAAGTAAATTGGCTACCAATCCTGTAATTACATGTTATTCTAATATTTAGGCGTGTTAAACCATACTTTTGTCCCCAGCATAGATAATAAGAGAGAAAAAAATAGGAAAACATGATAAACTGGGCTGGCTGTAGAACATGGAATACATCAAGTTTAAATTAAAAACAATGACCGGAAATCGATGCAAAATGCCTATTCAATAAACAAAAGTGACACACTAAACTTCGTGAATAAATCTTTGGTAAACTGTTTGTCTGGCCAAGGAACTGAACGGAGAGCACGTGAAGATACATTCTATATTGCATGATATGTTAATATGGAACGAGCAAAAGCTACATTAATAACTACTTTTCCATTGTTGACAGAGCAGCCAGACAAACCTAGTTGAAGAATTGTCATTTTGTGACAATTTTACAGATTTTTTTTTTTATCTGAGTACGCATAAAACAGAAAAATGTTTGCGTACCGCTGATTTTTACTGCGTACATGGTACGCACAGGTCCGAATTTTCGAAAAATTGTGCGAACATACGCAGTATGCATCGTTATCTATTTTGCTGTAATCTGAGAATATTTTTTACAAAACATGTTTTTACCTAATGTTACCATTGATTTCTGCTTTAAGGCTGAAAAATGTTTCATTTGAAAGCTGCACATTTTGCAAGCAACATTGGCGGGGCCCGGAATGATGTTGCAATTTTTGCATAGCTACATGTACAGGGTGTTAAGAAATTTCGAAGACATTGTAATATTCCTTATAACTTCATAATGAATAATAACACAATCTCAAAAATCAACACAATTAAAACCCATTTTGATATCAGTTTGCACAGTATAAAAGAACTTCTACAACTTCTGTTTTGACTGGTTTATATTACAATTTCTAAGTCAGGGTGCCACAGCTTGCCGTATAATCTCTATGAGATTTGTGTAAAAAGGGGTGGTATATTAACCTTTAGCATGCTGTAGGCGACTGCGGTCGACCGTGGAATACCTATCTGTGCCAACTAGAGGCGACTGCGGTCGACAAGAAAAACCGCTTTCAAATTTCCCGCACTTTTCGCCCACTGCCTACTTATGAATATTAATGAGCGATGCCCAGACAGTTGCGCATGAAAACAACATGGCGGCTTGTGGTTTTGGGACCGATTTGTCGGCCGATTTTGATCGGATTTTCGTTATTTTTGCATTAGAAATGCATTTTCAGCGCTTTTTTCGTTGGAAAATGGAAAATTGGGTGCATTTACACCCGAAAAAACGACATTGTAACGGTACGTATGATGAATTTTTACGCTAGAAATCAGCGTAACAAAGACTTCCGAAACCGAAAGTAGATTTGTTTTCTGCGTTTGTTGAATTTATTCAGCTGTTTTTATGGCTCAAAAATTAAGAAAACACGGAAAAAATTGGAAAAAAACGTCAGTGGGCTGCGATATCGATTTCATTATATTGCTCAGCATGCTAAAGGTTAAACATAATTTAAACTATTCACAATATAAACCATAGTCACTGTCCTTAAAATCACCATGAACATAACAGTTATTCTAATTAAGCTATTTCAGAACATTTTTTTTTTTTCATCAGATGAAAAAGCATGATTTTCGATCAGAAAAGCTGTGGGTGTTTTGATAGGGGGTAGGGGAAATCAAGACTTAATGGAATCAAAGAATGAAGCAAATAACTTACATAAAATATTTCATATTATGTATTAAGTGTCGGGATAGTGAACAGAATTGTTAAAATGTTCATTTTCTGGATTATGCGGTTAAAATTTATCATACATTAAGGTTGACCCCAAAAAGTTGCAAAAATAGGGTAAAATGACGAAAAATTGAGTATTTTATTAACAATATAACTTTTTTACTGGCATGGGCACCGTAAACCACAACAATACACACCCCTGTATCAAATATTACCACGCAAATCTAAGTAAACTACTGTATGTTTACGTTATATTCAAAATAATATAAACATTTCATGTTTACGATAGTGAGGGACAGGCTTAGGTATAACATGTTTTTCAATAAGTTTTATTCAAAAATAAGGAAGGGGCGTCATCAAAAATTAGTTTCCATTATGCCATAACATATCTAATTGCATTATATTAGAAAAAGAAATGACAATAACTACGCAGTTTCAAATGTTCATAAAATATTTACCTATACCCCCTACTATTTGTGGCCTATTTCAAGAATGGGGGTACCCTAAGACTTTGCTGAGCAATTCCATAAAGTTTACTAGACAACAGAAATTGATGACTCACATTTGCATAAAAACATTCTTCACAATATTTGTAATCAATGTTTTCAATGTGAATCCACTGGTATTGGAAATTTAAACAGTTTTTTTGGACAAGCACTGGTTAAACCCACATTTTGCATTTTATGACACTCAATTCAGAAGAGGGGTGGCTTATTTTCCACATGTATTTTTCCTATCAGTTTGCTATAAAGCAATAACAGTATATAATAATATCTAAATGCTTTATTTAACACTCAGTATCCTTTTGAATGATGTCTTCGAACTTTCTTAACACCCTGTATTTGTTTAAAAATTCTCAATATAGTAATTTCATGTACATTTTCAAACCTCAATGAGGTTAAAAACCCTACCTCCAGGGATTTTTTTGACAATTTTGGGAAGGGGCCCTAGGGCCTTTCTGATTGGGACAATTAGCGAAGTAAATTCGGAATTGGGAAATTTTAAGTTCTAGACATTCACAATTGATATTTTCCAAAGTGACATAGCTTAATAAGGGATTTCATTTAGAATAATTAGATAATAATTCATAATCAAAAGTGTCAAAAGTTAAATAACATTTCTCTCTAACAGCAAAGTTTGAATTTCACAATGTATGGAACTGTTGAAAATTATTTTCAGCTGTAATTGGGAATTTTTTCTTCAGATTGGGGAAAAAGACACCTAATAGTAATTTGCATTGGGAATGAGGCCTAATTTCGGCCCCTGAGACACAAAAAAAATCCCTGACCTCAATCCTGACGTGTTCCAGACCTGACTATAGGTAAATTGTCTTGTGTATTTCTTTAAGGTTGGGTGCTGGGGTCAGGTATTTGTTTTTATCAAGATACACTATACCAGAGTGTGTCTTAGGAGGATCGCTCCCTGCGGGACTCCAGATAATGGAAACTCAAGTTTGTCTAGCATATCACCAACGCTACTGGTGTTCCTCCATCTCCTGCAGGTCCACCTGGCTGCAGTCTTTTGCACCCTCTCTATCTTAGCAGTCTGAGTATCATTATAGGGATGCCAAATAGGAGCTGCATACTCGAGTTGAGGTCAAACCAATGTTTTGTATGCAATTTCCTTAGTATAATGCCTAGGTGCCAGTGCCAAATTATATGTTTTTTGCTACACGACCCATACCTGGATCTTTTCCTGGGTCTGGGACTGTGAGACATGATTTTTTCATTTAATCTTTTACACAATCAAACAATTAAATGCATCCGCTGTGATATTTTTATTACTGGTCATCTAAATTTGCATCTTTAACGCATTATCTTTTAACAAAACACTCTTTAAACTGTATCTTCTCACAGACTTATTTTTCATAAAATGGTGTCTTTCAAAATGTTTATTTATACTAGTACATTTTTTGATACATTTATGCGCATAATATTCGGGTATATAGAGTGGTATGGCAGGATCGATACATGTACATTGACAGTACTACTTCAAACTTGGATAAAACACCAACAGACATGAAAATGATGAAAGAGTTCAAATGATATTTGTCTGTTTCAGATTATTGTTTCGGTTGAAAGATTGACACACTGACAATGTTGTATGTTGGATATCTAATGATTCAAGCAGCGGAAAGATGTTTCAGTGTTATTTCAACGATACAGTTTTTGGTAAGATCATCTTTACTTTAGTGATATTGAAGTCATCACATAACATAGTAGGGAGAGCGTTGGCGTAATGGTAATGTGTTGGACTTTAAATAAAGAGGTCCTGGGTTTGATCCCTACAGCCTTCACCGTGTTGTGTCCTTGAACAAGACACTACAGTACTGGTTAAACCCATCCTGACAAGACTGAAAAATTGTTGACTGAGATGTAAAAAGGTACAAGTAGGCAAAGATCAGGAAAAGAAGCCTCAATACAAAAAAAAAACAAAAAAAAAAAAACACAAAAAAAAAAAAAAAAAAAAAAAAACAAAAAAAAAAAACAAGTAGCCCAAGGGCAACGATCGCTCACCTGAGAGTCAACAAGTACAGTCACTGGACAAAGTAAATTTTTTTCTATTTTTTTTTTACCCTAAATGGGTATGACGGCCATCTTGGTAATGTTTCAGGTCTATGGCTGCAATAGTTACCATAGGATCATTGGTCCTGTAAACGCTTACATGAGACCTAGTTGTCACTTTTCCCCATGTTTCCATGTTTGCCTATGTTTCCAAAATTGACCTTGACCTAAATTAATCACATACATGTACCTTCATCTACTCTATTAGTTGTTTGCATCTACCACTTTTCAGGTCTCAGGCTGCATTTAGTTTACAAAATATCCATTGTTTTCACTTTTTCCCATGTAAAAGCCTATGTTTCCAAAATTGACCTTGCCTTAAAATAGGTCAAGGTCATCTTAGGGTCATCATTTTATCAAACTATGATGGACTGGAGTCCCAAATGCTAATACCAAGTTTCGTGAAAATCAGCCTGCAGGTTCTGGAGAAGAAGATTTTTGAGTGGTTTTTACCATATATGGGCGCGGCGGCCATCTTGGTCATGTGACCCAGATTTCCGGATCAAACTTTCGTAACCCCTACCCAGGGATGCTCCACATAAAATTTCAGTTTGATTGGTCATCTGGTTTCAGAGAGGAAGATCTTTGAAAAGTGTGTATAGAGGACAGATCAGCCAAGGTCAAGAGATGACCTTGACCTAAATTAATCACATACTTTCAATAGTTGTTTTGCATCTACCACTTTTCAGGTCTCAGGCTGCATTAGTTTTCAATAAATCCATATTTTTCACTTTTTCCCATGTTAAAGCCTATGTTTCCAAAATTGACCTTGAGGTTAAATAGGTCAAGGTCATCCTAGGATCATTATTTGATCAAACTACGATGGGCTGGAGTCCCAAATGCATCATACCAAGTTTCGTGAAAATCGGCCTGCCCTTTCTGGAGAAGAAGATTTTTTAGTGGTTTTTGAGCGATAATATTCTGAGAAATCAGAAATTTATTATCGGTTAAGATTCATTTTCTAACCAATGTTTAACATATTTGGTCCAATTTAGATAATACTAGTCTTTGTATAGACTACCCTGTTGAATGTTGCAAAATTCTCTTTGGCTCCATGTTGCCAAATCTAAAGGGTCACTGACGAGACTTTAATAGTCGAAACCGCGGTATGGCCCATCCCCTTTCTCATTAATGTGTTCGCTGCTCTTAAAGGATCTAAGTTTTAATTTTTATTTACATGTACCATATATGGGCGTGGCGGCCATCTTGGTCATGTGACCCAGATTTCGCGATCAAATTTTCGTCCCCACTATCCAGGAATGCTACATAAAATTTCACTTTCATTTGCCAAGCGGTTTCAGAGAAGAAAATCTTTGAAAAGTGTGTATGGATGACAGATCCTTCAAGGTCAAGAGATAACCTTGGCCTAAATTAATCACATACCTTCATCTACTCCATTAGTTGTTTGCATCTACCACTTTTCAGGTCTCAGGCTGCAATAGTTTTCAAAAAATTGCAATTTTCTGCTTTTCGTCTTATAAGTCAATGGAAACTTTTAAGTTGCCATAGCAACCAAAGTAGTGGGACAAGGTCAATAAAAAACACAAACTTTGTAGAGGCTAATACCATAAGCTTGTATGCAAAGATTTTTGAATATTTTTTTCGAAAATTTACCCTTTACGTTGCTAAAGCAACCAAACGAATAAAGCGATTCTGACAAAAGTTGCCTAAAACGGGGAGGACTACTCAATAAACATTTATGTAAAAACAAAATTTCAATATCCTCAATGAAACGGCAGAAATAGCAAATTTCCACTTTTTGTCTTATAAGTCAATGGAAACTTCAAGTTACCATAGCAACCAAAGTAGTTGGACAAAGACAATAAAAAACACAAACTTTGTACAGACTAATGTCATAAGCATGTATGCTAAATTTCAGCTTCATCCCCCGTACGACTTCTGAGAAGAAGATTTTTGAATATTTTTTTCGAAAATTTACCATTAATTTTATGTTGCTATATCAACAAAACGAATAAAGTGATTTTTACAAAAGTTGCCTTAAACGTTGAGGACTACTCAATAAACATTTACGTAAAAACAAAATTCAAATATCCCCAACCTGACAACAGAAAATGCCAATTTCCACTTTTTCTCCATACAAGTCAATGGAAACTTCAAGTTGCCATAGCAACCAGAGTTCTTATCCGATCGAATATTCGTCCCCCGCCCCCCCCCCCCCCCCCCCCCCCCCTGTAGATGCTATATGTGAAATATGAAAAGATTCGGCCTGGCAGCTCACCTTGTGAGCCTTCGGCTCAGGTGAGCTAAAACAAACATTACATAGTACACATGGCTTTCATGGTGTTACAGGATGTTTCACGCACAAACCAGTTCCTCCCGGGACTGTTTGCGTAAAAAAATATTTTTCGAACGGGACATTTACTCCCGAAGAGTGCCACATGTTTTATAAAATTGATTTTAATGATTTTTTCATTGAAATTATTTATTTTTTTATGTCATTTCAATGAACAATTTAAGACATCCAAATAGGATAAACATGTCACTTAAGGACTTCTAAAACTATAATTGGTGAACCTACCCATAAATTTGATTTTTGAGCGAATCGTCTCTCCTTTTTTAGCAAACAGCCCCATTCGATTTTTTGCGCAAATAGTCCTGGAGGAAACGTCACAAGGAGGAACTGTTTTTAGGAGCCCTTTCGTAGTACTCAGAAAGTGACTGCATGTACATGTATGTCCAATTTTGATATGTGAAAATGTCATTGTTTTGTTATTTTGTGTTTCTAGTGAACATAATATTACTGATGCGTGTATTCATTTATTTTCAGAGTGTTTGTTTCTTCTGCATGAAGGATCTTGCTGTCTGTGGCATTAGACCATGGTGAGAAGCTGTTAACAAACATGTGCATGTGCACGAAACATGTTTCAGTGATATATAGTAAGAATACCAAACCGATTATCCAGAACAGAGAACAGCCAACACGGATAAAGTCAGTAAAAGACTCAAAGACTGTAGTATGCAATTACCTGCCTTAGAACAACTTTACATTTTAAATTGTGATCTGTGTAAAGTTGTCTCCACACAGGTATTTATCATGGCATCGGCATTGTTTGTTTTCATTCACAATTCTCTCTGAATAACCAGATATAGATTATAATACTTGCAATATGGATTTGTTTATCAAGGTTGACTTTCTTTCATTATCCATTAATGGACAAACAGGACAATGCAGGTCACATGGAGTTTTCATGCTTAAATTCGAAAAACAAAAAACTCAAAAAAAAAAACATTGCATGTGTTTTGTACAAACATGTACGAGGTCTGTCCCGGGAAATCATAAAGATGTCTGATATGTCGTGAACAGTTCGTTGAAATATAAAGATATGTTCATGCTTTTAAACTACATTTGTACGGAGCAATTTGTGAAAATATTAGTTCAATCGCTTACAAATTGCAAAAGTTATGGAGATTTATATGATGGTGTATCGGCCTTTACGGAGCACGTTGAAAATTATTTTGCTACGTTTTTGTGGAGGGGTGGTTGAATGTTTTGTGTGAAGTCTCTTTAGTAGAGCTGTAATGTTGATAAATATTGTCATCTAAGCATTGATTAAGTCTTTTTAGTTAAAATTATAGTCAATAATTTGAGGTAAGGATGATCAGTAGAAAAAAAAGCATGATCAGTTTAATTTTATTTGTGGGAACACTAATTTTATTTTAGACTGAAATAAAACAAAAAGATGTCGCTTGTTTAAATGACAACAAGAAATGAGCATTTAGAATATTTAAACACAAAATGCATACAGAATCATCACAGGATTATAAATGACACAATAGAAGGTTGATTTTATAAATTAATTTTGTAAAATATACTTAACTGGAAAGAAAAGCATGGGGAAGGTCTAATTTTGCGCCGCAAAACTTACATTACGTCACTATTTTCCAATAAAATAATTGCAGTAGGTTTAAGAAAAATTTTATAAAATCAACGCTGATGGTGGAAATTATTTCAAACTTTCAAAAACTTATCTTACATGATTACTCGTGCAAATGATAGTTAGAATTGTGTAATATCACCTCAATTCGCACTTAGAGGAACTGTTCAATTTGATCTTGATGAATTTTAAATCAGTGTTTTTGACGTGCGCCGCAGACACCTACCCCTCTTGGAATAAATGCATGTAAATCTGTTGTGTAAGGGGTGAATTCATCCATATTTGTACGAAATGTTTATTAGATGAATGCAAACAGATCATGTAAATTTCATGAAATTCTGCAGACACATTACTGTTTTATCACAAATGTCTACGTATTTCTGGGACAGACCCCGTACATGTATTATATATGTATATAGTGCATTTATGTTCTTTCCTAGTGTGCATAAACAGAAATAAATACATGAAATTTCATGACATATGTGTTGGTTTTAAAATGTATGACTTCGAGATCAGTCGGGGTGCAAGAAAACCTGTCGCCAGGGATTCAGAGTATGTTCCTGAAATAGAGCTATACAGGCATGATTGCTGCAGCCAAGGTTTAGCACATTACAGTCATGTACTTAGATGTACTTAGTGAGGGCAGTGGCGTAGTGTTGAATCACAAAGTTCTGGGTTCAAACCCCACTGGGACTTGGTTGAGTCCTTGAACAAGACACATCTGAATCTGAATGGTTTACTGGTGACATGCCAAATTGACAATATTTCACCAGGGGGTGGGGGGAGGTGCGCCAGCAGGGAAATTAGTCCATGGCTCTCATGATTTGCACCCTGGTTGATACCCAGAAAACTGTCGCACCATCCAGACATAACTGAAAAATTGATGACCAAGAAGGAATGTTAGACCTTAAATCGAACACCAGAATTTTTTTAGCTAAAATGGCGAAGTCAGCAGCTGCCAGATTTTTAAGAAAGACTAAGAAATAACACTTTACAAAATGTACAACCCACATTTGAACTGTGCAACCCTTTGGTTTGATTTAGGTATGGATGTAAAGTCCCAGTCAACAATATTTCCGTCATGTCCCCAGCTTGGGACACTCCTTTGTGTGTATTAAACAGTACTTTCCAGAGTCAATGTGCCTTGCTCATCGTGCAGTGATATAAGCCAGCCACCAGTGGGGATCGACTCCCTACCTCCCTAACCAGAGTCTGATGCACTAACCACCAGGCCAACATGCTCCTTTGAATGCATATTTGTATACTAGTATACACGCCAGGTCCCATTTTTAGCTCACCTGAGCCGTTATGTTCACAAGGTGAGCTTATAGTATACCCATGCTCCATCGACCGTCGTCGTTGTAGTCATTGTTGTCCACAATTTTCCGTGAAACATCTTCTCCTCTGAAACCGCTGGGCCAATCAAAGCCAAACTTTATATGGAGCATCCTCAGGAAGGGGGAACAAAAGTTATTGCTGCCATGACTATAAATAGCAAAACCTTTAAAAATCTTCTTTTCCAGAACCAGAAGGCCTATGATTTTGAAACTTGGCATGAAGCATCAGGCAATGGAGCTCTACAAAGTTTGTATAAATCAATCCATGGCCCTCTGATGACCTTGACCTAATTAACTGCAAGGTCAACATAGGTCGTCCATGCATTCGAATGGGGAAATTTGTTAAAATGTGAGTCAAATGGATGGAATATTTATGTTTACAAAAACATTTTGGCCCCAGGTGGTTGTCTGCCCCTGCACAGGGGCTATATACATGTATATGACTGTAATATCTAAACATCATGTCCGGATTGAATTGACATTTCGTAGGTTCTTTACTCTTTTTTGCTCACCACCAATCTTTTTTGCTCACCACCAAAAGAAATTAAGAGGGGAGGGGTTCATCACCCGACACTTACATATTTCTTAACCATTCTTAAGTTTTGCATTCAGTCTTATTCTTCAATCATGATCTTGTTCAGAAATACTGCATTAATTGTTAAATTAAAGGATGACTGCTCTTTTGAACTTTTTAAATTTCTTTTTATGTGACTACATCGCTCGAGTTAGTATACAGATTATACATTGTATTTGCATAAACAGAGTGTGTAGTCATAGTCGGAACCGGATCATTAATGTCTGTATCTATTTGTTAATTGACCGAAACGCCCGCATCAGTGGAAAGCAGTCCGATGAATGAAGGAATTTTAACACGGAGCCGTTTCAGTAATAAAACCTTAGCAAATCAAGCCATATTTCTTTTTAGTATTTCTACCACTTTTATCACACCGCCCAATTATTACATGTGGCTACATGTTATAGCTTTTCTTGTTAGTGTTTAAACCTTTTAGTTCCTTCTTTTAATTCCTGTTGTTGATTTTTTGTGTGTGAACATGGTGACATAAGACTAAAATACATTTTCTAGATGCTGGCCCAGGTTGAGATGATGTACATGTAAATGAGTAAATGCATATTGAGCATTAATTTATCTTTGGTTTATTTTAATGTGAAAACAGCAATCCTTTTTTCATCATCGCCAAAATGACAGTATATATTTTTCAAGCGATTTTATTAAAAAAAAAAAAATAAAAAATAAAAAAAAAAAATAAAAAAAAAAAAAAAAAAAAAAATGTTCGACTTAATAAAGTCATATTAAGTGGTACATAATTACATATACAAACTAATATTTTCTGCCATTCCGACATCGCTTTATTATGACAACTCACCAACATGATTTTTGAGACAATTCACCGACAGATTTTGATACTAAAATACAAATAAAGGCATCTGACCAAAATTCACCGACACGATTTATAAGACATTTCACCGGCAGATTTTGATAATATAATACACATATGAAGGCATCAAACCAAAATTTACTGACATAACATGTATTTTTGAGACAATTCACCGACAGATTTTGATCAGATGCCTTCATGTGCATTTTAATATCAAAATCTGTCGGTGAATTGTCTCAAAAATCGTGTCGGTGAGTTTAATTTTATGACACTTTAAATTTTGGTCATATGCCTTCATATTTGTTTATGAAAATCTGTCAATGAATTGCCTCAGAAATCGTGTAGGCGAGTTTACTTTAACGACACTTTAAAGTAGTTCATGAGATTAGAGACATGTCAGTGAAGTTTCTATAATGGCAAAACTTGTAAATACAATTTTAAATCTGTCGGCGAATTGTCTTTAAATTGCATTTAAATTCCTATATGAAAGTCTTCCAAATTTTTGTTTTTAAATTCTTATAAATCTTTTAAATCTTAAAACTGTCGGTGAATTTTCTTATCCGAAAGTCTTTCAAATCGTAACTTTGTCCGTGAATATTACTAAATTCTTATAAACCTTTAAATCTTAAAACTGTCGGTGAATTGTCTTTGAAATCTATATCTGTCAGTAAATCGTCTTAAAAGTGCCTCTCAATATTTAAAAAATGACGGTGAATTGTTAAAAACTTATATCTGTCGGTGAACTGTCTTAAATATGTCCTCCAAAATGTTATATTACGATAAATTGTTTCTAAATTCAAATCTGGTGGTGAAATATCATAAAATAGTCTTTTAAAAATTAAATTTAAAGTTAAATGGACTGTCTGAAAATTTTCTATCAAATCTTAATTCTATCTGTCGGTGAATCGTCTGAACAAACCGATAAATTGCCTTAAAAAACTTTAATCTGTCGGTGAATTCTCTCAATATTTTGTCGGTGAAAACGTGATTAAACTGTCTTTGCGCCAATCAAGATCACCAGTTACAAGTCATTAACTTTGAATAAAAGTGTCGGTGAATTGTCTTCAGAAGTGTCGGTGAATTGTCTCAAAATCTGTCGGTGAATTGTCTCAAAAACCGTGTCGGTGAGTTGTCTTGTCGGTGAGTTGTCTTGTTCCCTTGTACTCAGTGCATGGTGATAGATGGGTAGATTCGCCTGGGTGATGATGATGATGATGATGATGATGATGATGATGATGATGATGATGATGATGATGATGATGAAAGAGATACGATACTGCATAGTTGTGCGCACTGGCATTTTTTTTTTTATATACGTCTGTTTGTTTGTTTACCTTCCAACAACAAGATTTCAACAACAAGATTTTTATTTACTCCAGGCCCATTGCAGGCATAGGAGCTAAAATGGAACATGAACAAACATATATACAAACATATAAAATGGCACGTGAAACACATTTATGAAAAACTATTGCAGAAAAGTTTTTTGAATGAAACACAGCATTATGGACCAACACTCTGTTAATTCCGGACACCCACACTCAACCCACTTTTTCGCCATTTACAGTTAAGATAACTAGAGTTCATAAAGAGAGTGCAAACATCCAGGAAAAACAGGGTGAAAGCCTGATAAAAGACATACATATTGTTACAACACAGGTTAAAATATAGAGGAAAATGGTAGTTTCAGAATTATTTAAATTTAGTCAAAACTATCTTAATGAAAAGTGCTAGTTTGGTCAAAACTGATCTATCAATAGAAGTCATTAACTGTTCTAACTTTAGTGTATTTGGTGACTGCAAGCTCCAAGTAGGAAGAAATTTACGTCTACTGCTTTTAAAGAAATCACAGCAAAACAAGTAATGAAATTCGTCTCCTAACTCATCCTTATTACACAACTGACAAATGCGTTCATTTCTATCAATATTTAAAAAAACGTCCCCTTTCAATGGGTAATTTATGACTAAGGCACCTGAATTTACATATATATTTGGCCAAAGGTAAAGATAAAATATTCAAATAGCTTTCAAACTTAAGCTCCTTTTTGTATAATCTGTAATTCAAACATTTTTCTGACTCATCAATTTTACTTTTCCATTCCTGCTTATACTGATCATTTAACCAACTTTTGATCTTGTTTTTAAAAGCTGCCTGAGAATAAAATGTGTCATGAGACAACCACATATCAGAGAGACCCAAATGATTAAGAGTATCATGTACAGTTTTTATCCAATCCGAGTGAAACAAGTCATTAACATGCAGATAGTGCATAAGTTGATAAAGCTTGTAGCAGATTTTATCATTTTTACCGCTTACTATCCTGTACCAAAAATTTAAGACTCTACTTTTTATTTTCAAATGTAATGGCATAGTACCAAGTTCACCGTGAATCATAACACTAGGTGTTGTCTGTTTTGCATCTAACAAAGACTTACAATATTTTAGATAAAATTTATCAATGATATCCACATTTTCACAACCCCAAACTTCTGCTCCATATAACAATATTGGAGTAATCATAGAGTCAAACAAATGTAATTGAATATCAAGTGGTAAAAATAACTTTCTAGCTTTCCTAATCAATGAAAACATAGCTTTTCTAGCTTGATCCACTAAATGTTTCTTGGTTTTACCAAATTTACCATTATAATTAAATTTTATGCCTAAGTAGCTAAAATCATCTACAATTTCGATAGTATCACCATTATAATAAAAGACAGGCTTCCGCCTTCTTATTTTGCCTTTTGAAAAGATAACCACTTTTGTTTTAGAAGTATCAACCTGCAGTTGCCATGTATTACAATATAACAGCATTGTATCTAAAGCAATTTGCAATTCTTCAGGAGTCTCTGCAAAGATAACCGTGTCGTCGGCATAAAGCAGCAAATACAGCTTGAAAAATACTTCAATATCATCATTATTCAAAATAGATCCAATATCTTGTGATAGTGTGGCCAGGCCGCTGTACGTGTTAGACATAAAATGTACTAGATCATTCAAAAACAGAGAAAATAAAATTGGCGACAAATTTTCACCTTGACGAACACCGGCCATACTACTAAAGAACATAGAAATATTCCCGCCTGCTTTTACACAAGATTTAGCATTATCATAAATATTAAAAATGACTTTGAAGATTTTTCCATCAATATTATTATCTAATAGTTTTCTCCAAAGAGCTACTCTATTGACTGAATCAAAGGCTTTACGGTAGTCAATAAATGCACAATATAACCGCTTTTTCTTATAAAGGTAAAAGTCAATTAACATTTTAAGTGAGAAAATATGATCGGCAGTACTATAATGCTTCCTGAAACCTGCTTGTTCTTCAATTAATATACCTGTTGATTCTAAATAATTATTCAATCTCTGATTTAGTACTGCTGTAAATAGCTTACCAAAACAGCTTAAAATTGTTATGCCTCGATAATTGTCAGGATCTTTTACGTCCCCTTTATTTTTGTATAAGACACTTTTTTTTCTCAAAAGGTTTGGCTTCCTTTCAGTACATTTCTTTAGTTTTTTTTCCTTGTAGGTTCATCTGGAGTAAAAAAGTACAAGTAGGCAAAGATCAGGAAAAGGTGCAATCAGAAAAAGACTCCCACTCCAAAAACCAAGGTGGGAAAAAACCAAACTAACAATCAGGTACTTATACCATGAAAACATTTCGTAAGCCGAATGAGCAGCTATTTTCCCAATAGGTGGCCACTCAGTTACCTTAACTAAAAATATGCAAACACACATAAGGCGCCAACAGCACAAAAATATTTTAAACACCAAGACATAAAACAAAAAGAACCACCACAGAAGTATCGACTTGGAACGAACAGTAACACAAAGTTACTGGCGGGTTTAAATCGATTTTACACGGTCGTAACCTCACCCTCAGCTTCTGCGGTGGTTCATAACATTTAGTTAGTTATTCGGTCCTCGTGGTGAATCTCTAACTAGTAAATGAATCATCAAGAACAAACAAATAAATCATGATAAACATCCCGATGAATCAAAAACCAGGACTCACAGATTCAGTAAGCTGCCCGACGATGGAGATCCCTGGGCGCCAAATAACTTACTAACTCCGGAGCTAAAGAAAAACATCAGTTGGACCCCGGTGGGCCAAGGAAGCAACAGACAAGAAGCTCCGGCCCCAACCAACTAAAATGAATAGCTTTAACATCAGGAAAACATGTCCGTGCAATGTATACCCCCTTGAACCCCTATTTTATATAGTAAAACTGGGGTTTGCAGGGGTATACCTATTTTTCTTATTTTTGCTCCAAAACATAGATTGTGGGTACTCGTTAGAACCGCCTCGGCGAGGCGGTTCTAATGAGTACCCACAATCTATGTTTTGAGCAAAAATAAGAAAAATATCAAAAAATTTCTACTGAAAATGTTCATTTTTTACAACTTTAGAAATCACTGTATATTGCATGGGCAAGTTTTCGTAATGGTCGGGGCCATCATAGAGTCTGACGCCCGATCCACCGGCGTGCAATTAAAGAAGGCAGCATAGTTATCAACCGTGATTGGGTTAAAAACTAAGCATGCAGACTGTCGCATAACATTCAAGATATAACCTATACGTCTGTAACGTGTTATGATTTTTCTAAACTGAAAAGAAAAATCATTACTTCCATAACATAAGTCATATTCATAGTATAGTTTTGTACATCTTGGAATGCAAATGTACTGTAAATGTAGTGTACATGTAGTTGTCATTTTTCATCTTGTATGTATGTTATATGTTTCTGTCATAATCCTGTATGTTTTGGATTGAATGCAGATTAAACTTTGAATCTTTGAATCTTGAATCTTTGAATCTTACTTCCTATAAGTTTCTTAAATGTAAACCAAGTCACCATAAAATTCTGGTTCCGAAAGACCCTCACTTAAAAGCGTCTAAAACCTACTGTAGCCTGGTTCCCGTCGTCAAACCGGCAACCGTTTTGTCCGAGAATGATAATGAAGGATTCGGGTACCAGACTAAACCTACTGGTTCTCAGTCTTCGGAACGGTAACCAGCTCTGTTGAGCAACTGGAAATCCAAAGATCTTGTGACAGTTCACGGTTTGGTGGTTAATTTTCGCTTTCATTACTTGGATTTAACAGATTTGACAAAACATTTAGATCAGAAAGATGGCCAGTGAAGTACCTAAAGATGTGGTTAGTATTTTTTGAGTAGAAATTCAACAATTTTAGCTCTTAGACTACTGTAGCAAAAATATTTTGACAGTTACCAGGTAAACAAGTTTAATCTTTTCAAAAATAAAAACAATAAGAAAAATATATGAAAACCAAAAAATAATTTATTAAAAAGATCACAATCCTTCAGTGATATTTTATTAAGTGTTTCAAAATATAATGCACCAGTCGTTTGTAACCACGGATCCCACCTACGGGGAAGGGCGGGGATTTATGACTTCTGTTTTCAAAGCGCTGCTATAGACCCCACCCATAGGGGACATAGGGCAGGTCGGCAAGGTACTCTTCGGTGAAAAGAAATCAATATTGGTCACCTTTCCCGCTATTTTCTTCATTTGGTGGAGGTGTTAACCTCGGTCATTATGGCTATGCCTTTACTACTTTCAGACGCTAATAAAATCATAATATGACAAAATATTACACATTCCATAGGGCATTCCGGGATGACGTCATACAGGTAAGTTAGTTCATTCGGTGGAGGTACATTACTCGGTGTTTATCGCTATGCCTTACCAAATTTGGAGCGCAAAACATAGAATCAAAATGGATTATTTTCATCAAAACATTGCAAATTCTATTAGATTTCTGGATATAATTTGAGCCGTGACACGAGAAAACCGGTCTTCGGGGTTTCCGACCAGGTCCGACATAAACCGGCCTGTACAAGCTCAGAAAAGAGCTAGAAGCTTGAAATTTCGGATTTAAGTAGAAGAGGAATTGTACTATCCGAGTAGCGAAAACAAAGGCGCTGATAAGCTTCGCGGTTACGAAGCTGATCTGCGCCTTTGTTTTCGCCTAGGCAAAAATCCGGTTTTCTCACGATGCGGCTCATTTATTCCAAGGTAAGGAATGTGTAATATTTTTGTCATATTATGATTTTATTAGCGTCTGAAAGTAGTAAGCGCATAGCGATAATGACCGAGTTTACCACCTCCACTGAATGAAGAAAATAGCGAGAAAGGTGACTGATATTGATTTCTTTTCACGGAAGAGTACCTTGCCGACCTGCCCTATACATAGGAATAAATTATATCCGAAAAATCTAATAGAATATCCAATGTTTTGATGAAAAAAATTCATTTTATTCCATATATTTGCGCTCCAAATTTGGTAAGGCATAGCGATAAACACCGAGTAATGTACCGCCACCGAATGAACAAACTTACCTGTATGACATCATCCCGTCGTGCCCTATAGGGGACAAACTGGGTCAAAACTATGCTCTTTGCTCTGCCCCTCTCAATAGAAAATCTTCCTTGGGTAAGGATCCAAACATAAAAACTCGGTCATTTACCCTGCACTGCCAGGACAATAAAAATATAATTGCCAATTTGCCACAAGTGACCGATTCTCCATTGAACATGATTGCAAGTGACATGACTTTTCAATCATTAGCAATTGTCTGTTCAATTACGTTACCCTAAGTACTGTAAAGTTGTTTTATGTGTAAGTTTTATAATCAATGCCACAAGTGACCGATTCTCCAATGTGCATGCTCGCACTTCGCAAGTAATCTTACTTTCAAGTTAGTAGCAATAATTGAGCCGCCGCATGGGAAAACCAACAATCTGCATAGGCGAAAACAAAGGCGTAGATCAGCTGTGCGGTAACTGCAAAGCTGATCAGCGCCTTTGTTTTCGCTACACAGATACATAGTACAATTCCTCTACTTTCTAAATCCAAAATTTCCAGCCTCTAACCATCTCAGTGATCGAAATTAGCACTGGCCCAATAGCCCAACACTAGCAAAAAGGTTGTCAGGCTAGTAGTTTTTCTCAGTTAAACCCATTACCTTATAGGTTGCCAGGGCTAGTTGAAAATTTTGGCAAATGATTAAAGATATAAGGGTTCGGGCTAGTGAGGGAAAATCCTAATTTCGATCACTGGCATCTTCTGTGATCATACAGCCCAGTTTGTGTCGGACCTGGTCAGAACCCAAATTGTTGGTTTTCTCATGCACAGGCTCAATTGTCCTTCACTTCTGTTCGACTGTGAAGTTGCTTTATGTGGATGTTGTGTGTTCTTAAATACAGACAGTTCAAAGTACACTATTTTATTTGTAGGAAGCAGGTTTCAGTGACCAGCCTCCAGCTTACACCACAGGATCATCAGATCCTATCATGACCAACAATCAGAGCCAACTGCCCAGCTATACAGAAGTCAATAGGGATATGGGTAAGTCTGATTCAGTTACAAGCTGCATTCATTCAATGCTTGACAGTCACCGTCATGTTCAGTTTGATATTCAGTCGGAAATAATAACCCTGGTGGTTTCTTAGAAGGCAATAATGACAGCACACCACTGTGTTGGTTCGGCTAGTTTCACTTTGTTTTTGAAGGGCAAAATATAGACAAACAATTGTATAATTTATGGCCTCATTAAGTGCCATAAAACAAAACAAAAACAACAACAAACATATCTTGAGAAACAATAAAATAAAAGGGAAACAATAAAATGAAATTTTAAACACAAGAATGTCGGGATCTATATTAAATGTATATAAATGAATTTCAAAGCTAATTTTTGTGCTTGTCATGCCTACTTGTACCTTCAATAATTGACAGTTAATAATATTGATCAAATATGATTTTCCATAATGGCATTCATTGACATTTGCTAGGTCCCAACGGGAGTGTTGAAAACCGAGGGCGTAACACAAATTCTGCAAAAATGAAAGAAATATCAGTTCAGTGCGCACTATTTTACAGCCTCGTCACATTTTCATACGTGTAAAAGTTTTCATTCTTATGCTTCTTCCAGGCAGAGTTCAGTTACTCATTATTATCACATGTTTTGCATGGGGCCCAGTAACGAGCTTAAATAAAAGCCATGTATTAACAGCATGCGCGCACGAGAATTGCTATATTAATAAATGGCTTTATTTTCATTAATATATAGCTGTTAATATCGTGTAACACAAGTATTTATGCAATAATATGGCATAAGGTAGAACTGGGAAAGTCTCAACCAATTATGTGTTATCAAATATATTTCAGCCCCGCCGCCGTCCTATGAGTCTCTGTACGGGAAAATCAAGGCTGCCCAAACAACATCAACCAACAAGGTAGAATTGGGCAAGAATGTATGTGTTATCTTACTGGGGACATGTAAGTATTTAATACTTTAATACATATAGCACCCAATAAACCTGTGATTCTTACAGCATAGATTGATGCAACATCACTTGACATACATTGTATAACAAAATAATTGGAAGCTGGATCATGTTGACAACAACCTACAGTGTTACAACCAGGCAAATACCAGCTTAGCAATCCAGGTTCAAACATCTCCTAAGTAGTTGTCAAAAACATGAAATTGACATTTCCTGTCCAATATTTGTATCAACCTTGAAATTATGTACATTATCGCCTTATTTATCTCTGATTGGTCACAGTGAGATGGCATTGACAGATGTTGATTTCTCTTTCCAAAAATTTCATTGGTTGTTTGAAAATAATGAAACAGACCAAGGTGATTGTTTGACAGCTTTTGACTATTTTAAAGAAATGAACAACTTTTTCTGTATTTAAATTGCACCTGGATGACTGTTGTGTACTGTCAATTTCTTGTCTTTGACAACTGATGTCTGAAACTTGTGGATTGCTAAGCTGGTATTTACACGGTTGTAAGTAAATTGTCTGGCTTCCAATCGTCACACTACATTTTGCCATGGGTCATGATGTCATGAATGTTGCATCAGTCTGCACTGTAACAAATTTTGTTGCATCATGGATATACAGGGTGCATGTGCTTAGATTTGAACATGCAGTAGGAAAGACATTGGACCACTAGGTCCAATACAGACATTAGTCAGGCTGTTCAACCAAACAAAACTGTGAAAAAACTTTGGTTAAGGAAGAAGAGAAATCATACTGTTCATGAATATGAAAGTGCAGAAAAGCATCAATGTTTCACCTAATAAGTGATTTTGTATTAATTTAATTGAATAATCTGTTAACTCAATGAGACACTTAGATGTACCCACATATTCTTTTTATGTTAGGTAACAATTAAGTCAAACTTAATTCATCCTACTTCTGTGTTATATTTCAAGTATGAGTAACATTTATATATGTTATGTTTGGTAGAATGTTTTGTTCAAGATTTTAGAAATCATTGCATAGTTTGGGAGTAACGCTTTTGTCCAAGAATTTTTTTTATTTTGACTGAGTAATGTGTGGGTTTACATATATTTCAAAATTCTGTGGAGAATGAATCAATGATTTATGTAAACATGTATTGTGACCTGGTCACTTTGCTAGTACAATACTACATTATTCAAGCCTTTGAAAACCTGTATTGGCTTCCTTCTTAGTCTTAAATATATATGTAGGACTTTAATCTGTACCCTCTCTCTGATACATACCCACAATAACCTACATTCTCTGATCTGTACCCACACTTTTTCTGATCTGTATCTTTCATGTTTATAACCTAACACATAGCCAGATATTCTTTAATGGATTTTGCGATAGCTACACAGTACCTTAATTAGGCTGCGTATTTGCGTAATTACCCAATTAAAATATGAAAAAACGCAATTAATAACGATCTGGTAGCGTAAGAAAACGCAAAAGAAATCGCCGATACGCAATACCGGAAAAATCAACTGGGTACCGGTTTTTATCGGTGTGCGCCGCACAACGGCTTACGCCGTCTACATTAAACAAAAATGTCATTGAACATGCGCAAATCGATCGATTGGAAGCCATTTCTTTTCTGTTTTTTCGTTGGTTGACTGCGATTTTAGTTAATTCTCTCAACCAATCAATGTTTCCCTTTTATTTTATGCTATGCAAAAGCGAAAGTAGAAGAAAATAAGGAAAGTACACCTCGAACATCATTTTTACCAAATTGTTTTCCATTTTACCCAATTGATTGAAAATAGAGTGCGTAACAGAATTGAACTTACCCAATTAAAATTCCAGATACGCAATTGAATGAAAAAGGGGTGCGTAAATACCCTATAGGCTAAAAAATTAATTAAGGTACTGGCTACAATTGTATATTTAAAGACGATATTCCACGTACTATTTCGATTAAAAATCAAAATAAATCATATTAATATATCGATCCATGTCCAAAAAACAAAATTTCATATGCGGGTATACAAATTAATGACTTTTTTTAAATATTGCAATACGGAACCAAATAATCGGTTGTTTCCGGGTTTTTCCGCTGTCTTACCTGTGTGGGCGTGGCTTAGTATCTGTGACGTCATCTCGTACAAGTCCGATAAAGTCAGACCATTGGATAACGTAATAACAAGCCTTTTTTAGGCCATTCGTGTCATGGTTATGTTCATTCTGACCATAAATTATGTAGTTTTATTACGAAATGATTTTATATGCTGTTTTAAAAATCTAGACAAAAAATAACACACTTCTACATTCACACACACGAGGCCTTTAGCACTTTACCAAAGTTTGAATCCAATGGCACTCCGCAGTTATTGCAGATCCGAGTATCAAAGTAATAAGGAATACATGCCGTTTTTACCCGTTCTCATAAAATTAAAATCTCGGAAAAATAATAATTTAATTTTCATTGTTTCACATGACATGAAGGATAAAACATCCGTTTTTTATCATATTTTTTTCATTACTTGCTCGATCACAAACTTGTTTTGATACCATTGTCCGTGTTATGCTGATTATGTTGCGTAAGAATACTCGAAATAATATTTTTATTGGTGGCATGCGCGTGTGCAAGAGAGACCAACGTCTGAACGAAAGTATTCAGCATACATGTGATATCTTCTTTGGCCCAAATAGGGAGATTTGTGTTTTGAAATAGGGAGATTGGGTCTCAAATAGGGAGATTTTAGTGCGGTTGAATAGCGAAGATTTTTTGCCATTTTTTTTTGCAAAAGATGCATGATATTTGCCTTATGATCCCTTATATCTTCAACGACTTTGCTAATGGGTGGTAATTTTTAATATAGCTAACTAATAATTCCATAATTAAATATAATCAACAGCTGAGGAAATTTTAATTCCCAAATCGGTCTAGCTAAGTGATGACGTCATCATGGACATACAACATGCATGTAAAAAGCGTATCTAAGAAGTCGCGAAAACTAATGACATTTATTATTTCATACTTTATGTCCCTTGTATCAACGTCAGTTCGAGAAAATTTAAAGATTTCAATGTATTGAAATAAAACAGACAAAGAAAAAAGCAGAAAAACGTACTAATTTCTTTCCATTTTCCACAGAAATTTGTGTTTCAAGTTTTTGTAATTCCAATGTTTACTTTATTAGCTGGTACCCCGCATTTTTTGGTTCGATAACGCAGTTGCTCCCCCTTATTATAACCGTTTCGTTCCCATAGTTTGCAGGTCGGAAAATTTACCCGACTTTCTGCCTAACGCTACGTTCGACGCAAGCGGGATTTCATGTGTATAAAATACCCGTTCAATCTGATCTTTCGGAACTATATGGCGTTTGTTTTAAACTTAATCATTTGATGTCGCGCCGCCAACCAATTATCGCAGGTCACTATCTGTCTGAAGATTAATATTAAATTTTAATTTTGGCTCCGAGCTCAAAATCAGAAAATTGTTACGCAGTGTTGAAACGACAGACGGACATTATTACAGAAAATTGCACAATGTCAAAGCGGCTTTGGTAGATTAGTGAGAAGCTCCGCCCACGCTTTAGTTAGAATGGGCCATTCAGCATGTGTTGCATAAATTACTGCGATGTTTACGCAACACATTAAAACGCAAAGTTACCAGTCCCCACGTTTCAGTAACTTTCACACTTTTCCGCGAAAATTGTTTTGATAACTAGGCAATTAACAGGGGCAATTATCATGTTGACACGTGTGTAGTAGTGGTATATTGCGTCCTCTGAAACTTGTGAATATAAGGACCGATCGGAAAAAAAAAAATGTCAAACTCTTTTCAGGGAAAAAATGTTTTTACTCGGACCGATAAAAATGCACAAAAATGAAAGATAAATCGGTCCCACATGTTCAGAATGCCCGATAATCTTTAAAGGACAATCATAATTAATTGTCCTATTAAGATTATCGGCTATGTTTAATCCAAGCCCTCCAAATTAAAGACGCATTAATCTTTCTAAAGATGAACTCTGATCAAATTAGCGGTTTACATTATACACTGTACCTGTAAGACTGACAATTTGTCGCATCATTAATCCCTTCTCACTTCGCCAATTACCCAATAAAGTGACATGGCATCTACTCTGCATTGTCTCCTAAATTACTCCAAGGTATTTATGGGTCAGTGAGCAATAACACTGTTAACACGTACCATATATTACCGCAAAATTAAAAATGGAACATTGCCGAAAAATTGGGATGGGCAAATACTGAAATCGGGAGATTTGGGCCCTACTGGGCTCGTCGGGGGACAATCGGGTTAGGAAGCCCAAAATCGGGAAAACCCGATGAGATCGGGGGATATCACATGTATGGTATTCAGCGTGAGCGCCGTTACTCGCAAATTAGAGATTATCTCATGACATGCATTTGCCAATGTGACGACGAAGTTTTGCAAATCGAAAATAAACTCTCTCTCTCTCTCTCTCTCTCTCTCTCTCTCTCTCTCTCTCTCTCTCTCTCTGTGCTAATATTTTAATGCAGCCACGTAAAGTCCCGGTCCTACTGTGCTTAAGATTGATCTACGATTGTCTTAATATTAATTTGGGAATCATTTCTTTGACACCAATATGCAAATTAAGAAGGCAGAATCACGTTGGAAAAGAAAATACACATTTTGCATACGCAGTCTTATCAATAAACTTATGATTAGACAATCGTACGATTCCTTACAATTCAGTGGGATCGGCACTTAACAGCTAGCCGGTCGCCCGATTCTTTAAAACATACCCCATTCATATATCTGGTAATCGAAAAAAGGGACCCATTCATATATCATTCCTTCGAAAAAAGTGACCCATTCATATATTTGATTGTACAAAATTTTGACCTATACACAATTATATACAAATATTTCGACTTTCTGAGCTGTGTATGTCAGCAAAAAAGTGCTCTTAAACATGGATGTCCAAAAAATGTGGTCATTCATAGACTAAATATGGAAAAATGGGGCCATTCATATATTTTGATTTAAAAAAAGGTAACCCATTCATATATCTGGCGAGGCTGAAAAAGAGGGCTATTCGGGCGGCACATCCCTACTATGTCATATATAGGTAGCTACCCCCCCCCCCCCCAAAAAATAATAGTAGTCTATTCGTCTATTCTTAATTCAAGCATTAGGATATCTAGAACAAAAGTCAATGTCGGTAGACTCGTTTACTCAATGAGATTGGAATGTCTTTGAGTATCTGCCACGTGCCGCCGAGTGATATATGCCGCAATCTAGCGGCGTGTGTCGGCGTGTGTCACATAAAAACATCATAGATCACCGACATACACATCGCGTAAGGTAAGGTAATAAAAGTGTCGAGTATTCAAATTTGTTGTTTTAGCGGCCGTAACAAAAGAAAGATTATGAACTACGAGAAGTTGTCAGTGATAAAAACAGGTTCAAATGCGGGACTTTATGCGAAATGCTATTTTCACATGCAAGTAATGTACCATAATTTATTTTCCGTTTATGTTTTGCTTATAAAATGTTTCCGATAATGTTGATAATTATCAAAGAACACGAAAAAGTAAAACGTCGGCGTTGCATGGTGTAAAATTTGTGATAAATGTTTTGTGTAAGCATTTACTTTATGTGTCTTTCATTTAAATGGCTGATATTTTGTACGACTAAACGTCACTTCCGGTTTGGTCTCGCTAGAGTTTTTCCCCTTTGATTTTTCGGCCCTTTTCCGACACCGCGTAAAGCGCATTTTTGTTTTCGATAAAAAGGTGTTCAAAATGTAAAACATTAGAAAATTTGACTTTCTAGCCTAATAAGAAACATGTTAGTGATATATTAACGACAAGAGAATCGTCAAATGCGACTATTCGGTATGGGTCTTTTAAAGAAGTTATAGATAAGAGATGCGTGGGTACAGATTAGAGTACAGTCCAACCTCTTTATAACGTGCCTCGTTATAACACGGTTTCCAATATAACACGGCCATGACATGGCTCCCAAATTACTATTTTCCTATAATGCATATAGTAAATAACCTCATTATAACACGGTTCACGTTTAACGCGGTCTGTTTCTTTGGACCCCAAACATACCCTTATAATGAGGTTGTACTGTACATTGAAAATGTGGGTACAGATCAGGGATGTCTAGGGTACAGATCAGGGATGTCATGGACTCATGGGTACAGATAAGAGAGGGATGTCATGGGTACAGATCAGGGATGTCATGGACTCATGGGTACAGATAAGAGAGCGGGTACAGATCAGGGATGTCATGGGTACAGATCAGGGATGTCATGGACTCATGGGTACAGAAGAGAGTGGGTACAGATCAGGGATGTCTAGGGTACAGATCAGGGATGTCATGGACTCATGGGTACAGATAAGAGAGCGGGTACAGATCAGGGATGTCTAGGGTACAGATCAGGGATGTCATGGACTCATGGGTACAGAAGAGAGCGGGTACAGATCAGGGATGTCATGGGTACAGATCAGGGATGTCATGGGTACAGATCAGGGATGTTATGGGTACAGATCAGGGATGTCATGGGTACAGATAAGGAAGCGGGTACAGATCAGGGATGTCATGGGTACAGATAAGGAAGCGGGTACAGATCAGGGATGTCATGGGTACAGATAAGGAAGCGGGTACAGATCAGGGATGTCATGGGTACAGATAAGGAAGCGGGTACAGATCAGGGGTGCCGTGGGTACAGATCAGGGACCGGGTATAGATCTGAGCTCTACATATATATTTATAATATTTTAAGTACAAAAATTATGAAAATTCATAACCAAGTGAAAAATCAATAAGCTAGAGGTTAGAAATTTTGGATTCAGAAGCGCATGGTATTGCACCGTGTATGTAGCAAGACAAAGGCAGAAAACAGCTGTCCGGCTATGGCGTACCTTTAAGTTGTCAGTTTAAGCATAAACATACAAAATACAGGTTTTGTCAAGATAGAGTCAACTATAATCCTGTTATGACAGTTCACCGGCCACTTATATGGAATGTTAATACAGTATTGTTTATATTACATAACCTATCACAGAAAGTATGGTAATTTTAATGCCATATTTTAAACATGTTCTTGCAAAGGTCATGCTGTTTCTGTTTTCCATTAACTTAAAAGTTAAAAGGGGACAATGTTGGTCACGAAGAGGTGACAATAAACAATGTGGCCATTGTACATGTACATACAGTTTGGTTGATTTACCATAAGACCGAGACAGATCTGACAACTTAAAGACAACTTTTGATTGGTTGCTGAACTCCTATAAAGATTGCATTTTCATATATGAGCCACTGCATGAGAAAACCAACCATTTGGGGTTCCGACCAGGTCCAACACAATCCGGCCTGTGCAGTCACAGAAGAAGGCTAGAAGCTTGAAATTTCGGATTAAGAAGAAGATGATTTGTACTATCCGTGTAGCGAAAACAAAGGTGCTGATCAGCCCGGCCTGGCCTGTGCAGTCACAGAAGAAGGCTAGAAGCTTGAAATTTCGGATTAAGAAGAAGATGATTTGTACTATCCGTGTAGCGAAAACAAAGGTGCTGATCAGCTATGCAGTTACTGCACAGCTGATCTGCGCCTTTGTTTTCGCATATGCAGATTGTTGGTTTTCTGATACGGTGGCTCATATCGTACAGATCTTTATGTATGAACAGTGGTCTCATGGTGTTCAGTCTTGTGTACTGGAGTCTATCCGATCTAAATATCACAATATTTTATATTTATACATTGAAATAATTCTTCCATAAGGCATCTTGAGTTTATTGGGTGTTTATTCAAGTTGTTTAATGTTCATTTCTCTTATTTCCAGTGATTAAACTGATTGCATTTAATATTGATATAATATAGGGATCAAACATGATTTTCCATTCATTAACATTTGCTAGGTCCCGAGGGGAGTGTTGAAAACCGAGGGCGTAGCTGTGAAGTGCCTTTGTTTTCGCATAGGCAAATCCGGTTTTCTCATGATGTGGCTCATATATGCAATTCTCTGTTTTCATAATTCATAACCCAGCTTTTTTTCAATAATAGCTCTTTTAACATAATTTCTCTTTTCTAATATTTGTATATACAGCCATATTATGTATAAGATTATGTATCGGATAATTGATTGTTATGCCTACTAGCTTTATAGAAAAGGTTGAACAAGATGTGTCATATGAAAACCGATTTAAATCTATAGATGCAAATAACAACAGTCAATATGAGCTTGTACATCTACAAAGGCGTAACTTCACCGATATAATCCTACAATGGTAGATAGATTTTCGTATCCTAAGACCTCTTTATCTGAAAAGGACAGTGTAATGGTCTGACCTGGTTAGAAATGCTAGTAGAGGTAGTGTTTTTTTCTCCACCATGCTTCTGTGGTCAAAATGTAGGACTTGACAAGAAAGGAAAACACTTAAATTAAAGCTACTGAGATTGAACATGATATTTTTAAGAGCAAATTGATATAATCATAAATCAAGAGTTTTTTTTAGTTCAATATATAATTTAATGTTATTGCACACTGAATAGTCTTTCATGAAAATATTTCTACAGCCATTTTTCTATTTCCCAAGAAGAGCATTTTGTAATCTAGTGTGGACAGAAATGGGCACCAAGCACTGGTAATCTGCCTCTGAGAGACTTGCCTAGGAACCATGTGGTTAGGATAACTGACAATCCTGATGTGATCTAAGCAGTTAATAGTGGATGTAAATCCCCAACTCAAACAATCAAAACAACCCAGCGCCAGTGAGGTTCAAACCCCCAAACACTGGATCTGTAGTCTGACACTCTTACCACCCCACTCCCTGTTTTATGGCTGAATGTGTACTGAGTATAAACCATGCAGATCAGTGTAGGACAAAACACACTCTGGACATAATCCCCCTCGCTCATTTTGGCATACGTGGACAAAACACCCCACGGACATAACCCAGTCTTCCCGAAATCTTTTTTCAGCTGCAGGACAGCTGTCTGGCAGACTGCAAGTTTTTGTTGGTCAAAACTCAATTCTGTAGGACAGTTCTATATGGTATCGTTGTAATTTTGGAAATTTTTGCCGGACATTTGTCTGACATAATAAAATATTTTGTCAGTCAGAATGAAGTTTTGCTAATTTTGACCGCCAGACCGGCACTTTTCGTGAAGACTAACATTACCCCCATGACTCATTTTGGCATAGGTAGACAAAACCACCCTTACATTTTTTGTGGACATAATGTGGACATAACCCCCCTTACCCATTATTGTGAGGTGGACAAAACACCCCCTGCAGATTTTCACAATAGGACTAAACCCCCCAAAATGATATGATGATATAAAGATTGTAATATGATTTCTATTTCAGTGGGCTGTACAATAATGATAGCTGTGTTTCTGGCCATTCCCATCACTATGATAGTAATAGGTAGGTCTCCCTGACACGAGAAAACCGGTCTTCGGGGTTTCCATTCAGGTGCGACACAAATCGGCCTGTACAGTCACAGAATCAGGCAAGAGTCTTGAAATTTTTACTATAAGTGAAAGAGGAGAGTTATACTGTCCGAGTAGCGAAAACAAAGGTGCTGATCAGCTGTGCAGTTACTGCACAGCTGATCTGAGCCTTTGTTTTCGCATATGCAAAAATCCGGTTTTCTCATGATGCGGCTCTTATAACAACACCTGATAGGTTGCAACAGAAAAGGCTATTTATACTGAACATACAGAAAAGAAACGTTACATTTTAAATAGAGGATCTTACATGACTTGTCATTTCACATGAAATTCATTAAACGAGCCTTTGGCGAGTTTAATAAATGTCATATGAAATGACCACGAGTGTCAGATTTGTTTTATCATATGACTTTTAAAACAGGACTTTATTGCCTTCGAAGTGGACATATTTCAATGAAAATTTACATTGTTGTTACGGACGTCGTCAGTGACGTTACATATTCCTGCAAAAGTGTTAATACACGTGTGGTCATACGATTTTTATGACATGACGTTATCCACTGGAAAACAGTGACATCATATGATAATATTATTTTTTCATAATTCTCTGACCATATCACATCCAAAAGTCTTCATATCAAATTAATCATTACTTAATATTCAGAATGGTATGAATGAATTACACATGCATTGGTCCATCTCAATAGCCTGTTAAGTGACAAAGGTGATGAAAACTGAAAATGGCACAGTCAGCCATGTGCCTTTAATTTACAGTTTGATGAGTTGAATTAAAACATTAAGGTGCCTGTCAGTTACAGTTCACTGGGTTCCGACTTGGTCCAGATAAAAAACCATTTTATATCAGAACCATGTAAGCGCCCTGCAGTTGTCCCCTATTACTGATGTAAAAATGTTACTGTAACAGTATAAATATCTTTTTTATGCCCCCAACTTTGAAAAAGTTGGAAGGGCATATTGCTTTCGGCTTGTCTGTCTGTCTGTCTGTCTGTGCGTGTGTGCGTGTGTACGTCTGTTAACTTTTGAATGGTGCATGTTAGGGATTTGAAATTTCATGTGTGTATTCCTCATGAAAAAATAGTTGACCCGTATTTTTTTTCTTGTCCGAGTTATGCCCCTTTTCTGAGTTATTTCCCTTTGAAAACAAAATTTGAAAATCTTGTGTGCAAGATATCTCGAAAAGTATTTAAGCTAGAGCCTTCATATTTGATATACTGGTTGGGGCTGATGAGTAGATGACCTGATTAACTTTTGAGTACTTTCCGTCAAATTTTGACAAAAATACGGAATTTTTTCATTTTGACTGATTTTTCCACTTTTCGGTGAAATTTGAAACTTTTGAACGGTGAATGCTAGGGTTTTGAAATTTCATATACAGATTCCTCATGAAAAAATAGTTGACCCATATTTTATTTCATGTCCAAGTTATGCCCCTTTTCTGAGTTATGTCCCTTTGAAAACAAAATTCGAAAAATCTTGTGTGCAAGATATCTCAAAAAGTATTTGAGCTAGAGCCTTCATATTTGGTATACTGGTTGGGGCTGAGGAGTAGATGACCTGATTAACTTTTGAGAACTTTCTGTCAAATTTTGACAAAAATACAGAATTTTGAAATTTTGATTAATTTTTCCACTTTTCGGTGAAAATTGAAACTTTTGAACGGTGAATGTTAGGGGTTTGAAATTTCGTATACAGATTCCTCATGAAAAAATAGTCGACCCGTATTTTTTTTCATGTTCAAGTGATGCGCCTTTTTGGAGTTATGTCCCTTTTAAAACAAAATTCGTATATATCTCAAAAAGTATTAAACAGAGTTCTCACTAGGATTTTGAAAACAGGATTCTAAGAATCCATCACTGGAAAAAGTTGGAGTCAGAAATGAAAACTTGGAGTTTGACCAAGAAAACTTGGGAGTTTCACCCTTAATAATATATTTTAAAAACTTTTTTCTCAACTAGGATTCCACTTAAAATTTGCACATGTCCTACAAAAATAAAAAAAATATTACAAAAGCCAATACTTGTTTTTTCCAGACGTCGCTAAATCGTTAGAGATTCTGTCAACTTTGCTGAAGTAGAACCAGCCAAAATTTATCAATGAATGCTTTTATCACACATGAAGGCAATTAAGACCTATACCGATGCCAGGAGACTGCTCTATATATTCATTACAAAGAAAAAAAAATTGTGCTTTAAAGGGACCAATGTAATGTCATTAGTTTTCATGGCCGTAGAAAGGTGCATTTTTTTCTTCTTTTCTGCCAATTTCTCATTCAGAATTTCTTAAAACACAATAGAAATTGTGATTCATTCTCTCATTCAGAGAATTGTTATGCAAATAGGAGTGGAAACATGTGCAAAAAATGCAAAATCGCACCAGAAAACGATCTCTCTATTGTATAAATTGTTCCATCTCCTTAGCGGGTTTTCATACCCAAATTACGACGAACATATTTGCGTACACTTTTTTCACTGCAGTGTCTTTTAATTATCGCTAACAATATTTTTCAACAACAGCTTGTTTTCCTATCATCCCTTTGTGTAGATAAGGACCTGACAATAAACATCCTATGAATTAACACAAATTTGTGATCCGTGAAAATTGACCTGTCAATCTCCATCAACAAAAACTTGATTGTCAGCTTACTGCGCTCTGATTGGCTCAGGGCACAATTAGTTCACACCTACTGCTTCCCCATGTCAGTGGCACGTGTCGGTCACTAGTTTGATCTTTGAACAATGTCTAGCGGCTACGATGCCTTGATCTCTCAGCGGTAGCTAATTTTCTCACCTAATTCATGGAAAATTTTTGGACGCGTCACCAGAAAAAACATGGCATATGCGAGAATCCATGGCAGTGAATTTTAGGCGTACAAAACGCAAAACACGCGTAAAAATACGCCCAGATTGGAGTTATCGAGAACTCTGATTAAAGCTAGAGCCTTCATATATTTGGTATACTGGTTGGGGCTGAGAGGTAGATCCCCAGATTAATTTTTGAGGACATTCCGTCAAATTTTGACAAAATTACTCCATTTTGAAATTTTTGCTCTGTTTCTAACTTGTCTGCAAAAAGCTTACATTCTGTTTCTGGATTGAGGTCATAACAGACACAACCAAACAGCTTCTTCAGGAAATTAAATTTTACTTCATTCAAATGAAATAAATGAATCGTTTAGGGACAAGCATACAGTTGGGGGCATAGTGTTTTACAAACACGCATTTCTAGTTTTTTTTAATTTTTCAGGAGCTATATACAAAGATGACTGCCCCAGAGAACGTTTTATCCCTATCTATCTCATTGTTGCTGGTAGTTTCGGTATAGTGAAAAATTTGTCCTCACTCGGTCAGCGTTGTAAAAATAAAGATGAGGAAGATGCGGATGAGAAAAATGCCAAGACAAATCCCTTCGACGGACTCGTCAGCTGCTTCCTGTTCGCTTGGTTTATTGCTGGTGGGTATTTTAATATTCAATACAAGAATTTAAACTGGCCTGAGCGCCAGGAGAAAATGCATCTTTTGACACAAACAGCTAGGTGAGCGCAGTGAACATAGGTGTAGTGTTAGAGTTTTGGACTCCGAAACAAGAGGCCCTGGGTTCAGTCTCTGCTGGCATCACCATGTTTTGTCCTAGAGCAAAATACATAAACTCCACAGAGTACTGGTGAAAACCCAAGAAATGGTGACTCTGTACTGACATGACTGAAAAATTGTTGACTGGGACATTATACCTCATTACAAACAAAGACATAATCCTTTGGATGGACTCATCTGCTTGGTTTATTGGTGGTGGATATTTTGATATCTTTACAAGAATTTGAGCAACTGGAGGAGAGAATGCATCTCGACCTCAGCATGTCTGATCAGGTCAGACACAAACCTGACAGTACAACCACATAAGTGGACTTATCTCTTGTTTCCTGTTTGAGTGTATTCTAGTAAAGGGATAATTCTCCAACCTTCAACATTTCAAAGTCCTGAGAGAAGTATTACAAATAAAGAGTGTAGCTTCATATTAATGCAAAAATCATTACGAAAACTTGCCCATGCAATATACAGAGATTTTTTGAGCTTTAAAAATTGAAAATTTTCAGCTAAAAATTTTGATATTTCGCCGAGGCGGTTCTAACGAGTACCCACAATCTATGTTTTGGAGCAAAAATAAGAAAAATAGGTATACCCCTGCATACCCCAGTTTCACTGTATAACAGTGGGGTTTAGGGGGGTAATAATTGCACGGAGATGTTTTCCTGATGTATGGTCCCATCGAGCAGAGACCCAGAAGTTTGGATTGTAATACTCGTAAAACACTTTAAAACAGTCTTTAACTTGAAGTAAATACTATGAATTTCTGAATGGCATTATAAATTTTTGTTTTCTTTTGGCATTAGAGTGCATTAAGGATAAAAGTTCAAGTATTGTTTAACTTTGAAGAATGTACAAGCTAGACCATGGGAAAACTTTTTTTGTGTGTCTCCTTTTCCCAAGACAAGATAATGCATTTTTAGATAATTGAAAAAATTTCATCGAGTCCCAGTTATTTCTTAGCCTGGTTAAGGACAAACTACATGTAGGTGCAAAATCTTTAAAAAAGCTTGCAACATAGCTCAATTATTACCACAGTCATGTTCTGCTTAGCAATCATTTAAGAAAGTTTAGAAAGTGCAGTGGTTAAGCCACTCTCCTTGTAAGCCAGGGATCGCAGGTTCAATCCAGAGCTTTTCCAGTCTTTTGAATGAGACTTTAAACCAAGATATTGAGACTTTAAACTGAGGTCCCGTCCCTGTATGACATTAGCTGTTGACAGGGATGTAAAACATGAAATCAACCATATGAGCCGCCTCATAAGAAAACCAACAATCTGCATAGGCGAAAACAAAGACGCTGATCAGCTTCACGGTAACCGCGAAGCTGATCAGAGCCTTTGTTTTCGATACTCGGATAGTACAATTCCTCCCCTACTTAACTCCAAAATTTCAAGCTTCTAGCCTGATTCTGTAGCTGTACAGGTCGGTTTGTGTCGGACCTGTTCGGTAATTACATTGTTGGTTTTCCCACGAGGCAGCTCAATTATAACTGTCATGTTCTGTTTCTTGTTTTAGGGAATGTGTGGGTGTATAGAACCTACAATGATTTCTCTACAGACCCAGCCTCTGGGGGACAGTACTGTCATGCAACCGTCTACTACTTCTCCTTCTGGATCATCACGTCAGCCTATATACTCATGGGCCTGGCTTGTTGTTGCGTGTGTACCGTCGGTGTTATAGCTTGCTTCTGTGTCAAAAAGGACTGAAATTGTTATTTATATTGTGTTGTGTTAGCTTATAAATGAAATTGCAACCAGGTTAATTCAGTTTCAGTACATTTTCATCAAGAATCGGTCTTTAAACTCAAACAAAAACTGCAGCATTTGTGTTCCTCATTATTCTAACTCACAGTTACTTTGCTGCACACATCCTAAAACACAAACTTTTGGTTTGCTTTTCAGACTCACAGTTTATCATCCTGCCATGTGTCCTGGTCTTTCAGTTTTGCAAGATCTTTGTGATTCAGTTTTGCACTTTGCACAGTATAATTTGAGCCTCGACGCGAGAAAACCGGTCTTCGGGGTTTCCGACCAGGTCCGACACAAACCGGCCTGCATAAGCTCAGAAAAGAGCTAGAAGCTTGAAATTTCGGATTTAAGTAGAAGAGGAATTGTACTATCCGAGTAGCGAAAACAAAGGCGCTGATCAGCTTCGCAGTTACTGCGAAGCTGATCTGCGCCTTTGTTTTCGCATAGGCAATAATCCCGTTTTCTCACGATGCGGCTCATTTATACACCTGAATTTCGCACACAGAATAATGTAGGAAGATTCTCTTAAAAGATTCTGATAATTTTTTGGCTCATTTTAAAAAGCTGAACAAAACACGGGACAGCTTATGAAGAGCTAGGTTGCATTTTCATTTTTTTCTGCTTTTTCTTAGATGTAGATAACTCCATATCTTCTAGATGATACCCCTAGATGTCTCTCATACACCTCCATAAAGCCCTACTATATTTGAGACCAAGGTTATAATGCAGGTCATGTGAAAATATTTCTCGGAAAAAATGAAAGTGGCTATAGACTTGACAAGACTGTTACTTTTAATAAATACATGTAGGCAGTAAAGATACGTGCACTATACTGTAATACAACAAAAATGACATAGATTAAACTGCATAGTTGTGCTGATTTATATCATTTTTGAAAGCATACAGTAATAAGATACATTTTTCACATGACCCCGCATTTATATTCTCACATGACCCGATATGATTATATGTACCCTTTATTTCTGATCTTCACTTCTAACATATACACTCTTTCGACTAACTTTCAGGCAATGTTTGGATCTACAGGACTTATAATGACTTTAGTGAAGACCCTGCCACTGGCGCCATGTATTGCCATCCGACACTTTATTACTTTGCGTTTTGGGTTACCACGGCAACATACATTCTCCTTGGTCTGTGTTGTTGCTGTATTTGCTGTGGAGGACTCTTAGCAGCCTGCTGTGGTGTGGCTACAAAGGAATAAGTTATTTCCTATTTTAAAGGAAGATTGGACCTAACAGAAAAAAAAAACAAATTTCAAATGGCTAAACGACCAAGCATGCAGCATTTGATCAGTTTTAAATATCCTGAATTGTTAGAGCTTGGACTTATACGTGGAAATACCAAACTTGCCAGTTTGGCCAATAAATACATGTCTTGCAAAAGAAACATGTCCCCAGAAATTATCTCTTGAAGTATGTATTCATTAACTTACTTCTTTTACTGTACTCACTTTGAAATGGACCTAAATTTTCAGATAGTAATAACAACTGCTGTAATGAATCTATTAACATTGTCTTTTGAAATGGATTTTTGCATATGACCTTGTTTGAAAAAAACATACTTCCTAAAGAAAATATTTGTCTTCCATCTGCATTCCAAATGTATTCAAAAGGGTTTAACAAATAAATTCAAAGCACCCAAAATAATTACGGTATTCTTAGGTGCAAGGGAGGTAATTAAAGGTAAAAAATGTTTAAATTGTAAAGTTTTGCAAAATTGGCGATTTTGTTCAAATGTATGCTTGTAATTATTCCATCATGGAAAGAACTCCAGTCAAACTATTTTAGGCATGTGTAGACTTTCATGGGAGTGCAAAAGAAATATTAGAACTAGGTGATAGGTCTACAAGTGGTTTCTATAGGATGTTGTTAGAAGAGCCAGATGAAATTTAAGATGTTTTACCTAAAATGTATCGCTCTGATGTGCTACCTATGGTCAAATATGAAAATCACCTGCCCTAGGAAAAGAATGAAAAATTGGGGAATGCCATGCAGTAGCCTATGGATTCCTACATTTGTGGTATAAATATGAAGCTGGGAAGTTCTACCATTTTTGTCGAATTGACATTTCGCTCAATGAAGGTGTACCGGTATTTGAGTTCCACAAGACAATGTTCATTATGAGAAAAGTAACCATGGGCTGAGCATCAGGGCGTTTGGTGGGCATGTAAGAGTAAAGCATCTAGAAGATGCTGAGATAATAAGAAACGGTGACTGAGGACCAGTCCAAGTGATTAGTTTGAAATTGGTCTGCCAATTTTACAACAGGCTTTTACAGCGGGCTGTCTGAAACCTTTGGTTCTTAGTCGGTGTTGTTAGTCTTTTACATATGTCATGATAAAGATCTAATGTATCCAATTTTTTGTCGTCTGTGATGATTAAGGATAATATACTTGTAAATATGGGTGTGTATGTTTCTTGAAAATTATTTGTCTTTAAGTTTACATATAAAAGGAATGTGATGTGTCGGATATATGTATATTTTGAACAGACTCTGTTAAGATGTATCTACAGTCAAGGACCAAAAGTATTTCCACAACGTCAGAAATTCCATAGACTTGCGTGTATTTTCATGTTTACAAGAAAAATTATCCTGTTTCTCCTGGTCAACATATTTTCATGATTTTGGTGTCATTTGAAAGGTAAATGACTAAAGCAATAAACAAGTTATTTTCAGTTAATTTCATGCCTTCGTTTCAAAGCTATCAATTTTTAAACAACACACTATCTTTTGACAGTTTTTGGGCAACGTCACCATTGACGTCAATGGGAAAGTGGCTATTTCAAAATTTCATAAAAATTAAAA